>OX381712.1:41457789-42089756 GCA_947462335.1 Harmothoe impar | reverse complement strand
AGTCTCCCCAATTTATGACCAGTACCAAAGGCTACTGATTTAGGAAAAACACTATGCGACCAAGAGGTGTGTGTATATCTCTGTCCTTTAACATTGACTTTCTAGGCTTATAGTAATAAAACAACAATGTCTGATATATTATGTCTGCATGACAATACTAACTGTGTAAAAGGTTTAGGGCTTGATGTTACAGATAATGCAACATTCTTCTTCTAAGCTTGATACACTGTAGAAAAATCGAACGTGTGACTGCATCACAAATGACTCAGGGTCGGGGGGAAATGTAGTATCATCATATAGGAGTATACATATAATAATATTGTTCATCCCCAAATCCCAAGCTAATGTCCCAACCCCATGTCCCAACCCCCGAGTCTCACCCCCAAGTCCCACCCCCGAGTCCCACCCCTGAGTCCCAACCCCGAGTCCCAACCCCGAGTCCCTCCCCCGAGTCCCAACCCCGAGTCCCAACCCCGAGTCCCAACCCTGAGTCCCAACCCCGAGTCCCAACCCCTAGTCCCACCCCCGAGTTCCACCCCCGAGTCCCACCCCCGAGTCTCATCCCCGAGTCCCAACCCCGAGTCCCTTCCCCTTCCCCTTCCCCCATTAACTAGACTCAGGGTCAGGTAGAGGTGTGAAGGGAAATGTATCATTTATCATAGTAAGAAAGAGAAAGGGTGCACTCTTGTATTAATGGGATTCTTAAAGATGTGACCTTTGACCTTGATTTTGACCTTTTTCCGACCTAGATATCATCCTACACATAACAGAAATGAATTCAGCACCTTTGGTTTACCCTAGTCCACTGTCCATATCCATCCATTGCTCCCTCTATTATATCCTGGCTGGACTGTTTCGGATAGCATACCCAAATTGTGCGTCACAAGTCAGGAACTCACAACTACCTATAGGCCTGCACCACACAACCTATAGGTCGCATGACGCAGGTGCCCTAAGAAAGCCACACCGAGTGAGGCAAGCCGCGCAAAAAAAGGGTATACTCAAAAAAAATGTGGACATTGACTTTTTTTTGGGGGGGTTCTTAGGCCCAAATTCAAATTTTCATGTCCCCCGATCTTGGCTATCTATGTCTTTTGTCCTCTCACGTCTATGTCAGACACACACTGAATAAAAAGCTCCCATGTCCATATTGTAAGTAACAGCGAATAGTGCTTAGTAGGGTCTGAGCTATATGGTACTACAGGGTTGTCTGTTTTTGTTCTCAAAATATTTGTCATGTATTGAACAAGACTGGACAGCAACATATATATTAAATTACCATTAAATTACCATACCGGTATCTAACATACTGCAGCGTATGTTGGGCCTAGTATATGATATAGGATGGCATCTCCTTTGGGAAATAGTGTAGTACTTCCCTGTGTTAAATTACCATTGGATCCAGTCAAAGCTTGCTGAAAAAAAGTGTCTCACCCCGGTTTGGTCGGCTGCCGAGATCTGTCCCATTGACTTAGCACTGAGGCCGTTCAATATGTAACTGTTAAATGTCAAGGGTTATCTACAGGCTCCCATAGGGCTCTATGCTGAAGCAAATTACCACCATTTTAGACACAAAATTAAAATCATGCTTTTCAGGGGGAAGCGTTTGAAAATGGATTAAAGCGCGATTACATAGGAAGGACAACATTGTACCGCATCTAATGACACAAAATTGAGAGAAAAAGCTCCAATTTTGAAGGAATGACAGCTGTTTTAAATTTTAGGCTGAGAGACCCCCTGCTACCCGTCGCACAAGACTCAGGGCAACCCTGAGTCAACAAGTATTATAGATTAGATAAATCTATGTGTCTCATTGTACATACGGTTATGTGCGTCCACTGCCGCCTCGCCCCGCTGTTTGCAGCCGAAGACCAGGTCTATCCACAAGTGGAGGCGCGCCGACACATACTCACTCTCTAAAGCCTCTCTCAACTTGTGGATGAAGTCTTCTGGGCCTGGGCAACAAAAACATAATCCTGTAACTTACATAAAGAAATATCCCACTGCATCTTAGTATGCAGTGGTATGAAGGAAAAGGAACTGAGCAATCAAATAGATATACGAGATGTAACACACTAATACACGTGTGCCTATATATATGTATATGTATGTGTATGTGTATTGATTATCTATTTCAAAATTTAATGTCGACCTTTTCATGCATTATACCACAGCGGGCATGGAGAACAAAGCATTTCACACCTCTTGTATACTGTATACAGCTGGTGGCATAAAGTAGTTATAGGACTAGGACCAATCTGTAGGGGTATTCAGTGAAGGAGCCTAGTATAAGGCTCCTTCACTGTATTTTGCGTACAGATTGGTACACGTCCTATAACTACTACAAACAATACTTATTTACCTGATGCCCAGGGTGGTAGATCTGCGGCACTCACGGGTCGGCCATTGTGACGGACTCCAAAGTTGATAGCCTAAAAGAGTAGGTAGAACAAGTCTATGTTATCCCTGGCAGGGAGGTACAGTATACCCTCCCTGTACCTGGGTACAGTGATTCATACTTTACAAATACCAGGCTTGTTCAAGGCAAACCTTTCTAAAAAGAGTAGTAGCAATAATAGGTATAATGCTAAGTTACTCAGTTGATTCGCAATACAGATAAATACTAGGAGAAATATATAGGATTTCGAAAAATTAATCCATCCATCTAGCTATATAATTTGATAGAATAACTTGAATAGTCTATGTTTACAAGCCATGCTGTTCACTTACGGGGTTGACTTTAAGGAAATTGCCGTTTCCGCTGTAAAACTCTGGGATGAGTTCCTTAAAGTCAGAGAAACTCGTCAGACAATTCTGCCATGCATCTGAAATACTAAGAACGAAATGATGGCTCTATCAAAGTGTGAGGTAGCAATCTCCATGACATGATACAGCAACAACCCGATACTCATGGCAATAGTGACTTTATGCAATTGTTGTCTTCAACGGGAATATCGCTCGTCACACACCAGCCGTATTCACCTTACTAGCATTCAATAGAACATAATAGTCTCCCATAACCAATTCTTATACTTGTTTTCTTTTCCACAACGAAGGAGCGTAATTCTATTTAACAACCATATATAACAATACACTTTTTTTAACACACAAAAGAATTGATTCAAAGTATGAGGAAAATTCTAAAAAGGAGAACCGAGTTTATTTGAGGAAACTTTATGAAAAACTAAAAAAAACTAAAAAGAAACTTTATAAAAAAAAAACGACCAAAAAAACACAAAAACCCTAGATATTTTACCTGTTGAACATCCTGTCGGGGTGGTCGTAGCGGCCGTTCTGCAGACAGAGCATGTACTCGGGTACTGCAATAACAAGGGTCTCACCATAACACGGGCAGGCATCCTGTGACTCATACTGCCCCCGTGTCTATCCTACACCCACAGTAATAACAATAACACCCTGTCTCTACCTGAACCTCTCACTGTTTTAGATGCAGGAATAAAACTGAACTAGCCACCATTCTCTATGCCACTGTATGCAGCCTCCTTATGATACCGGTACTTCATTTAAAGCTACATCATCAAACATTACCAAGGGCAGAGATGCCATTCCCTGGTCAACAAAATCAAGGAATTGTACAAGAATCTTGTACAGGTCCATGACAAAATGCATAGCACTTTATGCAGGAAACTATCGCAACTTCATACAGAACTTGCAAAAAGAAATACAAGAAGAGGAATGGCTGCAGAGGCAGTAAATGAAGCAAGTCCGACAGTAGAAATTGTAGACACTTCTGACTAAGAACATATCAGAAATCCATCACACCAGCACTAGTGGCGCGGGTGGCTCATTCTGTTCGTCTTGCTCTAGTTCCTTTTACCACAGCCAGAGGGCAGTGCAGATCACAGGACCATGGATTCTCTCAGGTAAATATTTCTACTGGTTGAAGTATCAGTAAATCCCATGTGCGGCTTACAGTGTGATGTACTTACCTACTCTGGCCAGGTAGAAGAGGATAAAGCCCGGTGTGGAGTAGTGGGACCCGTAGAGGAACCTTGGTTCCGGCATGTCCTGACATCGGTCCTGGAGGGTACACAGTCTCATAAGGTGTTAGGTATACATATCAAATACCGGCTATTTAACATATCATACACACAGGTGCAAGCACCCCTTTCTTACAACTTGGTTTTATGTTTAATAAAATATTAGTACACTTACACAATCTGGCTAGATACCCATAATTATGTATTCCAGCGGTATTGGAAAGGGAACAACTGACTGTATATGGTTTGATGCATTCGTACTTTAAGATCTTTTTTACATGTACCAGGCAATTGGTTAATATATTAGCGAATATGCACACTTACGAGTAACTTCTGGAGACGATCCTCATTCAATGCACCAATAGGTTTGCTGAGATCCCGGAATGTTTGTGGGTTTTGAAGATCTACAGATACATTACAAGGGGTATGTTACAATCTATACTGCCAAAATAATAGCCTCTTTCTTGACTATAACAATTTCTGGTGAGACAATGTTTAAGACAGTTCCACAATTACAAAGGAAAATAGTAATGTGTTCTAATGTATTTACCATTAGCCTTCGCGTTATAGTAATGATACAGCATCGATGTAGACACTACCAAAATAGCCTTACAAATTGGATGGCTCAAAGGTTCATCTTATTTCAGTACGATAGCTCATATTCTGTTCATGTAGGCCCATCTAGTGTGAGTGGGGTGGGGGGTGTATTCTGCTACCCAGGATACCACTGGGTACCGTGTTTGGGGTACTGGTGTGTTCCACTAATGTAACACTGCGGGGGAAGATACTGAAGATAACACTGGGGGAGACCTACCTATTGTGGGACTGGTGTAGTCGGCCACCACCCAGGGTAGCACTGGGTACTGGGGGAGACCTACCTAGTGTGGGGCTGGCGTAGTCGGCCACCACCCAGGGTAGCACTGGGTACTGGGGGAGACCTACCTAGTGTGGGGCTGGTGTAGTCGGCCACCACCCAGAGTAACACTGGGTACTGGGTGAGACCTACCTAGTGTGGGGCTGGTGTAGTCGGCCACCACACAGCGTAACACTGGGTACTGGGGGAGACCTACCTAGTGTGGGGCTGGTGTAGTCGGCCACCACACAGCGTAACACTGGGTACTGGGGGAGACCTACCTAGTGTGGGGCTGGTGTAGTCGGCCACCGCCCAGAGTAACACTGGGTACTGGGTGAGACCTACCTAGTGTGGGGCTGGCGTAGTCGGCCACCGCCCAGAGTAACACTGGGTACTGGGTGAGACCTACCTAGTGTGGGGCTGGTGTAGTCGGCCACCACACAGCGTAACACTGGGTACTGGGGGAGACCTACCTAGTGTGGGGCTGGCGTAGTCGGCCACCGCCCGGAGCAACACTGGGTACTGGGTGAGACCTACCTAGTGTGGGGCTGGCGTAGTCGGCCACCACACAGCGTAACACTGGGTACTGGGGGAGACCTACCTAGTGTGGGGCTGGCGTAGTCGGCCACCGCCCGGAGCAACACTGGGTACTGGGTGAGACCTACCTAGTGTGGGGCTGGCGTAGTCGGCCACCACACAGCGTAACACTGGGTACTGGGGGAGACCTACCTAGTGTGGGGCTGGTGTAGTCGGCCACCGCCCAGAGTAACACTGGGTACTGGGTGAGACCTACCTAGTGTGGGGCTGGCGTAGTCGGCCACCGCCCAGAGTAACACTGGGTACTGGGTGAGACCTACCTAGTGTGGGGCTGGTGTAGTCGGCCACCACACAGCGTAACACTGGGTACTGGGGGAGACCTACCTAGTGTGGGGCTGGTGTAGTCGGCCACCACCCAGGGCAGCACTGGGTATTGGGTGAGGTCGTTGAGACTGCGGTCTGCCATCGTGTTGAGGTAGAACAGGTAGTCATAGTTGGAGATGAGGCCATTCTGCCACCGCAACGTCATATTCTCTGTCCGCATATCTTCCAACGTCACACCTGGTATGAAGTTCAAGAAAACATTAAGAGAGTGATGGTGTGAAAGTTTCCAGTCTAGAAGTCAACATGTTGCTACGCTAATTGTCAACAGGTCAAGTGTAAAGAGTTCATTTGGTAGGGATTCTGTAAATTATCAATTTGGAACAATCTGAAATTCAAGAAGAAAGTGAAAGACACCATGGTCGAAAGCCAAAGATATTTAGCAGAAAATGTTATCTTATAGTATAGTATAACTTGCGTGTTTTCCCATCTTGACCGAACAAGCAAAAAAAAAAACGTATATCATCAAAGTGGGTTCTGGTATATATATTTTCCAAACTAGTAGGCTATAATAACGGGTACCGTATTCGACGCAATAAGCGCCCTCCCCCTAATAAGCGCCCCCTCCCCTTTTTAGGGCATTTTTAGACTAGGACAAAGGCTCAAATTTCTCGAATTTGGTGACAATTAAACTCTTAAGCACTTAAAACAACATAAAAATAATTTTATAAGCGCCCAGGGCGTTTATTACGTTGAATACGGTATATGACACTGAAGTGCCATTCACTGACCGGGATAACCAATGTTTTACTTTGATACTGTAACCCAACTTCAGGAAGCAGCTTAAAGTCTTACTTTGCTATGGACATCATCAAAATAACCTATCATCTCATACCCAGTTGTAGCAGCCCTGCTTCTAAGAAATGAGGCAAGGAATGGACGGTGGGCTGTACAATGTTGGGCTCATGAGTAAAAGGCATCATATAGTGACAAACTTTATAGTTGTTTTTTTTTTTATGAGGGGGAAAACAACACAGAGGTAACTTGCTCTTTCTGAAAGCACATCAGGTAATTCCCCATATGCACCATGGTCCAGCATAGACTAAATATTATTGTTAGCTTATCTGTAGCTTATCTATAAAAGAGGTGGGGATGGATAAGTGATCAGCTAGGCATCATGGGTATAAACCAGACAGCTCCAGGGTTTTTATTTTCATGCAAAACCTATTTATACTACTTACGCCTTCCACGGCTATTTCTTGAGATACCTAATAAACAGTGCATTTTCAAGGTTTGCTTCAGAATTTCACACAAAGGGAAGCACAAAATTATATGTCTATGAGCCTATATGTTACTGTCTTATTGCCTTGCCAGCTGATATTTAACATTTCTAAACTACCTATGATGTGCTACTGACTATGTGTTGCCTGCCAATGTCGACCATGGCTTTGCAGTATATACTGCTGACTATGTCTTGCCTGCTTATAGTGACATCTCTAAATTAGTGGCTATGTCTTGTGTGCTGATACGTGACATTTCGACACTACTTACAGATACTTTATCTTACCTGCCTTTATCTGGCATTGTGATGCTACTAATTTCTAAACTACTTACACTTACAGAACACTGTCTACATCTTGCCTGCTGATGTGTAACATTTCTATACTACTTACATACTCCTAACTACATCTTGCCTGCTAAAATGTAACATCGCTATACTACTTGCAGAATACTGACTATGTCTACATCTTGCCTGCTGATGTGTAACATCTCTATACTACTTAATACATACCCCTAACTATATCTTGCCTGCTGATGTGTAACATTTCTATACTACTTACACACGCCCAACTATATCTTGCCTGCTGATATGTAACATGTCTATAAGTACAACTTACATACTCCTAACTATATCTTGCCTGCTGATATGTAACATGTCTATAAGTACAACTTACATACTCCTAACTATATATTGCCTGCTGATATGTAACATTTCTATACTACTTACACTCACATGCCTTGCCTGCTGATGTGTGACATCCCTATACTACTTACATACTCCTGGTCATGTCTTGCCTGCTGATGTGTGACATCCCTATACTACTTACATACTCCTAACCATGTCTTGCCTGCTGACGTGTAACATTTCTATACTACTTACACTCCTGACCATGTCTTGCCTTCTGATGTGTAACATTTCTATACTACTTACAGACGCCTGACTATGCCTCGCCTCCAGCTGCTATTTATTTACTATGTGTACTTGATGCGTTGTATAATATAACCACAATACCCGGTGACAAAGTGTACAAACACATACCTTAGCAATAAAAATTGAAATTCCCTCCCTTCCTTGATGACCTGATTATATGCATCCTAATGCACCCGGCTATAGAGGTTTAAGTTCAGGCTCTGGACAGCTTAGTATACCTATTGCTTATAGATAGACACATTACAAGTAGAACACATTCTCTCCCTCTTTCGTCCCATCTATTATTCAAGTTAATGTCGGCAGAGCTTCAGATTGAAGAAGGGTGGTGATCGCCATTACACAGATCCATTTCTTATCTGAGCAAGGCGTCTTTCCATCTAGAGACCCTCTTATAAGTAGCTACAGACGCCGCAGTGTCAACGTTATGATGTGGCCAGAGACCTTGGAGACGAACGTATTAACTTTAGCAGAGGAAGCAAGAACATTATTTTATAAACTACAGTGTTCAATCCCCCTTTTTGGCCTATTGAATCCCTATGTATGTATTTCCTCACCGAACCTAAACCAAGCAAACTAAACTAACGGCATAACGATCTATAGAGATCTAGAGGCTAAGATAGAGAAGAAATAAAGATGAGGCGAGATATAGAGAGCAAGAGAGATACAAACAGAGATTGACGCAAGAGAGAAAGACGGCGAGAGAGACATAGACCAACAGTGATATAGGAGATGATTTTTCATTTTTCCTACTTTATTTTTGGCAGTAGAGAAAGACGCTGCCAGCTTTTCAACCACAAAAAGTATAGAGAGGTAAAGGCGGGGACAGACTCTCCGTTAGTGAGTGTCAGTGTCAGTAATATACACCGTGCGTTCTCTGAACCCGTCTTATAGCCCTAATAATAGTCGTGGCCTTGACTCACCTGGCTGGTTGACAATCTGCTGGTACAACTTGTCTCTGTCTGACCCAGACTTGAGACACAGGTACAGGTGTGGGCACAGCGAACTGCTGCTGTAGATCTCCAGACCCTGCAGCAAAGGACGCAGTTTAACTTAAAGACAGACTATTGCGGTTAAGTACTTATCAGAGGATACTACCATAATAATGCACAAAGGACCTCAGACGCTTAAGTAACATTCAACGTTCACTTTTGATTAAAAGAAGGATTTGTATCTGTTTTTTTTTATAAAGAAGGGAAAATGTCTTTATCATCTTTTCAATTGTGTTATTTAGATCTACCCTCTATAGATACCGATTATATTTTCCTTGTTATTCTCTCTGAGGTAAAGGATAACTACTCACGACATGTCGCAGTAGAAAACGACGCTTGATGACGCGACGAATGTCACCCAATTTCACCTTGAGCACAGGGTACTGGAAATAGCAATAAACATCCATGAAAAACATCAATAAACACCCATGAAAGTAGTGATATGATTAATGTGGCCATTCTGTAAGTACACCTTATACATGATACGAAAGGCCATCACACCGAGTATTTCTACTCATACATGTATAATATAGATAGGAGATTATAAATATCAATTAATGGCATTTGTGATGAGATGATACTTCAGAACTGTCCCCGTGCAGTACCCCTCTAATTGGGGGGACAGACATTATATTGACCCGAGATCACAATAAGTTTGAGTTTGCACGATAATTTTACAAGCACTATTGTGATTTCAGACGTTAGGTAAGGGTCAAGGCATGTCGGGCGGGGGGGGGGGGGTAAACTTACAGGCTCTACATTGTTGAAAGGCTGGAAGTATAGGCGGGCGGTGGTGAGCATGATACGGCCAGGGTTGGTGACTAGCGGGGTGATCCGGTCCCCCTCCGTCTCCATCACTATCTTCTCATACAATGTCTCCAGCCTGAAAGCATTGACAATGGCACATTTAGCAAGGGGCATTTTCTTCACATAATATTGGAGAAATGAATATCTAATAAGATAAGATGAGATCGGGTACTTCTGAGGCAAATGACACTTTTCTCATTGTATGAGTCAGTCGATACTGTTCCATATTATTACTAAAGTAGGTTGTGAAGAAAGCAGGGTGAGCTCATCTTAGATATTAGATCTGCAGAATGCAAGATGTGGGCATCATCTGACACATGTGAGCTTAGCTCAGAATTATTAAAGTGGGTAGACGAGATTTGAAATCGGAAATGATGTTTTAAACGTCTCAGCAATGTTGTGCTAACATTTTCACACAATGTGCTATTCAACTTGAATAGGCCTACACCCTAACATATGAAATAATTATGCTGGGTCATCTGGGAAATTAAGATATTTTTTGCCGATTTTCTCTTTATATTTGTTGAAACGAACCAGGTGCTTGGAGACCACCGGTCAGCATTCAGGGAAACTTGAACTATCCAAAACTAGCTGATGACGTCAGATGGTTAAAAATGACGTCCCAGCATGATTAGAGCCATATCAATTGAGGTAAGTTGGGTTTCGGAGGCAATTAAAAAAAATTAGGGAGAAACGCAAAGATCAGCCCTGTTTTGCAGGTACGGGATGTTTGAAGCCTTCAAAAATGTTGGCCTAAAACGAAAAGTGTAGGTCTTCTTTAAAAAAAACAAGGGAAAACCCTGCTATTTAGCTTGCTAGACCTACTTTATTTTCACAGTGAAAAATATTCATATAAAATGATTAAATCCATACAGGAATCTAATTAAGGGACCATGCATGACCTATATAATACCTAAAGCCTGTATAAAATTAATTGCAGGAATAGTTGAATTTCTCAACTTCTCCAATCACAGGATAATCGCTGCGAGAACATGTGGGCTGCAATCAAGCTGCGTTGTCTTTTCACCAGATAAAGAAGCTACCAATTGGACGAGGAGCGGATTAGTTTTACTGCCGCCTCTTGCAATTAAACAACATTAGACTTATTTATGACATCCATAAACCCTTAAAAATAGTCATCATGGAGGAAAGCTGGTTTTGGTTCAGGCGATTTTCGCCAGCTGGCACCACTGTGCCTCGGCTCCCACCGTTGATACTTAAACACTCCACCTCCTCTATAATGGCCAAGTTTGCTGGCCCTCACTCCACTCTGACTTGTTACTGGACGGGTAGTAAGAATTGGACCCTTAAGCCACTCCACAACGCTGCCCACTATTGCTTCAATGTACTATTGCTTTAATGTAACATTTGTCGTCTTCATACAGCCATGGCGACTAAGTCGCCAGTGCTACATTAAAAAAGACATTCTACAGGGTCTTTACGCACCAGAAGGCGGTATGAACTATGATGCACGAATGCAGTCCTGGAGAGTACTCAAGAGTAGACTCACAGGAGCTGCAACCATGCATCATGATGAGAAAGGGCATACTATATTAAAGCAATGTGTGGACCTTAAAGGGTTAGGGCACAGTAGTAGTAGGACTAGGCCACCAAAAAGACTGATTTATTATCGTTATGAATCCCAGTGAAGTCATTGTGACTAGGCAACCACGTCTACACAGACATTAATGGGATATAAGTATACGTGTAAACCTTAAGTGGTTCTTTATGAAATTACACTTAAATTACATACCATATAATTCAATTAAGTCAATTCAATTACATCGAATGCCGTATAATATCGCGTATAATGGGACGCTTCAAGGCCCTACAGTAGGATACAAAATCCTAAGCAGACCAAGCCATCCTCCCCCAACCACTGTGGCTCATGACAAAACAACAATCCAACTTGAATCTTTTTTTTCTCCAACTAACTGACTTAATTGGCCGAGTGCTAGTTGCCCACGTTTCCTGTTGGGTGTCTACTCTATGAGCAGATCTGGGAGTAGCTCTAAGCTACTGCCCTCTCCTGGGGTTGTAAAGGTTTTGGGTAGTGCAGGAGCTTTTTCTCTGATGTGCCAAGAGTAGAAAGAAAGGGGCGAATAAAAAGATATAACAGGACTGCACGTGGTCTTTCCACTGGCCATAATGGCCGACCACAATCATACTCATACCACAAAGTGTGATGATACGTTGGGGGTCGGGGGGGGGGGGGGCATTCTTGCTTTATCTAATTGAAAATGCAGCAGAGGTGTTATCCATGAAGTTTGATGATTTTTATTTGTCCGAAATATCACTATACAGATGCTGTTCGATAAACCACCATGTCCAGTGCTTAAAGACTAAGGACATTCATATACTCATGAAGAGTATTTGACCAATTGAATTAGCAATGCTATGTCATAGGATCCAAATTAGATAATGGTCATTATTTAACACAGTCAGTGGGTGTGAATTTGGGAGGCCAATGACATTTGACAGGGAGGACGGAAGCAGAGCACTTTCACCCTCTTGTGGTCCCCGCTAGAGGATGCTGAAAAAATCTAAGGGGAAATCGATAAAAATAAATCGATAAAAATAAGCTCAAACGATGAAGACCCAAATGAAGGTTATGTGTGCCTTAAGTATACACCTGCAGTCCCAGGGGGGAAATATAGACTGACAGGAAAAGACGACTTACCAACTCGTGTCGAACTTGACACGCGCCTGGCGGGAGTGGACAATGGCACGGATCTGGAATGAGAGAGAAAGATAAACAGTCACTCACAAAGGATCCACATAATAGACTTCACAAAGGCAAACAAGACAAAATGCCTCTTTCTGGGGACCTTACAGAAAGTATCAAGACTGTTCTGGGCTCAGACTCACGACTTTGCAACAATTAAAAGTGAAAAATATGTAAATAAAAAATCTTCTCATACTCATTATTTCTCAAGTGCAATGGAAAATATAGGTCTTTGGGGATATGCTCATAAAACTTTGTGATACAGCTATGATTATTTCTCACTGTACCATAACCATGAAAATACCATGTAAAATCAGGATTTTTCAAGATTTCCATAAAATCGGACATTTTTCATATAAAAGGGTTGGTTGCTAAGCAACCATTCAAAATAGAGAAAAATGGATAGCCTCATTGGATTCCCTGATATCGATTTAGGGGGGGTAGGTACTCTTAGAATTATTATAAGACAAATATTAACGACATTATGAGCTGCCATATGTTAATATTTTCTGTGGTCAATATGGCTCCATATGGCACCATATGGCGTAACGGACGCGTAACGGACGTGTAACGGACACCTTAACATGGTCGTTTTGTGACATTGACTTTAAAACATTGAAAAAAGGTGAAAAAATCCGAATATCTGCATGCAAATGGTGTCTATTAATATTAGGAAAAAAATTCCAATCATTCTGGAACATTTTCAATTATGCAATTTTATGCTCTATATTTTTTAATGTTTATACAAGAAATAAAATAAGAGCATTTTAATTGCTTTGAATTATAATGGATTTTTTCTGTAAAACGTGGAAAAGCTAAAAAAATACCACAAAACTTCTAAAATTACATCCCAGAAATGGGTAAAGCATAAAGTTTGTTCCAAGAAATGAATAGGTATGCTAACTTAATTAATTCTAATAAACGCTCGGATGTCAAAAAAAATATTAACTTTGTGACATCTGGGTATACCGTTTTTGTGGCATTCTCGTGAGCCTGAGCCACTGACACTGTCTATAGGTTTAGCTGCATGTATGGGAGGGGGTGGATCTCTGGATGCGGGAGGTTCTTGCAAACATTTGACGGTTCTGAGATGCAGATACTGCACACGGGCAAGCCATAAAGTCCCATAGCGTCGAATAGAATCCAGAAAACAATCAAAAAAGGAATCTAAATTCTGGAAATGTTTTGAATGTAGGAAAACTATGATCAAGCAGATCAGCTAGACTCTATTAGAGCTCACAGCAACGAGAAGGAAATGGCGGACAAAGGGAGGGAGGGAAGTAGGGGCCTTTGTCAAAAATGAACTTTTGATTCTATTTATCTTTATCCTTTACAATTCACAAGCACATGGGATTAGCAGTGCCAATATCCCTTCTACTGCCACCATCCTACTCTCACTATACTTGTGTCCCCGCGCTTTTCTTGTGCAGACGACTTTTTACCCCCACTGAATTATCTTGAATAATTGAAGCTCTTCCATCGCTGTGCACTGCTTTGTAGACGCTATATCGTGTTCTACACAATGTACCCTGACGCCGCCATTTTCTCAGAAGCCATTACGAGAGGGTCTTTTTCCCCTACCCAGCAGGCCTAGCAGTGAGGACTTCCGCTGCAGCATTTCCGCTGGTGCCTCGATGTGAACTAGCGTCTAACATAGTTTAGCAGCCATTGGCTGGGGACAAGCGAAATGTAAGCAGTAGTAGACCATTGAATTAAATGGATAGGGGTTGATTTAAAAGAGGCAGCTTATGTGTTTAACAAGAAACTATCCACACCTAGGGTTAGATTCGCTTATCTGCCAAGACAAGACTAAATTGGCCAATTTCTTGCAACGGGTATTTAAATGTCTTGTCTGATTTCACTAGATTTATGAGCCATATTCATTTCCTGGCCATTAGCCCATGTAATACTCTTGACCTTTATAGGCAGATATGTACAGTACAGATTTAGACTGTCAGTCTGGGAAACAATCATCTACCTATCAACACTCAGATTACAACATCTAGATTAGCAACACATTATAAATGTCTCCTGCTACTGAAATTAGAATTCATGCTAATCATTTGCATATGCTATTTGTAAGGATACATGTCAATATCAATATATCATCTAAATGCCTGTCATCGTATAATCACATATATAGCATTCTGATTTCATGGTTTAGGGAGGGGTGGGGGGCTGAATGGGACTATGGGAGAAGATTAGATAGGAAGGCCAATGGGTGATGAGGTCAGGACCCACCATCATGGTCTGGTCGGCGGCAGGCAGGGTAGAGGCCCGGCGGAGCTGTAACATTTGCGGGAGGCAGTCGTCCGTTGAGATGTAGGTGAGAGAGAACAGGAACTTCACATCAGCCTGCAAAAAAAGGACACCAGAATAAGCAAACTACAGAATGTGTGATATTTAAGTTGATTTACTGATAGGTTTTCATCTGGTTTTATTGTGTGGGCCTCATATGGTTAATCTGGTAATGTTTACCACTTTTTGTATATTATTGGATGAATTCAGATGGTTCATAAAAAGAGCTTTCTTATTTATAAAGGTTAAATATTATCATCGCATGAACATAGTATGTGAATTACGATTATATTTGAATGCAGGCTTTCTACTGAGGAATATTTTCTGAATGACACCAAGAAGCGAGAACTGCAGTAATGTTTGTATCTTTATAATTGTATGTCTGCTCCCTTCAGTTGAAATCGCGAGAATAATTATATTAACGGCTAATGGGGATTCTCTTCCCTGCCTCATATATCATGAACTGTATATCCATGGCATTATACTGATACTAATAAAAGTCTCGAATTGTCTGATAACAACACTGTAGAAAGGTAAGGTAGATTATCTAAATGGAGGCTACTCGCTGTCAGTCTATGCTATCACCTTCCATAATACACCAGCCCCATGCCTTTATCAAAGCTGAGTCTTCCTTGTCATCTTCCCAATAGAAGCCAACCGATAATTACCTGAGATGTGTTTCATGCCCAGTTGGTCCATATCGTTTTTTCTCACTTACTTCTGTCACATTACATACGGCTTGTGGTCAGAGTGAAGCACCATGACAATTATAATATCCCACCGAGCCGCCACACACAAAAAGGAGGGTCTCAACGTAATGGAAGGAAATGTAAGTGAAGGATCCTCTTGCAGCGAATTAAATGAATTGGTGTTTAAATTTGATCAGTAGGAGGGAATAGCATAACTTGAATTGGACTGTCTGAAAAAAGCTGCATCTTCATCAATCATCTCCATTGATGGCCTCAAGATGGAAACGATGCTATTAACTCCTTCACCGAGCCCGGTGTAAAAGCCAGTCTCCCACACCAGGCGTGTAATTTGGAAAGGAAGGGCGTCAACAGACAAAAAGGCCAACTATAAAAACGCCAGATAAATCACACAACAGATCTGCATATGCAACCAAGCGATCGGGGATGGTGAAAAGAGACAGATTTTGAGTGGATTGCGGTGGGATGAAGCCAAAAAGGCATATCTTCGCTAAATAATAGGCCATGAATTTGTTTTAGATTCTATTTTCGAGATAAGGAAGGGTTTGGGTGAAATTGGGCGATGAGGATTACATTGTTCACACATGACTGACAACAACCCCCCACCATGCTGAGAAGGCGAGGAGAGTTAAGCAGGAATAGAGGTGGGCTGGTTGTAAGGATGACACATCAGGTAACCAGGAGAGGTTGTGGACTGGTTATAATATGACACATCAGGTAAACAGGAGTAGAGGTGGGCTGGTTATAGGGATGACACATCAGGTAAACAGGAGTAGAGGTGGACTGGTTATAAGGATGACACATCAGGTAAACAGGGGAGGAGGTGGACTGGTTATAAGGATGACACATCAGGTAAACAGGAGTAGAGGTGGACTGGTTATAAGGATGACACATTATGTAAACAGGAGTAGAGGGGGGCTGGTTATAGGGATGACACATCAGGTAAACAGGAGTAGATGTGGGCCTGTTATAGGGCTGACACATCAGGTCAACAGGAGTAGAGGTGGACCGGTTATAAGGATAACACATCAGGTAAACAGGAGTAGAGGTGGGCTGGTTATAGGGCTGACACCTCAGGTAAACAGGAGTAGAGGTGGACTGGTTATAGGGCTGACACATCAGGTAAACAGGAGTAGAGGTTGACTTGTTATCAGTATGACACATCAAGTAAACAGGAATAGTGGTTGGCAAGTTAGAAAGGCAGAAACGTACAGGGTGCATTTCCACACTCTGTATGTTAAGGGTGACACATCAGGTAAATAGGAGAGGAGGTGGGCCTGTTATAAGGATGACACATCAGGTAAACAGGAGTATAGGTGGGCAGATAGAGCATGGCAGACCAGGTAAACATGAGTGGAGGAGTTGAGCATGGATATATAATATAGGTTACAGCAGCACAAATATACACATTACAGTGACACAGTTTGTGGCTTCATCTCGGGGCCATTAGAGCAGATTACATTCTGGGAACTGGGTGTTCCATCACATTAGGGACCTGGTGATAACTGCACCCTGAACACCTGCTGCACTCAGGTTGGGGGCATGGTGCAGCTTCTGCTGTGGTTTATGGAGATTGTGGTCAGCTATGCTGGGTAATCCTGGCTGTGGTGATACCTTATGAAGGCGTTGGGGCAGAAGGGGTTTCGTGGGTTCTCACTGGAATGGGTTCCAGCTGCAGGAGGGGAGTGGTGATTGATGCTAGAGTATATCCACCATTGTTTGACTGTAATTTCATTTATTTAGGAATGTAATACCCGTGATACCCGATTCATTAAATCGAAGGAATTATATGTACTTGTAAATAAAAAAAACGATTGGTTGGGTAAAAGTAGATTATGATTTCTTAAATGTCATACTTGTACACTACTTCGCAGGAGAAGGTTAGCCCTGTGTAAACATTCAGGGTTTGGCTGGCCTGAGGTGCAATGGTTGGCCCTGGATGCACCTTTAGGGTTTATAGTTATACATAACAGTTAGCTTTCCTGAGGTATAATGGTTAACCCTGGATGAAAAACAGGCGTTAATATGAATATGGGGCTAGATGACCTGAGTTACAATGGTTAGCTCTGGATCAAAACTAGGCGTTTATACATAGGGATTGCTTGGCCTGATGCCCACTGATTACCGCGGGATAACCAATAGGCGTTTACATATATTTATATACATGTCTAGGGGTTAGCTGTTCTGAATCGCAATGAATGAAAAGCGTGCGTTTGTACAAAGCGAAGAGCTGGTCTGAGGTGCAATGGTTAGCACTGGATGGACACTAGACGTTTATACATAGGGGTTGCTTGGCCTGAGTTGCACACCAGATGGGTATTCTGGTAGTCCGCTATGTCTGTTTACTGTCCGCAGCCTGTTTCCTGCCAGGGTTGGGGAGGGTGGATGGCAATGGGGAGCAGCTCGCTTAAATTAGCCCAGATCCTACATTGTTATTACTGCTGAGCTGCTCTGAGCTGCTCTGTCCACTGTGTGGCCTGCCCTCACACCAATACAGCGCCCGTCAGCCCGGCGCCCGGCGGTGCCATATGTCCGACTAGACGCATACTGATCAGTTAGAGTCTCAAGTACAGCCAACCTTCGCAAAGACAAGCCTTTCACACAAGAGACATGTTTTCGAGATGTCGAGGGTTTTTGGGAGGTTGCAAGAGGACATCCGAAGAAAACAATAATCGTGAAGTCTCGCGTGCAACCTGCTGATTATATGAAAACCTGAACCCCAATTTGGGTTATAGGGTCCAGCTGCGGGTTACACGAAGGTTTTTAGGAAGTATACTACAGAACTGATGTACTTGGTAGCCAATTGTCACGGGGCCGGTCAGTTATACTAGCTATTCAGGGGCTAATCCTCCTATTGCCTGTTGATGGGAAGGCCCAACTTTCTAGTCTCGTGTCTTGCTTGTGCTGACACAGCCTGTGAGGAGTGCTTCATAGACACACTTCGGGCGAGTCCATGTGGTCCCTTATGGACTGACCTAGGTTCCCTATCCTCAGCTTCTCAGGTGGGACATGTTGTGGATGTACTGCTCACTCCCTCTGAATACTGAGTCTCTTGGGTATCACTGCTCCTATGGGTATATTCCTTAGGGTTATATATACTTAAGGTAGTACTCAATGGGGACCAATTGTGAATAGAAGGATATGTAAGACGAGCTAGCCACACACCTGAAAGACTAGCTAGCCATACACATCCTGATTCCCTTCTCAGCAATATCTTAATAGTTATTCTCAGTATAACTACGCCATCCCTTTAGATTAGTACTCGTTGTCCAACTCTATATGAATCGTTGTTCTCTACACTCTGACAGTATGACATCTAATCCCAGTCTGATCTACGTTCTCTCCATAAAACCATGCTTATATGAAAACGAAAAGTTATTATCCGAATAAATGTACAGTGTACCTGTAGCGATCATGGTGGGATTCAAAGAGAAAGAAATCAACTTACAGAGGACATACAGTAGGCAATGTATAATATATTATCATGTAAACCTATTATGAGGCTTACAAGAGCCTCTAGAGATAGGGATGGGAGTCAGTTGTCATACTGTATCTAGTGCATATAATTATATAGTGTTTTTTGACCATTCTTAGAATGTCGTGTTGCCAGTGTACAATATAAAGTATAACAATAACTTAATGTTAAGGTATATTCCTTTATAACCTGTCCTTGCATATCAAAACCTCCTCATTCGCCAGGTAATGCTAGAATGAGTATATATGGAATAGATAAAAGAACCTCAAGGCCGCCCTTTATTCTGTCATTTTAACAATATCGAATCCTATCGCCTTTCGCCGGGCAGAGCTGGAACAAGTATAGGGAGGCTACAAAAGATGTCCCTAATTCCGAATAGGATTCACCGACAGTAAAAAGTCCACCACAGGGACGAGTTAATGGCCGGGAACAGCTCAGAATAAAGGGGCGGATCAGCAGGCGGATACAGTAGTATTCACAACGTGGGCGGAAGGGGGTGGGGGGTCTACTTCTCCCTATCTAGTTTTTACTGAATGTACCATACAGAGTTTGTCATAGGAATGGGACTGCCTACATTGGGTGAAGGGACATTTGCTTTAACGTTACAGTGAGCAAACACAGGTTTGCTCATAGCGGCGTATCATGAGTTGCTCATGAGCTGGTCGCTTTATTCAATGAGCATTGTATTCAGTGATTAGGTCTTGTGGAGTCTACAGGGATTGGTAATTGGGGTACTGTCCATTGAGAATCAGATGTATCTCAATATACACGCTGACAATTAACGCAAGCGGTGAATGCACACCAACTTCAAGACAGCGTAAGAACTGCGAAACTATGTATTTGACACACATCTTCTACAGAAAGCTTAACACGTGCATGTATCGAATCTTCAACCATGTACCCTAAAAGAAAGTAGGCCTCTTTCAGGTCAAATTTGGGGGACAGTTATGGAGGGAGATGGGTAAAACTCTTTTGGGTGGTAAAAACCTAAGGACAGGGCAAGGGAATAAGGCGGAAATTGTCTCATCTATAGGTGACGCCAATGAGTAACTCGCCATGGCTTTTGCAATTCTCGTATCATCCCGAAAAAGCCATTCAAGTACTATATATTAATCCCCTACAAGGCTAAACACCTCATCTATCTTTGAGACAACATGGAGCCCTACACAGATAAATCTAAAATCCCCGGCCCTTAGTCTGTAGTGGGTATCCCAGGTTAGTCATAGGGACATTGGTCAGGCATGACCAAGTGCTTTTCAAGAATGACTGCACCCTCAGAAAAGAGAGCGTCACTGTCGCCAAAAGCACCGTCATCTGAAAGTCAGGCACTGCCTGGCTGTCAGGTGAGAGTGCTTAACCTTAACCTTAACCTAAAAAGGAAAAACTAAAGTGAGCTAGGGAGCCAAAAAATGACTAAGCTGGTCAGACACTATAGTGACTAAGAGATCGGTAGTATAGGGAGCCAAAGAATATCAATGTATGAACAAGGCTCACTCCACAAACACTACATGATGCCTCTCAGATTCCCTTCATCTCGGTGGTGGGTTCTAAACTTTGTTGAAGAAATTGAAGAAGAGTTTGGTGGTGAACATTACGAGGTGTTTAACTATTGATATGCACTGATACCCTTTCACATGTTCCCCTGCCAATACCACTCTCATCTAGCCATCTCTGACAGCCAGGCTCATGATGGGAGCGTGTCAATTGATCCCCTTTGCTTTTTAAGTTCATGGATGAAGGGTATTAAAAGATTAAAATGAAAAGTGCAATAAAACTGGATGGCTATGATAGAGGTGCCAAACAGAGGAGCGTGCGGAAGTCTCCAGATCTGGCTCATTGATGGCGTCTGCCAAGTATTGCCGCTACATTGCTTATTGCAGTTCAACTAAACTGTACATCTTTGAAAGACGGAGAATGTATCTTTAAGTAGATTTGACAATAAACTGGTTTACTTTTTTCGACATTATTGATCACATAATTATATTAGTTCTTAAATTATTTATAATTATGGATCTCCAGGTGATGAACCCAAGTGTTAGTTCCATTGCATACTTATCAGTACCTTCAGGGTGGCCCAAATATAAGCTTATCAAAGACCTTTCACAAACACCACCCATGCCTCTAATCTGGGAGAAAAAGGGAATCTGATAAGACCCAAGATTCCTGAAACACCCAATTGGATATTGGTCTTAACGTCTCTAAACCAACTTCCGGTGGGACACTTCCGGTTTTGGCTAAATCAAAGCCAGAAACGTTGACTGACGTTAGGCGCGCTTGATGTCTCTAAAACCAATTTTACCCCGATTTTCACCCAGCGGGTTGCTTTGTTCTAGCGAGTAGCCCGCGAGTGGAATCGACGAGCAGAAGGGAGCAGCTCGGGTTGACGAGATTAATGGGGCCAGTGGAGGCTTCCTCTGTGGATTAACAGGGAAAAGGGCATGGAGCTGAGACATTGAGCTGCTCTCTATCTAGGTCAATAAAAACTAACTCGGCTACTGCTCGCCAGCTGCTGCTGGCCATGTTAGATGCAAAACTCCATTAGTTCACAGAGATAATTATCACTCCGCTCGAGTTAATTTGTAGCCAGCGAAAGTGGATTATTTCAATGTACATATTATTCAAATAATCATCGCAAAGCTCATCTGTTGCTCCACAGTCAGTCTGGCAGCGATCAGGGATAAACCTGTATTAGCATTATTGACATTTCACATGAATTGACATGAATGGTTGAATTTGCTTAAGGTAATTACATTTTTATATTTAGCTCAATGATGCAGATTTGCTAACGGCAACACTGATAAATCTGTTATCTAATTAGGTCATCCAAGCCTAATCAACCTTGAAATCCAAACGTGAATCCCTACTATTGATTAGAAGCCCATGAAGAGCAACTGCTAGAATTTGAAATTGGAATAGTGTTTTGGCGATATGCCTCATTCATCAAAGTAACATTGGGCTGCTGTCTATTCAAGGAATTACTGCTAGATTTATTCAGATAACACTGTGTTTATACCCAACCCAAGGCATAACCACATGTTTTCTTGTACCCGGGACTAGTAGTAAAAACCATAAATTTATGAATTTAGCAAGTATCTTTCCCCCCTTGTCCATAGTTGAAAGAATTGCAATTTCTTAAAACCAGTCGTCGGCAAAAGGTAGGAAATCTTACAGTTTTGGTAAATTTTCTGTAGGAAATTAACATATTTCAAAAGAGATAGTCCAGCCAAAAAGTAGGAATTACTACAAAAGTTGCAAAAAATATTTTCATTACCATCAGGATAATATTATACGACAAAATCTGTGTACAAACATATTGTGGGAGAGGAAACAGAGAGAGTTTGATTCCCAACGTCCAGTAGCAATTTGTGTTTGTTCATCACTTAATGTCCAAGTTGCTGATATTTAAAATAAATTCTCAGGAAGCATGTCAACTCTGGTTCATCAAGCAGGAGTCCATTGACCTCTATTGGAAAAAGGTCGACTCGTGAGTGAAGCAGACTTCTATTACGGACAGGAAAACAAGTTTTAGGAAATGGCAAAAAGGAATGGCTTACCTCAACTTTCTCAAAAACATATGGAGCGATGACGTTGCCTTCCTTCATCTTTGTCATTTGAGAGGTTTGAAGCACAAGCATACGATCTTTGACGTCTAACCTGAAAAAAGTATTTCATAAATAATAAATAACATAATATTGAAAATACAACTACTTAGGCCTTCGTCTGATTACACTCGTACCTGTTTATAAGCATCCTCCTACCTACTTCATACAGGCCCTTAAGGGGGGTCTTAGAAAGATCTCTAAAATCACTACTCTTAAGCTTTTGTGTTACACATATAACACACGAAACAGTGAAGCCTTAACATAAATTAAATAATATAGGGATACTATTTACAAAAATAAGAAAGTCCTAGTACATACACGGCTATCACACAGAAAAAGTACACGGGTAACTTTTTATATTGCTACTTAACCCACGGAGGGCAGCTAAGACAAGGGAGCTCAGACCTGGTTTATTTCACTTAACCCATGGTGAGCGGCTGAGACAAAGGTTTCACACCTTGGGTATACGTATACTCTAACTTAACCCACGGTGGCTGGCCAAGACAAAGGACTTCACACCTTGGTTATTTTCACATAACCGAGGGTTAAGTCAGATACCCTCCTTGTAACTGAGTTATGTAATAATAACAATGGTAAAGTGACTGGTGGCCTATGAGGCCACCAGTCAGTTTGCCGTGGTTATTTTGACATACACTCAGTTACTCGTAGGGTATCTATTACATAACCGAGGGTTAAACCCCCAGCGCCCCTATATATAGGGCTGAGTACCTGTCCCGACTGCACTCTGACTGTTACTGGACGTGCAGTAAGATCTGCGGGTTTAAGTCAGATAGCATATACCTGGACACGATTCTCCCAAAATACACACTGCCCACTGGTCAGCGACTCGGTGTATAACACCTCATCTCGACTTGGTGGGGCAGTGGGTATTTGGAAGAACCGTGTCCAGGTGTAGGCTATCTAATACATACCCTCGGATAACCATAAGATGAAGTCGGCTACCCCACGAGTTATGCAATAATAACAATGGTTAAGTGGCTGGTGCCCTCATGGCCATCGTGGTTATTCTGACATACACTCAGTTACTCGTGGGGTGTCTATTACAAAGTCAAGGCTACAAATCAACAGAAAAGCTACTCATTAATATTCATATTGATTGATTTGTTTCAGGTGTGAACTGTGAAAAGGCATATAATCTGAGAGTTTGCGCAGAAGAGGGGTTGCAAGACAATTTGAGTGTCCAGTTTGAGTGTCACATGTGACAACAGTACTAGTAATCATGCCCCCCCCCCAAGAAATTTTGAAAATCAAGCAGGCTGTTGGTGCAATTTGATGTATTTTTTGGTGTTCTAGTTTGTTGAGATTTCCAAGTCCCTCGCCCCTACATAAAGTGGAACAGATTTCTCATTGGATCTGGAAAAATCACAAGAATAAACAATTTGAAGACCAAAAGATCTGAATTCAGATTTTAATCTAAACTTTCACAGCCCTGCTATGTGAAACCATAAATGTGTGGCCACATGTAGGCGCTGGTTGTAATCATTTGGGTATTTTATGATAAAGAAATCTGTTACAGTCATGTCGATCGCCTATTGTATTGTACGACAGTCGTGAGAGAAATAATAAACACCTAATTATACATTTGGTACTTTCATGCCTTGTTGGAGTCATATCCACCTATCTTGAAATGGTTTGCTCATTTCACAACAATTTAATCATTATTCTATCAGAGATCAAAACCACAATGCCAAACCAGGCATATTGACAATCAAGAATGCAGTCCATAACCAAACGCTCCATTTCTCTCTTCCCTTTTGAGAATTAGAAACACAAGAAGAATATTCTCGTTAATTAAGCCTCAAAGAAATGCTAGGAGTAACCACATTTCTGTAACCTATACCAAATAAGTAAGCCCCCCCCCTAATTAACCTTAATTAACACCCACCCCGCCTGCACCTGCCTCTAGTATGATGATTCCTAATGACTTGACACTTCTTGGGTGTGTAAGCAGCAAAGTTTAACGGTAAGACACTACCAGTATAATTAGAATGGTATTTGGTTGAGCAGACTAGGCCGCAGGAGGTGCCAGCCACCAACAACATGACCCAGAATTCCCCAAAGGCCGCCGCACAGATAAACCTAAACGCAATTAGACTAATTAAATCTTAATCAGTCTATTTTTTTCCCTTCTCCCTCAGAGCAGTTGACGCGGCAGTTTACTCTTCCGCGGAATGATTTAAACCTACTTATTTGTAACGCGTGGGATTGGGGGAGGGGGTTGTCATCATTAGGAGATGGGAATGCAGACACATGGATTGTGTGGTCAGGGAATGATTTGGATGATTATCTAGACAAGTCTGTGAGTGCCCAGCAGTTATGCGACTCAGAGGCGTAGGAAGCAAATATTCATGGGGGGGGGGGGGGGGCAACCCAGCCAGACTTATACATCGTATTTCAATCATGATGGTGCATATGCACATACTCATGAACATTGGAATTGTATAGAAAAGTAATGTTTGAGCCCCCTTTAATTCTTATTGGGTGCCAGGCCCCTGTGTCCCAAAGTTTTTGGAAATAATGAGCATTACGTTTTAGGGGCTTGGTAAATTTTGGTGGTCTCAAACATATTCAGCCCCCTCCCCTCTTCTGTGATTAGGGGGGCCCGGGCCCCCCTCTTCCCCCTTTTCCTACGCCACTGCCGACACAGAGCCATGGCTGTGAGTAACGTTGTGACCTTCTCAATGAGTTGCTCACTGGATGTGTTCTATGTGGTGCTATTGGAGAAGTACAATGTACCGGTAAATAAATGGTTGAGGAACAAGACAAACTGCACAGAACACAATTGTCGTCTGCAGCCACAGTGGCCTGAGGCGATACTTTGATTGGCCCTTGAGTGGCTGTTATAATCAAGTCTGATAACATTGTACATTACCGGACGAACGCTTAAGGGTCATTATAGCCGTGTCTAGACCAATCAAAGCTCGTTTATAGCTCAATGTTATACTCTATAACGAAGTACAGGCTAGATGCACCACAGAACCGTTCCTGACCACTCTGCATTCCAGATGTTCAGATCAGTCACCGTTATGGTAGTGTACCAACACCTTGCTCCCCTATTACCGATTATATATAGCAAATGTATACGTTTACTAAGAATCGTGATAGTAAGAACATACTGTGCATAATCTTGATTTAGCTACACTCTATCAAATGAGACGCTCACATTTCTAGGAAAGGCAGTAAAATAAGAAGCTTTGCACGAGTAAAAAAAACTCCAGTCCTTGGTTAGTACAGAATCTTATTATTGCCACGGCAATTTAACACGACTATAACATCCACAATGGACCTAACTAAACCCCACAACACGAGTCTCCACACTATTCGTATAGCTACACATCCCTAACATTGCCACAATGACATGCCATAGTAATTGCTCAGAGCAGCTCACAGAGAGGCACATGCCGGCGGCGGTACTAGTGGTGAGAGACTCACGCAGTGTTAGAAGCACGACTCGGGCACGTCTGTCTGTGGGGTTTATCAACTCAAATCCTTGGTGCTTGCTGCCTTTCAAGTGGTTCAGGAGAACCGTGGTAACCCCATAATCGTGCACCCAGTCTCAGACTCGTGTTTAATCAATATACACCAAGTGTGTGTGTATGGATAATGAGGTGTGTGTGTGTGTGGGGGGGGGGGGGGGGGTAGGGTAGACTGACGAAGGGTGTGTGTGTTGGGAAGTGGACTATTTATTTTTATTTCATCGTGTTGCCGTCCAGTCCTATCTGGGGAAAACTAGAGTTGAAAGAAATCGTCTTTTTTAGTTTTAAAACCCGCTCATAAAATAGCGGTATTGTGATATGTATATGGTGTCCTAGGGATGTGTATCACCTGTATCTGATAGTGATAACACACATATCCAAACTAGATACACTTCACCAGCAGTAGTGAAACAATGCCATTATTGTAGCATATTTTCCGACTTTGTATATCAGCTGCACACATGCCTATGATTAGAAACATGGTCAATGTAACTCCAGTCCCCCCCCTCCTATTCTGAATTCCTGTTTTGTCTTTGAAAAAGGAAACACTAGATTGGACGTGTTCACTGTTCCTGGCACTGCGCTTTAACATTTAGCAATTCAGGGTTTCCTGCCTTTAGATTGGCTCCTCAATGTTTTTCCTCAGACATTAAAAAGGGGATTATTTTTTTCCAAGTTGTTAGGAATGATTTCATACTGCTGCTGCTGCTTCGGCCCTGAGACATTAGCCTATTTTATGCAGTGTCAGGTTTCCGCTAAGCCAGGTAAAAAGCTACTGAGCTATCTGACATTTGAAGGGAGAGCCCCCCTCCCCCCCCCCCCCCCCCCACACACACACCAACTTCCCTTATCCTCCTATTCCAGCATACTTCTATTCCACACCTCCACCCTATATGGCACCTCCGTGGTTGTCTCTCATACTATTCTTTTGTTTATGTTTCCCATTGTAGTACTGCCTACCTATATATAGTGGTCATGAATGATTTTCTGTCATTTCATGTGTCATATGACAGTCACTATACCCAATGCTAAATATACCTACACAAAGAAAAGTAAAGGAGACAACTGTCTCCCACGTGGCTCTGGTAAAAATGGGAGTGTCAAAGAGCTATTGACACTGCTCATATGAAGGGACAACTTGAGTTGACACTGATAGTACAGAGTCAACTCAAATGGACCCTTCCTATAAGCAGAGTCATTAGCGGTTTGACTTTCTATTTTAACAGAGCCACGTGGGAGAGATAGTTGACACATTCTTTTTCTTTGTGTAGGTTAAAGTAACGTATCTCACGGGGCCGTGGCATCTAATATTTTAGAGCTGCAGGGTGGGTTCTGTACAGCTGAGGTGGTTGGATACACCTGCATAGGCGTAGGGAACTAATTGTTATGCGGAGGCAAGGTGGGGGCAGCTCCATATAGCCGTGAATGTGGTAGCGAACCCATAGAAAGTATTAAACCAATTGGGATTCAAACCAACACAGCCAAAGTCATAATACATCAGGGTACCCACACAAATTTCATTTTCAAATTCCATGTGATTTCCCTGTTTTTCCCTGAGCCACGGCAGAACTTCCCTGTGGTGTTTGCTTTGGAACAGTTACACATATTCATAATTGAATTGTCCAAATTTTGAAAATATAGAAGCCAAGTCGTGTATTCTCATACTTTTTGAGAATGGGTCATATCTCCATCATTATGATTCAAAATGATTTTCCCTGTGTGCCAAAATATGTTTCCATGTGTTTTCCCTGAGTTTTTCCCTGAGTTTTCCCCTGGGTCATATACATACTACCGACCTAAAGGTGGGGGCGGGGGGTGTTTGCAGGTGGCTGGGCGGAAGTATAGCGATAATTCTGCTGACCCGGTATGCGCGGCCATGTTAGTTCTGTCCTCGGAATATCAACCAGACATTCACACACCATAGCCAGGAACAAGCTACACTGAAAACCCAGGCTCATATGAAGGTACTCACTACAGAGGACTTAGGGTGATCAGATTAATAAGGAAAGGTGATCATTTTGAGGACATAATTTTGCCAATAGAGGGACCTACTATACAACAATGTAAGATATAGCCCCTGCTCCATGTGATCTATTGATTAAACCCTATAGTAATCTGGTCATACATGTTTACAAGTTGGAGGATATATGAAGACAATTATCACAGTTTAAAATCAAGTGATTTGATTGAAAATTAAGTCAGAACTTTCTAAACTATAAATATCTATACACAAAGACACCCTTTATGTGTGTGAGACCAAAGTTAGAAGTGTGAAGATTGACAGCCATCAGTTATACATATCTGTTTTACATGGCTTTTTATGAGGACTGAAACATACTCTTAAAAACAAGGCCCGATAATTGAAGTTGATGATCGGGAGGGGGTCAATTATAATAATATTGGTAGATAAAACGAGAAACATTTGAAAATCAAAGGCAGTCATCAAATTCAGTACCCAGGGTCTTTACACTGACAACCTAGCATGCTTTATAATTGGGTCAAAAGGGTGATCATATTGATGGCCTAGGTCCTCACTTGTGATCACTTGAAAGATCACCAGGGTACTCCCCCACGCCCCAATCAAAATGATCACCCAAAAGTCCTCACCAGTGAGTACTTATTTTAACATAGCGTTTTCAGTGTACGCTCTGAGACCTGGTGAGAGCAGAGCCAGCCTCTCACAAGACTTCTGGTGCCAGTGTACCTCACAGAATTGCAGGAACCAGTCCACACCAGTTAGAGCCCTATATAGTGAGATCTGGGTCCCCCAATTATATACTTCATTTGGACTTTGTCCTCGCGATCCTGATTTCAATACTTTTCCCTATACATAAACCTATGTAGGTGTGTGGATTATACGTGCGTCTGAATATGCATATACTGCTGATGGGAAGCACCCCCCCCCTTCCTCAAAAAAAGAAGAGAGAGAAAACACGCAAAATGAAAAGAATCAATCTAGAACATGCTTCCGATGCTCCTGGAAGACAACTGATGAAACTCCAGCTGTTCAACGGCATGCAGTGACATTGACACCACTGTGGAGGTCACGAGTTGGACCCTGGAGCAGTGTATTCCCAGTGCATACCACCCCTCACCTCCTGCAGCAACAAATCCCCATGGGACCCTCCAGTACCCAATCAATCCATAGTAAATCAATGCTTGTATCTCTGGGTGGCAGCTAATTGTTCTGGGGGTCCCTCCAGGGCGCTCCCCGGAGGGCCCAACCCCTTACAAATGGCCAGATTCCCAACACTTGTGTTTTCCTCCATGTACTGGAGGAAACAGCCATGGAGGAGGCCAGCAGAAGGATGGCTCTTTTTCCCCTGGCACAGGGGACCCGGCCGGAAACAATAGCTATTGATTCCCAATCTTCTGGTATGTATTAATCAATCCATGTCTCTGAGAGTACTTAGCGTATACAGAGGATGAAACGATTTCTCTGCTTTTCGCTGTCGCGTTTTATTGGTATGAGTAACTGAAGTAGATCTTCTAGCACTCACTAATCTAATTTGAGTAGAGGTCACTGACTCTAAGTGGGGACATTATAAGTATCAAGAGGCACTTGACAGTTAAGCAGCAACGACACAATTTGCAATGGCAAGAAAGGATGCTTATGGAAATCGTTAACATTTTGGAACATAGCCAATAGCCATCTATTAATAGATCATTAACCGGAGAGGATTTCGCCTGGGGCAGAACGCCTATTACATACTACTTACAAGTACGGCCTATTACATATACTACTTACATGTATAGGCCCGCTATGAGAGTGCCAAGTTTGGTATTATTACGAAAGCTAGGTACATCGGCCACACGCACAGGACCATTAATGACAAAGGCAGGTTTTGGATGGGTGCATACTAGGAGATGATGAGGTAGTAAGAGGTATATTGGAGTTTCATCAGCAAATGTGATGGGCACTATAGGGTTGGCAGATATTGGTGCATCCTCGGCCAGAACAGAGAGTCCGTTTAGTCAATCCCCCATGTTGTAAATACCGATAAGCTTTGGGGTAATTATTTACACTATTATTATATACAGTAACTTCACAACTGTTACTATCCAAAGTATGTATAGATACGAGTAGGTTCCTTTATGTTAGGCCACACCGGGAGGAGTATGGACTCACATTGACATGTGGGAATAAAACTGTATGTTGTAAAGCGGTATCCTTTAGAAATGCGGTAAATTGTGGATTTATAATACTCATTCAGGAGGTGTAGCCAAATGGGACTAAACCTACGCCCTGTTTGTGAAGAAACATACCACTTAGAAAGATTAGAGTATTATTCTCTGTGAGTTTCCTTCTATGGAAATATCGCCTGAGAATAGTTGAAAATCAGCTCATAAGAATACTTCAAATCAAATGGTTATGAGCTGTCTTTATATCCAACTTCTTCATGAGGTAGGCTAAGTTGAACGGCCCTCACAGCAATTAAGTACTGTTTGTTTATAGGAGACATGAGTATGGTAAATGGCTTCATTTCCATTTTGATCAAATAAGCGTTCACAATAATAGCCATATTTTGTGGGGTTCAATATATTATAAACAATTAGGGCCGACAATTAGAGCAAACTTAGAGTTCAACGGTGAAAGCAGCTAATCTGGTATGAGCCAGCTGTTACGACTTAATAGGCAGTATTCACACTATCAATCGTGATACATGTACAAACTCTCCTGACATGACATACAACATGTATCTACAAAGAATTACATGCATTGCAACCCTCTTCTCATCTATACGGTGATATACTATAGGCGGCATAAGGTGCATGGTAAGGTCAGTTCCCCTCATATGGCCATGTTAATGGCAGGGACTAGTCAGACATTCAGGCACTACATAAGAGACGGCAAGGTGTAGCGGCAGAACCGCACAGATACTCCCCTCTCACTGAGCTGCTCGGGAAAGGCCGCTGCTCTATGAGCAGCTCGTCGTGTGGGTTTCTACTTTGTCTACTTTGAAGATGAAGGAGCAGAAAAGGGCCTAATGGAGCCGGGTCTAGAAGAAACCAGAGCCGACTGTGCACAGTCCCCCCTGCGCCGACGAGCAGCTCGGGAGGAGGAGGAGGAGGAGCAGCTCAGTGCCTTTGGTTCAGTCTCAAACCTGTTGCAGTGGGTATAATAATCTTTGAGGGTTTTAACTTCTGCTCTGGGACAAAGTGTCGTGGGATACCCATTGTGAGCCGCTCTAGTGGGTTACTCCCGCTGAAGATTAACACAACACTTCTATAGCACCTGTTGCAAAACCTCACCAAGGAAATGCTATGTTCTTTTGTATTCTGGTTCTCCACAAAGGCCATGGTAACTCCTCCTCTCTCTCTCTCCACAACCCTGTGTATTATCGAGAAAGGGTGCGGTGTGGGTGGGGACTGTAAGCACCGTCTACGGGTTCTATCTGAGAGAATAGGCAATCAAGCCGCTGCCGACCGTGGCCTAGGCAGGCTTTGTCTTATTTCCAGCCGTGCCTTATCAGCGCTTTGAACACGCCGCATATCGGCAAGACCGGAAAGGGTCGACTATGGAAGCAAGGCGACCCGCCGGGACATGGCAAAAATAACTAGAAAGTGAAATTGAGTCAGCACAGTCCAAGGTGGCACATCTGAGAGTTCTCTAGTGGATGAGTGAGTGAGTGAGTGAGTGAGTGAGTGAGTGAGTGTGAGTACATGATTATGTGTGGGTGAGTGAGTGAGTGAGTATGTGTACATGCGTGCGTGAAAGAGTGAGTATGTGGCAGTGAGTGAGTGGGTGAATGAGTGAGTGGGTCAGTGAGTGAGTTAGTGAGTGAGTGAGCGAGTAAGTGAGCGATTGAGTAAGTGAGTGAGTGAGTGAGTGAGCGAGCGTGTGAGCGATTAAGTGAGTGATTGAGTGAGTGAATAAGTGTTGATGATACAAATTGGAAAGGGAACAGGGGATACATATAGGAAATCGTTAGCAGTATGGAACATAGCCAATATCCATCTATTAATAGAGTATTAACGGGAGAAGAATCTGCCTACAGCGGGGAGATAGAAGAGTAAGGGAGGGCTGTGAGATGAAAGAGGTCAGAGAGACAGGAGGAAGGTAGAGGGTGCTCATATGAGCGAGACGGCAAAATGAAGATGGGAGGTGGGTGAAGCCATGGTAAGGAGGAAGGAAACAGTGACATTCACACACTTAGAGCATTGCCGCAGCTTCTGCACATCTCTGTATCAAAAGGATTTGGGTAGTTTTCCTATCATACTATTGATAAGCCATGCCCAACAGCCAAAGCCAATTTGTATTATTGTGCTGTATACATGCACGGATCTGCTTAAATGTTAGCTAGCAATTAGTACTACCCGGTAACTGCATTTTAAAACCTAGGATGACGTAGAGTATTTCTATCTTAGAACTTTCAATATATTAAGAACTGAGGCCAAATAATGAAAAAGGTGTGTTTCACTACATTTCTTTGCTACTTCATAAGGAGCCTGTATCACGGAGCCTGGATGTCCTGTAAACAGCAATGCATGGTAAAACATAAGTGCACCATCTGGATGCAGAAATTATGAGGCAAGATTCATTGCAAGGGCTTCAGAGGATGAGAGTCAAGCCATCAACAGCTTTCATTTGCGCATCATCCTATAAACCTCTTAATATAACCCTTACATATCAGATACAGCTATGATATTCTTGCCTCTTTTTCCCCTCAATTTTCTATATCTCATGTATATTATACTTAACTCCCCTATACCATCAGTATCGTTTCTAGCCTCTCCCCTTCTCTCTTACATTATGACTGCGGACAGGCAGAGATAGAGCCTTTGTGTCATCCAACCAGTGTCTGCCAGCATCTTTACACAGCTCCGACAAGAGTCAACTGGAGTCAACACAGGCTGTTGACATGGTGACAGCGGTATGGAGCTGGGTTACACAGGGTAGGGATAGGGTAATGGACATCCTCCTGTACTGACATGTAGTAGAAGCACCCTGTCTACTGCCTCCCCCACATGGCTGTTACCAGGCTTCATGTCTCTGACCCCTTAAGTATGCCCGACAACAGGGGGAAGTGTATGTATGAAGGGTAAGTGGTAAGGTGGTGGGATCGATTCAACATTGTGACCAATCTTACGGGGCTAACACAAATTTGGTATATGTGCATGTTTAAAGCTATAGTCAATTTTTTATTATTCTTTGGAGGAAAGAGGATTAATTTCTGGCTTACCAATGACCTGTTGCAAGACAACATGAAGTTCACTGTAGGATATTCCTGGTCAAAATCATAACCCACCACCAGCACTCCTGAGTTAATAACAGCCAGGATCATTTTATAGATATGTGAGACCAGTTAATGCATTTCAATTTCTTGGTAATAATTTATATGTGTTAAGGCCCCTGCATTTGTTAATATTTGTGGATGAAGTGCAATTTTAGAAAACTTAAGTGCACTGCCAGTTTTGAAGCTACTGCCCACTGACAGTTGTCTTAACGGCAAAGCATTTAAGTGATTAAAGTATCAATTTGTCGAAATACTATTTCTAAAATGTTTAAGAGATTCATGGTTCAGGCTACTAGTACTGTGTAATATGTTGAATAAAATTACAATGTCATTAAGAATGTTCCATCATATAGACTGTCTTTTGGGCTTCATCAGATTATCACATTAGGGACTGTTTGGCATGGGATCTTTTTAGACATGATTTTGGAGGGCCTCATTGACTAACATTACAAGAATCATATGCATCCTTTAAGTATTGCAGTCTTAGATAGGAGCATGCTTGATATACAGCCGCTGCATCGTACAAAGCACCCCGACTCCTCACATTGACACATTTGGCCCCACTATCAATCATCTCACCCTACGTGGTAATCTCCAAGTAGGATGTACAGCATTGCTCTACTGTATTTTGCTTTCATGATATTTGTCAAAGCAGTAGAGATTTGCCAGGAGAGTTCTTTTTATTTCAGCGCAGTGGGGGCGGACCTTTTGGCTGTCCCAGTAGTTTGAGGTACACAGAGCTCATACTTTGTAGCCATAGAGTTACAGATGTTTGCACCTATGCTGTTGCTATAGCAACAACTACGACATGGGATCATGTCTCTTAGACAGCAATGCATGGGGCAGAAGACAGGCGGCCCATCTGATATGTTGCGTTTGTATTTTGATACTTCTAGCTTTGGATGTAAAACATATGAATCTAGATTTATTGCCAGTGCATTGATGATGAGAGCCAAATGCCTTTACCGCTTTTTAACTTTGCACAGCTCACAGAATGCTAGTGCTCTATTGAGCCAGCAAAACTGGCATTTGTCACTAGTGTTCTTTGAAATGTGATGCCACATCATGACATGATATACAGCAGCTGGTACATACAAAGCACTGGCCTCCTCACAGTGAGACATGTACCCTCACTATCAATCATCTCACCCTACGTGGTAATCTCCAAGTAGGATGTACAGCATTGCTCTACTGTATTTTCTTCTATGATATTTGTCAAAGCATTAGAGATTTGCTAGGAGAGTTCTTTTTATTTCAGCGCAGTGGGGGCGGCCCTTTTGGCTTGTACTTTGTGGCCATAGAGACATGTCCCATCTGATATGTTGCGTTTGTATTTTGTTACTTCTAGCTTTGGATGTAAAAAATATGAATCTAGATTTATTGCCAGCGCATTGAGGATGAGAACCAAATTCCTTTACAGCTTTTCAACTTTGCACAGCTCACAGAATACTATAGTGCTCTAGTGAGCCTGCAAAACTGGCATTTTGTAACCAGTGTTCTTTGAAATGTGATGCCACATCACCAAGGCAATATTGCTCTGTAACCCTTACACATCACTTACAGCTAAGATACCCTTCTCCTTTTACTTTTTCTTCCACTCATGTACATACCGGATCATTCATCCCCATCCCTCCCCTTTGCCAGTATGACCAAGGACATGCAGAGATAGAGCCTTTGTGTCACCCAACCAATGTCTGTCAGCATCTTTACACAGCTCCGACTAGAGTCAACTGGAGTCAACACAGGCTGTTGACATGGTGACAGCGGTATGGGGCTGGGTTACACAGGGTAGGGATAGGGTAATGGACATCCTCCTGTACTGACATGTAGTAGAAGCACCCTGTCTACTGCCTCCCCCACATGGCTGTTACCAGGCTTCATGTCTCTGACCCCTTAGGTATGCCTGTCTACCGTCGTGGCTAAACACTCAACCTCTACTGTTCATATACATTATTATGGAGTGGTCAACAAAAGAGACATATCGCTCACTGGTATTTTGGGACTGATATAGGGGGTATTTGTGACATACACAATGCCATGATGAATTTCCAATCATGTGTACAGTTATTATGCCTCCAGATTACAGTGTTAGGATGGCATTACTATAAGCAAGATAGAACCTCCCACGTTCATTTCAAAATGTCCAAGGAGCGCAGGAACAATATACAAATACCTTTACTGCTCCTATACTCATAACCATAGATTCCCTTCAACCGATATACAGAGGTTTTTGTATATGCCTCCTCAAACAGTAATTCTTACATCTGTAGTTGAGAGCATTAAACATGCACACTTTCAGCTCATCTTTCATCAAATTGATACGCGGCTTTAAGCCATCAATAATTCCTTATCAAACGCCCACCTTTGCCTCCCCGACCGCCCAATGCCAACAGGAAGTGGCAGTAGTATCCGATTCCACCACATGAGTTTGGCTCAGCGGCACCGGAAGTCAGCTAGATCAAAATTGAACTCCACTGTTCTCTTGTAGGGGAGGGGGTGGGGGTCTGTATGGAGGGTAGATGGTGGTGTTGGTTGTGGTGGTGGTGTGTGTGTGTGGGGGGGGGGGGTGTGTGTGGGGGGGGGGGGTGGATATACCACCACTCTCTCTGGGGTGTAGAAAATGATACTGCATATTACTGTTACATAGCTGAATAAGCATTGGATGCTAGGAAATTAGAGGCAGGGAGTGAGCCATGCATGGGGACAGGCAGGGGGCATGAAGGGAGGCAGGAGGAGGAGCATCCCTAGCGTGCGAGTGAGGCAGACAGTTCAGACAGGCACCCCTTGGAGGGAAGCAGACAGGCGGGCATCCCAGGGGAGAAAGGTAGGCAGCCCTGGGGGGGGGGGGGTACTGAATATGTGTTCTTGTTATCCAACTAGGCAGAGTTATTATACAGTTTCAGGTTGTTGTACAAGTCATTCTGTACAAACTATTCGGCCTGGTGCCAGGCTTGAGCGAGGTTTCAGCAATAATCTGAAGCTGACTTTATATGTTATATATGTGTGTACTATAGAAATCTACCCTCAGCAGAGAGGACTTATATAGAAGACGTTCACACAGCACAAGAAATCCCAAATAATAGGTCTCAAATAGACACAGGTCTCAAATAGGCACTGGGAGTAAAGTGGCATTGGAAACAATAAGCGCTTGGGTCCTACAATGCAACCTTGCGGTAAATTGAGGTTGTTGTCCCGGATGTTGACTACACACTTTACGCATGTGCATACCGCCAGTGGGCCGCTAACGTAATTACAAATTAAAACCCATCAGAGTGACTCACTTAGAACTCTCCAAGCACAGGAGCCGTCACTGACCTTTCACTACAGCTAAATTAATCTACCGGTTTGTAAGTCTAGCCGGCCCGGATGGGAGTCACAGGTGGGAGGCATGGGACAGAGGAAAAAAGTGAGATGAAAGGCAGAGTGGTATTTTCAAAGGTAAACCATGCAGAATGTCGATACGGATGTATGCAGGTAAAAGGCAATAACAAATGACCAAATTGAGTTATTTAGCTTTTAATTTAAGTGTAATACGCCATAATCTTTTTTGTTGCACTATTGTTAAATCAAAGTTATTTCAGCTATGCGCAAGTTCTGTTGCGCATTTTATATATTGCCTTTTTATGTTTTTATTATCAATTTTTTTCTAAATGTTTATTGGCAATCTTAGATGAAATATGCCCAACGGTGGAGCCATTTAAAAGCAACTTGTTGCACAAACCCACGCGGGAACCTCAACCTTTAACGAAATTAAATTATGTGATTTGTAATTGCATAACAATGTGTTTTGTATTTACGAGGAGTCTCCAGGAATAGACCTAAGTACCTAAAGGAGAATTGGGGCTCATTATACACTGTAAACATAGTGTTAAGAATTTAAACACTTATTGTGTCTGCTATTCTAAACACTTAACAAAAATGTTCAAATTCTAAACAAATTTCAACTAAACACTTTAAAATTAAAGAGGAAGAGTGACTAACATAAAAATACATGACACAATAAGTGTTTTAGACAAATGTTAAGTATCTAAACACTGTTTCTACAGTGTCCATGCAGCGCTAATAGTCCAATGACTCCCACCCCCCCCCCCCCCCCCCGCCCCCGAAAAAAAGAAGAAGGAAAGGCGTTTAAACTACGTCTTGATAGTCAATCTACTGCAAAACTGTAAATAATTATGAGTATACGGCCTACCAATGGCCACTCTGTAAAGGTCAACGATAAATTATATGAAAGGCAAACAGAACACCACAGAACATTGTCTTCTTTCATTGCAGAAGTAAATAAACATGGCCTGGCCTATAAAGCCGATTCATCGACACCATAGCCTTGAGGTGTAGACAATTAGTTCACTTACCTGAATGTAATACCTAGATCTCTTTTTGTAATTCTATTTCTTTCATGCTGCGCTCTATAGGCAGAGGATGCCTGGATATCCCTGGGTAGGCAGGTATATATATAGCATAGTTAGCCTATGTCTACTTTTATGAGTCTAAACAGATAGTACTAATTCAAACCAACGGCATTTAGGCGGTGTCTCACGAGATTGGGTCAATGCTTGATACAAAATGGTTTATTCAGGATAGAGAAAGATATAAATGGGCTAATAATTGCTACTTCAAATTGTCAAACAGCCATTAACCTTTTCAGCTCATTCATATATTCATCTGCCCTATATAAACCGTTTTCTATCAAGCCAGCCAAAGATTGCACCCGCTCAAAGTCTTCCACATTGGCCCGCTCTTGTGGCCCGATCTTTATTTCTCTAAACATCCATCAGGTGTTGAAGCTATGTGACTACAAAGAATCGATATAAGTCACTGGAGCCTCTTCCCATTGAAGTCCTAAGCTCACCACCTTAGAGCTGGAGGAGAGTTAGCATGTGCCCAGGGCACCTGGTAGGTCTCGTCATTATAAAGAAAGCTTATCTTGGTAGGGCCGACATGGCTGTAAACTCAGAATTAGTCAGGCCAGAAAACTGGCGGTTTCAGGTTAACTTACTCAAGCATACCTGCAATACAGGGCTGATCCTGAACCTTTTTCCCAGTGTAAAATAACCGTTTTCATGAAGATTGTTTCATAATTGCATCCAAACCGAAAATATAAAATCTGTCGTTGCTAGGTTTCTAGTGTCAAACTCACTTTTACTTTAAAGATACACTTACAATTCTGCTCATGATGAATTGTGATTATTAGGTGAAACATGTGGTGAACGGGCGATGAACAGGTAGACCATTATTTTTCATGTGAAGACGATGATTAGATCAGAATAACCAACAAGATAGACTCGTCCACACAGGCCGTATCCTAGATATCTACTCAATGATGTGGACCATTGCAGTGAATGTGTTGTGGAGTTCAGTGCAAACCATATACGGTTACGTGATGCCAACTGCATATCCCCACAATGTTATTATATAGACAACAACTGACACTGTTGGCGTACGAGTCTATCATACTTTACTTGTTGGATCTAGGGCGTATCACACTACAGCCTTGTGTGATATGTCTTAGATCAAATGAATGATGTACATTAGCCTTGGATGCCAATGACAGAGGTTTTGCATTTTATTATAGAATTAGAGGAAAACGTCAAACTTGTAGGGCATGGAATATGAATACACCGAACTCCATAGGGGGCATCGCATACCGAGCTTCCATAGGTTTAACATAGTATAGCCAATGTCTTATCAGCCATGTAAAAATCCCAATCACAAGCTATTCTCTCTGCGGATCTCAATAGATGGGACCCCTAAGAAGTTCATACTAAAAGTTAGAACAACAAGGAAGGTCAGATAGCATGCACACTCCACCAATTCCCCTTTGGTCAAACTAGGATAGGTTTTCCAGACTGATTTGATGCACGTGATGCCTAATCAGTTTCCCACGCTTATGAATTAAACCATAGAACCCATGCAACAGTGCGCAAACTTGAATTGCGAAAAACGAAAGCAAATGGGGTGCTTAATTAATTTCTCAGCATCTCTAACTAAAAAACACTAATTAAATTTATGCGAAGAGTGTTTTTGTCATTGGGTGTTCTAACATGGCCTTCATTCGTAACAACCGGTGGTCCTCTGCCTACTCTGTGGTGAGCAGCTCACTCTGGGCTGAGCAGCTCAACTGGACTGAACCATTAGTACTCGACCAGTACTTCATATTGAAGATCTCAGTAGTTTGAGCTCAGTACTCGACCAGTACCTCATGTTGAACATTCCTATTGAACTATTAGTATGAGCCAGCACATCATGTCAAACATATTTACATACACAGTCACTACAAAAATCGGAAGGCCCGAGCGAGAGAAAATATATTATTATGACAGCCCGTGTAGATGTTGTTTTGGGAGGGAATGATATCCTCATTTTCACTAAAGTTCCTTTATGTCTTTTGATGTGTACCGTAAATTCTCGCTTATAAGCCTAACTCACATACAAGCGGCCCTTAACTTTGAGGAATCGTATGTGTCTGAAAGGGGGTCTGGAAATATTCTATTTGATTACTGTACTATACTCGCGTTTAAGCAGCACTCAAACTCCGGGCTAACTGGCGATCTGACTCATGTACTAGTCGCGCTTCCACCTGAGAATTTACGGTATCTGGTATTTTTACTGGGTCACAGCAAACCCAAATGAATTCAGCACCCACAGGTATTTCCATTAACATATATATTACCACAGGGACACGGGCCTCGGCGTGCACACAATCCGTGAAAATGCCGCTCAGCCTCTTCCCACCCCTGTCTCCATCCTCAAGTCTCCTTGATCTGATTTACATGGAAAAGTGCATTTTCTCATTTTCTTACTGATTGATTTAAAAAGGGGTAGTGTGTGGCAGTGGTGTTTTTCCAAGCACCCATAGTTGAGTCTACTTGAACACTGCCACCCTCTGTTAAACAGGAGTCAGATTGAGTTAGGTATTGGAATACGATTATAGTTTGAGAGTCTGGTACGTAAGGAGAGTCTACTCTACATCCACAAGAATCACCCATAATCGAGACGGACTAGTGGCTTATACGAAGCCAACACTATAAGAGGTATTGGTAAGCAATTTAACCCAGATAGAACGATGGCAGTTTAAACATCATGTGGCTCTGGGGAAGGACAAATTCAATATCTCAAGATTGGAGGTTACAATTAGGACACTGATATTGCACAGGTCTGTTCAGATTCTGACATAGAAATGTTAATACAAAATGCTCTCATTGGTAAACCATGGAAAATTTCCAGTTTACATGTATGATAGCTTTAACTATTTATAAGCATCCATCTAAGAGTTGTTAAACCTTTCTCAGGTGATTTCAAATGCCACATAATTTTCATTCAAAGAAGATTAAATCTGCCATGAAACGGACCTATCCAGGCAATGTCATATATCAGGGAGCAGGTGCAAGAAAAAGAAATGCAGTTTTTTTTCTACAGACGTTTACTAATTAATGAAAGACAGGATGACCGAACATGTCTTACATGTAGACTATTCAATTCCCGTACCTTGATGAATAATTAAGCAGTGTAAGTTTCCTAGGATAGACTTTATAGTAAGCAAGTTTAATTATGAAAGATTTAATCAAACTTACCTAGATGTTAAGGAGCCAACCCATTTGTCTATGTTGCTCAGGTCCTTGTAGTGGAACTGGAAAAAAAGTAAACACTATTAGAACTTTAAGGTCATTAGCAGCAGCTGACTATATATACACAATATATACCTTCACATTCTTTAAACATAATTAACGTATGTATACCCGCTATACAATGACGTTGTTGTGTGAGTCAAGTTATGGTGATACTATGGAAGCCTAAAAATACACACATTATCGCCCAGACTGACTGAGAGCTACACCCCAGTGGAGAAAGAAGCCACTTGCGAAGCCACCTGTCACTATAATACCTTTTTATAGCAGGTGTATAGCGCAATAACCAGATGCTGCAAGTATCAAGCCTTACAGGTGATATTTATCGGATCAAAGCTGCTTCCGCGTGAGTTTGGCTTTGTCCTTGGTGGCTGCTGATAGGTAACAAAATAGTGTCAGAGCGTGATGTCAGCTGAAGCTACACAAGACCAGAGCCAAGATGGCCACATTCACTGATCCACCCGCTTCATCTTTACAGGTATATTGTAACGTTGGAGAGTCTATATAACTATACCCTGGTCCCCACACCCTGCAGGGACCAGAAGCTGCTGGAAGAACGACTATTCACAAGAGCTGCTGGTGAAGAAGTGCCAAGTTTATTAGTCCCTACATACAAAGCTGCAGGCCTGGAGGCTGCTCCTCCAGCCCCTCATATAAACATTACCATGTTTGTAATACCTACTGGTCAGTCCTGCTCAGAGCTGCTCCTGCCCCAGCCTCCTCCTTGGCCGAGCAGCTCAGCCCCTGCCTACTGACCAGCACCTAACTATAGATACGCTGCTACTAGCAGGTGCAGTTAGTCCCGGCACTGCTGCCACGGTTACCAGTAACCAGCATCGGGTTACATCTCTCCAATACTAAAGAGTCCAATACCCCAGGGGTGAGAGTCCAATACCCTATCAGCACAAAGGTTGCACAATATGTCCAAATACTTCCCCCACTCATATTCAGTTACGAGGATGCTAGGGTTGAGGAAGATGCAGCAATGCTGCAAAACCAGTTATATAAGGGGATAAAGGGAGAACGGGATAAAGGGAGAACGGGATAAAGGGAGAACGGGATAAAGGGAGAACGGGATAAAGGGAGAACGGGATAAAGGGAGAACGGGATAAAGGGAGAACGGGATAAAGGGAGAAAAGGAGAACCGGAGAATGGGATCAATGGAGAACGGGAGAACGGGATAAAGGGAGAACGGGAGAAACAGAGAACAGGAGAAACAGAGAACGGGAGAAACAGAGAACGGGATAAACGGAGAACGGGATAAACGGAGAACGGGATAAACGGAGAACGGGATAAACGGAGAACGGGATACACGGGAGAACGGGATAAACGGAGAATGGGATAAACGGAGAACGGGATAAACGGAGAACGGGAGAAACGGACAACGGGAGCAACGGAGAACGGGATAAAGGGAGAACGGGATAAAGGGAGGACGGGATAAAGGGAGAACGGGATAAAGGGCGAACGGGATAAAGGGAGAACGGGATAAAGGGAGAACGGGATAAACGGAGAACGGGATAAACGGAGAATGGGAGAACCGGAGAATGGGATCAATGGAGAACGGGAGAACGGGATAAAGGGAGAACGGGATAAAGGGAGAACGGGATAAAGGGAGAACGGGATAAACGGAGAACGGGAGCAATGGAGAACGGGATAAACGGAGAACGGGATAAACGGAAAGCGGGATAAAAGGAGAATGGAATAAAGGGAGAACGGGATAAAGGGAGAACGGGAGAAACGGAGAACGGGAGAAACGGAGAACGGGATAAAGGGAGAACGGGATAAAGGGAGGACGGAATAAAGGGAGAACAGGATAAAGGGCGAACGGGATAAAGGGAGAACGGGATAAAGGGAGAACGGGATAAAGGGAGAACGGGATAACGGGAGAACAAGATAAAGGGCGAATGGGATAAAGGGAGAATGGGATAAAGGGAGAGCGGGATAAAGGGAGAGGGGGATAAATGGAGAGCGGGATAAAGGGAGAACGGGATAAAGGGAGAACGGGATGAAAGGAGAACGGGATAAAAGGAGAACGGGATAAAAGGAGAACGGGATAAAAGGAGAACGGGATAAACGGAGAACGGGATAAATGGAGAACGGGATAAATGGGAGAATGGGATAAATGGAGAATGGGATAAGTGGAGAAGGGGATAAACGGAGAACGGGATAAATGGAGAACGGGATAAACGGAGAACGGGAGAAACGGAGGACTGGAGAAACGGAGAACGGGATAAAGGGAGAATTGGATAAAGGGAGAACAGGATAAAGGGCGAACAGGATAAAGGGAGAACGGGATAAAGGGAGAGCAGGATAAAGGGAGAGCGGGATAACGGGAGAACCGGATAAAGGGAGAACAGGATAAAGGGCGAACGGGTTAAAGGGAGAACAGGATAAAGGGAGAGCGGGATAAAGGGAGAACGGGATAAAAGGAGAACGGGATAAAAGGAGCACGGGATAAACGGAAGGGGATAAACGGAAGGGGATAAACGGAAGGGGATAAACGGAAGGATAAACGGAAGGATAAACAGAAGGGGATGAATGGGGATAAATGAGTACTACAGCTATAGGGCAGGAACAGACCCTCTGCTACCAGCGCCAATACCCGGCTCACTACTAACACGGGGTGGGGGGGATAAAGGGAGAACGGGATAAAGGGAGAAAGGGATAAAGGGAGAACGGGATAAAGGGAGAACGGGATAAAGGAAGAACGGGATAAACGGAGAATGGGATAAACGGAGAACGGGATAAAGGGAGAACGGGATAAAGGGAGAACGGGATAAAGGGAGAACGGGATAAAGGGAGAACGGGATAAAGGGAGGACGGGATAAAGGGCGAATGGGATAAAGGGAGAACGGGATAAAGGAAGAGCGGGATAAAGGGAGAACAGGATAAAGGGAGAACGGGAGAACGGGATAAAGGGAGAACAGGATAAAGGGCGAACGGGATAAAGGGAGATCGGGATAAAGGGAGAGCGGGATAAAGGGAGAAAGGGATAAATGGAGAACGGGAGAAATGGAGAACGGGATAAACGGGAGAATGGGATAAACGGAGAACGGGATAAAAGGAGAACTGGAGAAACGGAGAACGGGATAAAGGGAGAACGGGATAAAGGGAGGACGGGATAAAGGGAGAAGAGGATAAAGGGTGAACGGGATAAAGGGAGAGCGGGATAAAGGGAGAGCGGGATAAAGGGAGAACGGGATAAAGGGAGAACGGGAGAACGGGATAAAGGGCGAACGGGTTAAAGGGAGAACGGGATAAAGGGCGAACGGGATAAAGGGAGAGGCTTAGGTTGCCATGTCACATGTTGATTTTAAGAAACAACCATGTCAAATGTCGATTTTAAGAAATGCCCATGTCGCCATGTCGAATTTGGTGGTCCACACCCATACTACTAACACGGGGTGGGGGGGGGGCGTGGTTGGCGGCACGCAGTAGGCTGTGTATTGGTCGGGAACCGACCCTCTACTACCAGCGCCAATACCCGGCTCACTACTACCACATGGGGGTGGGCGGCACGCAGTAGGCTGTGTACTGGGCCGGAACCGACCCTCTGCTACCAGCGCCAATACCCGGCTCACTACTACCACATGGGGGTGGGCGGCACGCAGTAGGCTGTGTACTGGGCCGGAACCGACCCTCTGCTACCAGCGCCAATACCCGGCCCACTACTAACACATGGGGGTGGGCGGCACGCAGTAGGCTGTGTACTGGGCCGGAACCGACCCTCTGCTACCAGCGCCAATACCCGGCCCACTACTAACACATGGGGCGGGCGGCACGCAGTAGGCTGTGTATATTGCGGGGACAGACCCTCCTCTACCAGCGCCAATACCCGGCCCACCCGGGGGGGCCACTCCCTCAGATTTGGATAACATGTGTGAACACGATTCCAAGGGAAAGGGTCCGTTTTTGGGTCCTAAGCACGGGCCCGCGAGGGCCCTTGATAAGGGGTGCTTTTTAAGCAAATTTTGGGAGAAAGGGGTACATATTCAGAGCTCTGAAGGGTAATTTTTACTGTATTTTCTTATAATATTTCTTGGTGACCCTTGAGAAGGGGATTTTTTGCAGGGTGACCGTAATTAGGGTGTATTTTTCAGGGTCACCTGTGAATTAGGCCTGTTTTCTTGCAAATTTTCCCTTGAAAAGAGCATGATTTTCGCCCCTTGATAAGGGTACCAGATTTGAGGTGATGTTCACACATAGTGACTATAGAAAAGATAGGGAGTGGCCCCCCCGGGCCGGCCCACTACTAACACATGGGGGGTGGGCGGCACGCAGTAGGCTGTGTATTGGTCAGGAACCGACCCTCTACCAGCGCCAATACCCGGCCCACTACTAACACGGGGGGGGGGGGTCTGGCCATAATTATCAACAGCAATTAAGCATATAACTATTGCAGGTAGGGGGCTGGGACCTTTAGCACTGAGGGCAATGGGCCAGGAATCCGTACACAGGTACGACTGGAGGACGAGGAGCTAAGGGCCACTCAACATAGGGCTAGGGCTGAAGAGGCCTGACTAAGGAACCACCGGGTATAGAGCTGATGCACAGTTGGACCCTTGATCACTGCCCAATGCAAAGTGAATGGAGGGTACGGCTAAGGCAAAGTCAATGGGCCGTAGCAGCTAAATATAACCAGTTTTCCCCACAGGGAAACTGGTTAATAATCATTGTGTTCCCAACACAAATTATGCAATTATATTAACAATTCAATAAAACTCTACCCATTTTCCAAAATCCAATTACAATAATATGTGATTACCATAACATAACAGCCTGACATATAATCCAATATTTCTATTACAATGTGATACAATCAAACAGTAATACTTATTGTACCACAATGGGTACGCACACAGTAGACATTGGTGAGTTGCCATGTCAATGGACTAGTTAGTCCTACCCAGCCTTACTGGTTGGTTTCCTTTTACAATGCCATGTGCTCCAACATCAATAATCATACAAATCACCTACATCACTGTCAACTCTTGTATATGTGCTGTCATACATTACTCTCGACAATATCCCCATATATAGTTGTCATGATGATATTCCCACTCTAACAATGTTTAACATAACCACAATCCTCAAAGTTGCATTAAACTCAACATCATATTCACAATACCCATAGTGCAAGTAACCACAATCAATTTATTCCTCAGGTATTTGCCTTACAAATACTTAAATGAACGGAAATTCTATCTTTTTTTTACCACATTTCTCAATGAATTATCAGTGTATATGCCATCATCAGCAATAGTCTGTGTTATTATCACAAGTAATCAACCCTTGCCCCCTATTACTTGCCTACTCCTTAACTCTGGGTGTGCAGCCAATGTGCTTGTTGATGCAGGTGATCTAAGCTTCCCTTCCCTGTATATATGATCATCCTAATCCCTGCAGATTAACCATCCCTGCATCCTGCCACTCTGCCTTCCACAAACATGTTGTGTATTTACCAGTATATTCATAGCCTGCAGACCTCCCCTCTTGTATACTGCCTAACAGAATTTGGTTTATCTTCTAGGTAAAATTCAGAAACTCTCAATAGTTGCCTATATACTCCATACTGACCACTCTCCTCCCCTGTTAAAATACTCCAATACCCCTGATTGGCTGTCTCTCTCCCTGATTTAATGTGGACTGCCTATGTATCCCCATATAGTCTTTATAACTGATTACCAGTACCAGGGCCAACTCATCCTGTCACTGTTATAACCAATCCCTATTCTTTTAACCATCAGTTCCCTTCCTGATCTCTTACCTACATCCTAACCCACTGCCGATGGCCGTGGAGGTCTTCTCTAACTATCAGTTTCCTTCCTGATCCCTTACCTACATCCTAACCCACTGCCGATGGCCGTGAAAGTCTTCTCTAACTATCAGTTTCCTTCTTGATCCCTTACCTACATCCTAAACCCACTGCCGATGGCTGTAAAGGTCATAGATCTGTTAGGAGCTAAATATTGATAACCAAACCCCCCATCACGCATACAGCAGTGACAGAAGCAAAGTATTGATAACCCAACTCCTCATTACGCATTTTGCAGTGACATAAGTCTTAGTACCAATAACCCACCTCACATCACGCATATAGCAGTGATATAAGAGACTAAATACCCATAAATTAATATTCTCATATGCATACAGCAGTGACAGGAGCTATGTAACCATAACTCAAACTCCCATCCCGCATACAGCAGTGACGGCAGTTAGATAATCATACCCAAGCTCCATATCCTGTATACAGCGGTGACAGAGACTAGATAACCATACCCCACCTCCCATCACGCATACAGCAGTAATAGAAGTTAAATAACCTTACCCTAGCCCCCTATCACACAGTCAGCAGTAATAGTAGCTAAATAACCTTACCCTAGCCCCCTATCACGCAATCAGCAGTAACTGTAGCTAAATATTCATAACTGTATATATATGTTTTTCAGTATATATCTGTCATACATAACCAAGATACCTGTCTCTCAATTACATGGATCTCAAGTTATCAACCTTCCCAAAGACCCAGTATACAATTTTAGAATTTTACTGTAAAAAACCTCTCTTCATAAGTATTGTGTATGCCTCTCCAGGCATGTTGCATATGCACTAAAACATTACCTAAATTTAAAAGCTCTTCCATAATACCTAACTATAGGCACATTATATCTGGTACCCCTTCTCTTTAATGAAAACGCACATGGGTAGCCTAGGAACCAAAGGGCTGTAAAAGAAACAAAACAAAACTGATAATTTTACCGCCCCAACTAATGTTTTAAAATTTAAAATGAACCGTAAGAATTAAATTGACCCATTTGACTATCTCAACAGCCACATTTAGACCCACAACCATCCACATGTCTCTGTTGTGTGTTCTAGGCCTTGCTATATCAAGGACCCACAATACAAAGTCATATGTGATATAGAGTATCACTCACAGAGAAAACAACATCTCTGGCTGAACAGAGAATAACATGCATAGTTTCCAGGCGTTACCTAGGTTATATTACTACTAATCCATAACCCTATTACCACAGTTCCAATTTATATATTCCCTTTCTAATCCCCAACAAAGGTTTACCTCCCATTATATCCCATATACTGGTATCCCAATGATTAAAACATTTTATATCTGGGAGCAGCTTGTCTTGTAACTGCTCCCATTTGCCCACACCACAATACACACCTGCAGTGTTCCAGGGTCTGCTACCTGTACCCACACCACAATACACACCTGCAGTGTTCCAGGGTACGCTACCTGTACCCACACCACAATACACACCTGCAGTGTTCCAGGGTACGCTACCTGTACCCACAAACAACTCACTTGGGCACTGCTGCTAATTACCAAACAGCCACTGCTCGTGCATCATGACTTGGCCCCAATGCTTAATACAAGAACTTGACAGTCGTCACACATACCAGCAGACATCCACATATAGTTTACAGTATGCCACACCCTTGTACATCTGCCTACATACAATAACAAGGAAAACCATTCTCCCTAGCCATAACAATGTATTATGTGTTATATATTAACAGGTAACGACTAAACACATAATATTAGCATACACTTCTATTAGTCACCCTGTTTCCACACAGTGACTACACACTACCCATATACATGTATACCTCCCACCACACCTTGGTAGAACATCCCTGGGTTAGCGCTAGGACTTGTATTCTATTAGCCAGTCCGGCGAAATTCTATCCATTTTGATTAGCCAAAGCCAACATCGATTAGCCAAACATTTTTGCTGTCCAACTCACCATAGTCACAATTGTTTTGCAGCATTCTCAATGATGCAAATATGGTAACTTGTCAAAAACTGCGGGCTAGTCTGGCCCTTTTACTTTCTTTTAGGAATATTCATAACTACGTTATATCAAATTATAATCAAACTGGCTGGCTTCTCCGTGATATAATCTTTCCAATGACATATAACATGACCATAGTAACTATTTCAGCCTGTTCCACACCTACAATTAGCCAATTTGGCGAACTTTCAGGGTGTAACATTAGCCAAAAAGAACTTTGATTCGCCGTTGGCGATTTGGCGAATGGCTAGCGCAAACCCTCCATCCACATATACCCATGAAGGCCCCCCTTCCCAGGCCACGCCACACATGATTTGTCAAAACATGAATTAGCACCAAAACCAAGGATTTGACATCATTGATACCCCCTGCAAATCATCCGCGACATGCACAATTGTGTTTAACAAATCTAATAAATCATAATTATACAGCATTAAAGCTGCCCTATCATACATTTGGACACACAGCTGGTCACAGTCCCCACTGTACAGTACTTAAAAGTCCAATTGCACACAAATCCTGATTATATCTTATGAAATGTTCCTGTACATGTACATGTTTATATACGAGTCCTTATAATATTGATTATTCAAGCGTTCTTTTCTGTCTGTGTCGTATAACAGCCTTAATAGTACAGCCAAAAGTTCCAAATACCCACTCCTTGATATAAGTCATTCCATTTATATGTACGTCAGTCTCACCCAGTCCTCTTCTCTGATAACATGGTAATTTAGACCAACCTCATGTCCTCTCCTCTGATAATATGATAATGCAGACCAACCTCACGTCCTCTCCTCTGATAACATGATAATGCAGACCAACCTCACATCCTCTCCTCTGATAACATGATAATGCAGACCAACCTCACGTCCTCTCCTCTGATAACATGATAATGTAGACCAACCTCATGTCCTCTCCTCTGATACATGACCTTACTGTGGGTTTCATCCTCCTTCTCCAGATACCTCCTCAAGCACAGCAAGGACACAGTACGTTATACTGCCCCTTTCTTTCTGCTGATGCCTCCTCAAATACAGCAAGGACACAGTACGTTATACTGCCCCTTTCTTCCTGCTGATACCTCCTCATTTTCTGCCGGTTGCGGGTTCAACTCTACTCTCCAAGGTACTCAATTTAAAACAGTTCAAGTCCTTGTCGGTGGTATCCAGTGTAACGTTGGAGAGTTTATATAACTATACCCTGGTCCCCACACCCTGCAGGGACCAGAAGCTGCTGGAAGAACGACTATTCACAAGAGCTGCTGGTGAAGAAGTGCCAAGTTTATTAGTCCCTACATACAAAGCTGCAGGCCTGGAGGCTGCTCCTCCAGCCCCTCATATAAACATTACCATGTTTGTAATACCTACTGGTCAGTCCTGCTCAGAGCTGCTCCTGCCCCAGCCTCCTCCTTGGCCGAGCAGCTCAGCCCCTGCCTACTGACCAGCACCTAACTATAGATACGCTGCTACTAGCAGGTGCAGTTAGTCCCGGCACTGCTGCCACGGTTACCAGTAACCAGCATCGGGTTACAATATATCTCCCATACCTATTTCGCCGTTTTTTGAACCTCCCATAACCTACAGGGCCATACCCAGAGCGGATTTATTCATCCATTGATGCCTAAATGTCAGCCTCTTCCTGAGAGAACTTCAGAGAATGTTGCAGTGGGCGGGCTTCTTACCATTGAATGCCAGCTACTCCCAGAATGTGCCACAGCCCACACACGGGCGGCTCTAGCTACACTGGTCCCTGTACGCCCTTTACTATGTATAGGCACAGGTAGGGTTTAATGTAGACCACAGGGAACCAGTGTTAATTCACTCCCACAGTACGACACAAGCCATTATACGGCAGAGGAGTCTTTTCCAAGAACGGCCCTGAAACTCATCTTATTGCGAGGATGGATTTCCTAAAACATTCAGATCTGTAATTCTTCCTCTTTTATAACATGGGTGTTTTTTGTGTTACAATGATGAGCTAATGCGTCTAACAAAGATTGAACATAATATGATCACAAAGGATTCATGGTCAGGATGCTTTAAGGTGATTCAATTGTATTGGCACCTCCTGCCCATATGCCCAGCGCCAAAGTTATTTCAGCCACAATCATGCATTCATGTATTGTTTTGGATGTACTATAATTGTATTCCAATACCTAAGCTCATGTGTGTGTTCCTCAGTGAAACAAATACAAAGTGATACGTCACACAACTTTCCCAGACACAACTTGGCAATACACAACATCACATGATATCGCCTAGACAGCTGCGATATCCGAGTTTCAGTTTTTCCAGCCGAACTCTGTAAGACGAAACACATTTAAGATTATTTTTCGTCCACACAGGTTTCACAAAAGGCGTCTCACACTACTAAGATTCTTCCCATAAACTTATTATAGTAGTCATAATGTAGATAAATGACCATGCAAGTATTGCAGAGTTTAAATTACCACAGCAAATTTCATCGTTTTTTTCTAGATCTCTAGGTCTTTTCTTTGCATATTCTTTTGGGGAACTTCTGAAAACATTATCCGAACTTTTTCCCTATCATGAACTTCAACACTTTCTCTTTCCCTCTTTGACTCTAAATTGTATGCCACAAATTCAATTTGAAAATGGGACTAAACTTATTTTAAAAGAGTTTCACCAACCCAGCGTGGAAGAATCAGGATATGAACCTTGAGTCAATAATGATAGATGACCTCTGCCTTTATGTGCACTGTAAAATCTTAATGGTTGAACACTAAGTCCACAGGATGACAGAATGCAGAAAAGTGGCATGTTGGCAGCCTAACAGTGCCTTGTTCCCAGAGCTTCCAGTATCAAAGTAAAGTAGTTCTGAAACAGAGTCATCACTAACTGCTGTGCAAACACATAGGTAAATTAACTTCCATTTAGAGTAGCCCAACTCCAATTCTTTGGCCACCGCTAATTCCCATTTTTATCATGCTGAACTGCGCCTGCTGCGAGAGTCACGTGGGCGGCGGGAGCAGACGACAATTAACATTTGGCGGGAAAGTGAGAGGCAGCCGACGACACTGGGAAAATACCACACAAAGTGTCGGCCAAGACGTGAGCAGCCACAACAGGAGAATCACTAAGACTAATCACTCGCAAAAAGGGAACTCTGCAAAAGTAGGACAGACCGCTTGTTACTAAATGCTTGAGTCTTCTCCCCAATTGTTGGCTATTGTTAACGCTCTCACGGACCGCGGGCTTTTTTCTCGGCCCTTGAGCAATTCCGCAGAAGTTCTTAATTAGATAAAGGCTGTTGAGTCCCTCATCTATTTGCTTTTTACAAATGGGAGCGACTATAGACATGGTCAGGCATACTAAGAGTACCCTAGTTGCCACTTTCAAATAGACATAGGACCTTTTTCCTTCATTGTAAATAGAAGCCACAATATGGATGGGGACCCATTGGCAGTATGGCTTGTTTGGCAGTCAGTATGACTACCAAGAGGCCTTAAGGATATTCCCTTTCACTTCCAGACCACCCATGGGCTCACTGCTCTTTTTGTAAAAGTCATATATGCCATCCTCAAACTAATTGGTGCAACCATAATAACACCAGATAGGTCATTGCTTAATTCATAACGGACCTCAGAGCCCACCAACAAGGCAGAGGGGGACATCCTGTAGTAAACCACATCATGATGTCTGTTTGATGGCATTAACCTTAATTAATTCTACTATGTGGAGGATGTTCAGTAAGCATTGCAGGATAGACCAGAGGCTAGACACTCGTGTAGTATAGAGCGATAACATTGTTTCGCTATCATTAAAAACATGCAGTTTATTAATACATGGGAGGGGGGGGGGGGGGTTCTTCAAGTGCAGATCACTAGATGTCGCAATGTGTGTACTATAAGAGATCACTACATGTCACTCACAGAGTGTGTAATACTACTAGAGATCACTACAATGTCATGTCACAGTGTGTGTAATACTACAAGAGAATACTAGGCCTACAGATAGCAGAGTGCTTACCGTTACTTAAGAATTTGTAGTATTTGGAGATCTCTAGAGATTCTGCAATATCATTTGATTTCAGTACAGATAACAGAATGTGAATACTTATTAGAGATCACTACATGTGGCAAAGTGTGGATTACTATTAGAGATCATTACATGTCACAAACTGTGTAATACTATAAGATATCACAACATATCACAAAGAGTGTAATACTTTTAGAGATCGCTACAAATTAAAGAGCGTATAATATCATTAGAGATGACTACAGATTACAAAGTGTGTAATAATACTGGAGTGGGTGGCCTAGGACAGCTTCTGCAGTAAGGGAGCTTATAATAACCATCTGATATCGGTAATTACAGACACTGTTGGGAGGGGACAGTAGGGGTGTGGGTGGGGGAGTGGGTGGGTTGGTGGCTGGATACTAAAAGGTGATGGGGAGGTGATTGCTACTTAAACACCATAATGAGTAGCTCCTAAATAGCTCACACTTCTAGCCCGTGTGGGGTCGGGGAGGTGAGGTGGGAGTACACGTACTCATCAGCTGCTCACATAATTAGAGAATTAGCCGTCAGCACGTCGGCAGACGACTTCTGCATTTTGGCGGGAAAGATGACAACACAAGCAGGATGTCGTCTGATCCCCCGGCACTGACCTCTGTCAGAGGCCCGTCCTTACAGATCATTACCAGGTGCTGTAGTCCCCCCTCCTCCTCCCCAAGTCTATCATCCATACATATACTGCTATAACTACCTCTCTATAGCGTATATAGACCCTAGGTGTAGAATCCCCATTAGGGAACTGGCTGGTAATTAGAATTCATTAAATAGTCTGTATCGTGGGCAATATCGTTCACAACTTTTGTATATAAAAACTCACACTATTTGGAGTTACACCTGTATAGATCTATTAGTCATAATAATATTGATTCCAGAAGAAAATGAAATTCTAGATCTACAATTGATAACTGATCCGAAAACTGGCTCATGTCAGGATCCATTACTATCCATGTTCACTGCCCATAAGAAATTGCAATTAACTATTTGTCAGGTTATAATCAACGGCTGTGACGTCATGGCTAGCCACCATAAGCGAGATATAATAATGAACGCACTGTGTGATATCAACCTCTGGTCCTCCCAATGGCAACAGCTCCCCCCCCCCTTTAGAACTCATCCCTAGTATCTACAAGAAATGGAAATTGGACATCTGTGAAGCTATAGGCACTGTCTGTAAAGTCATATTGGTTGTGCGGTTTTATACAGTAGACTCATGGATACTGCTTTATCAAAAAAAAAAAAAAATATATATATAAAACTGATTTGATCAACTTTTATTATTAACAGATAGTCTTGGATAAAGTATACGCGTCCCTACACCACCCCTCCCCACCCCTCCGCCCCAGGCTTGGCAGGGATCGGACGCTCTCTAATTACCACGCCGTAGGAGAGGCAGCCACCCACATGACCTTACATCGTTGAAGGCAACTTTATATTTCACAGAATATGTATAGGGCATACTTTAATGAGCACCCACCCACCAGGCTATTCTTAGAACTTCTAATCCCAACAAAACAATGGAAATAGATGGAGAACAAACAAAAAAGTTGGTTTCCTATGATATTATGAGCGATGGGGACGCTTATGGTAAAATACATGTACAACATCTTTATAATTATTCCATAGGTGGCGAAAGGAATTTGACGCAAATGAAGAACATACATACTCTGTTGAAATTAGGCCGATATAATAACAAGAAGTAGCGATGCCCTAGGCCTTTAATGACAGACATCATAGAACACCTTCGAGGTAACTTTGGGACGTTATAGCCGAAAGTAGAGATACATCTGAAATGGTTATTCCATCCAGATAAAGAACTACTACCGGTATACATTATTGTTTCATATGAAACTTATAATGTGGAATTTCTCCATTGTTTAAATCATTGTAACCAAACAGTCTATAACCACCAAATCCCATGAGGTCTTGCTACATCAGTATGGTATATCACTGTGACCTCAAAGAAAGACTGCGGCAGTTGAGGCTCTTTATGTTCATCCCATTTCATTCAGTATAACTCTAATGGAAAATGTGAATTTAGATTAACTGCAGTTTCCTCAGGCTAATGAAAATGCCACTTCGTGTTACCCAAAACACCCTTGGTATTTACAGCCAAAACCTCCCATTGCATTGCAGCTTTGAACCTGTACATTTCGAAGTTTTATACCTGACATTTAACACATGTATGCGCTATACGCCTGATAGGGCATTTATCTGATTTGGAACAAAGAAGATCTCTCACATACACCTCCGCTTCACTTATGACATTATACACTTAATTGTCAGATCTCCCTTGATAGTTGAGCACACAGATAGCATACAGAATTCTAAACCCCAAACCTAATGTATTGGAAATTAAAATACGTGTGAGCCTCCGGCATTACGTGCCATGCATGGTAACCTCACACCCTGACTTAATTTGTCAGCCGACAAAGAAAAATATTTACGCCGAGCAATTTAAACGAAGCCTGGCCCTAGAGAGCATCCGGGCACCTAGAAACGACAAGCAGCGCTGAGCACGAAGCCTGGCTTTACTGTACAGGCTTCTGACAGTGTGATATTTCTATCCATCTCTATCTCTTTCCTTCCCTGCCTACATCCATGCATCCATCCATTTGTTAATATTACCAACATTAATGGATATTCAAAAGTTTAAAAAAGAAAACATCAGAAAAAAAAACATTGTTGCTGTTCATATTATCTGTATGGAGAATAATGAAGAGAAATGTATGATGACAGAACGTCAAGGCTTTGTGGTTTTGTCCGTGGTTGCCTCCTTGGCAGAGGCTTTAAGGAAGGGGCAGGAGTGCATGTCCACCCCCCCCCCCCCTCCACCAAGTGCTCGCCAACCCTGAGTGAGAAAGGACTCTGGGGACCATGGTGTTTATAGGGGAAAGAGGGGTTGAGAGAGGAGAAAAGGCTGCCAATGGGCAAACGGCATTCACATCTTGGTTGAAATATGGGTGGAGGCACTTGACAATGAATTGAATTTATGCTGAAGTGATGAGAGAGCTATAGAAGTCAGATTGGATCCTGAAGGAACCTTTAGCATAAGGCTCTAACATGGCATGATTCAGGTAACCTATCCTAGCCTAGTGAAGGAAAACAGGGACGACCATAGACAATTTCCCAAAAAATATTATGTGTAGGCAATTCTTTTTGCAAATATGTAGGGTTGATGCAAACGTCCGATAAAAATAGTTTTCTGTTATATTAAGTACAGAATTATTATTTTTTCCTCGAAGATAATTCAACCTACCGGTACCTAGCATAGATTTTACTGTAACCTGAAGCATACCTTCTTACTCCTTGATTTGGCCTAACGTGATCTGAGGTGACCTATGTCGTGAAGGGGTCTAGGGGGGACACTATGACGTGAAGAGTTCTAAAAGATGCTATGACGTAAAGGGTTCTAGAGGAGGCTATGACGTGAAGAGTTCTAAAAGATGCTATGACGTAAAGGGTTCTAGAGGAGGCTATGACGTGAAGAGTTCTAAAAGATGCTATGACGTAAAGGGCGCAGACAGGGAAAATGAAATGGTGCTCTTAAGTACTCCAGTCATAGCCCTAGTAGCAAACACACTGTGGCCCCGGACGGGGCCAGACTGTCTTTGCAAGTCTGGCCCAGAGTGGGCTAACCGACGGGCTCCCGTCGGTTTAGGGCACTTGGATTTGGTCTGGCCCCGTGCAGGCTTCCCATGTTGGCCGCAGATCGGGTTTTGGACGGGAAGCCCACTTTGGGCTCAGATCAGTTTTTGGACGGGCTTCCCACTTTGGATTCAGATTGGTTTTTGGACGGGCTGAAAGTGGGTTCAGATCGGTTTTTGGACGGGTTGAAAGCAGTCTTAGATCGGTTTTTGGACGGGTTGAAAGCGGGCTAAGATCGGATAATTATGGGTTTTTAGAATCTATTCAATCATTCTCCAATGATTTCTTGTATTTGTTGAACCAGATATCCTAGGTCCTACTAATCAACCCAAGGCATAATCATACTCTTCCTACCCAATAATGGAAGTATCAAGCAGGCCTATTATCATCAGGTTTGAGCCACATGCAGCATAGACAAGTGTCTATGGTGCACATTGGCCTTCAAAGCCATAGTTCATACCTACATGGGGCACATGAGTCTTGTATTAAGCAGATTGTAATGCCACAGAAATAGTGTTTACACTGGATAGCTGCTTAGAGAACCTCCTTTTCATCATTCAAATATATATTCTATCTTATTTCCAAACTGTGAGAACATCTATTCATTGTTTCCTATTCTACATCACTTTAACATTTTATTGTATTATTATATTATGTCAATTTCATCTGGCTTTGTTGGAAAACTCTAGATATTGTATAGTAGTAATATCTGGTGTCAATCATCAGAACTATTAGACCAGTTGCCCTGTCCAAACCCAACCTCAGCCCTCATCGGCCCGGAGTGGGCTAACCGACGGGCGCCCGTTGGTTTAGGGCACTGGGCTTTGGTGTGACCCCAAGTGGGCTGCCCGAATTGGGCTCAGAACGGGTTTTGGACGGGTTTCCTGTCATCTGGCCAACATGAACCCAAAGCGGGTAGCCCTCTTTGAAACTGATCTGAGCCCAGATCGGGCAGCCAGCTTTGAAACTGATCTGAGCCCAAAATGGGCAGCCCGATCGGGGCCACACTTCAGCCCAGCCATCTGCCCAACATGAAACCCAGCTCAGTTTTGCCCGACTTCAAACAGCCAATCCGAGCTAAAACCAAATTGGCCCCGTGCGGGCTTGCTACTAGGGAGCTCATGTATGATAGTTGGTGGAATTTTAGTTTGGCTATGTGTGGTTATGTAGGTAATGGCTATATAGATGTAAAAATAGAGAAATCTATCTGAAATTAAATGAGGACCAAATCTGTGTGTGCTATCAGGCTAACTCGGTTTGTTGTGAGAACTAATGACATATTTTCCCAGAGCATGTCCCAGTATATATTCCCTTCGCCAGTTGGCCTATCTTGCAAATTGATTAGCCTAGTCATGCATTTGTACTTGTTATCGGCAAACAATTAAGTTATCTTAGTAGCTCATATCATACAAATACTCTTTCCAGCCCTTACGGACAATCATAATCCAAACTCATTTGTTACATAATTTTCCAACATTCAACCCCCCTTTATCACACCCCTGTCGTTTTTCTTACAAACAGCACATCCACCATGTGTGACTCACTAACTGCAGTTAGCATAGTCAGTGTCAACACAGCGATCATGCAGAGTCATTAACGTGTGAGGGAGCTGAGTCTGTAAGAATATGACTAGGGGCCCTGGTTAATGGGCTCATTGACTGACCCGCTACATTAGTCCTGACTAATTACTTCCTATTTAATGAGGAAGACCTCTGCAGGAGTTCACTTAATGAGGCCTCAACCCAGGTAAGAGCCCACCTCAGCATATCAGGTATCCTATGACGTCACAAAACGCCGCTATCACAGTGTCACTATCCAATATTAGGGTCTACCCGGAACCTCCTGACATAATAGGGTCTAGAATAATGAGGTGACTCCCCCAAGATCATTTTGTTTCTAAGAACTCCATAGCCGATGATTGAGCATTTGCTCCATCAGAGCTAATAGCGATTAAAGATTTGGATCCAATTATCCAAAGTATAATTATACATATTCCCCAACTATCAAAAGTATAATTATACATAATATTCCTGTTTTAGGAGGTATGCCCTGATGATCTCGTGATGCACCAGTAGTTAATATAATTTCATGGACTACTGAAAAGAGGAATAATCGGCTCTGATGAATGATTAATTATACTATAACTCGTTTCAAAACAGCAGAATCACATACATTACAAGGGGAAAATAGATGGGTTCTAGTAATCTACCAAAACTCAGCTTAGGGTTACACAGGAGAACAGCTTACATCATTGTATATCAGGTAGACTGGTAAAGGAGGGAGGTGACAAGCCAACTTGAAAGTATGTTGTGTGCAGTGTAACTATGGACAGGTGAATCAATGTGTCAATACACCCCTCGTCCATCACCTACAGGTGGGCAGTGTAGACCTCCCCTTGTCAGCTCCCTGTCTACCATCAACTTGGAAGTATGGTACTCTATCATGCTTACAGCAGTGTGCTCAACTAGGAATATGATCCAATAGAGTATATCAGTGTTTGCTTCAAAATTATGTTGGATAAGGGTTGTTAGATAGGGCCTCATCAAATAAGAAGCATATGTACATGAATATGCTACTGCTTTTGGATAGTTACTAGGGATTGGTGCCTAAGACAGATCTAAAGAAGAATACAGAGATTTCAGATCATTAGAATCTATATTTAAGATATATTTTGTGATCAACCTACTAATACAAGTACAAGATGTGTGGCTAGGTCTTCATACTAAAATCACACTGTGTAAGTACTGTTCATGACCCTTTCCCATCATTTAAAGCCTCCAACATATAGCAAACAGAGCACAGAGGAGGACACTAACTCGGTCAGTCCCTCACCTTACACACACGAGCTGCTCTGAGTCTCTGTAGGAGCCAGAGGAGTTACTCATTCTAACCGCACCTGGGTCGGCGGCCATTGCTTTTACAGGTCCCAGACCCTTTACACGCTGCTGGCGCTGCACCATTATATATTGGACTGCAGTCCCCCAGGGACCAGAGGGGCCTGGAGGCTGCTTTGTGCACCTGTGCGAATGAGACCAATGGGAGGTGGTGAGGGACGGGTCAGGGGTGGGGTGTGGAGGGATGGAGTCTCCACCTGGCCGGTCTACATCACCTACACACCACCCTACACTGCTCTCTACCTTGCCATTTACCATGGTGACCTATACAATGTACCAGCAGACGTCTACCTATATACTAAGCTGCTTATGGTTTACATCTTAAACTATATTTAATATTAAAACACCCTGGTCCTCCTAGTAACACCCCAAGTATAATCAGGGCATGATCTTAAATTGCTCCCAAAGATGCTATAGAAGCAGAAAAGCTGAAAGAATGTTGTGAATATGTCACTATAATTTTGAGAGGATGATAGTCAGCGGGCCCTGAGCCCTGCAAAACAAAGGTCCAGATTCCCCTTAGCACATCGTAAAGAAACAGTGTATAACATTAATTAGCTAAATACATAGTTAGTGAAGTTTACCAACATGGCTTGACACATGATTGGGAGTCCCAATTATCATAGGGCCCCTAGTACATATTATGTAGGTTTGTGGCTATGTTGCCAGTTCCCATAAGGTCATGGATGCAGTGAGCTGTGTATCTTTGACCTTACCAAATGAGGGACAGGAGTCAGAGAGGAGGATGACCTGTCCACTTAGCAGAGATCGATACGTCATTGAGAACCCTATAGGCCTAATGGGGCCTTATCATCTATCAATCTGTTGACCTGATCTCTGTGACCTATTGACCTGTGAGCTTGCCTTCCCAGATATAGGGTCTACGCCTGTGGCGAGGTCAGAGGGACAAGGTCAGGTGAAGGTTAGGTCAGGATGACCTTCGGATAGCCTTGACTGGCACTCTCCTGTTGCCATGAACAATTGGTTCAGATCAATACTACAGTATTCTTTTGGATACATAAATGTATCGAAGATTTACTCTTAAAGTGACAGTAAGAGTTAAGATAGTAGTCTCTTTGCCCGTATCAATACGACTGATTATCACAGTAATAGTCAAATTGGAAAAAAGGCTAACAATTCCACCATTAATACCTAGAAATCACAATACACAAGCTTTGATGCAAGGTTATCGATGTATGGCCCAGCAGGTCTTCCGTAGACTGAAATTAAATTCAATTAACTCTATGAAAGATTCATTTTTACTCTGAAGTAGTTATGCTTAAGACAGGGTATTTCTAATTGGTATTCCGTTAATCAAAACCGCATGATAATAATGAGATGATGATTCGAAATGTAATTCTACAGTGTCTATGATCCTCTATGGGATAACACAATACCACCATAAAGTTGATTTCCAATTATAGGAGGTTAGAATTTGAAAGAAGGCAACACCAATAACTTGCAAACGCCCTGAAGCCCACTTCATGTATTAGCTGTGACGTGATTTCGTACACCAAGCAAATATCCTTGACAGATCTAATTAAACATGTTGCACGTGTGTATTAATATATTCCATTAACTGTCTCCAGTATTACAGAAGGATTAGGAAAAAAATTGAAATATGGAAATGATATCTTAATAAATCGTCACATTCAATCGTCACATTGGAGCAGATGAGTGACTTCAGCAAAATATCTGCCCCCCCCCCCCTCCCACATTGGCCCAGTCAGCCAGGTATTTCATATACACTTCCTGACACTGACAGTACCCGAGTTCAGATGTCTCAATTCCAGGCCTCTTTTAGCTGTATATACATAGGCCATAAAGATCACAGACGACCTCGACACTAGTGGGCAGACATGTAGCCCACCTGCCCATCAGCCAATCACAGTACAACATTAGGGGCTCTTAATCCAATCAAAAGGCTCAAATTTGGCAGCCTAATTACAGCGGGAAGGTCACCATGGTGTGGAGTGTAGGTGTGTGCGTGTGTGGCTGGGCGTGAGTGGGTGATATAAAGGGACAGGTAAAGGAGACTGTGGTGGTGGAGGAGCTCTGTGATGGCACAGGTGGAGGGTTGAGAGTGTTATGTGATACCCTTATGTGTTACATGATGGAGATGGGAGAGACACAGGGTGGAGGCGGGAGACAGGCAGCTAGACAGCACAGCGGACAGACAGACAGACAGAAATACATACAGAGAGGGATAAAGAAGGGGGGTTGGGAGGGGGAAGACAGACAGAAATGAAGAGAGGAACAGAAACAAACAAAGATATAGATAGTGAGCAGTCGGTGGGTGAAGTCATGGAAAGATGGGAAAATATAATATTAAAGGAATAGGAAAGTATGCGATTCTGATTGCACAGTTTTGATTTGCTCAGGTGTCAGGGAAGCTAATATAATCAGGCAAGCTTGGTTTTATTCTGAGGATGAGGTTAGTGTATACCCTTATGATGTGGTCATGTATGGATCTGAACTCGCCACATTTAGGCTGGTACCTATCTAAGACCTTTACAACCTCTCGCAAGATCTGTATATACCAGCCTGATTAATGTGCAAGTATGAAAATGACCAATCTAAAAATACATTTTCATTTCGAGATGCTTGAATAGAGGTGTTTTATGTAAGTATAGGTCTTAATTGGCAACTTGAAAAAAAAGAGAGAAAGCCAGGAAAAAAACATGACATCAATGGTTTGGAAACTAGTTGCATCCCTTTTTATCCATATATAGCGAGAAGCTGGAGGAGGGGAAGTCTGCCCCTTTTCGCCATGGGTCCCTGTCAGAGGTGCCACCTGTGCCCTGCCTCCAGAACCATCTGTCAGAGCCGACTCTTGACACCTGGTCCTCAGGGGGTACCTTGGTGCTTCCCATAGCTCCCTAACGCTCTAGTCAACCCCACTTTCACCCTTGCTAGTATTATGAATAGGTATACCTGGTTCAGGAGGCAGACCACAGGGGACTGTGCAAGCTGTCACCAGCCGCCTGGAGGATCCAGCTCTAAAGCAGGACTACTGATGGAAGAGGTTGAGGTAGGGAGAGATTTCAGGTGGGGTACTGAGGGAGGGGGTGTTCTGCCTGTAAGGGTACTGTGTGAAAGTAAAAGACATGTCAGAGTAAAGGATAAATGTCCATACCTGTCTCTTGGGTATGTGGTAGGGTGTGTGTGTGTGTGGGGGGGGGGGGGGGGTGACATGTAGGATGGGTTCTGGTACAAATACGGCGAATATGTGTGTGGAGAGGTGGGTGACAGCAGATAGGAGAATAAAACGAGCACGTTCTGATAACACTTGCCTAAACTCTCGTCCAAAACAAAAATGAGTTCTAAAAATATCACTCATTTTCCTTCAGAAAATTACACAAATCCCCAGAATTTCAGTAAATGAATATAAGATAATGATTTTGGCGAGTTTGCAATTCAATATGTAGAACTTGAAGTGCACATACATCCATTAATATTCTCCTTCCATTGTCATCTTTTGAGATAGAAGTGAGGCTTCTGCACCCTACCCTTTACTACCAGTACACCACGTGTTCCTGTGGAGGACCCACAAAATGGCTGCCAATCACGTGACAGGCATGTTGAGGCTGATCTGATTCACATCTCAATCATTTGAGTAATGTCATTTTGCAGATCTTATTGAGGTAAATAGGGCATGAGCTTCACTGAATCGCTGCAATTCGCCGCTGGAATGCGATTTAATGTCACCGGGACGCGCCATGACAGCAGCCATTTTGTGAGTGTGGCTTGTGTTTGTGTGGAGGAAGTAAAACCATTATGAAAGGTTGGTTTCGGATAACCCGGCCATAGCTGCCAAAACAGGCCCGACCCCGCATTCTTCTCACCAGATGCGAATGCAAGTAATTTGCATATTATTATTTTGAAGTCTTATTTGGCAACTTTAAGGTCGAAGGAAATAATAACCTAATCGGTATCAGGACAAATAGCCCCATGGACTTTTAGCCCCCGGACTTGTGGCCCCCTGACGACAAGCCCACTGACAATTAGCCCTGAGGATTTAAGGCCAGCGGACCTTCGGCCACCTGACCCACAGCACCCGGACAAAAGGCCACTTTTTCTAATGCCCGTCAGTTTTTTATCTCAATTCTATTCTAATGCCCGTCAGATTATCTCAATTCACAGATTTACATTCTATGCCCGCTAGATTCTAGTGCCTGTCAGATTCAGATACTATGCCCGCTAGATTCTGTGTCCGTCAGATTCACATTCTATGCCCGCTACATTCTAGTGTCCGTCAGACTTACATTCTTTGCCCGTCAGATTTACATTCTATGCCCGCTAGATTCTAGTGCCCGTCAGATTCAGATACTATGCATCTATAGTAAGGGCATATATATTTCAGCACTTGGGACAGGGCTTGCCAATTTAAGCATGAAATGGTTGAGTAAAAGTCAGACTGAAGCCCATATCAGAATGCCATATTACTAACAGCAATGTGCAAACATCATCTCAAATGCACGAGTCGGCATTGAATGTACACTGAGTATGAATGTGCATAGGCATATCTTAACACATGATTCGTGCCCCCTATGAGGATTGGCTAACAGTCCTAACTATCGACCTCAGCCACTGCCCACCTGACTGACAGGGATTATCTTCCAGGGGATGAGGCCCGTGGAAGGTGAGCACTGAGTGGAGAAGGTAGTCTGGTAACAGAACACAAAGTAGGTGGCCAGATGGGAGTAGAAACTGTCAGGGGATACACAGAGACTTGAAGGCCACTCAAAACTCTTACTTTCAGTAGAGCAGGATCATTAATCAGCGTTAACCGTGTTAAAAATATTGGTTTTGTGATTTAAATCACAGGTGACCCAGGACAGAACAAGGGGGACATCCCGGACATCACCGTTTCCATCGTATAAGACTCATGCCCTGGGTGAATTAAATACATGTACAATATCATACCCTCTAAAAAATATGTATAACTTTATAAGGGGGAGGAGATACCAAGGTATTTTGGGGTGCTGTACGTGAGACACACACAATAGCGTACTCATTATGTTATGAGCACGACTATTTATATCCAGGCCTCTATTCCATGGGAAGCCATATTATCTAAGTCACAGCAGTGTACAACAAATAACAGAAGCCCCTCTCATTGTGCTCTTACATGTAATATTTTGACTCCAACACATCTGTACTACCTGATACATTGTTTTAACTTATTTATAGAACTACACAATTGATATAGGGCATAGGTTTAGATGACAGTGTCTTACATTGGACAGTGTCCTTTACAAAGAGGAACATGCTGTTAAATTAATCCTACTAGGAATTCGTTTTTTATCAATTTCCATCCTATCAGTGTTTGATAGGAACAACCCTTAGTCTTCCCATAGGCTGCACATGATAGCTGACTATAGTAAACCTACATAAATTAACCGGGGGCTGTACACCTTTCATGTTTAATCGACTTAAAATGAGACATATGAGCTGTTAGTAAGATTTTTGTAGTGTCCGATGATAAAGCCGATGCAAAGAAAAGACAGTGGTGTTCTCTCTTTTCAACAACAGCCTTTACAAAAGCTCACTACATAAACATGGGTATATTACAGCCTTTGCGAAGGGCAGGGAGTAATGATCCCTGAAATGAGGGAGAATGATTTCGATATCATGTGTTGAATTTGAGCTGCTTGGAGCTACTCAGTACTGCAGACTAGCGAGGGCAAGCGTCAGTAACCATGATACTAGATAACACAGCAACGCTAGTAGAGTTCTGAAAAATACTAGCTTTATCCTTACAGTTGCTGCCTGAATTTGGGAAGAAGAACTGATATTGATGACAAAGTATTAGGTAGGAATTGCAGTAAGCAGCTTGGGAAATTAATGTATAGGTTTATCAGTCGAAACTTGTATAGGAATACAGAATGTCACAATGCAATGTTTCTTGCAAATTAGAGCAGGCCTAGCGTGTGTCACATGCCATTTTCTGTCTATGCATGGTAAAGGCATTTAATGTGCTTCACTGAAATATATTTTTAAAGTCTGCAGCTAATTCCATATATTCATAAACAGGTAATAAAGGAAAGCAGGAGTAGATTGGAAAGCAAATGCTTGATTTACTGAATTTAGATGTATAAGGTTAGTACACACTGTATAGAGGACAAAGATTAATGTATTTTGGGCATGTGCTGCAACCCTTGCTGCTTCATGAAATAGTACAATATCTCCTCCATCACTATAACTGTTACAGTGAATAAATATTCTTTGACCTGAGGCTAGACAACTTAAGGTTGGTTCAGCCTGGCCCATCGTAGATCACCTTGAGGGTTGACAACCCATGATGTACTGGCTCTTTTATTTGCCCACCCTCTCTACAGGTCCGTATTGCCGCCGTTATCATAATACCCTCCCTATCCATGGCCTAGTCCCCTCTGTATCGTGAGGCTCAGGAGGACCCCCGAGGCCTATCGTGGCCACATAAAACTGACCGTCACCACAAGATATGGGAGGCTAAATGACAAATGCTTCATGACAGAGTATATGAGAAAGGAGGTGGCTTGTGGGTGGGCATGGGAAATTAGGGTTTTAATGACCATTAATGCTCCAACAATGGCATAGGCTGAATATTTAAGCCTGAACGTTAAAATTCACACATTGTGGAAGTTCAAAGAAAGCAAATATAAATCTCATGAGGTACAATGACACTGCTAAAATATTCAAGTAGGTAATACTTAATGACCTTGTTCAAATCACATCTTGTATCACCCCACTGCTATGACTATGACTTGTGGTAATAAGGTTGCAGGTCTATGTTTACTGTGTTCCTGGAAGGTAATCCTACCCTCTATTGCGTCCGGCTAACTATGGTGAAAGAGTAAAGACGTGACTGGCTCGAATCGCAGGGCACTCGGTACTAGCACTAATACTAGACAGACTGTAAGTTCAGTCACCACTCTCAGATACAAAAGCAACAGTATGAGTGGCTGTCTCTGCCATGGTGTGCAGCTGAGTGAGATGGTGGCTAAAGAGAAAATCCTGACAACCTGGACAGCTGAGGACAGTCCTGGTGAATCATTGTGACGATCCCTCCCACTGGGTCCTCGGCCAGATGAATGACCACTGCCCAGTAACAGAGAAAAAGTCCTTACTGTACCTATGGGGGGAGAAGATATGAATAATTTGGTAGCTGCTTGGAGAAAAGAATGGGTAGAAAGGTAAGGGGTAGAGGTGAAGGGCCTAGAGATGGATGTTGAAATGATGGGATCAACTGCTTGTCCTGCCCAAGGTGTGGGCTATAAACATGGGGGTAGTCAGTTTTTGTGTTAGCCTTATGTGACAGTGAGGGACGAGGCGTCCCTCCAGGGTAGAGAGTGGAAGTAACGATATGGGAACATGTGCAGTTATAGCCTTAGTTTGCAAACCACTGTCTTGGTTCTCACTCATTTTATAAGACAAGCATGTGTACTGAATAAATGAGTCATGATATGGAAAGTGTCGTTTCAAACCAGTAAGAACCAACACAATAGCACAGCTAGTGACCCCCCCCCCCCCCGCCCAGTCAACCATCATAATTATGTGGCTACAGAATATCAGTTGGAAATGAACGAAAATGCACATCAACATGAAACTTAAGTTTCTATCCACTACCAATGAATAATATTCTACAACATAGATTCAAGAGGCTCTGTAAAACACAGATTATAAAGCAACCTTTTTTTGTGGGGCCGAATTCAGCTTATAACCTTTTGGCAAAATGGATGTCAATTTATAACCATAGTCTACTAATAACAGCGATTTTATGGAGCATTAAACAATAATGTAATATGTAAACACACAGAATTTCATTCATTGATTCTAACTATCCAAAGAGCACAGTTCTATCCAAACAGCACAATAACATGATCACCATGCCCAACTCCCCCAAAGTATACCCACACAGCAAGCTCCCCCTGCCCCCGATCCCCAGTGGTTGTATTTGATATGGCCTCCCGTCAGCTAGCTGCTGTATAATGCTGCTGGCACAGATGCTATCAGCCAATTACTGTTCGCTGTGACAAGCCAGGCCACTCATCTACTCACCACTGGGTCAGACCTCCAGGCTGGGCCCTCACCCTGCTGTCCAGCGAGGAGTTAGGGTTACTACAGATTATTGGGCAATGATAAATGTCTGTAGATTTGTCAAAAACCTCAGAGTTACATGCACTTTTGGATCATTGCAGAAGAATAAAGCTTGCATCAAGTTACCTAGGATCAACTATGAGGTCAGTATCCTTAAAATGAGATATCATGAGCTACTATGTCCTCTGTAGATTTATGGGAATGGCAAATAGTCTCTCGTATCTCAATTACAATAGCCTTTGGGTATACATTTGGTTCAAGGAAAATCTTGACTGTATGACTTTTCAGTTTTGAGGTGTTGGTGAAATTTCCATTGAAAGAATAGAATGGTTTCCTTGGTAACCAGTAAGCATCATAAAAAATTACTCCAAAACCAACATAATATCTAAGGTTGGCTCTGCTACTGAGTAGTGGTCAATCTATTATCTATCATGATACCACTTTTCACCTACAGATTGTATTACAGTGATTATCACTCTGGGAACACACAGCCAGCTAATACTGGATATCCCCCAGACTATTGATTTTACTGGTTTCATTATGGGTGAATCCTGTAGCTAGGAGATGGGCGTCCATCCACCATGATGTCGGCCAATCGTGCATGTCAATACAGCATAAATCACAGCTATCTTGACATGTTGGAATAAGAATGCCAATGTTATGAAATAGATAATGTTTTATTTCATATGAATAACTTTCCTGAATCCAGCAGTGAATCAAATAATCTAGGGGTTCGGTAATGTATATCCAGAGGTGTATTTCATCTTGTCCTGATTTAATTACAGTCAACTCCCTCCTAACGGCCACCCCTCTATAGCGGCCACCTCACCAATGCGGCCATATTTGGAAAGTCCCAACCGTTTTTCCCTTTATTTTAATGTAAAACACTCCCCCTAGTGCGGCCACCCCTCTAATGCGGCCACCCCGCCCTGTGGCCACCTATTTTACAGTACCAAATGAAGAAAAACTTCCTCTAATGCGGCCATTTGAAGAATAATTCAGTGAAACATTGAACTGTATTTCCAATTAGGTTAAACAAAAAAAGGTTTTGTGCAGGTAACAGCCCAAAAAAATAGGTTAGGTACCAGTAGGTCGGATTTTTTTAAAGAAATTATTTTTTGAGGTGGTGAGGTAAGTATAACATGCTTAGAATTATAGATCTAAAAATCAAAAGTTCAGATAACATGTACAACTTTTTTTTAGATTGTTTGTCCTTACCAGTTACATGTGGATTCAGCCTACATTTGCCATGGGGGTGGGGGAGATGCCTAGCTTTAACACCTCGCAGGGCAGCCCCTCCCCCCCCCCCCTCTCCCCCCCTCCCCACCCCACGACACTTCCTGCTCATGTTCTGCTTGACTGACTGGGAGGTGACCCGAGGGAGGGGGGAGGCAGGGCCATGGCAAGCGGTTTCAAAGTAGGGGGGGACTGAGGGGTATTTTGACCCTTTTAGGCCCCATTTTGGTTTGATCTTTTTTGGAGTGTGTGTGTGTGGGGGGGGGGGGGGCGGCGACATCCCAGTGGGCACATAGCATTGAATCAACATTGATAACTGGTTGTCAATGTTGATTCAGTGTTAATTCAACGTTGGTTCAATGTTGAACCGAATTTTGTGCCCACTGGGATGTCTCCCCCCCCCCCCCTGTTTGCCATGCCCGGGGGGGGGGGGGGAGGTTAACAACAAGTCTATTGTCTATGTAAATCGGACTCAAATCATTGACTCCCTCCAGTGCAGCCACCTCGCTAATGCGGCCAGTTTTGGATAGTCCCAAGGGTGCCCGGATTAGAGGGAGTTGACTGTACTATGAAAGAACTCAACATTGCCAACGGAATAGAACACTCTTAACAAATATTGGACTAAACTATCTGCATGTAACCTATGATGAGAGCTGCTCGTTTGTACAAGTTTCCTGGTAGTCCCTTGTTAGCAGCTCTCTCTGAGCTCTGAGGACAGCTGGCAGCCATTGTCTGCCACCAGTGAGCCGCTCACCCTGTGACCTGTCCACACTCAGAGGTGTGAAGAGCAACTCGGCTCAGGTGTCAGCTGCCTCAGCTCACTGTGAACCCTGTCATATCGCATAAGTTGTCATATCTGAATAGAGATATGGGAGGTGACCATGTTTCATTTAGGGTAATCAAAACTATACTAGGCAATAAAGGGAGTATTTTCAGTGACATTAGACATTATTTGTATACATAGGAAGTACTATATATCTGCCTCATGAGTCTTTACTTTAATTGGGAATAGGTTATGACCCATGATGTGTAGGTAAGAAATGAGTGTGAATAATCAGAATTTACAGTGGGAGCAGTGAACCATAAGACAAACTGTACAATCTGTATTACAGCAGGGTACAAACATGGTAAAATAAGGAAAGATTGGCACCTATAGTATAGAGAGTATGAGCGTGTATAGACATATCTAAACACATGATTCCCAAGCCTGCCCCCTATGGGGAATGGCTAACAGCACTTTACCTGTCAGCCTCAGTTACTGCCCACCTGGCAGACAGGGATCCTTCTTCGAGGTAGCTAGGTCTGTAGAAGGTGGCCCTGAGTTGAGAAGGTATTCTCTCTACTTTTAGAAAAGGATGCAGCCATGTTTTAAGTAAGTATATAGACAAAGCAATATCTCTTTTGATAGTAGGTTTCCATATGGAAAGGGAATGAGTGCCAAAAGTGAAAAGGTCACATAATACAGTGAATTAGGGGCAAACACATGTTTCCCTCCAGGCCCTATGTTGTGGGAAGCTGTATCATCTGAGCCTCAGCTGTGTACAACAAATAACAGGAGGCCTCTTATTATGAGGTAATAATATGTACCGGTAGTATTCTTACAATGATACATACATTGTTACCATGTTGCCTGATATAACATTTTATAGAATTACCTCAGCAGATGAGAAGCAATAACAGTGCCCTGTATAAATAAATGTCACACCAAATTCCTTGCATAATTACTGATAATGCTTCAGTCATATGAGGCAGGATAATTTCTGTATTTTTATCTGTAGTCTCCATACAAGCATACCTAATGGCTATGGATATATAACGTCCCATGTAAAGAGAGGCAGCGATGGTATATCTGATGGAACACCTGCTGTGTATACTTGAGATCTAGAGGTGAATATCTCTGTTTGACACCATGTCCTTTATTTTAACCTGGACTATAATCAGCAATCTCTATTTTAGCAAACAGTAGATCTTCTTCAGTGACAACCAATGATATACTGGCTCTTTTATTCACATATCCTCTCTACTGATCTGTACTGCTGCTGTTATTATGATACGCTGCCCTTCCATGACCTAGTCCCCTCTGTATCATGAGGTTCAAGAGGACCCCCTGGCCAAAAGCGGCCACATAAAACTGCACGTCCCCAGAGGATATGGAAGGCTAAATTTCAAATGCTTTATGGCTGAGGGGATGAGGAAGGAGGTAGCTTGGGTGGGTATGGGGGAGTAAGGCCATTGGCTCAGTTGGGCTTTAATTCCTCAATGTGATGCATAAACTAAACATTTCACCTTTAGAGAAAGGTTTCAATTCAACTTTCTATATCTATCTCTAGCAACACATGTATTTGTAATATGCTTTTATCCGATTTCAATGATGAAATAGTAAAGGTCGCCAGTATTTCACAGACAAGGACAGTTGAAGAATATGCTACTATATAATACCTTTGATAAATTCTTGTAAAGAGTACAGTCATGCAAGGTACATATAAACAACTTATCAATGAACAGGGCTAGAGAAGTGCACACAGGATACATAATAAAGCAGGCATTCCTCTGACACTGTAGTATCCAGATGTAAGGAACTTCTCTCCTCCACAATAGCTGTAACAGAGTAGTTGGACAGACCGGACATGCAGGGCACTGGGCACTGATACTAGAGCGACTGCAAGTTCAGTGGCCACTCCCAGATATAAAGCAACAGTATGGGTGTGTGTGCTGCGGTATGCAGATGAGTGATAAGGTGGCAAAGGAGAGAGCCCTGACAACCTGGACGGCTGGGGACAGTCCTGGTGAATCATTGTGATGGCCCCTCCTGCTGAGTACTCGACCAGATGAATGACCACTGCCCGGCAACAGAAAAAAGCCTGACTGTACCTACGGGGAGAGAAGAGATGAATAATTTGGTGGCTGCCTGTAGAAAAAGATAGGAGAAAGGTAAGGGGTATTGGTGTAGTGCCTGGAGATGGATGGTGAAATGACTAGATCAACTCCCCGTCGTGCCCTAGGTGTGGGCTATAAACATGGAGGTAGTCAGTTTTTGTGTGGAGCTTGTGACAGTGAGGAAGGAGGGGGTCCGCAGGGGTGGGGAGTATAGAGGTGGTGGGGGCTGTTTGTGCCGGGGGCCGGGGGGAGGGGGTTACTGCCTTGGTTTGCAATAAACTGTCGCTTTTCTACCTCACTTCAGCAGATCAACAAATATAATAAAGTAGTGCATAATAATATACTGTAAGAAGATAAGTGAAACTGAAGACTGTTTCTATGGTAAAAAGTGAACAATACTCTACAAGATGAATACACCTGGTATAGAGGTATGACATAATTCAGGTTATTGTAATATGAAAAATGTACAGTACAGTATGTTAGAGAAGCACATGCTTGTGCTCATTGATTCCATAGCAATGTTAAAATTTCTCCTGTAGTGACTAACCAATACCATATTAAAATATGTTGTTTCTGACAGTAAACTCTATTTGGGTGAGCCTACGTCCAACTCTGCAAATTATACCAACCTTCAAGCTTTAAACTCTAGACATGACACACTTCATAATCCCACTTATCCTACCTTCCACCTAAAGAGTATACCTCCACCCACTCACCACACTAAGACACATTACCCTGCCCAGCTCGTCCAGCTGATACCCACCTTCCAACCCCCGCCCTGCAACCGCCGACCCCAGTGTGTGTATTTGATATGGCCTCCCATCAGCTAGCTGCTGTATATTGGCTGCCCGTACAGATGATATCAGCCAATTACTGTTCGCTTTTTGACATGCCAGGCCGGAATGGTCTACTCATCACTGGGTAAGGTCTCCGGGAAGGACGCCTACCCTGTTGTCCAACTTGGAGGCCAGGGTTAGTTATATTTGTATGTATATGTATGATGATGAATATACCCAACATGTTAATGTTATGTGGTTCATAGCAGTTGTTAAACCAATGTGTTCATGGTGATTCAGTGTATGAGTTCAATGTGATTGTATAAATTTGCGCTTTATGTAATATGTCAATGTTATTACAATGCAAAAACAGGCAGGGGTTTATAGAAGCCACATTGATTCATTGTGCTGCTTCTATCTAATATTTGAGAATAGAAATGCAGTAAAATTCTATAGAACGGTCCATAGGAGGCTAGGCGGGGGTGTTTTCAAGATGGGGCTGAACCTCAAACACAGCTTAACAGTGCTGTTGCCTAACAAGGGCAGGCAACGGACCATTACTAGCCAAGGCCTGAGCAGGATGGACTACCTAACCAACCCCCTGCCTTATTGTCTAACACTTAGTCACCCCTTGCTCATTGAACTTAATGGTTTTGTGGTTCAGGAACATCATTATTCACTTTTCACTTTTGGAACCTAGGCTTGCCGCTTGCCTCAGCAGAAAATATATGGGAGGTATTGTTATTTCTTGGTGATTTAGGGAGTTTTTCTCTATACAACTATAAGTATGTATCACATGTTAACAAATCAAAAATGAAAATTACGGGGCGAAAAAATATATATAAAGGTGGGTCCTACTAGGCAGTGTTGGAAACCTGAAACACTTAGTATGATAACTCAGGACACAGTCTGTTAACATCTACTATGGCACTCCTCACCTTCAGATTGTATTTCAGTGATTATCACTGCTGTTACACTGAAAGCTAATACTGAAGATTACCCATTATTTCACTCGCTGTGTCATTATAGGCAAGCCCTGAGGCTTGGAGATGGGAAGTTCATCTATCATAATGCCATCAATTTTATATGTTTTCATAACATGAATCACAGCTATCTTGACATTTTGGAATAAGAACTACACATTTATATAACAGATAGGGCTTCTTTTGTATGAAAACATCTAGTGGTGAATCAACTTATGTTAATATTTCCCAGTATGTATTGGATGTACGATAGGGGCTCTGCCATAGAAACGATGGGTTTTACATACCAGTACCTGTTATTAATGGAATAGTCAAGAAAAGATCCCCTGAACTAACAGACTCTTGACCGCCACAGGACTAGACTACATTGCCACATCGTCCATAATGAGAGCAACTCCTTTGAACAAATCTCCTTGTGGTCCCTTGTTAGCAGTGAGCAGCTCTCTCTGAGCTCTGAGGACAGCTGGCAGCCATTGTCTGCCACCAGTGAGCTGCTCACCTTGTGACCTGTCCACGCTCAGAGGTGTGAAGAGCAGCACGGCTCAGGTGTCCGCAGCAGTGGATCACTGTAAACCTTGACTTACAGTTGGCTGTCACATATGGTATGTTACTCAGTATAATTAGACAAAAAATATTCAAAGAAAAGGGGGTGCTTTAATCCTCGCTTTGATGCTAAATGTTAGATTGCAAAGTAGATTTGGATAACTTTTCCCACAGTTTCCCCTGTCCTGACCCATTTTCATGTAGTAGATCTGGCTAATATTCTGACAGCCACTAACCCTTAGCGCTGAACAAAACACATTATGCATCTAGCCGCTGCATACAGTGTTTAACTGTCGTGCATGGTTAAGACTGATTATGGGAAATTACACCACCAGTGTACTTTGAGTTTGGCCTCAATAACGCCCATATTCTATTAGTTAATACATTCACAGTATTCGCCTCTATACATTGTTCGCCCTATATTGTGGAGGATCGGATACATTACAGTATCGTTAGCCCTATATATGCTGAAATACGTATAAGCCAACCAAATTCCTAGAATTCTATCGGCTGTTTTTAAAGCTGACCCTTTTAATATAAAAACTGCTACAAAGTGATCGGGTTCAACGGGATGTCCTTTGACAGAGTATACTGTAAGTCGCATCCCCGGACGCGGCCTTCAGTGTAAGCAGACCCGAGCGGATCCTGTCTGTAAGCCGGCTGTCCACAGGGGCAGCAGCTCAGAGAGCAGCTCACAGTGCTTCCCCTGAAAGCTGAACCAAACACCTACAGTACATGATTCAATATGAACCGGGCCCCTCCCCCTGCACAGCTAGGCCCCCTGTCCACAGCCCCCCCCCTTTTTTTTTTGCTATAATGCCTATATACTTCTATGCCACTATTTTCATTGGTTTTCTGTTAACCTTTCTGTTATTTGCATTTACTTATATTCCGTTTTTCAAGGTATTTTCTGTTCTTCAAGGTATGTCTATGTTGATATCCAACCCAACTAGAATATCAGGTATAACATTTGTCAAGAATGACAGAGGTAAAATGCAGTTAAATACACATGTTCATTGTACATAGTTTGTGAACTGTCCTGTGAGGAAACTGGGAATTGAGGTTACATCTGCATTGCATTGAATAAGAGGTAAACATGTTTAAAAATTACCAGTTATCAACAAAATGCTGTTTTGCCTGCAATATAAATGCGCTATGAGAAAGGGCTAGTATTCTGCTTGGAATTTCTTAATCCATCCAGGAATTCCAAATACAAATTAAAAGGAAGAATTAGCAGGCTTATGCTTCGCTAAATACTTAAACCATGACCAACCATTCACACCTCACTAACAGTGAGAGCTACTGAGGTGCAAATGGTGTGTCTCCCACCAACCTTCATTTTTAATATTATTCTCTCAATTTTACCACCACCACTGCAAACAAACTACCGACCTAGTTGGCAGGGCCCCATGTACAGAAGGAGTCTTGCTTTGAGGTCTCCTGGGGATGCAGTGCTATAAATAAAGCTATTATTGTTTAATGTTTAATGGTACTCCTACATGCATTTCATCCAGTGTGTGGATTTAGTATGGATGGCAGTGACACAGGACCCATCCTACCCAGCACTGGCTCAGGGAACCATACTGCCTGCCAAATATGGAATTTTTACCTTCAATCAATTTTCAATTTTAATTTCTGAAAAAGTCTATGACCTAATTGTGGTATTTCTTCTCTCGAAGACGTGATCGGGTTAGGAGACAATTAAAAGGGACGTTGTGTGAGAAAAGGCTGGAGAGGATCAGGGGTTTCCGCTTGGTTAGCTGTTGAAATGAGTGATAGTGAAGTTATGCTCAGGGATATGGACCCACGTCCCCACCATGAAGCAGCCCCTCCCAGCGGTTAAATAGGTGTGTGATTGGGGAGGGAGTGGGGGGGGGGGGTTGGCATGGGATGGATACAGATGGACCAGAAGCACCCATGGCACTATAGTGTATCTGTATGGAGGGGTTGCGGGGGTGCAGTCTACCGGTAGTTGTAGGGGTTCTATAGGATGGGATTAGAAGATGGAGCCGCACCTTGATTATAAATGATGACTTACTGTACCTGCACAGTTATTGCTCATATCACGCTGGAATCGCGGATATCACGTCAGGTTCCAAAAGAGCACAGGTCTTGTATAAGCCACTAGCGGAATACATTTTAGACCAATTAAACCATTCCTTCAATCACTGCGGAAATCTTAGGGTACATTATGTAACAACTGGTACTCATTGTGACAGCTGTTATCAGTGCTTATCTAGCCAGGAGCAGCTTAAGTGATGGCCTTCCCACAGGACTATCAGCTTGACCCCTATATCGACCAGAGGTAAGCATAATTGCACAAGGCCTAAACTGTAGGTAACACAGGCAATAGCCTTTTGCAATAAGAATAAATAAACAATTTAAATTACTAGTGCAAACACCACTTGGACATCTAAGTAGCTGTGGACATTTTAATGGCGAATTAAACACGGCTAGCAATAACTAAAGGAGAGGCTAAAGTAATGGCATGGGAACCTACTGATTCTGAATGCAAGCCTATTGCGGCACTAGACAATAAAAGGACCCCCTGTACTGGGGATAGGCTGGGAGTGGGTGTGGGGATGAAGGGAGTGAGGGAGGGTGTATAGGGATACAGGCGGGCAGAAGAGAGCCACCTGCACTCTGTCACTGACATTAATCAATGACGCCCTTGCCTGGTGCTACACACCTGGCCAAGTAGACTTGCACATAGTCATGTTGTTGTTTATTTTCTGAATCATTAACATCGAATGATGATAGGCCTTTCATGTATGAGTGACACAAAGTGATCATGAATCTCCATTTCCATGCAAAGTATGATGACCAGCAGTAATGGGTATGTGGGGATCGGTCATATCACACTAGGCAGCGCAGATTGCAAAATTACATTATATAGCCAATGCCAACAGCTAGCCTTGGAACTATGAATAAATTTCCACATTGTTGGGTGCTAATTTCAGAGGGCCTCACCTTCTACGTCCTAGTATGTTTGACACTATGAGTGAAATCTGAGGAAAATGCCAAGGCCGGGCCAAAATGGTATTTGGGATGGATCCAATCCTGAGACTAAGAAATAGCTCCACCCCCTATTAATTCTAAAACATTTTTTTTGTGGATCTTTATAAATCACAGCCTTTAAAATTTAAAATTTCTAGATTGGTGATGTCATCAGGAGGGAGTTGGACATCAAATGGCCATCCTTTGTAGCATAATGGTGACAGTGGCCATGCCATGTATGCTGACAGCGGGACAAGGGACTGGTGTCCAGGGTAGGGGGTCAGTTCAGGCGGCCCAGAGATGACATTACTCAGTGTCCAATATCTAACAGGAACCAGGCCCAGGTTCTACACCTGACCACCAGGTGTCTCACCCTCCTCCAGGGCCGACAGCTGCTGCCTTCCTCCAGGGGCCTCCAGAAGGCAGACAGACTTTTTCCCCATTAAGAATGTGTGGCCAAAGTATCATGTGGTATTTTAATACATGCCAAAGCATAGTTTCTCCATTAACAATGTGTGGCCATGTTCTCATTACATGGGGTAGTCTTGGTAATACAACAAAGATAACATCACTTTACTGTACAAACTACATTTTTAATCATTTATTACCTTATTTATCCATATTACATTTACTTCTGAATATGAAAGCTAAAAGTAGGAACTACCAGTATTACATTTTCTCAGTACCCCCAATCAGTAAGCGACCAGTTTCATGAAGTCAATCACATCATTATTCATGTCATGTCAACGACTGAGAAATAACATATATATGTATAGCGATGCCAAGATGGGCTGGTGCATGTCTACAGAGGACTGGTGGCTTCTGCTTTGATAGATCCACATCTACGTGGGGCCAATTTCAAGGTTAATGGACCACTTACAGGATGTTAATTCGTGTGACTTGTCATCACATCTATAAGTGATTGCCTAACTCTATCTAGCGCTTTTCATTAAGGCCCTTCAGGGGACAAAGGCCCTGTTGAAGCCGACTATGCTGCTGCTCCAGTCTCTGGTCCTTATTTGTTAAATAGACACTACCTTTGCCGTCCACTTCATGACAACAAGTCATCACACATATAATTCAGTCTATTACCATACTTTTGTTTCCAAATGATATTATGTAGAAATGGTGAGGATATAAATGTAAAAGATGTCATGCTGTAAAGTATTGTTAGGCACAAACTTAGTCATAACTCAAGTAGAACTGGTAAGAATTGCATGAATGCAGTGTACTCTCTTTAATCTCGTGAACATGTCAAGGAGAAATACCCCACCCAGCAAGCAGCGTAATCTGTGGCGCGTGGCGCAAGGATTATCTATTCTCTAGAGCCTACAGCTGCAGAGTATTAATTAAATTGTTCCCCATGATAGAAGCTGTATGCAATATAGCGATTAGGTTTCCTTGACAGTTGACAATGGAGTTGACAGCTATGTGACATATAATGTAGTCCCAGATGTCACATCCATCCTAACACCCACTAGGGTGAGACCTTTATTATTGGTTGTGTAAAAACCACTGCGGCTTATGTGTCTTGTATATGTGAGTGCTTTATTAGGGGGAATTAGAATAAAGTAAGCCAAGAAAAAAAGCAAATACACAACATTAGCCTGGATTGCTTATATGAATCAGTGAATCTTGATGAGTATTACTGCCATAAAACATTCAGATACAATGTCAACTTTCCCTATGCTACTGAATACATCCAAAAACAAAGTCAACTTAACCCATACATATGTACTACTGCCATGAAACATCCAGATACAAATTCAACTTTCTTTGTGCTGCTACCATGAAGCCAACTTTCCCTTTACTTTCCCTTTATTACTGCCATGAATACATACAAAGTCAACCATCCCTATACTACTGACATGAAGACATCCAGATACAAAGTCAACCTTACCTACACTACTGACATGAAGACATCCAGATACAAAGTCAACCTTCCCTTTACTCCTGACATGAAGACATCCAGATACAAAGTCAACTTTTTCTATACTACTGACATGAAGACATCCAGATACAAAGTCAACTTTCTCTATACTACTGAGATGAGGACATCCAGATATAAAGTCAACCTTCCCTATACTACTGCCATGAAGACATCCAGATACAAACTCAACTTTCCCTATACTACTGACATGAAGACATCCAGAAACAAAGTCAACTTTCTCTGTACTACTGACATGAAGACATCCAGAAACAAAGTCAACTTTCCCTATACTACTGACATGAAGACATCCCGATACAACTTTCTCTATACTACTGCCATGAATACATCCAGTTACAAAGTCAACTTTCCCTATACTACTGACATGAAGACATCCAGATACAAAGCCAACTTTCTCTATACTACTGACATGAAGACACCCAGATACAAGCTCAACTTTCTCTATACTTCTGACATGAAAACATCCAGATACAAACTCAACTTTGTCCAAACTACTCACATGAAGACATCTTGTACAAAGCCAACTTCCCTTATGATAATGTCCATGGAAACATCCAAATATGATGTACACATATTACCCCAAAGCTCTGAGATTGTATATGCATTACGTCACTAACACATTTCTTTTCAAAGCCTTTCCATAAGCACGTAATACCTGCAAAAGTTGATTTTAACTGAGAATAACTGCCCTGCATTCGGGTAAAACATGGCATTTCTTGTTGCCAACTTCTTGAAATTTTAATTGGGTAGGCACTTTTACCGTATCATGTTCCAGCACACTATTAATAATGGAAACTGGGGATGGGGTTGAACTCCTCAAATTTTATCTGTGTTAATGATTACCATTTCAAGAAATGTTTAGGTGCCGCCATCAAGATAGTTCCAATCCATTATTTATCAAGAATTCTATCAGTTGAACATAATATGCTGGGTGTACTACAGTATTGGCAATGTTACTGGTTAATGATGGAGATTTTAAACGTGCGTCTTACTATTGTTGTCTCTGCATTTCGTTTGTCTTTCCTGACCTTACTATAGTGGTCATCGCATGCTACCAGCAAACTCTGTCCTGGCCCCTCTATACGATCTTTTTTTTTCATCTGAGTTAGTACAACTGCCACGAATAATCGCTAATATTTTATGGTTTTGTAATACAAAACAGTATACACACATACAGGGCGCAGCTTACAATGTATAATGAAATGATCAAAGTTCATCAGCAGCGACGACATAATGTGACATTTAAAGGTGATAACAGCACATGCCTCAATTCTAACTGCCATTGTTTCGTAGCGTTTGTATGGCCTGGTACTTTAGACAATAAGGGCTCCCTGAAAATGCAGTATTACGTGCTGTCAAAGAAGGATTTTTCTTTAATATTGGATAAGAAAACGTATTCAACATCTTATCTACATGTAATTCAAAAATGTTATCCTACAGTATAAATGATACTGATAGGGAAACCCCAAGGCCATCATACACATAAAAAAACGAATCTCACTGCTTGCAATGTATTTCTATGAAGCACTATGGTCTTTCAGCTTCCACAGTGAAACATACCTCAAAGTGAACTAGAGCAAGCTCAACCTTTCCACCAAAAACAATAGATCCATAGCAACTCTCCTTCCCTCTTCATATAGACATGTGTTTTATCTGCTCCCCCATGTACTATCAGTAAATGAGCTTCTGAATACAGCCACTAGGTGGGGCATCACACCAGAAGCCGATGTCTTACTGTGACCCTAGTCTGCGGAAAGGGAAGCAAGTTGAAACAGATACAGGTAATGTAGAGACGCGGGGAAAGAAGAAGCAGAAGGTGAGCCGTCCAATATCCGCCGTCAGTGTATACAGGGGGGGGGGGGGTGGCAGCAGCCATGAACATGAGCCTGCCTCCCTACTGTCTGTTTGCAACAATGCTAAGTGTATCAACACTGCTGAGTGTATCAACACTGTTAAGTGTATCAACACTGCTGAGAGTATCAACACTGCCAAGTGTATCAACTCTGATGTGTGGAGAAACACTGCTATGTCTAGAAACACTGCTAAGTGTAGCAACACTGCTGAGTGTATCAACACTGCTGAGTGTATCAACAATGCTACGTGTACAAACACTGCTGAGTGTATCAACACTACTAAGTGTATCAACACTGCTGACTGTAGCAACACTGCTGACTGTAGCAACAGTGATGAGTGTATCAACACTGCTATATATAATCTGTGGTATCAACAATTAGAAGCAGTCAACTATCCAATTGCTATCTGTATCGGAATAATTATGTCCAAGTGTAAAAGAAACATCTGTTACGTGTAGTAAGTAACTAATGCATATGGTAGTAACCAGTATTGTAGATGATGTAAAGAGACATACAACTGCTAACCTAATCAATGAATCCACTTAAAAATCCTATGAAAACGGGTTTGCTTTCACATGTGCTTGATAGACTTAGAGCTCTTTTGATACTTTCAGAAGTTGGATGGTTAACTGCTGAGTGTGGATATTACAGTTTGCAGTGTTGATACACTTAGCAGTTGCACACCTTCTCTGTGTCATGTCCACCTGTTGTACAGGACTTCTTGTGTTGATGGCAGTCAAAAGGGCAGAAATTGGAGATCTTCAATTTCACTTAATACACCCATTGTCTGTCAAACTCAAAGCGGCTCATATCCATGTCCACCATAAAAGGCATTTGGTCAAAATCATTTTAACAACAATAGAAAGGGTGATGGTGGGTTTTCGCACAAGCACACAGAGATGTTTTTTATTGACCCCCCCCCCCTCCGTTCCATGTCTAAATACATATAAGTCCATCAGGTGATCCTATTTAGGTGAAATTAAAACTGACTTAAGCCAGTAATTGTTGCAATTGCATGTAAACATAGAACCTATAATTATAAATGCTTACACACTTTCATTTAGTTACATGTAGACCATCCCACTACTCTCAATCATCCTCAAAGTAGGAATGGTGGCTTCCGAGGGGGAGTGATCTAGAATATATTGTCACAAGCCGCTTAACGTCACGTGTGTCTCGGCGGCTCTCGGGGTAGCTATAAATCAAAGGTCACATCGCTTCCTCTACATACCGGCATTCATCCAAAGCCTTTATAAATATAACTTAGCTTTATTCAAGTCCCACGTAACCCGATATGGCCCATCGGTCTTACATGGCACACAGGCCTGCCACTTTTCGTGTCAGATTGCCATGGCAACACACACGTCCTATGGCTGAGTCGCTGTCCTGTATCATGTGTCAGTTCTGTGTGTGCCTAACGCCTTTAACTGACGGCCGTACAGAGGCTCACACCACTCAACCTCACAGGATGCAACCTCACCCCATCCCACCTCAGTCTGTGCAACCTCACCAGTACAGGTTACAACATTACTCTTACAACATGATTAATTTCAAGCATATCCGGTGGAACCTGGTTAAATTCAAGCTCATCCAGTGTGGTCTCATTAAATTCAACTGCACCGAGTGCAAGCTCACCCAGTCCAACCTCACCCAGTCCAACTTCATTCAGTGCAAGCTCACCCAGTCCAGCCTCATCCAGTCCAACCTTACCAAGTCCAACTTCATTCAGTGCAAATTCACCCAGTGCAAGCTCATTCAGTGCAAGCTCACCCAGTCCAACCTCACCCAGTTCAACCTCACTCAGTTCAACCATAGCCACTTCAACCATACCCAGTTCAAATTCACCTTGTCTAACCTCACTCAGTATAATATTAACTCAACTTGATTTAATTATATATTTCAAATTCGCCAAAGCCTGATGCGATTCTCTATGATCCAATGAAGAATACCATGAAACAAAATTATATGTAGAAATTTAAATTCCTAACCGAATCTGAATGCAGTGTGTACAGCCCAATAGTTCAACACTGTTAACACCACTACATGGGGCTTATAATAGCTCACTGCAATAGATTGCTGGGCTTTCTGCAATAGTAGATCAGCCATAGAGGTCTAATCCTACAAGCCCCCTGACACTTCTATTACCCGGATGTGTAGTCAGACGGTGACGTGTCGTCAGGGGGTACTAGTGTTGTCAAGGTAACTGCTGGTTAAACGGTGTCGATTTACACCGACGGCTTTACAACTGACCGGTAGCTGCCGGCCGACCAAGCAATTAAATTTTCACCACCAGGAGTCACTCATTGAGCAAGTGCCTCAGGGTGATGTGCAGGGTTGGAGCAACTCATGTTGGTTTGGTCCTGCTGAGGTTGTTTTATTGATAGTGTTGTGCTTTTGTTTTCTAAAGGGTAGATTCCATTCACACCTATTAAATGACATCTTGTGTCTCTCAGTTTCCATAGCTGTATTGTGTAGAAGATACAGTCAATGTACTAAGGGAGTGGTCCTTTTTTAACAACAGGGCGGGGTAGGTTGAATTTAGCGATGGAGTGGTAAAACTTAATTGATTCTCCCCCCCCCCAAAAAAAAAAATATATATAAAAAAAAAAAAAAATCCACCATTCCCCCTGTTTTTAAAAATGACCACTCCTCAAATGCAGTGATGTCTCTGAAATTAATCAACAGCCAGTGATAACACCTCATGGTGGATCTGGTGTGCCACTCATGTGACAGAGCAACTTCAACCAGTAGCGTACCTACCACTATCTCCTGGCAGAGCTACTCCAACAAGTAGCGTATTCACCACTATCTCCTGGCATAGCTATTCCTTTTACTAAAGATAGTAACTTTCATGGACAATGTGGCCTGTGTCGAGGGATCTTACACAGGCAATTTTCATTCACACGGGCAACACATGTCTACACTTTTGATATCACATAGGTGATTTCATACTAATTTATTTTATACACTGCAAATAACTTGGAAAAACATACTTTGTGTATCCCGCTAGTCAATTTTGCCTTACATCTCGGCGGATAATCCGTAATCAAATTTATCAGTAGTGATTGGCATAACATAGCAATGATCTTCTGATATGAAATGATATTTTTAAAAAAGGTTAATCAATCTCAAAGGTCAGACGCTAGAATGTGGACCCTTCTGTCAATAATATTGTGAGAAATTTGCGATTCCCAATGGTAAACTATGCTGTGTCCTGAGATACCTCCTGTCGAGGGGAAAACCATAAATTAGAATGTCAGATGGCAACATGACGAGTCTTTACTATCTATATCTCCTGTTTATGCAGAGTATGCCAGCACAAATTACCATATCTTGTGCAGCCTATATGAAGCTATGGGCGAGGTCAGAATGGGAAGGAGAAGAACCGTCGACCTTATCCCAGGCAAATAGGCATTACAGTTGATTCACTCAAACTGATAAGCTCACCAATGTCTCCTTATTTGCTTTCTTTCTAATCAAATCACAAGACAGCCAATTCCAATCGCTCCAGAGTGTCAGAATATGTTTTGTAAATACCCCGCTATCGCTCCCTCGAAGGGCCAAAATGTCAAGATATAAAGCCTACTCTCCTGATACTCATTTCCATGCTTATTATCACAAGAAATAACTTTTCTCTATTTGATTGGCACCTCCTCGGTCAGGATCGGGATGCATTTGTCATGCCATTGTCGGGGCCTCACCCCGTGCGTGCCCTAGCTATTTTGCAGCCCTTAATGATATAAACACACAATCTGAACTACTCACACAGACTCAGGCGAGCAGCTCACTGAGCAGGCCCTAAACTGCTCGCCCATAGCACGCGAAGGGAGCCCACAGGGAGGGGGCAACTCACAGGGCAAAGATTGAGATTCAATCACCAAGCCCTCTGCTATCAAGCTTTAAAAAGAAAAGGGTCATTCTAAGGGGACAGCATGACATACGTCATGACGTTGTCATGGCAATGTCGTGGGATACGTCATTATATTGACATGGCAACGCCGGTCCTTACCCTCCATGACGAAATGGCAACAGGAATTGGTCTTAAGTCTGAGACATGTTCTGAGAAGTGTTTTTTTACAAATATCACAGATGCTAACCAAGCTTGTTATTCCCCTCAAATTTAGTTTTGCAACATTTTCCAATTAATTGGCTCCTTCAGTTTCATATTCTTCGACTCACTCCCCCCCCCCCCCAACCCTCAAAATAAATCTCATTTTAAATGTAATAAATTGTAATAAATAAGTATTCTAAGTATTCGTATATTCATATCTAAACGCAAAAAGGAGCCCTCTGCACTCTAGAGTTGTCCTCCCTCCTATGGTCTGGTTATGCCTACATGATTGCATCGGGGGGATCCTGTCATAATCCCATCAGCGCTGGAGATGGGGAGTGGGCGTGAGAGCGGCAGAGGTAGGAGAGGCGGGAGCAGTAGGCGGCGAGCGCCTCATGGGGAAGGAAGCCTGAGCGACTCGGAGCAACTCACGACGTCTAGGGACTGAGTGACTGTGGGTAGAAGGGGTGGGCGGCAGGGGGGCCACCATACTGATGGAAACCTCAGAAGGCAGTTGCCTTCACCAAGACAACGTCCCGCCGCCACCGACTGATGAAGAACAATATTTCCACTGCCTCCCAAACGTCAGACGCCATCATAACCCTGCCACCCAGCCGTCAACATAGCCGCACCTAGAGCGGGATGGGAATGGAGGCCTTGGGGCTGGGGTGTGAGTGTGTAGGTGGGGGGGGGGTATGCAAGGCTAAGGCAAGGCGGGACAGAGAATATGGGGGGGAGGAGAAAAGAGAAATGCAGAGGTCTGGGTGGGGGGGGGGGGGGGGCATGGCATGGCATGGTGTGAAAGGGACTGTGGGTGGGGGGTCGGACACTTTCTTCCACCAGCAATCTATCCTGAGGTTAGAACCTGTGGTTCTTTATAAGTTCTCATTTCGCCATAGGTGGTTATAGGACGGGGATATATATGCCATTATGTGACTTTAAAAAAGAACACTCTACGCCGAAGGTCTTCATAGCCGACCCATGGGATGGAGGAAGGGCGGTGAGGGCTGGATGAAGGCAGGGCATGCATAGAGCAGCCCAGGCATGCATAGAGCAGCTCGGGCATGCATAGAGCAGCTCGGGCATGCATAGAGCAGCTCAGGAGAGCTTTGGAGGGACACATACACATGGTGATGTAATGGGTGACACCCAGGTGAAACAGCCCCCTGGCCACTATATTTCCTCTTATCATTCATCGATTGTGAAATGTTAATTTAAGAAACGTGTCCCTTTCATTGTTACATGACCACAGGTTTATGAGGCATCATCTTATATAATTTATCAGCCAACACCCAAGCCTTACTCTTAGTAGTTATCACTGGGACGTTAATATCATCTGCGGCAATACAAGAGATACCGGGTATTTTTTCAATTGCACGCATTTTTGAAACAGTCTTTTGCCTGCTTTGGCCACTCTCTAGGGGTTCCACTGTGCCTGTATACGCAATGCCCTTTGTCGTCGTGATACATACATATACTAGTGTCAAGTAAATTCGCCAGGGGTGCATTCATGCCTCATGTATGTCCTACAGGATCGGAATGATACACGAATGCAGCACTGGCGAGTTACTTGCCAAGGCTGCATCCATGTCCTACTGGGTTAATATCCTCCCATGGGGTTGGCACGATGCATCATGAATGCAGGCAAGTTAATTGCCAAGGCTGCATTAATGTATCAAAATGACAAGGCGCATAACGCATTTACGCGCTCTGCAGCCCTTGAAGGGTTAATATGTACCTGTATGTCGGAGAAGTCCCACTGAGGTACATGTATATCAGTCACAGGCTTCTCCATATATCCTCATCACAAGGAAAGCTCATACACAGGAACCCCCCCCCCCAACACCCCTCCCCTGATCCCTCGCTCACCTCATCCCCTACAGGCCCGCGGCTAGGACAAAGGGCAGGCCCCAATATACCCGGCTGTGTTCTGCAAAAACGCTTCCTGTTTCGCCAAGTGACGAACTATTTTTAGCGGCAAGATGTCAGTGCTCTCTTCTCCTGTGTAACACATGCCTTTTATTATACTTAAAGCTACATGATAGTCTTATTCCTCGGGCCTATAGAGAAGCTATTATTAAAGGACCACTACTCCCATCTCTCTTCTCTGATCTGTCAGGTCCCGGCTTGATTTCACAGATGACGTCGCTGACTTTGGGACCTTTTTCAAGCAAAATGGCCTATATTCTGCAGAAACTACTCAGAACAATATGATGAGTGCTGCTGTGGGCCCCACAGTCCCAAGAGACATCAAATTATCCATTTTCAAGAATATACAGGTATAGTTTGGATACATAGTGCAAGCCGTTTTAACGGGATCTACGATTTTGCCATTTTATGCCTCCCCCTTGTCAGTATAGGTGTTGTATTTCTTGTTGTCGTTAGAGGATTATATGCCAATGTGTAACACCTGTTGGAGTTTATCACAGAGTCCCAAAGACTCTCAAAGCCCAAGTCGGTGATGTGAATATTTCCACCCTTGCTCCCTCCATCTCATTCTACAGCTGAAGAGTGACCAGAAGACCTCTCTGTGGAGCCTGGGCATCACTCTTCATGCATACGTTTGATGCAGACTGAAATGCAAATGCATATAATTATATCAACATATATATTAACCACGGGTGGGCAAAGAAGGTCGTATTCATAAAGATTGAGGCACCATCTGTCCTCTTGCGGAATGCCTCCATCCGTCCTCTTGCGACAGAATGCCTTCATCTTTCCTCTTGTGACAGCATACCTCCATCTGTCCTCTTGCGACAGAATGCCTCCATCTGTCCTCTTGTGACAGCATACCTCCATCTGTCCTCTTGCGACAGAATGCCTCCATCTGTCCTCTTGTGACAGCATACCTCCATCTCTCCTCTTGTGACAGCATACCTCCATCTCTCCTCTTGTGACAGCATACCTCCATCTGTCCTCTTGTGACAGCATACCTCCAACTGTCCTCTTGTGACAGCATACCTCCATCTGTCCTCTTGTGACAGCATACCTCCATCTGTCCTCTTGCGACAGAATGCCTCCATCTGTCCTCTTGTGACAGCATACCTCCATCTGTCCTCTTGCGACAGAATGCCTCCATCTGTCCTCTTGTGACAGCATACCTCCATCTCTCCTCTTGTGACAGCATACCTCCATCTGTCCTCTTGTGACAGCATACCTCCAACTGTCGTCTTGTGACAGCATACCTCCATCTGTCCTCTTGTGACAGCATACCTCCATCTCTTCTCTTGTGACAGCATACCTCCATCTCTTCTCTTGTGACAGCATACCTCCAACTGTCCTCTTGAAGCAGAATGCCTTCATCTATCTTCTTACAAGATGTTTCTGCTCTCACTCCCTCTCATCCTCTCCCATGTACAACCCTGATGTATTCACCTTCACCTCTCTCTACTTCCCTTTTCCTCATTGCAATCTCCTTTTCCTCCCAACACTAACCCCCCCCCACCCTTCCCCCCACCCCTCCACCTTGAAATACTACCCCATCAGCCCTTTCCTTTCCTTTCTTCCACCATCCCCATATATACCCCCAGTACCCCTTCGTTATTGCCACCACACGAAGACTGCCAAGATTACGTCTTTGTTTGCTGACCTTTACTTGAGCCCTCAAGGTCGGTAGCGCTGTGACCTTGGCCCTTGGTGACCTTCACAAGACAGCAGGGGTCAGGCTTAGCCATGTGGGTCGGGCTGTGAGGGTGAGTGGGGGGGGGGGGGGGTAACCCTTTAAGGACAGGCATGTTGCTAAAAGGCAATGATGTCATTTTGCACCAATGTCGCCAGTGCTACATTGGCGCATCACGCCAATCCTTCGAGAGGGTTTCGACTCCGCAGGATCGGAATATAATGATTGAATCCCCCACTGGCGAGTTACTCACCAGGACTGCAACCATGCATCATGCTGACCAAGTACCTAGCACATTAAAGCACCATGCTGCCCTGAGAGGGTTAAGGCGGGCATTGTGGCAGTAAACAGAGAGGGAAGGAAGCGGCGTCTCACAGAGATGTCAGCCCACTATTACACTGTAGGCACGTGGTGAGGGCTCCGTCACACAGGTTTCCGATTCATATCTACAGGGAAATAACCTGAATGATCAATTTGTGTGAAGGGGACGGGCGGAGACAGCCCGCGACCACTGACTGGGGGTGGAAGTACAGGTTTTAATCTTTATAGCCAGTCTTTAGGCTACACACGACTCGGGAGGGGAGGGGGGGGGGGGGTGGCTGTCGGGGTGTGTGGGGGTGGGGGCACAAACACTGATGTCTTGGTACTGAGGATTTTTTTAAAAGATTGAGCGTGTGAGTGGCGTCACAGATGACTCAGGGTAAGCTGGAGCTGGAGCTGGAGCTTATCATGTACTTAGATATAGTCATCCCTTATCATCATTCATTGGTCAATCCTGGCACCAGAAATGAATTCCTTGTTAAAAAGCACCCTTAAGTCATGTGTCATACATGTATGTTATTCCATTTCAGGCCAGCAGGTGGGTGTGGGTGAGCAGGTGGGTGTGGGAGAGCAGGTGGGTGTGGGTGTGCAGGTGGGTGTGAGCGACAGTTGCAGGCTGCGGGCATGTACCGCCTTTTGTCCCTATCAAAAAGCGAGTCGATCGGACGATAAACGGCAGAGATACGGGTGGTACAATTTCGTCTGCACACGTTGACATCTCGCGCAGTACAAGAAGTACCAGTGGCGCCACTCTTCGACGTGTGGCATGTGCTAGCCTCACTTCCACCTCTTCTGGTTCATTTAAAATATAGTTATGGGTAGGTGGGGAGGAGGTGGGGAGAAAATAGGGGGAGGGGGGAGGCGGGGGTGTGGGGGGTTGATATTTTCCCGTATTCTGTGTTTGGACTGTGTTATTGTAAAATTTGGAAGTGATCTGTGATCCCCTTGTTTGTGCTATCATACCTAAATTCATTCTCTGGATCTGACAGTTTACATGTCCCACTTTTTCTGTTGTGTGTTTTAGACTGGTGGTAGAATGTGCCCAGTTTTTGCCCAGTTTGGGGGTAGAAAGAGAGAAATAGGGGCAAATTCGCTGAAAAAGTCATTTCTATCTTCTGTTGAAAACGCTTAAGCCTTGAAGTCTATGGGTGTCCGAAGCGGGTGATAGATTTGGTTTAGTACATTTCCATAATAGCAAAAGAGAGAAATAAATTCGTGAAGATCGCAGTTCAATATTTTGAAGAAAAATTGAGTTTTATAGAGGAAAATGCTGTCCCCCGATCTTGCCTATGTCATGGGTTTTTCCACATGTCTCTATGTCGAATGATAACCGAAATATAACAATTCTCCTATGTAACAAAATAGTCTTAACATGCAAAATTGGTAGGTGTATATTACTCAGGGTTAATTAAACCCTGAGTCAATAACAGGGCAGGGGATAGATTGATTTATGTGCGAGTGGGCCAAAGTTTTTTTTCAGTCCTACAAAACTTACAAGAGGCGTACCATATTTGACGTAATAATGTGCCTCTACATGGGTGCTGAGAATTTTGAGCGTGTCACTGTGTCACTTTCAAGGGGGGCCTGTGTGTCACTGCGTCACTTTTTATGTATATAAGAACTTATGGAAAAATCTCTGCGAGTCAATTGTTATGCTTAATTCTTCTGTGTCTGTCGAATTTTAAAAGTGGCGTGTCGCCCGTTTTGAATTTTTAAAGTGCCTTCTCGACCGTGTCGAATTTTACCCATGTAGAGGCACAATAACTTATTATTATCTCTGGTCTAAAAATGCTCCAAAAGGGGTGGGGCAAGCTTAGTAAGTGGAGCGCATGGAGTCAAGTTTTGGCTCCTACCCCTTTCCATCTCTCAGGGATTCAAATTATTTTGTTTAGTCACCCTCTAATTCCACTCTGCCCCCCCCCCCCCCCCCCATCGTTAGAACATCAGCCTTAAAAGAATTTACCACTTCCTAGGTGAATAGAACATACACTATGACACCAGAGGTGTAGAGCTAATGCTTGATAAAACAGCACGACCATTTTAGGAATTTTCCTATCAAAGTTCCCCTCAGTGTACTCGGAGGTCAAGTCCAGGTAACATGATTTAATACCAACTGCAATGAGCCTTTAAATGACCATGTGTGAACATGTATAGTTGTCCAGCTATTCTATGATTTCTATTTCTCTCCTTTTCTTCCCAACAGATACACTCAGGTAGCATACCCTTCTCAGGTACTTCTGGCTACGGGTCAAATTACTTCCTGAACAGGTGTAACATCTAAACCATGTCCGGGTTCATTTTACAAATGTCAGCTAGCTGTAGTCTAGTAATTTTCCATCATTCAATTTCTTTTTTAAAGAAAAATGTCTGGTATGGTTGGGGATATGCACATAGGGGATGTGGGGCAAACAGAAAGGTATGGGAGAGGAGAATGGAGCAAGACGTTGGGAGGGCTTTGTTGCCCCGTGGAGACGTCGGCAGTTTTAATGTGTTTTACGGTAGTCTTGAGAAATGGATCAACCATGTGCGACTGATTAAAGGAGTGGTCATCTTTTAACAGCAAGGGGAGTTTGGTGGATTTACGCTTCAGCGCCAACATTTTTCTCGTCCCCTTCCCTACACAAGAGGGGTCCAATCCCCCCCCCCAAAAAAAAAGGTTCAAATTGATGGCGGTCAACCCCTTTGAGTTATAGTAACGCACTGTTTTTTTTCTCTAAAAAGGGGTGACCTTTTCTGGTCCCCCATCTCAGCAGGAGTCCAATTTTTGGTTGAAAAATTACCATTCCCTAAACCTGAACGTCTAGGGTATGCGGAGAGGAGGGGGAATAGCTCTCAGGTTCTGCCCAGGCTACCTAGATATATCTTTGATATGTCTAGAATGGGGCTGGTATGTTAAAATAACTTCTTAATGGATCTGTCCATATCATATAACCTGAAGAAGTGGTTATATTGGTATTAAGGATATATATAGTTATATATAAATGATATGCCATGCTGACACCAATACATGATGCTTCAGAAAGAAAACTGATCAGGCCTTGCAGTTTTATCCTGGACATTGAGATAAAGGTCATACCTGGAATGTCTGTGAAATGTCAGCGGGTGGTCACTCCTACAGGCAGCGAATGTCATATCAACCGTAAACAGAGCAGCTCATCATGCCGCGAGCTGCTCCTGCAAGACCTACTTCATATAGAGCTTCTCTCTCTATAGCAAAGTAATGGGACTCAACCGGTGCCCACAGACACTATACCGACCGGTACACTTAATGCAGATGCAGTTTCTCGCGGGAGTTCGTCTGGTGCTGATACAAAACGTACCCTACAAACTGGCTCCAGACTAAACCTCGCGAGATTAGAACCACGAGTTTGGGAAAATCCTATAAGCCGTACCTTAGACAGGTGATTTTATATAAGTTACTCACCCAAATGAGAGATTATTTTTTGATAGTTGATTCTTATGCATTTTTTTCCAGAGAATCCTAATCTGTGTGGGGCCATCGTGAATTTTGCATATTAAGGCCCCTAATTAGCATATTCTAATGAGGTAGGCCAATTAGAAGGTTGGATAAGCAAAAGTACTGTCGAATTGGTCCAAAACTTATAGAAATGATAAAATATCCTTAAATATGGCTGATGATCAAAATTGCATCCCTTCATAATTTTTCAGTAAGGCCTAATTAGCATAATTTATGCAAAACTGAAGATATATCCATAATTTCACTCACAAAAATACCACATGGTAGAAACACATGATTCCCTGCAGGAAAAAATCTTAAACTTGGTACACACATTCCCTAGGCCATGAAAAACATTCATTACTATAGGGCCATAGCAGATATAGACTGTAGCCATTATTGCTGCCATATTTCAAGATGGCCGCCACTGAATATTTCTAATCATTTATCTCCTCTTCTAATCAACTTAGAATCATGATTCCAAATGCTAAATATACATTTCTGGGGTCAAAGAATACAATGGAAAGCATTGAAAGCAATAACCCGAGGATTTATATTACCTTCGATAGTGTTCTAGATATGGTAGCCATCTTGAATGTCCTAGGGTTGCACTATACTGAATAGCAACAGGTGGCAGCAGTAGCAGCCCCTTAGCTGGCCGACATTGCATAGATGCAGCTCAGTTGGCAGAATAATGAATATATTATGATAGAGAGGAATTAATAAGGGAAATCAGCTTATTAGTAGGTATTCTAATGATAACCTCATTAAAATCCAAGATGGCTGCCATCTATCTCCTCAGAAGTAACACCATTGTATTCCTTGACCCCAGAAATGTATATTTAGCATTTGGAATAATGATTCTAAGTTGATTAGAAGAGGAGATTCAGTCTATATCTGCTATGGCCCTATAATAATGAATGTTTTTCATGGCCTAGGGAATGTGTGTACCAAGTTTAAGATTTTTTCCTGCAGGGAATCATGTGTTTCTACCATGTGGTATTTTGTGAGTGAAATTATGCATATATCTTCAGTTTTGCATAAATTATGCTAATTAGGCCTTAATGAAAAATTATGGAGGGATGCAATTTTGATCATCAACCATATCTAAGGGTGTTTTATCATTTCTATAAGTTTTGGACCAATTCGACAGTTCTTTTGCTTATCCAACCTTCTAATTGGCCTACCTCATTAGAATATGCTAATTAGGGGCCTTAATGTGCAAAATTCGCGATGGCTCCAGGCAGATTTGGATTCCCTGGAAAAAACTGTATAGGAATCAACTGTCAAAAAATAATCTCTCATTTGGGTGAGTAACTTATATAAATTGACCTGTCTACCTGGGCTACTTCAGTACTGTACTATGCTAGCAAAAACCCTCGTATAAGCCGCAGCTAGACTTTTTGACAATCATATAATCGGCACTGCGGTTCTGATATTATAAAAGCTGTGGCTTAAATATGAACATGTTTTATGTTAATTCTTTCTGATTATCATTGCTTTATCCGATTATCATGGCCTTTGTGGAATCATGTCTCCCTTGTCTGCGAATAGTATATTTCTACCCGGCCCACACTCCAAACATCTTGCTCTCCTTTGGCCCATATAAATGGACCCATGAAAATAGAAATCCACATTTTTCTCCTAAAAATAAGTAAAATTATCAGTCCAGGCCCGCAGAGGTCTAGACCTTCAGGCATGCAAATGGTCGTGTCTGTTGTCCCGCTAATACGAGACTAATACTTCCGCCTCCCTGTAATATTAATGGCCACTTTCGTAACTTGTTTACAGTCTGCATGTACTTCAAGGTTCATTCACCCCAACTGTTGTATTATCTCAATGTCTTGCGGGCCTTTTCATCTCTGAATACCTAACACTGAACGAGGTAAGGCCATGTTTCAAAGAGGAAAGGCCCCTGAAGGCCCCTGAAGCACATGGGAAGCAACTGGAGTGCTTGAAACTGCAAGCAGTATACATATTAAGGACAAGGGCAATGGTGTATTGGAGTGGGGCCATTCAAGTACAGTAATCTTGTGTTTACATATGATTCCTCTCTTCACAGTGTTTTCACATAGAACTGCACATATATATATATACCGGTATGATAAGTTTGTTTCATTCTAAGCTACTTTTTTTTCTCGAATCCCACACGAACACTTAGAATCCAATAAAAGAATCCACAATATGGTGGAATTGTCTAGCTCCAGCCAATATGTAAAAGACAATGTTAATGTATTTTCATGTACATGTGTAATAACTTGGAAACTACATCATTTATACAGTGCAGACCAAGTACACATCATCGATGATGTACCTTAGCTTAGCATAAGCTACATTTTAGTATGAAATACTCCTGCTATCACATTGTTCTTTCATTCTCACATTTCCCCATTACTTTTTAACTTGAAGCAAAAATTCTTGATTAGGAGGCCTATTTTTACAAAGTGAATTAAAGTCTGAATGAGCACCTTTAGAATTATCCCAGTTGACAAGTTTGATTGCCCGCGTTACCCCAATCCTATATGTGTGAGAACTCATATTACAGAGCTATTTGCAGAAATATTAGGTACTAACACGCATGAGTGAGCATGCAACAAGCTGCCGTCAAATACTTACTAATCACTAAGATAAGGTAGTTATAGAGTAGAATACCGGTACCAACATTTTAGAATATTGCCCTGAAGAAACCCATGAGCAGAGCCTATGTGTAGATGCCTCTGCCTACTAAAAATAGTCTACCAAAGACAAGAGATGACAATTAAATACACTTCAAGTAACAGGTATCTCTGGTTTCCGGAACAACCGGAAGACGCGCCAGTGGTGCCCCTCCCCCCCTGCCGTCCCCCAAATAGAGATGCAAGACAAACAGGAAACCAAGAACCTACTTAACAGCCAATCCCACCCCCTCCCTCACACACACGTCTTGTTTCACCACTCTCCCAGCAGAGTTTGTAAGTATCCGAACTAGACTCTGCCAGGATTTGCAAAGTTTTATGGGTACCGTAAAACCCTGCGTACAAGCCTAACTCGCGTATTGGCCGCACCTTGACTTTGGGCCGATCCTATAAGCCGCACTGGGATCTGATTATGGTGCCTTTAGTACTGTACCATAGTAGCAAAAATTCCTGTATAAACCCCGACTCTTGGCCGATCCTATAAGCCGCACCGGCGTTCTGACTCACTTACTAGCCACGGTTTATACGCAAGGTTTTGGGTAGGTTGCCATGGTAACACATACAAACATTTAGTGCCCCGACGCTAAAATTGGCGAAATCTAGGCAGAGTCTAACTCCACATGCTGGGAGAGTGCTTGTTTCACATGAATCTTGATAACGGTATATTCTGATACCACGCGGATAGAGTGTGTGTGGTATGTGTCAAAGTGGCACATTTGACACCAATTATCCGATTTATAAAAGAGTAGAATGTAACAGTAAGTAACGTGTCTGCTTACCTTCAATATTGGGTACTGTGTGTCAGTTGGATCAAATAGCACCGACTTGGAACAGATTTTCAGACGCCCTCGTTGTTTTCTTCAGGTGAACAAATAAATTAATAGTTAGTGTAATGATTAATAGCATTCTAGCTGTTATGCACATGTATGTATGTTTCTATATACATATCTCAAAATAGGATTAATATTTCAAAAAGAACCAAACATGTGTATTGTCAATCTTAGAATCGCATCCTCGATTAAGGTGGCTAGACCCTATCCAAACTGAGCTGAGTACGCAGCTTTGTGCGCATGTGGACATACAGTTTTTCCACAAGACTCCAGGTGGGGGCCTATGTGTCAGATTGTCATATTTTCATGTATTGTCAAAAACGTCAGGCATGACTGTGGCTTGAACCCAGGGCCTCCTGCATGTGAGTCTAACGCTTTACCCCTACTCTACGAGGGCTCTGGTATTAGGCATGCTGAAAGCTATACCAGTACCACATCAAGACTTTGTGCTCCATTTATATATTTTTTATTTCAAACACCAAAAACCTTTAAAATATGCAGGGGACCATATGTTCAAAATATTGTTTCTGGGTGAAAAGGATTATAGACTATTATATCATGAGAGAACTATAGGGAAAGTTAATTACTTTAAGATGCTATTTCATGCACATATGTACTATCACCATATGATCCTATTGCAGATCACTCCAAACTCAAAGCCAGATATCTCAGAAACTAGCTCGGGACCAACCTATTTTCTTTACACCATTTGAGACTACTTATAAAATGGGCCTTATGGCAAAAATCCTGACGAAATCTAATTACTTCTAGACTATGGGGTCTACCCACCTTAAGAGGATAACGCATAATATTATGGGCCTCCAATTTTACGACTATCGAGACAGAGCAACTAAATTACAATGTCATGCCATAATGCGCCTATAACCGTTGTCTCGTATAAGTAAACATTTTTTTTGCCTCTTCTTTTAAATATATGTTTAATTACATAGACCTTTGGGCCTACTTACTTTTGTATGGATTGGTCTTCTGGCATTCCCCATGGATAGTAGAATACACTGTAGTCCTCGAAATAGATCTCCCCAGGTTCCAGAAGAAGCAATGAAAATCTGAAATCGTACATTTCAATAATAAATTAGACAGTCTTGGACTTGATGTCGTGCACACCATGAGCACAATTTTGAATTTTGAAACATAATACAGTAAAACTTGGTTCAAACAAACCCTTTCGGACCAGCACAATTAGTTAAAAAAATATAGTTACATAACCAAACTCTGTTGCAACTATTACCAAGTCGCCAACATGTTCCTTATAATCAAGTTTTATTATATTATTAAGGGTTGTTATGAGCAAGTTTTACTGTAATAATTTGTGAGGTGGAACAAAAACGAGTGACTTTAATGAGGTTATATAATTATGAGATTATAGTTTTCCAAATCAATGTCTTGACAGGTGATCTTCACCAGTCTGGGGTATAATTTATTAAGAGGACTGTCGCCTCTAGACAAGGTAGACATAATTAGCACCGCCTCACAAGAAAGACAGATGGATAAGGGGACGAGGGGTGCACGTTCGACCCTTCTATGCTTCATAATGGGATGGCCTGTCTGGGGGTGTCTGTACAGAATTTTCGCACAGGCACATGACACGGGAGTCATTCAACTGGTAACTATAGTAACTGACGCGCATGACATCATCTGAAATTCAGACCGTTTTCTTGGAAACGTGGTAGATCTACCTGCTTACCTGGAAAGGGAGTGCTTTGACCCATTTAATCCTGAAAATCTCATTTAGCTTTGAAAATCTACCGGTACTATTATATTCGTATCCAGATGAAAGAACCGTTGATACATGTACATGGAGTAATTTGATGTACATTTGCCCCCACCCTCCCCCTGGCTGAGCCACCTAAGCCATAGTTAATTCGCCCTATGTGTGGATGAATTAATCGGCAAAGTTCATTTTTATATTGAGAATATTTGTTGGAGGATAGGCCTATATATAATAAATTATATTGTATAATATAGGTAGGGGCTGGCTAGGGTAAATCTGGAAAGTTGATACTAGATCCACATGTAATAGATATTGTCGGGACAGCGAGACACGAGGCACAGTGAAACAGAAGCCATAGGGTAGGCCTATCAGGGTTTAAGGTTATACCCAAACATCTTGTATTATGGATGAACATTACAAGCTACAAATAACCTATTTTTTGGGGAAAGTTTTTAAAAATACTACAGCAAATGTTCTTTCACGTATGCCTATATCTTAAGGAAAGCTAAAACAAATAGTTTTACAGTTGGCCAGAATACCTTGAGCTTGATAAACATATTTAAGTATATATTGTGTGAGGCTTGGATGCAGGATACAAAGTATAAACCAGAAATAGGAAAAGGTCTAAATAGGCCTACAATGGCTAGGCCTACAACATGATATGTAAATTAGGGAGTGCTCATTTTTTAACAACAGGGGGGGGGCGGTGAGATCTTGCGCGGAGCGTGCAAATTTTTTTCACCCCCCCCCCCGCTAGAGGGGTCGAAATTTTTTACCCCCCCCCCCCGGCAGACCGAAAATCGCGTGCGTTCGCGCCCCTTTGTAGCATAGTAACGCGCGGGCTTTTTCCCTCAAAACAGGCTGAATTTTTTTGACCCCCCCCCCCCCCAAGAGGGGTCTAAATTTTTTACCCCCCCCCCGGTCAAGGGGTCCAAATTTTTTACCCCCCCCCCAAATCCACCACCCCCCCCCCTGTTGTTAAAAAATGAGCACTCCCTTACATGCCACACATTAGTTAGGGGTCTTCGGTTTTGTCCTCTCAGGTAGAAAGCTTGTCTTCTCCCATGACCACTGTCCCACTGTCCCACTGGTGTTACCCAGTGCCTGTACCTGTTAGTATGGAATTTATTCTTGACTGCCCTCTTAGTCTTAAACTTAAAGGCCTCTTCAGTCTTGGCTGTTTGGACAGATACCTTCTAATGTATCCCACAGCCACAGGTGGGCACCTCTAGACTATACATCCGAGATTTCTTGCGCTCTACGCCTCAGGCTGATTTGTACACAAAAAAAAGAGTCACTGACTCACTCGTAGGCCTACACTGAGTCTCAGTGAGTGGGGTGAATAGGGGAAGGCCTAGATATATATTATAGATTGTAGACTGCAATATAGGCTACTAGCCAACTAGGCCTATTAGACTAATCACCGTACCACGATAGTGTTCATAGGGCATGATATCATTGACTCAATAACAATGACTGGAACTTAGTCCTGGAATCCGTGACTGTCACTAGTGTCAGTGAGTGGGTGACCCGCTGCACTGGCCCTAGCCTGGGTCACCTGTCACCTGACACTGACTCAGTGAGTGACAGTGACAAGTAAGTTTCTTCTGTTCTGCTTTGTTGACAAGTGACTGATCACCAAATCCCCTGTCTCAGGAGCCGTCCATATACTACAGATATCAACCCTTTCATTGACAATAAACAGCACATTGATACCTTTCTTTGCGATCAACAGCTCCTTCGAGGAAAGCCATGATTTACCCCAAAATGTTGGGGATTTTGGCCGGCCGTGTCGTGTGCACTTCCCGTGTCGGTGAAGAAAGGCAGACGTTTGTTCAATTCCAGGCCTTGACTGTCAGCGATTCTGGATCAGATGGCTGCTTTGGGTAGAAACACGGACTTAACAGACTTTGATTACGCTGTCTGACATTTAGTCAGATGATTCTGCTGGTTTTAAGACTTTGTTTACAACATTTCCGCAAACTTTTTTGGATCGTCAGCTGCTGATGGAAAAACGACAAAACACGTGGGCGGTGCAGTCAGAACGGCTGACCCGATGCAACGGACGAACGCTCGCTTTTCCCGCGCTGCACATGAACCGATAGTCTCCAGAGCAAACGCCGGCAAATCCCTACGTGCTGCTTCGCGTTACTACGGGGAGCCAGCTCCCAGTAACATAGCGTAGCGACGTGGATGGATTTGCTAGTGTTTGCTCCGGAGACTACATGAACCGACGGAACTGCCTAAACACTGGCTAACACTGGCACTGCCTGAACTTCAGGCTGAAGGGGTGATCAATACTTAACAACGAGAGGGGTCATCATGTTTAGGCCTACCCCCCCCCCCCCCCCCCCCACAATACTGATAGGTTTGCTCTGCCATAGTTTATGGCTCTGCATATTCCCATTATTAAAAAGTCCCTACATATTAAATAGTACAATCTGCAGTCTGTCTCTCTCGGCCTATATTGTATTATATTGACCTGCTGGCGTTTCCCAACTTCTACTTACAGCCAATAGTGAACCCTAGACCACCACCACAGTCCCAGTCACACCATACACGCCTATGCCGATACAGGAACCCTAGCCAGTTAAAATATGGCCCTAATCGCGGGCTCAATAGATTCACTTTAGCGTTGATTTGCCTCAATACCCCATCACCCAACCCTCTTTCAATAGGCCGATCCCCTCGTCGGTGGGTGTCAAGTCTGAGATATGCTATCTTGTCTGCAACGTCCAAGCACTCTCACCAGCCCCCCCCCCCCCCTTGTCCTGTGCCGCCTTCAGTAGTCGTTGTGGGCATGCACAGGAAAGATAAGACACAGCCAGCAGAGGAATTTACATTTCAATCACTGTCCCTTCTTGTGTTGATGCCACAGGGCGAACTGGCGTTGCCTCTGGTTTCACTAATTTTCTACAGCCTCGTTTTATTTCGTGCTTTCAACCCGTTCGTTTATTTCTCTTTTTAGATTGTACATGTAAAACCAATCGGAGAGAAATTTTTCTTTCTGTTGGAAATTTTGGACATACTTGGGTGAGCACGCAATAAAATCGAATACCGGTAGGCCTATGTAGGGTTTGTCAGTGTAAGTATCAAAATACATCAAACAGAAAACTTAACGTCGTATTTTTCCTATAATAGCTATCCATTTTACAAATAAGGAAATCTCTTTAAGGGACCAGCCATATAATTCAACAACAAGCGGAGGAGAGCAGCCCCTGGGATGGACTGGGATAGCCAAATCCACAATAATTTAATGAGCCGTCCCTAAAGCAATGTTCAATGGATCATGTAAGAACAAAGCAGAAAACACACACAAGGGCGGCTACCTATGTCATTGCATGAACAACAATTTCCCTCTGGTGAGCCTATTATAAATCAAATCTGAATTCCGGCCACTCAAAAATCTATCATATTTTCAATATGACAGTCCCATTCGTCATATGTGATGACGTATATGACGTCACACCCACTAGGGGTCGCTGCGTTAAGGAAACGCTGAGCCGGGCGTGGTTTGGTCAAGCCCATCGATCATCTAGTTCTCGACGTATGTCGAACAGCTTGACCATCAACAATTGGCTGAACGTGTTGAAACTTCAGACAGAAGCCAACATGACGAAACATTGCCATGGCAATTTTGGCACTGCATAGTGCTATGGGCTATAGGCCTATGACATTTGCATATAATTATTATAAATTGACAAAACTCTCGAGGACATAGTTGGAGGGACCGAAACACATATTCTGTGATGAGAAAGATATGCATTTATAAATTATTCTTACATCCACCGCATATATATACTGCTTTGTAACAATCATAAAAACCATAGAGATACATTCACGTCTTTGGAGTAACCTAGCTCATGGGTTGTGCTTTTTAAGAGATGAGACTGTGTACTTTTTTAAATGCTGATTTTTTTAAGGCTAATTCCAACTTAATAAGCACAGGGGCGCTTATACATGGCGCTATAGGTATGCCCATGATAAGGGAAATCTCGTACATAAAGCTTATAAGGAGGGCTATGGCGTCCATGTACATATAATAATTATAATACAATATTGTAAGTATTCATCCGCAGACGACAATGGGATTCAGTACTGTATCCTCTGTATCATTTTCCCGCCATGTGATCTATCACCCCCTCCCCCTCCCTCAGCAGAGTCCCAAGATGCAGCAAGTCTCTCCGCTCCCTTCTCTAATCCATTCTACAGCCCGTCTCATCCCCTCCTCCCCGCAGATGTAGGCAGATCACGGACCCACATCGCTATGGCAAGCGATATGTTCACCCTCGATATGACATTGTCTAGAGTTTCTGGTACAAATAGAATGGAAAATAGTTGCTAAAACCAGACAACTTTTTTTTTTTTTTTTGAACAACTATTTTTAAATGTTAGATTGGAGCAACTACGGTTGCTTGTTTTGAAGCATACAGTTGTTCATTAAAATGCTTCGCTATCGAGGGTGAACAAATGGCTTGCCACACTACTCAGTACAGCGGCAGTGGATAATGTAGGACCTCTTCACAGTGAGATCAAGAGGGTATTTTTTGTTTTAATTCGTTAAATGATCAAATTTCTTCAACAGGTTCAACAGGTTCAGGGTTGTTGCTGTAACTGATTTCAAAATTAATGGAGAAAATTCCAAATATCGGTATTCTATTTGTGAACAGTTAGTCTTTTTCAATAACAATATGTAATATGTACATTATGAACCCAAAATATATATGCGTCTCATGTTATTTCTGTCCCTACCAGTAACAAAACAGGACCGCCCCTAGACAATCATCCAATTCTGAGTTCGCGAGTCAATTCCATGTAAGCTGAAGCACACATCTTTAAAAAAGAAAGATTATGCCATCGCCAACTGGTGATCCTGAACTATCTACTCTAGAAGGTACTTATTTACATTTATTTCACCGAAGCGATAGCATAGTTGACATTATGATAGGCTATCATGTACTAAGACGTTATTATCCTAGGTCCTCGGTTACTTCAGAGTACGCTACTACATATTATGATATAAATTACATCACAGAAAGAATGACTGTTTGACTCCCATGAACCTGGTATGGGGACAATGTAGGACTACATCGGATGCGTACCCACCTCCTCTATTATAATAAAGAGAATAAAGGAATAAAATTATTATGATTGATAATACAACGAGGAAAATGCAATGATTTAATATTCCTTTATCAGTTTGTCATTATTCCAATCGATGCAAATAGAAAATAGAAAACTAGAATAGTCCCCAGTCATTTAAGCATATCCATGTGCACCCTAATGTGTCTAGTCTCAGAACACATAAAACCACGATGATGAAATATCCAATTAGAAAACAGACACCCTTGGTTAGAATGCATTTAAATATGACCTGATTATTTCGAGAAATACCCATCCTATTACTGTCGAGCAAACGTGTAAAGAACTGTCCTTCTTATTTGACGATTAATCATTTAATTAACATCTGGAAGGATTTTAGTACCAATTAGGACGAGCATCAATCTCGGCGTCGCTCGGGGTACTGCAAGCGTGGGACTATTTCTTGGTGTTTTCCCCGATCAATCTTCACCGCATCACGAACACAAGATGGCGGACAAAGGGGGATATTGTGTGCCATTCTCTAAGCAGATTTCCCAATGCTGTGTTTCAGAGAATACACGTAGTACTTATAGGGAACAAAAACAGAAAGGGGGAAGGGCCCCGTCTGATAGTCAACGATACATAAAGTCGTTAATATTTTTCTCATTTCTTAATTTTTAATGAAGACATTTATTGCCGCTTAAATTTAGTTTTCACAAGAAAGTACCCATTAAAATTAGAATTTTTAGATCGGTGCTTAAGGAGGGGGGTGGGGTGTATACATTACATCAAGCCCCAGGAGGGGTAGGACAAGCAGATACTATTATGTGTCTTAGAACTATAGCATGAAATGAACTTCGCTAAACCTCGCCAAAACATTTAACGATTAATGATAATTGACAATATCATGGATCAACATAAAAGGCCAAAGGTAGTTAACACTAAAATTAACATAATAGATGCACAGTCTATAGAATAAGGCTTAGAAGTCAGCGAATACAGAAACAGGAAGTCTGTACACGGGTCATCTACCTGAGACTTTATTGAGACGACACTTCCCTTGTACTTGAATATGAGTTGACCAAAAGGAGCAGGTGTTATGTGCTCATGGTGTAAGTTTATAACATAACCTGACAACTTCTTGTTGTCTCCACTTACAGGGGCTATGTGCACCTGTGGACCTCATACAGTGATAAGCTGCTTACCTGAGTGGCTCTGATGAAACATCATGGTTTCACATTATATTGCACCATTTTCCAGGAACCCATCAACTGACATATTTAACCTGGAAAAGAGCAACTCATCCCTACTAAGCATTAGGAATATCAGATGGTGCTGCATGATGATTAATAATAGCAATAATCTTACGTGATCAGCACTAGCTGTCTAGGAGCTGCTCTAGTTGCTTAGCAGACGCAGGGAAATTTATATGGCACATGTGATACTGAGCTTCTCACGCTAGGCTATATAGTACACTCATGAGCTGCCGTAGATGGATGGTCATTAGGTATATGTGATACATGTATACACACCTGTCTAACGACAGAGCCACCCTCCCAGTGAGCATCTTGTCCACTCCCTATAACCTCACATTAACAGAAGCTTCATTAGGCTTGAGGTTGCTCTGCAATAGAAGGTTGAGACTGGAATGGGTTGGATCTGTAGAGAGAGACATAACTTGGGGAGGGGAACAAGAGTTTGGACCGGCACCAGGCAGGATGTATAAAAACTTTTGAGGCTAAGCATAATTATTATGCATTCCAGAGAGCTTTATGAGGATCTTTTCATGCAAAATGTAACCAGTGCAATATATCAAATGAAAACATGATTTCTTTTTCTGAGGAGATAATCTGCCCAGAATTACACATTACACAACCATAGTAATATAATTGGGTCATAATTGGTGTGTTTGCACAGTGGTCGGTAGAACAGCAATTATAATCTTACACCTTAAATGAATTAGTAAAAGAGTATAGATATGTTCTGATGTTCTAATTTATTAGGAAAGAATGGAAGGAGGGAACAGAATCAAGTACACACTATAAGGTCAAGACGCTAGATTTAAGTTATGAGGGCCAACAATGGTCAGTTCCATAAGCACACTTGTAGTAGATCAAACTGAAACTCTTTCTGATTATTGGAGATAATTGTCAATTTACACCAACAAACCAAATTGTACATCTGACATATAATTAACTGGATGCAATATCTCTTCTTGATCATAGATGCATCCCTTTTAGGTGCTGGTGTACCACACACTGTAAAAAATAGATGTACTTTCTACATGGGTCCAATGTAAAATGCTACACTGATTCACCGTTATCCTGAATACATTGAAGCATCGTAAATAGCAAACAGTTTACGGTGAATCAGTGTAATGTGGCTACATCTTGTATAGGAGATTCAAAAAACCGGGATTCAACGTAGTTTGCGTTTTTTGCGTATACCATCAGGTAGAGCCACATAAGTTATATTCTGCCACAGATTTTGATTTTGGAATCCCCTACACAGGAAGTGATGTCATCAACTTAGGGAATCCTCTCAGGCAGCAATGGACATGGGCTATTATGATAAAGGAGGTAAGTAAATCTACATGCATCCATGAATGTATGGCTTATTTTGAACCAGAAATATTCTGCAATGGAAGTTTGGTTCTTGAAGATTATGTTGAGTGAAGAATTATGTAGAATCTGCCTAACAGGAGACCATTGGAGGGCAAATTATATTTGGGTTTTCCCTGAGTATAGGTCCCCCACTGAACAGTGCACAGGTGTAAGGGTGGGAGGAGGGAGGTGGCATTAGTACTAAACCTGGAGATCTCAATGTACTACAGCCAGAGCAGTACATGTACATGTCTAATGTGTACAACCCCCTCTCCCATTAGGGGAAATATAGGGAAGTGGGAATATTTTTCAAAAAATAGCCAATTTAGATAGAAAAAAGTTAGAAATTGCAAAAAAGTGAAATTTCCGTAAAAAAAACCTTATTAAATTTTGGCTAGAAAAAAGTTTGAAATCGCACAAAAGTGAAATTTCCCTAAAAACCGCCTATTTGGCGAGAAAAAAGTTCGAAATCGCAAAAAAGTGAAATTTCCCTAAAAACCCCCCTTTTCGGCGAGAAAAAAATTCGAAATCGCAAAAACGTGAAATTTCCCTAAAAACCCCCTATTTGGTGAGAAAAAAGTTTGAAATCGCAGAAAAGTGAAATTTCCCTAAAAAACCCCTATTTGGCGAGAAAAAACTTTGAAATCGCAAAAAAGTGAAATTTCCCTAAAAACCCCCTATTTGGCGAGAAAAAAGTTCGAAATCGCAAAAACGTGAAATTTCCCTAAAAACCCCCTATTTGGCGAGAAAAAACTTTGAAATCGCAAAAAAGTGAAATTTCCCTAAAAACCCCCTATTTGGCGAGAAAAAAGTTCGAAATCGCAAAAACGTGAAATTTCCCTAAAAACCCCCTATTTGGCGAGAAAAAACTTTGAAATCGCAAAAAAGTGAAATTTCCCTAAAAACCCCCTATTTGGCGAGAAAAAAGTTCGAAATCGCAAAAACGTGAAATTTCCCTAAAAACCCCCTATTTGGCGAGAAAAAAATTTGAAATCGCAAAAAAGTGAAATTTCCCTAAAAACCCCCTATACACCACCTTCACACAGTGGGGGCGCTGCGATCGTCAAAACGGTACCCGTAGTCAGGCTAGAACCGCCGGGAACAAGTTGCAATAGCTGACGCAACTTTTACCATTTTCACAACGTCCTCCCGAGGCTACTGCTGCGACCTTTGAATCGAGCACACCAACAACTCACTGGATCTAACGTTTGACACCATTAACAGTAAGAATTGTGAAAGATATTGGGGTATATTAATGGTGTAGCTCGAATTAAACCATTAATGGTTTAAAAAACAACTGAATTTAACACAAACAAACTTTTACCGGAGCGATAGTGCCCCCCATTATCGCCCATAGCGATTTCGAAGCTCAATGTCTTATGTCAACCGGCACAAAACATCTAAAAACACCTGGTTATGTCAAGAACTCATATAAATCTACCTGTCCATTGTAAGGTTAGGGTCGGAGAGCCATAGATAATTTGTTTAGGGCCCAGAAAGTTCGCTCCCAATGCTAACTAATAGGCGTTTGCGTTTTCTAGAGCAGTGGCCTCGTTTTGGTAGTGGATCCTAGTGGTAAAGGTGCGCGATTTTACCATTAAAAAAAACAAAATGGCGAGTTCGTGAAAGTAGTGTATTTGGCGAGAAAAAAATTTGAAATCGCAAAAAAGTGAAATTTCCCTAAAAACCCCCTATTTGGCGAGAAAAAAGTTTGAAATCGCAAAAAAGTGAAATTTCCCTAAAAACCCCCTATTTGGTGAGAAAAAAGTTCGAAATCGCAGAAAAGTGAAATTTCCCTAAAAACCCCCTATTTGGCGAGAAAAAACTTTGAAATCGCAAAAAAGTGAAATTTCCCTAAAAAACCCCTATTTGGCGAGAAAAAAGTTCGAAATCGCTAAAACGTGAAATTTCCCTAAAAACCCCCTATTTGGCGAGAAAAAAATTTGAAATCGCAAAAAAGTGAAATTTCCCTAAAAACCCCCTATTTGGCGAGAAAAAAGTTTGAAATCGCAAACAAGTGAAATTTCCCTTAAAAAAACCCTATTTGGAGAGAAAAAAGTTCGAAATCGCAAAAATGTGAAATTTCCCTCAAAATGGCTGGTTTGGCGAGAAAAATGTTCGAAGACCTGAAAACTGAAATTTCCCTAAAAAGTGGAGGGCTGGGGGTTATCTAGGGTATAGAAGTGCATTAGGTACTTGTAGTATAGTGTAGGGGACATGGCTATAGGAGTGTATCAGGTTACTGGTACATAGTTGGAATATACCAGTGGCTATATCAGACTTTTTTTTCTGAATTCTAAATCTTACTTATAATGTGTTGCAAGTCATGTATCATGGCTTCGTGCTGGGCAAACTCCAGGTATATGAGGTGATAATAATGATAATGATCATAATGGATAAGTAGATTCTGTTGCAGGAGAGGTCTTGACTGCAAGTCGGTTCATGGCGGCCACCGATGCAGTGGTCACCAAACAGGTGGCCACTTTCAAACAGCATTGGGGATGCTCTGTGCACTGCTCTACAATCTAAACATCCATTACCCAGAGAATGTGGCTGTCACACTTGAATTCATCCAAAGGTATTAGTTAAAAGATGCTTTGACATAAGAAACTTTACTAATAGTTTAATTAGATAAAGAGAAACATCATATAAATGACTGTATGCTGACCATTTAAGGTTAGCATAATGCTTTAACCCCTTGTACTATCTTTATGCATGACTTTTGTGCTCCATTAATGGTATATCATAATTGTCATAACATATCAATATCAACATATGAAATAGAACATTAGCAAAAGCTATAAGATCAAACTCTATATCGACAGTAAATGCAGTTCAATATGTGAAAAGAATATACATAGATTGCAAACATATATCTCAATATTCTTATAGTCCATTTTAAGTAAATTAGCAATGCGAAAGTTACAAATAATCAAATAAATTGATAATGGCATGCTTCTTCAGTGGACTGCTTGGTTTGTAAATTATAACTAATGTTCTGTCCATGATCCAAGCTCAATGAATCATACCTCACACTCATTTCATTTTCAGATGTTTCCTGAGAATTAGCCTGACGGGTGGATCAAAATCTGCCAAGAAGAAGGCAGTGGCTGGGCCTCACCATTGGATTCTAACTTTAATAACAATGTTTGATGACCGTAAAGATGTGGACAAAGTAAAGGGTTATTCAGTCAACATCTTTCTTAAAGGGTCCCGATAGGTAGAATCAAAGAGACACTTTAGGCTCAGTCTCACGACCTTGGGCCAATGTTTTCGTCTCTGACCGGGTGCCAGCTCTGACTGGGTGCCAGCTCTGACCGGGTGCCATCTCTGACCGGTTTGGCATGATGAGGGCAAAATAGGGTAGAAGGACCTAAAAATGTTCTATAAAATCGAACAGTTTATGTTATGTATGGAAAAAGTAACTAGAAAAATCAATATGAAAATTTAATTTTATCAAATTCTACTTTCTGACCCCCGGTCAGAGCTGTCACCCGGTCAGAGCTGGCACCCAGTCAGAGCTGGCACCCGGTCAGAGCTGGCACCCGGTCAGAGACGAAAACATTGGGCCAAGGTCGTGAGACTGAGCCTTTCGCATCTATAGTGCAGGAGATATGTAGTATGTACATATTATACATCTGCTTAAGGCCACTCAAAAAAAAGGTTTTCATTACCGTGCACATCATAAAAATTGTGATTTGGGGAAAACCTTTTTTTTTACAATATTGATAAAAAAATATGCTAGAATTGAAGAAATATTGGCAAGTTTGGTACCAATTAAAGCTTATGCTGTCGGTAACGCAGTCAGCTAGGAATAAATTGCATCATAACAAGCTTTGGGGATCTATAAACACTGAATTACTAAAATACAAAAATTTATCATGAAAAGTCTTAATTTTCCTATATATTTAGGCCCCAAGCAAAAATATTAAGCACATTATGAGTGGATTATTAGATTTAGTATTGAATTGATATCAAATCATTGCTTTGATAAAATTAGACATATTAGGCATCATTGGATCAGAATAATTTTATTCAACAGGTTTATTGATACATTAGTCTAGCTGTAGTATTATGGAATGCAAATATCATGAGAATAGAACAAGAACATTCTTTTTAAGGTTTTTGAATTACAAACAGACAATTTTCATATAAAGGGTACATAATATATTTTTTTTAATTCCCACTTAATATTTATGTCAATACCTTATTGGATTTCATCATATATGGAGGCAATAAGGTAGCCATATGTCAGTCAAAATCCTTAAGAAAATGTTTTTGATCTATTTTCACTCTCACTTATTCCATTACACCAATATCCAAAGATCCTACCCAGAAATCTGTTTAATGAAAAGAATCCAATCTAATTATGTCTTATATGTGAAAATCTCTCAAGGCAATGATTAAATACTAAATTAATACCAAAATTGATTATTATTTACCCTAAAACCCTACCTTAAAAAGGGCCCCAAATATCTGTTGGTTCCCCCCCCCCTCAAATCCGCCAATGACCCCCACCCCTGTTGTTGAAAAAATGAGCACTCCCATAGTGCCACCCCAAAAATATTTGTAAAACAAATGGATTACTGGGATATACGAGAGAGCACCAGCCAATCTATATATTATTACATATATATGCGTGTGTGCTAAAATTGGAATAAACTGTTGCACTGTGTTCTTTTTGGAGAATTATTTTCTATATATCTTCACCTGAAGAAGGCCCATCCAGCCGGAACTGTAGTGACGGTTTATCTGAATAAAATGTTTACTTCTGTCATCCTGAAAACTAGTTTTCCTGTTTGTTGATCAATTCATCATTGGTTTAATAAATTTATCTATCTATATTTTCTATATAGCCTTTTCACACTTTGAATACTGATTAATCATCAGCCAGAAAATAAATGATTCAGCAATATATGTGACATGGTCCAGGAAAAAGGAAACTTAATGAACCCTGTAATAAGGCCCCTTTTCACATAACATCCCACATATGGCTAGCAAGGAAAGTGGATAATTGTCTGGTAAACAACAAGGAAAAATCATACAAATAACGGTGAATCTGTGCCATAAAAACTGGGACCTCGTTGAACAGACGTGAATTTACCGTAAAATCATGTTAAATATTAGTCACTTCATGTGGAAACAAAACGCTGATTCATTGTAGTTGTTCGATAAAACAGTGAATAACCGTATATTAAACATTAAGATACCGTAATACCACTGCTAAATAAACACTCTGTAAATTGAGAACGCTGAATCTCCGTCAAATTAACGGTGACAGGTCTCCGTAAAATAAACGCTGAAAGCGATGTCCCGAAAGTTGCCGGAGATTCACCGTCATTTTGACGACTTTTTTTTTTACAGTGCAGAGGGGGATTAACTGAAGGAGAGGCTAGATCACATTATGTGCGACCAATCCTTACAGTGTCAGCTACTGTCATATAAGTAGCATCCTCTGTCACATCATGCCACTGACACCAGTCTTGGAGCATACTCTATATGACAGCTCCTCCCATTTGGCAGTGTTGTAAATGGTGATGTTTGATCACGTACTGCTATGCCTATGGTAAGAAGGCATACATATATACACGGAGAGGAGGATATAGTGTATACACAGGACTATTGTTAGAGGTATCTCACCAAGAGTTAGTTTGTGATGTACATTTTTATATAAAGCATTATTCTTCCACTTTGTTGGCCTCTATGTGTGAAATGTTTGATTAATTTATAATATCCACTGACTAGGTAGAATAGTGAATTACTTTATTGAGTTGATAGTGTGCTATACCACATGGCTGGTGGTTTCTCTAGTGCAAAGTATACACATATTTAAGTAATACATGCATGTGCAATAGTTCATAGATTGTTAGGAGTTGGTAGATGATGGGATGGTATAATTAGAGTGACCACTGTCCACACAGATCTGTCTTGTACACCCATTACTGACTGACAATGTTAGATAATGCAGAGTGACCTTTGAACTAGACCTACTCATGTCATAATGGAGAGTGTTTCAATAGTCGAAATTGTCCACAAGATTGTTGATTAACTTGAAGAACTTGATAGCTTTATTACAAAGCAAACGTCCGTGCACACAGTGCGCACCAGGGTGACGATTCTCTGCATGCCCAACGACCAACATATTACCACAATGAGGTATTAAAATAATGATACTATGTGTACATGTACAGCTGGTGTGGAAGATGATGAATGATGGCCTCAGCTACCAGGCTACAGGAAGGCTGTAGTTACACCTTAGGTGTAGTACTAGCCCATGCTGGGTGCCGAGTATTACCTTTTAAACCACTCAGAATAATGTTCATTTCAAGTTGCTGACCATCCTGCAAGAAAAAGAAGAAATAAAAAGAAAAAATGGAAAAAAACATGAATCTGTTGGTTACCTGGACAAAGAGACAGATATCTTCATTTTGACTAATAACAAACTTTTTCTAGGATTTCCATTTGCAAATTTAACTGTTTTATTTCACCACAGGAGAATGCACTCCCATTATTATTTATATTAACAATTGCAAATTTAACTGTTTTATTTCACCACAGGAGAATGCACTCCCATTATTATTTATATTAACAATTGAGATCTATTCTGCAGGATTGTTCAATAATGATCCCCATTTTACATGGAGCACAATAGAGGGTTTGGTGAGTAGTCATTTGGGGAAGAGTGAAGCAGGAGACAGGGTCAATGCTGCCATGTTAAGGTCATGCAGTGACAACAGTTCCTGCTTGGTATGACAGCATGGGGATGGCCCCTCAGGCCCACCCTAATCCTAATGCCCTAAAAGGGTTGGTACTCCTAGACTCTCACGGGAACTTGCTTTCAGCACTGTTCAGGTCTGCCCCAAACCATTAGGTTAGCCTCTTTGGGAGTGTACCACAAATACCCATCACACTGGGAGGGCAGGGTTCAAATGGGCAGGACAACTGTCATACATTATCTAATGTGAATCTAAATACTCAAGAATGAAAATGTTTTCCCTCATCAGGTACTCATGTACTTTCCCAATCCTTGATATTGAGACTTTGCAGCAAGCATCTTATGAGTAAACCATAGAACAGTGGGAAAATATAATATGCAAAATTTTAATACCCTTTTTTGGTATATAATGTGTACACATGATGCCATTTCTTCCTTGTTTCTTATCCTAGGTATCTGAGAACATTCAGTTTGTATTAAAGGTCCATAGGTCAAGAAAAACGACTAATAGAGATGTAAGCATCAGTAAGAACTTACTAAGGTTGACTTTAGAACTATGTGACCCTTGTGGCATAAATAATTGCATATATATAATGTTTATAGAAACTCACTATTATGTTCCCTATGCAGGTGTGCATTTATCTCCACTGGCATCAGAAAGACAAACTCATTTGGATTTAGGTTCAGATTTTTCCGGTCGCAGAGAAAATTTAACCAGAAGTGAACCCATATAGGTATTGACAGGAAACCCACCTATATACACGAGCAAAGGCCTGTTCCTTCTTGTTCTATCCTGTTTAACCTTAGCCTTGGCGGGGACAGTGGCTTGCCACAGAACACACATTCAGTAATCAGGAATTGAGATTAGGATCACTTAACCCTTTAAGGCCGACCAAAAAAATTATTTGCTGGTGATAGGGGCGAGACATTTTCACAGGAACTCTCTCAGGGCCGAGCCTTTGCTGATTCTCATAGAGTTATGTCGACTATAGTCGATGCTCGGCCAGCCATGGCATCGACTATAGTTGATGCTCGGCCAGCCATGGCATCGACTATAGTCGACACTCGGCCTCAAAGGGTTAAAGACCCATATGCACATGATGGCCCCAGGTGAGGAGAGGTGTGAAAAGACACTGTCATAACATAACTACTTTGATCGGTAATGAGTATGATTGGTTAACATGCTTATTACTCTGGATGCTCACCCCCTATACATAATTATACCTAGTGTCTATTGGGGGCACGTGGTATACTTAGAGAGTCACAGAGGAGTCATCATGCCTGCGGAAGTGAAGACGGACGCAGAGATGACCAGCGTACCTTTTGCCTAGCTGGGAATCCACCCATCCATCTCCTGTTGGTAAAGGGCATGCTGTCGTGGTCTAAACATGTTTCCGCTGCTGACATGGTCCTAATGGCACACCCCCCAGAGCAGTTCATCACATCAGCTACAGGTATGGACAATGGCATGTTTTGTGAGGGAATGATAGAAGATGACATGCTGAGATATAGAATGAACAGGATAGAAGCAGAAGGAATTGAAGGTATATGTAAGTGATGAAGATGAAGAGGAAAAAAAGAAATTATTGCAATCATAGCCATGTGAAATTATAACAAAATTAAGAGTAAAAAGCCAGTGTGAATTGCATAATATTAAAGTATAGTAATAACTTGCATCGATTCTGGATATGATCTTCGAGAGGATTCAGATACTTAACATTAATATTTTGTATATTCTAGTGATTATCCATATTAAAGTGATTATCCATATTAAAGAAGGAAAGCAAGGAGTGACATCTTCTTTCTGGGTAACATTTATTTATCATTGATCAACATTCAGAACTTACACTCAAACCAAAAAAAAAGACTTGAATCATATATTTATCAGCATTAACATTTTAGTGTTTAATTAAATTATATCTACGCTAAATAAGTTATATTGCCTTATTGTGATGTATGATTTGTTAAACATCCATTTTGTAGCACTGGGGAATAGATACAGTTATTTCCCATAATTATACCTATGAATCAATACACTGCTCATATAATGCTGGAGAGAAGAATTACATGCTCCTCTGTGTGTGAAGAGACATACATGAAAGAATATGGATGGAACACATCAATAAACAAAATTTTTGCATTAAAATTGTTATTTCAACTCAGCATTGTTAAACTATCACCCAACTTTGGTTAAAATGAATTCAATATTTGTTAGAGCTAGTAGTTTGCAATTAGGCTAGATGCAAAAACAAATTTCAAACTGAAAAATTAAAAACCTCATTACCTGTGTTATTCTCGTTTGTAACTTCCTACCTACATGGCCAAATTGCTTTTTATTGTCTCCATTTAGAGGGACCATGTGCACCTGTGTACCATATACAATGATGAGCTGCTCACCTGAGTAACTACAATGAAACATCAGATATGTTGTTGCATAGGCCCCCCCTATGTGTTTTTTTAAATTCCAGGGACCTTCCGACTGATAAGTGGGGCTCTGGAAATAGATATTATTTTGAACGCAATCTTGACCGAATTTTCATTTAAACCATCAACCCATTCCTAGGAGTAGGACTTTCTATATTTCTCTATTGTGTTAAGCAATTCAGCTGTTATAGTGATGACTAAGTCTATAGACAGTCTCCAATACCAATGAGTATTTACTTCCAAAGTTCACTCATCAAAATGAAGGAAGTAAATGAAGTCATTTGTCTAGAGCTTTCCATCTAAAACCCTGTCTCACCATCAATGTTTTTAGGAAACTGCATGGCTTTGGAGCAATTCCTCTCTAAAAAAGGGGATTACATGTGAGTAAATCCATCTCAGAACACCTTTACCCATATAAGTAGGTGTCTTGTGTGATCAGCACCAGCTGTCTAGGAGCTGTTCTAGTTGTAAGTGAGCACATCTAATACTGAGCTTCTCACCCTATATATAGCATCCCCATGAGCAGCTCTAAGCGGAGGGTCATTAGGTAGGTAATAGACACACCTGGTTAATGACACATCCACCCTCCCAGTGAGCCTTCTGTCCACCCCCTACAAGCTCACATTGATGGAAGCTTCCTGAGGCTTGCTCTGTCTCTGCAATGTATGGGGTGAGGCTAGAGAGGGGCCTTACAATCGGACAGAAATAGGGGTATGAGCGTTTTGACAGGCATCAGTCAGAAGGTTAATATATTGTAACAGAAAGGCTAAGGACCGCTGGCACTGTTATGAAACACTGAACAAGAGATAGAATGTAATAAAGGATTGTATTCAATATAAGCAGTTGTTGCACATCACTTAACATATAACATATGCAGATATTATCTGCATCAGTCGGACTCTCAGGAAGAAAGTCAATGTGGAGTCGAGAGTTGGGTAATATACCTGAAAGTATCATATTCAAACTTAATTAGAATTGTTAGAAACAATCAATCTTATCAAATTATGAAATATTTAAGAGAAAAACTGCGTTCCTTGATGAGAGACATGCATACATACTAAGTTTTATGGAAGGCCATTAGTAATAGTTATATTCTGATGCGTCTAATCTAATAAGCTTATATTGTGGTCCGTTCCAAAGGCACATTTGCTATAGAACTAAACTTACTCTGCATTTGAATCAATGAAGACAATTATGATTTTACCCAACAAACCAATTTGTATATTATATCTGTCTTGTTACAAAGATGCAGTAACCATTCACTGTGATATCTGCCCCTGAGCTACCTTTGGGTTGCTGGTGAGCCATGGAGGCAAAATAGCTGCAAAAGAGGCCAGATCGCATCATGTGTGGCTGCTCCTTACAGTGTCAGCTACTGTCATAATAATTAGCATCTTCTGTCATATCATGCCACTGCCAACAGTCTGGAAGCATACTCCATGTGACAGCTCCTCCCATTTGGCAATGGTGTAATTGGGGATGTTTGATCACGTACCGCTGTGACTATAGTAACAGAGCATAGCTACATAGACAGAGAAGGTCACATTGTTTATATACATGACTATAGAGCTATTTTGGTGGTATGCATTGTTATAGAAAACATTATACTTTCACCGTGTAGGCTCTTATGACTACATCAGTATCCATCACTGGTCAAACCAGGATCAAAAAAGTAAATTAGTTTATTCATTTGATAGTGTTCTATACCACATGACTAGTGTTTCTTTGTGCAACATATTATATCTTGATATTTACGCTTACTGTTAGTGTGCCATACAGGTTCAAGTTTCATGGATAGATTGATTCCAGAGCCAAAACCTAAATGCTACCCTGTAAGAATTAAATGAAGCAAACAAAGTCCTCTTGAAGGATACCCACCTTTTGGAGGCCCACCTATGACTGGTGTCACCCCCTCTAGGCTTTGCCTCACTGATACAATCTGACAAGGTCAATTTATGTGAGTATTTGGTAAACAAACACCAACAGTGTAAATAAAATCATTTTGAGAGAACTCAGTTTTATTTGAAAATGATTCCCCGCAATACACCTGATGAAGATTGGAACAGCTGAAACTCCTTAGTATTCATACTCAACTAAATAAGAAACTGGTAATTGCCACTAATTCCCTAAATAAATCTTTAGAAATATCCATAATCAACAGACACACCACAAGTCGTAATCAAAGTCATGTGACTCATAACCCAAATAATTCAATTTTGAATTGTAATAGGAAATATATAAAAAGATGCCAGGATTAGACCTGATTTTTGGATTGACCAATCAGAGAGCTTCTTATTGAATGTGAGGTCATGAGACCTTGAAAGCCTTTATCAGGGCGGGAAGAACTTACCTGATTTAGTACTGAAGGAGTAGTAAGCAGAACACACACTCCTCGTCAGTTGATCCCTCCTATCATATCTTTATATATTTTTTTGTTCAATTAGGCTTACAATGCTTTTCTAAAGACAGGGCAGCTTGTTTCTGATGGGATTGCATGAGTTAGATTAACATGAACTAATGTACTATATTACTGTGCAATTGTGAATAAAATGTTTAGGAGTGGGTAGTTGATGGGATAATAATCTGCCTGGCACGGTATCCATTGCTGGGTGTGATAGATATTGCGGAGTGACCTTTGATACTGCCATTTGGCAACTTGAGTCTTCATCTCCTGATTATGGGGTATTACAGTACTGATAGGAGATGGTGACTGGAGGGCTCAGCTACCAGGCTACATGTCGGCTGTAGTTACGCCTTGGCTGCCCACCCTATGTTGGATGACAAGGCTATCTTTGCGCTACCCAGGATAATGTTGGGAAGGATAATCAGTACATGTGAAGATGCTGACCACCCTCTAAGAAAAAGAGGAATTAAATGACATGAAAAAGAAGAGACTAATGATGAAATAAGCATTACTTAGAAAAATAAATTTGCTGCAAACACAAATGTAAATGTTTTATTAAACCACATGAGAACAGACTCCCATTATTGTTAACAACTGAATTATATTGTGCAGATTAAATATTGTTTAGCGTTGATCCCTGTTATGAATCTTTGGGGGAGTAGTTGGTAGTATTGATGTGATCAGAATAGAGGGTTTGGTGAGTTGTCATTTGGGAAAGAGTAAAGCAGAAGAGAGGGTTAATGTTGCCTTGTTATGGTCATGCAGTGACAACAGTTCCTGCTTGGTATGACAGCCTCGGGATGGCCCCTCAGGCCCATGCAAATCCTTATGCCCTAAAAGGGTTAGTACTCCTAGACTCTCATAGGAACCTATTTTCAGGCCCCCAACCATTAGGTTAGCCTCTTTGGGAGTGTACCACACATACCCATCACACTAGGAGGGTAGGGCCATAATGACTATGCTAATTGTTACGAATTATATGTTATCTAATGTGAAAATGACATTCAAGCATGAAACACCACTTCCAACAGGAGACTCCACTGTACTATAAAGAAACATCAGTAAGTAATGTACTCCCCATTATGACTTTTCCAACAGGTTAAGTGGAATTGTGAGCTCAACATTCTCCTCTGGCATTTGTGCATTTACTGCCACTGCTACGACATGAGAAAGACTTGCTACTAGTAGTTAGCAATTAGCTTCAGGTGTAATTGGTCATTTTACAGTAGAATATACTAATACATTTGTAACTCCCGGTATCGGTCATTGGTCATTTGTATTTCATTTGTATTTCGTAACGTTTAAGAGTGCACTCTGACCCTCCATCTTACATAGAATGTGTTGCACGTTCGGCTTAATCTCTGCAGACCCAGATGCATGAGGGCACTATTAAATTGTGTATCTAAAAAATATTATAAAGTAAGAATCTACCTTGCATGAATGTAGATTCTCTCTATATGAACTGTAAAACACCTTAATACATGTATGTACAGCTTTGAACAATATTTTGCAAAATAATTATGTAATATGTTTTTCTCGCTAGAAAGCTAACAATAGCTTAATACACAGACCATAAAAACTGGCATGTAGACCAAGATCCAGCAAGTCATTTTGACCACCAGTCTGCCAGTCCATCAGACGTTTTCCTGGCTATAGCTGGTGTCTAGCATGTACTTGCTGAGACTAAGAAACACTCACAGATAAAAACAGGGGTGGGGGAAGGAAGACATAATTGATTATTTTACAGTGCAGAAAGTAATGGCACCCTCGACTGAGAACTGATAATTTGTCACTGATTGAAAAGAGCCTTTCATATAGGTTTTGCTCTTGATTTCCTTTGTAGATGATGTTACTCTATTCTGACGTCACTTCCCTTGTATTTGAATCCTGAGTTGACCAAAAGAAGTCTAACTGCAGATGTTATGTCCTCCAGTAGTTAGGTTTCTGACTTCCTACCTACATGGTCCAAATGCCTTTTATTGTCTCCGTTTACAGGGACCATGTGCACCTGTGTACCATAATACAATGGTGATCTGCTCACCTGAGTAGCTCTGCCGAAATACCGTATTTGACTGTAGTTTCATATGCTTTAAAAAACAACCATGTCTGCCTCTGGAAAAGATGATACTTCTGTAAAGTGGTAGGGGAATAACCGTGAGCATACTTCCAAGTAACATAACTCCATCGACCTATTTAAACGGAAACACGTTGGTCCTTAGTAGTGATGTCTCTACACTGATAATAATACCTATAGTCAGTAATGACTATACCACCATATTTTGACCCCCGTAGTCAGGGGACTATACAACTTAGTCACGTATTAGTCATAAAGATAGTCAGTAGTGACTATATGCGGATCACACAAATTGATGTCACAGGAATGTGTGCACAGAAAACAGTTAGGATTCAAATTTGAATGGTCCATGGACTTCAGGTAGGCACATCCTCTTCTAAACCACTTTTCTACGGATATCCCTGCTTGTTATATGTTATGTTACAGTTGACTATGGCAACTTAAGATGTTATAGGGTGCATGAGTTCTCATGTTTGATAGAGTAATCATGGTATTTTGTTCAAATTTTGATAACATAGACATACATGAACAGTGTATGTCTAGCATAATAGGCCTACACAGGAGCTTGTAACCTGCCCTGATTTATCCTAGCCTGTCACCTGCCCTACCTGGTACCTATCCTAGCCTGTCCCTTGCCCTGCCCTATCCTAGTCTGCCCCCTGTCCTCATCCCTTATCCCAGCTTGTCCCTTGCCTTGCCCTATTCTAGCCTGTCCCCTACCCTGGCTTATTCTAGCCTGTCCCCTGTCCAGCCTTATCCCAGCTTGTCCCTTGCCTTGCCCTATCCTAGCCTCTCCAATACCTGCCTTATCCTAGCCTGTCCGCTGCCCTACCTATCCTAACCTGTCCCCTGCCATGCCTTATCCTAGCCTGTCCCCTGGCCTGCCTTATCCTAACCTGTCCTCTGCCCTGCCTTATCCGAGCCTGTCCCTAGCCTGCCTTATCAGAGCCTGCCCCCTGCTCTATCTATCTAAGCCTGTCCCTTGGCCTGCCTTATCCTAGTCTGTCCCCTGGCCTGCCTTATCCTATCTAGTCCCCTGGCCTGCCTTATCCTAGCCTGTCCCCTGGCCTGCCTTATCCTAGCCTGTCTCCTGCTGTAACTATCCTAGCCTGTCCCCTGCCATGCCTTATCCCAGCTTGTCCCCTTCCCTACCTATCCTAGGCTGTCCCCTGCCATGCCTTATCCTAGCCTGTCCCCTGTCCTGCCTTATCCTAGCCTGTCTCCTGCCCTACCTATCCTAGCCTGTCCCCTGCCATGCCTTATTCTAGCCTGTCCCTTACCCTGCCCTATCCCTACAACTCTGCTCTGCCTTGCCCTGCCCTGCTCTACATTATTTTGCCCTGCCTTATACTGTCTTGATCTACCCTACTATACTCTACATTACTCTGCTCTGCCATGCTCTGCTTTACATTACTCAGCTCTGCCTTACCCTGCCTTGCTGTACTCTCCATCACTCTGCTCTGCCTTACTCTGCCTTGCTCTTTCCTGCTCTACTCTACATAGCTTTGCTCTGCCTTGCTCTACCCTGCTGAACCTTGACCTGCCTTTCCCTTATTTCTCAAGGACAAGGACACGTGACCACATAACCTCAGGGAGCACCAAAATTGCCTTGCCTGGTCAGATATGAATGTTGTAGCAGAGTACACACTTCCTTTCACACCTAGAAGGATGATGACGACGTTAAAATATTGGTCTAAAGCTGTCTAACTAAAACCCCATATTACCATCAATGTTTCTAAGACACTGCCTGGCTTTGGAGCAACTCCCCTCTCAAAAAGGGCATTACATGTGAGTAAATCCATCTCAGAACACCTTTACCCGTCTGAGTAGTATGGAGATGTGTCTTGTGTGATCAGCACCAGCAGTCTAGGAGCTGTTCTAGTTGTTAGTGAGTACATCTAATACTGAGCTTCTCACCCGATATATATATATATATAGCATCCCCATGAGCAGCTCTAAGTGGAGGGTCATTAGGTAGGTAATAGACACACCTGGTTAATAACACATCCACCCTCCCAGTGAGCGTTCTGTCCGCTCCCTACAACCTTACATTAACAGAAGCTTCATTAGGCTTGCTCTGTCTCTGCAATGGAGCGGTGAGGCTAGAGAGGGCCTGGGGCTGTACAATCAGACAGCAATAGGGGAATGGGGTATAAGAGTTGGTGGGTATTGGGTAGAAGGTTAGAGTCTGTTATGTCTAGGTTATAGACAAATCACACAACTCCACACACTGTTAGGATACTCTCATTTCAATACATCCTCCTTATCAGAGATGTCTGCTGCAGGCGACCGCCATATGTTGAGATGTGGGAGAACCACAAATGGGTAGGATTAATTGAAAACAAGCCTAGAACACGTCACGCACTGTCATTATCTGCAGTGTCAGCCACTGTCATTATAATTAGCATCTCCAGTCATGTCATGCCACTGACAACACTCTGGCAGCATATCCCAGGTGACAGCTGGTTCTGTTTTAGAAATATTGTAAATGAGGATGGCTCTGTTTGATCACATAGGGTTAAATACAGAATGGAACATTCATATCATTTATGATACTGAGCGGGTAAAAGAGATATACTAAGTCAATGTGTTAGCCTCTTTGGAGGTTCACTAAAATTAGCCTAAACTGTGAGTGCAGGGCTCAAAATGATAAATGTGAGATGTCATGAGTTAAATATTTTCTCCCTCATCAGTTCCTCCTTACATTATATTAATTGAGCATTTCCTTTTTCTCAATATGAAGGCATTTCAGCTTGAATATAATTATAAATAAAATGTATACTAGTGAGAAATCATGCAAAAGTTCAATATTTCCCCTAACATAATTATGATGTCCAATAGGCTGCGATCGTTATTGTGAATCCTGAATACCGAGGCTGCTCTAGCTGTTAAATAGACATGTACTATAAATTATACCCTCTAGTTCTTCTTGAGTTTAAAAGTATCAGCATAGTGTAGCTGTAGTCATCAATATTATAATTATTGCTAGATGTCTAGATTTATACTTAATGTGTTTGAGTATAGGGTATAATACAGTTCAGTTTTAGAACTAATACATTTATATAAACTTTTGTCCTCATGGGTATAGTCTACAGAAAGCAGACTTTAATTCTTTTTACAAAGGACTCCATTGCTCTTAAAAAGACATCAGTAGAGAATCAACTCCTCATGATGACATTTTCAAACAGTAGCAGGTTCAGCAAAATCCTCTCCATTGTCTCATTTACACCCCTGTAGGTGTGAGTCTTCTTCGACATTAGAATGAAAGGCTCAATGGCTATATTCAGGTACAGGTATATGCTCTCACAGGAACATGTCCTCGCGTCCCCAGGTCTAGCTGGAAATCCACCCATCCATCACCTGTGGTTAGCAAAGGGCACATTGTCAAGGTCTAAACATGTTTCCGCTGCTGACATGGTCATAATGGCACACTCCCAGAGCAGTTCATCACATCACTAGGGATAGCCATTGACATGTTTGGCGAGTGAATGAAGGGAAAGAAGGCATTGATGATATTGATGGAACAGGGTAGAGGGAGAATTCTTTTAAACTCAAGAAGAACTAGAGGGTATTGAGGAAAAAGCGATTGAGGAAAGGTGTAATAATATAAATTTTAGCCGGGGGGGGGGGATATGATGATGTATATGGTATAACAAGTTCATAAGAAATAGGTATGGCTCTATGGAATTTATTGTGGATTCCACATTGACATTGGCGCCGATACTATGCAGGATTTTATACTGGTGTTGGAAACAGTTATCCATATCAAAGAAGGTCACCAAGGGTTCTTCAGTTCCTTTTGTAAAAGAGCCTTGGGTTTTGCGTTACCATGGATTTATAGATCCTCCCCTCGGGCTAGGGACAGGAAAAGGGGCCAGGCACAGCTCGGCTGGCACATTGAGCTGTGGTCAGAAGCTGAGTTTTCAGAGGGATGGGGCAAAGGGATGGCAATATGGGGGAGGGAGAGGGTATATGACAGCATCAGCCCACACCCTGGAGTAACTTGAACCATGGCGGGTGGTGTAGTCTCTCACAAACACAGTGTAAGTGATGCCTACAGCTACACTATGCTGATACCCCAAAGGCTAGGTGTAGGTCGCTAAAATGTTCTCAAATATACTGTCAAAGTGGCATGGCCTCTATATGGTCAAGGCTTCCTGCGAATGTGAGAATCCTCTTCCTGTGTAGGCTAAATGTAGCGGCTACCCCTCATCCTCCCATATACTAGGCTTAGCCATGGGTGCGTTATATATAGAGCAAGTTGGAAAATTAGAACACGCTGATTGTTTACTTATTATGTTCTATTTGGGGAATGTTACAGGAGGGACAGATTGTTGTGAGCTTAACTGAAAAAAATCCAATAAAGGTTTCTATGGAATTATTTCTATTTGCAATACCTTACAATATTCTGTGTAATACCGCACTTGGGTGTGGTACTGTACAATTATGTTGTTCCTAATAGATCAACTATAAAGGTGGATTAAATTCAACCTTATGGGGCTTACATTTTACATAACAACGTATATTTGTCACATTTTAAATAAAAACCTACAACCATAGACCATTGGGGCCGTAAAAACGATTTTATGAGAATTAAGACCTCGAACAGCGAGTTAAACACAGACCTATATGGGATTTCTATTTCTAGAAAAGAGCGTTACGACACATGTATACAGAGCTAATGGCTTATCTCACGGCAAGACATGCCTTGTTGTCCAGCCCGACCGCCATCACAAACAGGACATCGTGACGTTTCCGCTCTCCCCACTTCCGGTTCCGTATTTCACCGGAAGTGCCACCATTTGCACTGTTGGCTCCCGGGAAACATTGACCCCGGCCCCTCCATCCCGCCCACATGGTCCCTGTCTACTTGCCGACCTCGCCCTGCCCCAAATTTCAGCCCTGCTGCTTAACGCTCATTCAAATGTATCGATCCACTTTCCATTTTATCAGTCCGCGTGCGCGTGAGGTGCGCTGTCCAATAGGAAGAGGCGTCTGATTTCTGGTTGGGCGTGCATGACGTGCGTTGTGATTGGCTGCCGGATCAGGATGAGTCAACAAGTCGTCGGTCAGTGCTCCCAACACTGGTCCTCCTGCTTGAACTAACCTGTCACAAGGGGGAGGGGGAGATCCAGTGCAATTATGAATTTCTACATTCTTGAGCTTCACTGAGCTTCTTTGAGGCAATGTGTCAAGAAACCTGATGCCTGTAATATCATGATATCATAGATACAGGTGCCTCGGGGACTTATGGAATACAATGTCGTGTCGTCTTTGGTGAGTGACCTATTTATACAGACAGTGCAGCATGTTTTAGTTGGGTTACAGGACTGCACTCCCATAGTGACCCAGGCCTGATAGTGTCTGTATCAGAGCAGAACCAGTGACTCAGTCAGCTTCTAGATAACCAACTAATGTTATCATCATAATGACATTGCTTTCTGAAGGTGTCCTACTTGTGATTGCCCTATGTATCCACACCCCCCCCCCCCCCAAAAAAAAAGGTTCTTGTAAAATGTGTAATGTCACATGGACCTGTAGCCCTGAGAGTTTCTCCATGGTTGTCCCTTTTAGGGTTTTCTTACCAGAGCAGACACCCCACCCCGACTGAGCGAGCCAAAACTCAGAAACTATTTAGAATTTTGGGGGGACAATATGGATGCATGGGGCAATCAGAAAAAGAAATTAACATGGAAATTGGAGATGGTCATCAAGGAAGATCTTCAGATTTTGGTTGAGTTGACACGGAGTCAGCCCTCTGCGCTTTAACACTCGTGGAATATCAGTTTGGTCATCACTCACATAGCCCACCACCGGAAAGACTAAATCTCTCCAGTCCAGCATCTTGGTTTACATTTTTCTATTGTCAGAATTAAACACATGCATATAACTATTATCTAACACACACATTTACATTATGATAAAAAATTGTCCCTTTTCACTAAGTAGCACATTATAGGCCTAATAATGTGTTGTATGATAGGGCCTAATAATATTTATACAAAATGGGTTATCAAGTTGGCCATTAGGGGCATATCTGCATCTGTTCCTTACAGCTAGACTCATCCTTCTTCTCAAATCTGCCGGTTTTGAACAGCAATAAGATGGGCTATTGTTCTGCTCAAACATGAGTCCTATTGCTACGCCAATGATATACAATCTTCATAAATGCAGTGTGGTTCACGAGGTCACAGATATGCTATATGATACAGACACAGAATGATAATAAACAGTTATTATAAGGGAGCACATAGCCTATAGCCAGCAAGGCACATTATCTGAATTGCACACAAAATGAGTTCCCAAACGTACCTCCCCCCATGCCTTTCACTGTGACTGTGGAGTGCTGGGTTGCAGAGGTGACAATAGAGGCTTTTGCGGCTATGGAACTGCACCCAACAGTCGGCAGATGGCGCCATCACCACAATCACTGTAATCTCGTCTCGCGGCCACTGACCTGACAAGATGTCCGCCATTTTGTTCTCATCTGGCCTGAGGGTTGGTATTAGCGTCGCGAAAGGGACTGAGTAGCCAATGATATATTGTAATAAATATATCATTTGAAGATCTGCAGGCTGTGATTATGCATGAGTGACCTCAGGACAGCATATTTTAGCTAATAATATGAGGGAGAAATAGGGGGTTAATTCAGCACCAAGGTTTTGCAGGTTCTCAGTTTTAAAGTGCAGATCAGATTTAAAAATTGCTGCATTCCATCTTATTGAACAAGCTTTTCACCCTGTGCTATTCTCATAATGCACTATGGAATAATATTACTTTTCAAATATCCATTAATTTGCCGCACTTTGACTTTTGAAATAAGGATGGGCCTAGCCAGTTACAAAAAAAAACACAAGAACATAACTCATCATTTTGAGTTATTCAACAGGCATGCCCGCCATATCTACGCTTCCAATCCACACTCCTGACCTCTTTGGCAAACCAAGAGGGTCTAATGGCCAAAGGTCAGTTGCCGTCGGCTTTCTGCCAGGTGGAGGCGCTCCGACTGGGTTGGATGTGGTCATCAGAAGGGCGGACTGCGCAGGCGCCGGAGGTTGATCATAATTGGCGTCTTATGGCTTTTTACGACTTCTTCCTCTCCTCACTTTAGCCCTCTCTTCCGCATGCCTTACTTCGCCCTCCCTCTCTCATGGTCTTTCCCACTGCTTGACTCTCTAGGCCTACATTTGCTTTCATATACCCCACATCCAGTCGCTTGCTGTGTTCAGGTACACCGATGAAATTGCATTTCTTGCTTGAAAATATAAAAATCCCAAACATTGTTTATATAAAGTGGCCTACAACGGTCTGGATGCATCGGAAAGTACGGCATGCGATGCTTGTTGCCAGGCCTGTAACCCCTAGATGTTTTAATGATAAAACTATATACCCTAACGCAGTACTATAGATATGTACCTAATTAATAGCAACATGATATAATATGTACTGTGCATTCTGTAATGTAGACTGCACTGACCTCACGGTGCAGCAACAGGCAGCACAAAATTAGCTATATCTTTGAAGTAATGCATGTTTCAGAAATTAGCAACGGGAAATACCAATCAATCAGGCTGATCACGTGGTATGATAACATTTGAAATGTAGGAAAAAATATATCCAAGTGCCTATGAGCATGATGTCTGTTTCCATGCAGTTAACCAAGTAGCATGCATAAAAATAGATCACACCAGATCTCATTCCTTGTTACAGATTCCCATGTTAAAACATATTTATGTCCATGTAGTAATCTACCTCATTAGCGTGAGTGCCCAGTAGAAATAGCCGAAAACACAAAAGTTTAGACTGCATGGGGCGATATCCTAACATTTTCAGCACCCTTGAACCTATAAAGAAATTCCATTGATGTCTCTGACGTCCCTTCAGCTCAGAGTGGTCGTATCCAGCTCGTGTCCACTCCAGCTATATGGTGATGTCCACACAAAGGTCATAGGGCGCCATGCTGGACGCCATCTTTGTGTGTTCACGCGCTGGAGACGGTTTAATCGCCGTCATTGCCATGGTGACCACGTCCCTAATAATGACTGCTGAAAGGGAGAAGGGAGACAGAGTAGGATAGAGTTTGGAGAGGCAGGCAGACAGGTCGGCAGGTGGGAGGAGAAGACCAAGAGAAGATAGAGCTACATTCTAGATATAATGTAGATACTCGATGAGGTAGCTAGGGGGGCAGAAGGATGAAGAACATGAATACATACAGGGATATATTATTATAGGATTTCTATAGATTATGGAATGTAGCTCTATGTCATTATATATATGCCACGGCATTACATTGTACAAGGTTTGATTATGTGGCGTTTTATGAAGTGAGTTGATTCCAGCATTGTTTTCCTTCATTGCTGGTTCACTCCAAATACACAATATGCCTGCTTGGTATCATATCCGAAATGAAATGTGAAGGCTGAAACTGGACACCCTCACTCCCATACCCACTCCAACCCACAAAACCCTTCAACTCGTCGACTCTCAGTCTGTCCACAACTACCAGCAGCAGCCAATGGTGGTCACCCCCGGCAACACAATGCCCGTGATACATCACGCAGAGACCACTCAGTGAGCAGCTCGGGGGTGGAGGGGGTCAGCAGCAACTGCTCACCCCGTTAGCATTCAGACCACGTCAGCTACATTGTTCCTGACTAGACACGACTTGGAGCACCACCCTGCCCCTGCTCTCTAGGTCCTCCAGGCGCCCAGTACCGTCCTCCAGGGTCTCCTCCATAGCCTTACCAGCCCCCCTGGAGGGCCCAGCCGGACGTCTAGAGATCTCTTGGAATTATCATATTTCTTTGGTCCCCTCTGATGAAGAGCCCACCCACCTTCTACCCCACTGCCTAATGTTATAAATGGGTCGATTTGGAGACTGCTGGTGACTGGGGCAGTGCCTTAGCAGAACCACAGGGGACAGGAGGAGGAATGGAGGAGCGTGAGAGAGGCGCTCCATTGGTTGGGAGCAGCTCAATGTCCAGAGGGATTACTGGGTATAACCATGAATTCGAATGATGTCCCTATACTGTTCATATTTCATCTCAGTTGAACCTGAAGGCAAAGACTTCAATCAGAGAGCGTGGTAAATTAAACACCTTATATGACTACAGTGTGGTTATGTATATATATAGGAGGCCTCAGGTCATCACACCCTCCTCCCTTTATACTTCTAAAAGTGTTACATTATTAAGAATAGCTCTCTTTTCTCCATGTCTCAGGACCTATCTTTATCTGCCTCATCAGTCTTATTCAGTCTATGGTAACCTATAACGGGGACCTCTTCTTCTTACACTCCTGTTCAGGCCAAAACATTTCTGGGAAACCACCAATCACCAGAGGGCTTCATTGAAGGGAATCTCACCCTCTCCTTCAACGAAAATACTATCTCGTCAGCTCAGCTCCCCCATACTTAATTACATCATGTTTACTTTGTGAACAAGACAGCTGGCACGGTAGTGATAGATAAAGTAGTCAGGGAACTAAAACAGAACCTTTAACAAGGACAATGTGTAGGTGCAGGAGTTTGGTCGCAAGAAGAGGAGGAGGAGGAGGAGGAGAGAGTGGAGGCGGGAGATAACGAAAGGAGGCATGCATGGGAGTGGACAGCCCAGCTAACAAGAAAAAGTTATTTTACGTCAAAATAACATTTCTAACGTTACTATAACGTTTGTTATAATAAGGGGGTATAGAGAAACATTATATAATGCTGTATAACGTGTTTTTTTTGGTTTACTGGGCAAGCTGAGAAAATTGTGTATTTCAAAATGTAATACCACCAGGGGGTGGGCGAAGGTGATGGGTAGATGACTTGGGCATAATGATAGTGGGATGAGAGCATATCACTCTTGTGAGAAGACAGACGAGCGCATATAATGGTGAGCAGAGGTGATGTGAGCACGAGTGAGCAGGTGGTAAACCAAGAATCAGAGCCGGGTCGCAGGTGCCGAGGTTGGACTGTATACTACCATTGAACCCATTATCAGTGTGGCTATAATGCATCTACTACCAACTGTCTGGACCAAGTGCCTTCAGGGATCAAGGTAAGTGCACTCCACCAGCTGAAGTGTAGTAATATTACCTACAGTGTAAGGAACTGATGTCTACCATCTGCTGTGAAGTTGGATAACTTGGTCAGTATGGGTAATCTGAATGAAATTGGATGCTACAAACATGATCTTAATTGTATCCTAATTAAACAATGCCCTGGGCATGATGTGGCTAGTTATTTCGTAATAATGGAGCTTTTGGGTGTGCCTGCCCTCTCATATATATGGACTGTAAGCCACTATGGGAGTTACCAAATGTTACGGCGAGTGTATTGACTGCCCTCGATCCCTGCATGCACATGGTCTGGACACATTACATCAGTAATAACACGAACAACATCTGCAGCAGCATAGACGGCCACTGCAGCAGCAAGAACAGCAACATCAGGTACAACATCGAAAACTACCACTGCAACAGGGGCGTGGCAAGCAGTTTCAAAGTAGGGGGACTGAGGGGTATTTTGACCCTTTTTCACCCCTTTTTAGTTGACCTTTTTGGTTTGACCTTTTTTGAAGTTGGTCAAAAGTGGGGGGGGGGGGGGGCAAGTCCCCCCCCGTCCCCCCCCCGGTTGCCACGCCCCTCTTGCAACAGCAAAAACGCCAGTTAAAACAGCAACATCCGGCACAGCAGGAGAAATAGACGCTGCAGCAGCAAGAACAGCAACAGCAACATCAGACCTGTACAAAAGCAAAAACTGTCACTGTAACAGCAGGAAAAGCGGGCAATATAATGGACAACATCAACGAACATCTATTCCAATAGCAAGAACATCAGCAGAAACAAATAAGCAGCAGTAATATCAACACCAATATTTCACAATAGTCAGAGAAAATAACAGCAGCTCTAACTGCTTTTCTTTCACTATATGCTTGAGAGTTAATACAGTTGAATACTAATTCAGAGGCCAGCCATTCAATTTCGATTATTTCAATCCCTGATCTAAGGGTCCAGTAGGGTGTTTCACTACAGCAAGATACAATAAATCGTAAAAGTGTGTTTCACAAGGGGCACTTGGTCGTATGTTACTCATAACTAGATTTGTTATCTAATGTTGGTCGTACATGCAGCTGCCGCTAGTAATCAAGGGTATTTCTATATCTTTTACAAGTATTCACGACCAGCAAATAAGAATTAACGAGGACCGTTTACAATGCCTCGATAATTTTTAATTGGGGAAAATCCTATTATTCCCTCTCATATACATCCGGTAAGCAGTTTACGGGGGATGATTTCTATTTGATTTATTCAGGAAAGTGCTTATGGGTAAGATGCGAGTACACACATCTGAAACACTTTACCAAGGTCTAGCTAGATAGACTGGTCATATCTCATTGATTGCAATCAGTTATGACCCACACATTTATTACTTGGTTGTGAAACACCCTTCTGGGGCTCCTGGGGGACAATGGTCAAACATTTTTTTCGTTAGTAGACGCACTATACCTCCCTATACATTGATACCCCCCCATCCTCCGCACAGTCTCCCAACCACCCAGGCCGTTGGTATGGAGCTGGCGGATACAGACGGGCTTTATCATAGCGCTGTCCCCCTGCCTACAAAGGCTAAGGAAGTCATTGCCGCGCCCGCGCGTCCCCCGGGCCCCAATAAAGGTAATGGAACACTCGGCGACCCGACTCCCCGCCCAAGCCTTGATGGCGTGGCAAATGAAGATTGGCTCTCCCCCAACGCCTCTGCTGCCCTTCCCTCCATCCAGCCTCACGCCACTCCAGCAGGGAGGCGCCGTCTCGGCTTTCCCCCCACAATTACATAATCACCAAACCGATTGGTGGTTGATTAAGGGTCCGTGGCCACCCTGGAGGAGGAGGTAGTGAACCGTGGTGAGGGCTGGAGGAGGGCTAGTACACGGGGTGAAGGGCCTGGAGGAGCAGTGAATGGGGGGGTGGTGTAGACTGGGGTAGGGAAGTGACCTGAGAACCTTCTGAGGTTAGGAGGATTACTAACGGGTATTGGGCACTCTCTGACCCTCCTCCCCTCGACCCCTCCTCTGAATCCCCTCCTGTGGACCCACCCCCGGCCCACAATCCTCTGCCCCATCTTATCACACCCCACTCAGTGGTGACACAACTCAGAGAATAGGCTGAGGAGTGGAGTAGGGTATAGTGGATGTGTGCTGTGGATATGTGCCTAGTGGTTGGCAGGGTTGGATACAGAAGGAGTAGTCTAACTCTAGGGGAGCACAAGCATCAGGATCAGTGCTACTTTTTCTATGAGGCCCATTTTTGAGGGGTCATTCTGGGTTCGATACCCAAAATGCACTGACATCACCAGTGTCTTATAAATGTATTATGGTGGAGTAGGAGGGCCACATTATTATTTTTTCATTAGATGTGAGAAATATTTAACATGGGAACTATGCACATTACCGAATGTAAGGAGGGTACAGTTATAAAGTTGTTTCTTTTTCAAAATCTTTTAGAATTATTATTTTACATTTAAACGTGTACCCTTCTAGGCCACCATAGAACAAGGACACACGGTGAGCATGGGGAATGGTTAATCTTCTTTAGAGGGGCAATTGTGTTTTCATAAAGAAAAAGCTCTATTCAGCGGGGGTATTCAACGAGCATTCGCCCCCCTTGTCATGTTATCAATATAAATCACCTTTGCTTTCATTTAACCTCCTCCCCTGTCGTTATAAATGTATGCAGGGGCGTTGTAACACCTGTGCCGGCGCCAGCCAATGGATCTCCTTGACACGTAGCCAATGGAAAGCTTTGACACATGGGCGGACGGGCAGGGCGGGATGCTATCGCGTGTCTTAATGGGGGCCGGGTACAAGCGACCTGCGGGTGACGCATGACCTTTCTGGGTCTTCCTGTTTCTGAGGGTAGCTCCTAAGGTGGTCGGGAAACTACCATACTATAGGCAGTGAGGCACCGCCTGTGTATGGGCACACGAGTGGGGGGCTAATAACTATGGGGCGTATCCAGACCGAGAGTTGGGTACGTTTGGGAAAATATCAGCGTGTAAGGAGAAGGGATGGAGGAGACAAGACTAATGCAACATCAAACACATCATCTTTCTGTAGCTAGGTAGGTTTTGTACTTGGGGTGGTTGAAAGAATTAGGAGATGTGTTACAGGGGACATGGTCAGGAAATCTAAGCTGGTTATGGCGATTCTTATATTAAAGATTTAGCTGGATGTACGCTTACCCAGAAATGATGCGGATATTGTATCCACAGGGAGAAGAAAATGCATATTAAATAGATGTATTATGGATGGAAAATATTCCCAAAACCTTATTCAGATTTTTGGACTAGTCTACTGGAAGAACATGAAGGAGTCTTGTGAGTTTCGGCTTTAAAAGTGTACCAACGTTTCGGTTTTCTCAAACCTTCATCAGGGTATATTAAATAGATGTATTATACCAGATAATCTATTTTGCTTTGTTATCAACTTTCTTAATTTGTGTATTATCCTTTCTGTGAACAGAAACATGAAAAAAATGACTTATTCAACACCGATTAAAGTGTCATGTTTTCTCATTTATCCCCTGTAGAATACATCGATCTATCATGCCCACAACCAGCAATCCGCACATAAAATAACACCCCACACAATAAGCTTTCAACGATTGAATTCCTCCCACTGAGAACTCTCATTCCCTCCCTTAATTCTATCACCAAATCCCTTCCAGTAGAGCATTTCTTACAACCCACTTCCTCAATTTAAAAATAGCTTTGTGAAGACAAACTACCTCTTCTCTTTCTCCCTCTCCCTCTCCCTCTACTGCCTCCTCAGACCCCCACTGTGACTATCACCATTAATCCCCGGAGCGCCCCCATGCGGCACTGCGGCGTACTCGGTCAGCCACCTGGTAACACGAGTCAGTAGTATACACAAAGTGTCCCCAGCCCCAGGCTCTCCAGTCTCAGTAGTATATGGCGAGTGGACTTTAGCCCAGGGTGCCATGCATGCAGTGGTTAGTAATCTCCAAGTCTATGTTTTCTGTTTTGTTATGGATTCACAGCCATTATCCTCTTCGCTAACTTTATTGACTAGGCCCTATCTGTTACATCCATCGCCCCACGTGTTGGTTGCATATAGCGCAGTGCTGTGAGTTTATATATAATGCCATCTTCCCAAAAGATATATGCCATGCAGAGAACCTAACATAGTTTCGCTAGCATCATCAAATGTCATGTAATTCCTATTAAGAGTTGCTATTAATGTCCGATGATAAGTGGCCATTGTGTTTATATGTGTATATACATGACAAAATAGGACAATATGTTGCAGAGGCAGGACTTTGATTTTATAGACTCTGCTTGGAGAGTGAGACGTGCTTTGTCAGCGCAACCTTCAATGCCCCCACCGACGGTCACACGAGTTGACGCCCCTTGGCCGTAAAAGACAGATTATAAAGTGAACTAGGTGGAACAGATTGTAAAGCGGCGCTCTAAACGGCTGTCGGCCAAGGACAGAATGGTATTAGGCCCAGAGCTATAGAGGACGAGTGACGGGGGTGAGCAGGAACATTGGGGGTGGGGGTGGGGGCGTGAGGGTATGTGACTACTAAATGTATAGAATACACTAGTACCTTGGTTTGTGAGGGAGTAGTGGCTTCTTAACAAGTATGGTGGGGTGGGGAGGAGGGGGGGCGTCACGTAAATCTGTACATAGAATTTATTTTAAAATGATAAAAAGAGACTTCTCACGATGCGATGTGGTTTGAGGGCTATAGAAATCGAGATACCCTAGTAACTTGAATAAACGCACCTGCGCTTATAAATTTCAATGGTAGCCTAGCCTGCGCTTAAGCGAGAGCTGCGCTTATTCAAGATACGATAATGGCCCAAATCTTCATCTGAATACCCTCATTTAACCTGTGCGTATTTGAGACCACTGCGCTTATTCAAGCCACTCATGGAACGAATTTTGGACCAGGAACAGACGGCATAGAATAATTTTTGACAAAATCACATTTTAACAAATTTATCTCTTTCTATTGTGGCCGCATTAGTGGGGTGTCTACATTATATTAAAGGCAGTCAACATACATACAGTATATTTGGGACTTACGTTTAAGTATTTAAATGTGGCTGCATTAGAGGGGTGCATCTGAGAGCTGCCTGTATAGACCCAGTTCCAACATGGTACAAACATGTCACCTTGTCTTGGTAGTATAGTCGTAGTTTCTCATATCAAAGGAGCAATAGAGCCACCACCTGTACGTCCTAAGAATGTGCACACTAACTAAATTAGTTCAATAGTTTTATCTAACATGACTGTCTAAAATAGTTACAAGTGTTACTAATTGGCGTGCGCATCGCTAGGTCGCCCAGATGGTGGGTTTACGGTCTCCAGTTTCTGTATATTGGAATAAAGAAGTACCTCATGATAAGGAAGAACTAGGTAGTAGTCAAAGACGTACTATATCAACATAAGGCAGGGTCATGTGTTAATCCTGACCCGTGAGGGGTAAATGGGGGTCCCCGTAGACGTGGGCAACAGAAAGTCGATGGCCTCTGATGGCCAAGGCCTCTGAGGTTTTGTAATGAATACGTGGAATCAATAAAGACACTACCATGGGACTTCCACAGGCTGGCGGGGTATTCTTAATAGGAATTACAAGACTTCCTATGATGTTACTACCATTTAAATAAAACATAACCCCAGTATACTTTATCAGCTACACTGTAAATAGTTAGGGTAGGTACACAGTAGAATATACTGTAGATCTACAGAATAATCTGCTGTAGAATGGATTTACACTAGAATCTACTGTAGATTTACAGTAGAATCTACTGTTTACCTGTAATAAACTGTACACCTACAGTAGAATCTACTGTACACCTACAAAAATGGCAACCAACTGTTTACAGTGTATTGTATACCTGTTATTGTGAGTGACAAAAGTTCATTTTCGTGTCTTAGTTTTCCAAATAAATGAACTGGGCCAGACATAAGGGGAGCATGACTTCTTTTTCCTTGTTCTAATATTATGCTTTTAATGATCGATTGACATGTGATGCAGAGTGTGGGCTAACACACTGTCGTTTACACAACTACTTTGAGGGGCCTAACTGTCTTCATGGGGACAGACCTGCATATATATTTACGTCTAGGGCCAGCGCGCTCACCGCTGAGTGAGCGGCGCCATCATCACAAGATGGCGGCTAGGATTAATTGTACAAACATCACGAGATCCCACGAGACTTCCCATAATCCCCAATAAACAGTGGGTGATGGACGTGTGCTCATTCCTATGCAGCCTAGACATAATACACTGGTCTCCTATGGTAAAGGAGCAAAGGGGGCCAGCGTACACAACCGGTGGCTCCCTGTGGCGGGCCCTGATGGCAAACAGTTCCGGATCTGAGGGACAGAGGGCGTTAAGGTCTTTGTCCCTATAGTGCCCACGCAATGAATAAGAGATAGCCATAGGCCAAGCGCCTAAACGTTAAGCTTCCAGTCACCTGCCTATGTCCAGATGAAGATTTAGGCATCGTGGCAGTGGTCTCTCAATGAACACAAAAGTCGTCTGCTTGTGATACTTTTTGGCGGGAAGAGGGTTTATGGCTTGCGATCGGGAGTTAAAATTGCATTACCACTGTCGGCCAAGGCCCACAGCTGGCCGATCTGGCCTTCACCCGCCAGTCTTGTCGATCTATGAGGACTGTCCATCAGTAGATTGACTTGGATCCCAGGAGGCCATATCTAGTCCACCCATTTGACACTATATTGTACGTATATACATATAGAATGTATGGGTAAATATAACCAAGAAGAGTCATAGCAGAAGGCAGTCCTCATGCATTTCTTAACCATCTAAAACGTTTATGTGTCACAACCTTGTGTCAGGAACATACTGAAATCTGTACTCTCTGTAACGGAGCTCCTATTAATACATCATACTGTATAACATTGTTATAAACAGTCCCCATCAACGTAGATTAAAGGTTAAGGATACTTCTAACCGGTGAGAAGCCGCAATCATTAAGGAAACAAAATTCCTTGCATCCCAAAAGCAGTATGGAGTTCTGTTCCCGCCTCCCCTCAAAAACATAGAACTGTGCTAGCTAAAGCTCACATATGTGTGCAGGCAAGCAGAAAGGATGCTCCCCGCGGGATTAGTTCCGATTTTAGCCACCAGGGGGCGCCACTATGGCTTAAAATGGAAGAAACAGGCTAAACAATTATTTTTAGTAATTTTTTCTGGAGAATACAATAGGATAACCCAGGACATTCCATTTTTGGTGAAAAGATTCTATATTTAGAATGTAAAAGGAACGTTTTGAAGCCTAAGTAGAGGTCCTTGTTGATATATGTTGCCATGGCAACAGGATTTTCATTCCAAAAAGAAGAAATAAATATTCCCATTGGTAGAATGATTCATGAGGATTACTATGGTCAAAACAGAATGAAATTACCATTCCTAGATCCAATTTTATGACCTAAAGAATGAAAATGTATGTTAAACTTCAGTTTTTCATAATTATGCCAATTAGATAGAGAAATCTTGGAAAGTAAGAGACTTGAGGCTTATTGGGAATTTGGATTGGGCAGTGCCTATACATATATATAAAACCATTACTCAAAAACTAGAATTGATATCTTTTTGTGTAATATATCACTGAAAAGCTTATGACATCAATTTTAAAGTTGGCTTTTTCCTCGGAGTACCCTTTTCCCTTGCCTGTACACATATTTCCCCTCTTAACTAAAAACAAACACCACCCAAGCTGCACGCAGATTTCTTTGTTTTATGTCAAGTATTTTATCAATCCCTGTTAAAGGATGTACCTTCTAGCCGTTAAACCATGTGAAATGCCCCCGCGCTGCGCCTCTTTTATGTCGTCTGACACCATGACCACGTCGCGTGTCGTTTCCCGCGCTTTTTCGCTCGCCGCCGGCTAGACTTAGCAAACTGTCGTCTGCTCACGAACATCCAAATCACTATATTAAACACGGACCACTCCTCTCGAAGCCCACGAGAAAATGCGCGAATCTCGTGATCACGTGATCAGGCGTTGACGTTCGCAGCGAGCCGGAACAAATTGTTTGTGTGTGTTTCTTTTGGTGTCCTTGTTTTTTCCAAACCTAAATTGTTCCAGCCAATTAGCCAGTCACCACGCAAAGATGGTCAGCTGGAAAAACGGCAGGATTTATGGACGCTCTGCATGCGAATTGACAGCATGCTTACTGTTAGCTTCAGCTTAAATGTCGTCTGCAGTAGACGGAGCTGTGGTACTCCCTGACTGTTTATTTGTTTGGGACAATGTTCCAGAACTGGAATGGCCAATGAAAACGGAATTAACATGTTTGTGTTTGAAATAGTAGTGGGAAAAAGAACTCCAAATGACCACAATTGTCGAAGAAGCCCTTCAGTGGGTTTTAACTGTTTGATCACCGATTCTCTTTGTATATTTGACCAGATTCTTGAGGGTATTTCATATCTCGAATAAGCGCAGGGGGTAGATCGAGTGCGTGGTATTAGGGGAGACAAGCGTAGTACAGGCGCCGGACATTATTATAACTGCTTGAGGTAACTCACCGGGCTATATATACATGTAAATATTTTATAAAATGCATGCATCCATGGGTAAGACCGTTTGTAAATCTATCGATGGCTCTTATTCCGCATTAGCGAGATACAGTGGCTCCACCTTTTGGACCACTGGTTACAATCATAACCCTTTGCTCTGCAAGGACCAGCTCAGCCAAATCTCGTGGCCGAGATTAGGGTACAGGCAGGGTGCAGGTATTGTGAATAGGTTGTACCTGGACACTCCTAATGTCACCTGTGTCCAGTATAGTGTAGTGGTTAGCACTGTGGACTCATAATGCTGGGAGCCCAAGTTCAATTCCCTACCCGGCCAAATAACACTATGTCCTTTAAATACATATTTCTAAATTTTCTTTAATATTGTGAATAATGTATTCTGTTTCCAAAATTGCTATACTTATGAATTTGATTACCAGGCATTGCCTGGGAGAGATTTGAACTCAGGTACTCTGCATCATGAGTCCACAGTGCTAACCACTACACTATACTGGACACAGGTGACATTAGGAGTGTCCAGGTACAACCTATTCACAATACCTGCACCCTGCTTGTACCCCAATCTCGGCCACGAGATTTGGCTGAGCTGGTTGCTGGAGGTTAGACTGGTTACACTGGTACCAATCAACAGGGCGCTTTCCACAGGACATCTAGCTAATGCGGAATACTCTTATAGTTAGAGCTTGTTTTATGGAGAAATAATACCCTGCATGATTTCTACTGTAACAGGACGAGATCGAGTCTCTTGGATCCTCGTTCTGCAGGAACTACATTTCCTGTCCGGGCATCCAGGCCTCATAGTCTGTCCTGCGGATATATACATGTGCCTGGGGAGTGATGCGGTCACGTGGTATGAAAGGTCACTGCTAATTGGGTCTGTGTCCAGGACACTACTGAAAGGAACTACTTCCAGGACAATACTAACAAGGCCCTTTGATGATTCTTTTGCTCGGATATTAAGAAAACATGGCTTCAGCTCCCGGCAGGTGTCGTTTCTTGTCAAAAGGCGCATTATTCTAAATTTTGTATGAGAATCACATGCAGAAAAGTCCCTTCACAAGAGAGCTTTGCTAAAACAGTTCTATATCGGGTTAGGTTGTATATTCATGATCTGATGATGTTGCAATGCTGATGGTGAGAAGTAGTAAAGATTCGTACAACAAGTATCAGCTTAGTTATTCAATCATATGAGTTCATAGTTTGGTGGTAGGCTACATGTATACACAAGATTAGTGACCAATACAAATATGTCATTAGATAGGTTAATTGCACTCAAAACCTAAGCCTGTGTAAAAGTCAAAAATGCATGGTAAATTTAGATTCACTGTGGTCAATATAGTCAATATGGTCATCATATGTGACGGCCCGGCCAGTGTTGTCATAGTGATAACATTTCTGACAGGCTAAAAAATCAGTACTTGTATTATCATGGCTAGTCAATGTTACTTCGAGAAGGCTATTAAACTTATAAGGGTACAATTTTATATTTTCTTGATACAAACAATTCAAGTGATCTTATAATATACAGTATAGGAATATCTCTGCCGGGTTGTAACATGTATGTTATATCTGAACATAATGATTAGTGTGTCTAGATGTAAGGGGCTCCAGGGTGGTCGCCTCCCTCCAGGTCTCTCCAGACCATTTGACCATCTCCTCCTGACTTACCCAGAGGCCCCAATTTCAACCGGGAGGTCGATGACAGTTTTCTGGAAGCGACTATAGTCACTTGTGGGCGGAATAGGGGTAGCTTATTGTTGGGACTTGTTCGTCGTGACAAATAAAATAAAAATAAATGTTGGTTTGCATGTGACACGGTCTGAAACACCAGCCCCAATGGTTTTGTTTAGAATTAGAAAAATACATGCTTTTTGCTCATTTTCCCCATCTTAGGGCCTGATTTTCGAGCTTTATCTCTAGAATCTTTCATAATTGTCCAATCCATGAACCGTAAAAGCTGGAAGAAACTAGAGGGCTGCCCAGTACTGTTTTGCTAGACAGAAAAACTAATCTTTTTTTCGTTTATTCATATTCATAATCTTCAATTTTAAGCCCAAAATATGCAGCCAGTAATACAGTACAGATCCCATCACCCAGTGTGTAATCAGCAACAATGATCTATAGCAACAATTCCACGTCATGATCAATGACAATGGATTGGCCATAATCAAGACGAAATCAGTTTTCTCTATCTGGTAACCATTCCTGATCTTAAAGGGCCACGTTATTTTGTAAATTGGAACTAGGAGCGAACATAGACTCTACTGCTAGCAAAGTAACATTGCTAAGACGACATGAAAGGTCACGGATTCATTCACTCGGCCGGCTGACTGGATGGTGTAGACTGACTTTAGATCTATAAGGTGGTCTCTAAATGTCGGGGTAGACCAGGGCCGGGACCAGGGCCGCGCTCCTACATTGCCTATCGCTGCGACCGCTGCCCCCAATGACAGACTTGCCCCCTTAATTAGAGCCATTTGTTGGGGAGGTCCGCTCTCTCCTCCCCATACACACACACTCTCTGCCAATGACACACTCCTCTGCTCCCTCATCACGACCATGGAGGACGCCATTATGCCCCTGGTCCCAAGGGCGTAGCCCCCGTAGCCACCCGAACTACGGGGGCGTGATCTTGGGAGTCACTGTGGGGTTTTGCTGGGGTCTCTCACCTCCCCCCCCTGCCCCCTACCCCTCTAGTCTCGTACCATGAACGCCCGAGTTGATTAAAGCGAGTGATGATAGAATTCCCCAAAATGAAAGTCTGAGCTTGTCTGCCGCCCTGAAAGCCCTTCCCTACTGGAGGCGAGCCCGCTACTCCAATCGAAGGGCTCCATTCTGTGGCCAGGAACGCGCGTCTGTGGTTCACTTCCGACCGGAAGTACTCAAAGGGTGCGCGCGCAGCTTTCCTGTGTATACAGTGGGTCTACTCCAGGGGTTGCCGCCGGGAGGTGGGGGTGGTGTGGGGGGGGGGGGGGGGTGGGGTCTTCTGCGCACAACCCTGCCGAAGGACAGGTTCCATAGACGGGGGCAGAAATAGGGTCTTTCTGGCAGGAAAAGAAGTCTACACTTTAAAATCAGGCTATTAATCAATAGAATCAGAGATATATGGGGGCAGACCGCAATATTTCTTTTTGCCAACACCGATTTAGCCATTAGCTCATAATTGATTATAGAACAGGGACAGAAAGTACTCTGCATAAGTAAATGTCACATCAACTGTCATTGGTCGAATGATGGAATTAGCCAGTCATGCATTGCGAGATAATCAAATTTCATCAAAATAGAGCTATTAAAAGTGAATGTAGTTTAAAAGCATTTGGAAACGCATCTGTCGCATCTTGGTAATCATTTCGTCTGCTGTCGTTCTGTGTTCGTGGGTCCGTGAGTACATTGTCAGCAGAACCCACTTAGCTCACTTAAAGCTTATCACATCAACAGTTGCAGATGGAATTAATATCGCACACAACACGCCTAACCCCAGACAAGCAGTATTTATTCCCATGCTTGACCCAGTGCTTTTGATGTGAAGAGGAGAGCAGCTCGACGCCCTGGGGCCCTCGATGTGAGCTGCTCAAGAGCTGCTCTAACCACCCAGCTGAGATCAAACGGGGACCGGTCTAGAGAAGCCATGAGACTTCTTGACAGTCGATTTACCTTGACATCCCTCCTAATTCAGACCGTCCACCCTCCAGCCCACACACATCAACATGCTTAACCCTTTAAGGCCGGTATAGTGCTGTAATGCATTATGCCTTTGCTCGTCATGATCCATGAATGTAGCCATGGGGAGTAAATTGCTAGTTCAAGCAGCATGCCGACCCTATGGGGCGGAGACACCCCCGAAGGGTCAGCATGATGGACCAATGCAACACTGGTGAATTACTCGTCGCGGCTGCATTGGTGCATCACATGACGGCAAATACTAACTTTTAGCGGCAATGATTTATAGGGTTAAGAGCCTTCTGTACGGTGTGCCTATCTGATTTTTAGCACACTATTTGTACTGCGGACTTTGGGGGTTGTAGTCCTACAAGCTAAATGGCTACACATATAGAACTAGAAATTCTCATGTGCAGCAGGATTAGAGAAAATGTCAAACAAGTAAAAATAAAACAGATAATTTCTATGCATTTAGGATCTGAAGTGCTTATAGGTCATAGGGACATTGGTCAGACATGACCAAGTGCTATTCAAAAATGACTGAGGCAAAACAATATAATAATTTATGACTAATGCCTTACTCAAAAGGACTCAGCTTAAAACTCATTGAGAAGACGAAGATGAGTTAATAATTAACTTGGTTAGGCCCTATAGTAACTGGGAGATTGGTTGTATAGGGAACCAAAGAATATCAGTGTAGGTGAGCCTGTCCCTTGTCCTCCTCCTTACACCACTGATTAAGCGTGCTAACTGTAGGCCAGTGGGACAAACTGATAGTCTAACGCTAAGGGCAAATCAGCCAGTCACAATTCCCATCCATGACACCTGTCGGAATGGAAGATTGAATCCTTGACATTTAGACTGTGGACCCCTATGGGCGCTCCTATAACATGAATAGCAGCTCATACACAGTGGGTAACCCTTAGGTGACAGCTATTGCTTCAAATGGCCTTTGGTAATTTAACACTGACACTTTGGAGTCAGCACAACAGTGGGGATCACACTCATGGGTGTGACATCTGATACTGAGTAGCTATTATCTGTACCTCTCCATTTAACTTTAGCGGGTCTGGGAGTTTTGTAAATAATATTATGAATTTAAAAAATCAGACACAGCTGCGATTGAGTTTTGTTGACCAGACTCACACTATGCGTGCTTGTGAATTTATAAGCTGCCAGGGAAGAATATTAATATGAAATAGATGGTCATACCTGGAAACGCTATTGACAGTTCAAACTGTCAATGGTGGAAAAGATTCCTGTTATTGACAGTTCCTCATGCAAACTGTCAATAGTGGAAGAGTTCTGTCTTATTGACAGTTCTTCACATGACGTGTTCAAAATCGACCTTGCAGTCAAAGTCGACCAAGGAGTAATGGGGTTCAACATTAACTTTGACTTAGCGGTCAGAATTGGTCTTCATTTGAGTCAAAATCGTCTTTGGGGTCTAAATCGACCTTGGTTTCAAATTAACTTTGGAGTCAACATCAACTTTGGCGTTAAAATCAACCATGGGGTCAAAATAATTGTTGGGGTCTAATTGACGGTAGGGTCAAAATCGACTTTGGCATCAAAAGGTTTCCAATCAGATTGCAGTTATGGTAAGGAACTATAAATAAGAGAGAATATTCCCACCGCTGACAGTTTGGCGAACAACTGTCAATAACAGTACACATCTCCATAATTGACAGTTTGAACTGTCAATATGGTGAGTTTCTTCTGTTGGAAGTGTCAATAGTTACAGCCTTAAAGGCCCCAGTTCACACAATGTTTCATGGTTACATCTCAAGTCTGTATTTAAATTGGGCGTTTCTTTGTAATTTCCCTACGGAAATCAATGATCAGCAACAATTATACAAAAGAAGAAGAATACACGCAATGCCCAAATGCGCCAGACAGAGGAAATCGAAATCTGGAAAAAAAGGATGCGAATTTAAAACCATGATAAAAATTGGAAATGTCAATCCTGGAGAAAGAGGATATCAGGGCCTTTGTCCAATGCTGTCCTCCTTCCCACCCCACCCATCCTCACCGAAAAAGACCCAACACAATCGGGCCAAAAATAATGTGCTGGAACAAAAGGACAGATAACTTTGATGTGACATTTTACGATTCAAGGACATAGCGGCAGCCATAGTGAATAGGATAAAGGATACACATAATTATGGCATCAGGATAAAGCCTTAATGATTGTCATCATTACTGTATGCGTTCTTATTTATTGTTGCTATTGGTGTTATCTCAGAAGGGTTACAATAATCATCCAAGCGTTAACAATACTATTCAAGTCTTGAAATTATTTCGATATCTGTAATCTCTCCAATTAGAAACACAGGGGCACTCTTTAGGGAAAAGGGGAGCTAGTATTGCTCCGTTAGCAAGCTGTTTGGGTAAAGTTGTAATAAACTGGCTTTATTTCAAGTAACCTCAATTTATCCTAACTTTTCCAAAACGGCTTGCCATATACCCCCCCCCCCCATCCAGTGAGAAGTAATTAATTGGCCATGCAGTCAGCAAAGATGACATTGTAACGAGGCAGACAGAGGAAGAACATAGAGAGTTTCTCAGTTACCCACCCATTTAATCATGGTAATGTACTGTGCTATACCCATCCAATGCATCTAAAGAAATCTGATATACCGATACAACCTCTATTTGAGTATTACCCAGCACAAACTTTGCACAACCTTCGACCAGTGTAGAGCGGTAGACACCTGTGTAAAAGAGACGCTGAAGCAATGTTGGAGTTCCAATGTTGGCCCACTTCTGATCTGAACTCTGCAGATCAATGTTAGGCCATCATTTCATTTCTAATATGGGACAGGCATTGGGAATTACTGCATACACAAGAGAACATCACATGTTGTATGAAGAAGATGTCACATGCATGGCAATGGGTCACCAAGTTGATCCTTACTATGTTTCACATATTTTAAAGATACCAATATTGTGGATATTGACCAGTCATTTGATAAGATACCTAGGTATCTAACCTAGCTGTTCAGCTTGTGTACACAATCCTTTTTGTCGGTGATGAAAGTTCTGAATTAAATATGAATATGGTATTTGAAAATATCGGAATATTCGCAACCCTATTCATGTAAAACTCTTAATGATTTCTCATCTGGATTCCTGTTATATCTCTAGGGAGAAAGGGGCGGGGAAAGAGCTAAGCAAAGAGGTGTAGAGAGGAAGGAAGAAGATTACAGAGGTTATTACGCTGTAACAGTCCTAAAGAAATGAACAGTATCTGAAAGAACAGAAAGACAACTAAACACAGAAAAAATAACAACAGGAATATATCATAGAGCAGAATACTGCCAAACTTCCTGTGTTTTCCCTTTCAACTATCACATTACGGACGATGGCCCCACGACCTCCATGTCCTTGGAAAGGGTGAGAGTTCTTTGTTCTCAATACTCGTCTCATCTATAGCACGGCTTTGGTATCCCTTCTGTTTGATTCACTGACCTTGAGACGGCCAATGTCGGTAAGACAGTGTGTGTGGGCCTAGGTGGGCAAGTCAATGAAAGAGGCATGATACATATACACACATTGTTATTTGGTCATGGTTGTTTATCCCCTTTTCAGTTATTCTCTCTCTTTGGAATATAGGTATGTAGACCTAGGTACAGGACACCCATTTGTACAGGTTAACAATACTTTAAGTATGAAAATAATGTCACGTATATATTGACAGCTAGGGATGCCTCTGATAACAAGGCTAACCACAAGTCAAAGACGAATGTACTCAGGCGTGCCTGTCACCAATATCAGGTACCAGAGTCCATGGCTGTTCTGTATTTAACTTATACGACTAATGCTTGGTTGGTAGGTAATATATACATTGGCCATTTCCTTTCCTATTTCAGCCAACTGTAGTACATAGTTCTGTTTTTTGACATCTGTTATCAGGTTATTGAAGGTGTTATACGACTGCACATGGTCACTATCATGACGTATATCCCACTACAAACAGGTAATGAGACATTCAAAAGGTAACCGTCAGGTGGTATTTGTACCTGTATGCCTATAATACTAAACCACGGCGCACGTGGCCAGTGTACACTCTAAAAGCAGTGTTGAGATTGTAAATGTACATGTTTTGGAGTAAAACTCATTTCTAAACACTTTCGTGTCCCACATTTCTAAATGCCTTTTTTTCTAAACATGTTTAATTTCTAAACCATCAGCTGTGTAGGAAAAGTACATCCATGAACCTAACTGCCATCTGGTGGGCTAAACTACATGGGTTTGATACATACACATGTATGTATGATAAGGAAATATTACAATCATATTAGCATATATGTGTTTTAACCCAGATAACCCTACTGTCCTACATGTAGGACGCCTATATGACATATAATATTAGATTGTTTACTAAAGATAAAATCCATAGATTTTAAATTGTGTTTTTGGTTCATGAAGCTCAAGTCTCCAAGTTCCCAGCAATTTTTGTCGAGGGTTGCCATGGTTACCGCTATGATGTCAGACTGAGGTCCCAAAATCCATACATCTTGGAAAATAGTAACAAGGAAAATGCTGGAATTAATTCCTGTGTTATCTAGAACATTTTCCAAGCCACATTTATCAAAATGTCATAACATGTGAAAAAAACATGTCTGAGGATGTGTGTCTTTTTTTGTGAACATGATGTTAAGCAATAAAGGCGTAATTAGCTCATATTCCCAGCCGTCCTTACAGAAGGACAGTAGGACTATGGGCTACTGAGTGTTATGCAATTGTTGGCCAACTGGTCAAAAAGTCAATATTATAATTCAGTGTGAGTGGATTGATATAGTTACTTTGAAAATGGGTTTACCCTAATTTTAGTATTCTGATTTTGAATTTGGTGTGTGTAGTATGATGTAGGGGTCAGGGAAAGGTCAAAACTGAGGTCAAAGGTCAGGAAAATGTACTCATAGTGAGTGCTTCATTAATGTGAAGTAACTCATAACTCAGTAAGCCAAATATTGTTAGTCTGTACCATTGCGAGGCACCAAGCTTGATGCAATTCTTTTGGAAAGGTATAATCTATGCCTGAAAATAATATTTTTGTAGTGTAGCAGTCTGGTATGTTAGCCATCTTTGGGTAATCAGAGGTCAAAGGTCAAGGTCATGCCTAAATTTTAGTTACCAAGAAATTTCAATGAAATTTCAATGAATTGAGTATATCTTAGAAGAAAAGTTACATAGAGCTCTTATATGTTGTTGGTGTTTTGAACTAAATTAGTCCTCCAGTTCATATTCATAAGATGACCTTGGGCCAAGGTCAAGGTCATTTTTCAAGGTCAAATATCAAAATATTGGTCAGAATTAGAGTTAGACCTTATGTAGTTTGTCCATATTCACTCAATATACATACATTGTAGAAGGAATATGGTCAATTTCTTAAGAGACGCCATATTGTAGCTCAAGACTTGACCCTTTATGAAGGTGTGTAGATACCATCTACCAGACTGAAAGGTCAAGGTCAACCCTAGTTACCATGAAATTTCATTAAATTGGGTATATTTGAAAGGAAAAACTAGCTAGATCTTTGATTTGTTGTGGGTTTTTGGAAATAACATAGTTCAACAGTTCATGTTAAAAGGATGACCTTGGGCCAAGGTCAAGGTCATATTTTTAAAGGTCATACATCCACATATTGGTCGAAGTTAAAGTTGTACCTAATACAGTTTGTCAATATTCATCTTCTCCAAGGTCAACCATGAAAACATTGGCAAAAAATCCATAGGTCTATATTTTAATAGTAGTTCTTACTGGCTGATTAACTTGTACTAACATTTAAAATGCAGGGTTAGATGATAATCTAGTAGGGCTAGCTATGGTTGAAAATGAGCTTAAGTCCAGGTTAACATGTGTTGCTAGGCAAATAAACATTTAGAATGACTGTTGCTAGGCAACCCACATCCTTAGCAACATGTTTATAACTGCCCTGAAACCATTGGGTCCATTTTAGTAGGGTTAGGTATGATTGAAAGTGAGCTAAACTCCACATAAACATGTGTTGCTAGGCAAATAAACAATTGGAATGGCTGTTGCTAAGCAACAACCTCCCATGGCAACACATGAATAACTGCAACAGAACCTGTGGTATCATTTTAGTGGGGTCAGGTATGGTTAAAATTGAGCTAAGATCCCATTAATATAAGATTAATCGAGTACTTACCATTTATATAAGTATGAAGATTAATCGTTGTTCTTCGAGAGACAGATAAACATATCTGCTGAGTACACAGGAGAGGTTGCACTTCCGGTTCCGGTCAGATAGGCGCCCACATGCAGTGAATCTTTTGCTGAAAGTAAAACATCTGGAAATAGTACACAGTAGTGCTCTTTTTACTTTGTCTAAATAGCACCCACATGAGTAGGTGAGAGATTATACCGCTAGTAGTAATCTTCTTCATCCTGGGGATGGATGGGTGGGCCTGTGTACTCAGCAGATATGTTTATCTGTCTCTCGAAGAACAACGATTAATCTTCATACTTATATAAATGGTAAGTACTCGATTAATCTTATATTCTTCTTCGCGACAGAAAACATTCTGCTGACACAGGAGACTTCAAAGTTCAGCTAGATTCACTGCTTATTTCCCATAATGTTACTCTCCCATAAAGGACTGTAACTTCTCATATAGGATAACAGAAAATAGATACTTTATTTCACCTAAAGGTGATGTTCTATTGCCTTGTGATATGGTTTTGACTAGGTTGCATGACATTTTGCTATTTAGCAAAGAAGGCATAACTGCCATACAGTTCACCACAGCTGTGGCAGTGTTATTGTCCAACATAGAAAAAGTTTTTATCACATACAGATAACTGCTGCCTCTAGTAAGGCTTATGACTATGATCAGCCAATAGAGTTCATACAAACTGTCGTTACGGCAAAAGGGCCAAAATTCTCCCTTTTTGAGGTGTGTCTTTTCCCCCAAAAAGACTCTGAAAATTTTGTTCCCAGCTACTCGATTGAGTCCTCCAGGAGGATCCTGGCTAGCGTCTTGGGAGGCTTGGGGTTCTCGATAGGCTTGTTGTAGTTCTTAGCCATGGTCTTGGCACCTTTCCAAGACCCATGCCTAAGCAAAACAGCAGTCGATACACCGAGTCTCCCTCCCGCAGAGGTGCTGGCACCCCTGGTGGAGTGAGCTCGGTATACCCTGGTGTCCACCCCAGCTGCGGAAAGCACTGCAAGGACCCATCGCTTTGATGATTCCTGCCCAATCTCGCCAAATGGCTTGCAGAAGGACAAGAAGAGCGAGTGTTTCCTTCGCCCTTCCTTGTCCAACCTGACTGGCTCCGTGACCCGCACGTAACGTTTCAGGGCACAGACGACGAACAGAGTCTCCTCCTCATGGGACGGTTCCAGGACCAGTTCTTTGAGGGGTTCCCCCGTACGCGCTGTTTTCATCAGACCCTTCAGAACGAAACGCGCAGACCCCGAATCCATCCAAGTCAGATTGCGGAGATCAAGCGCTGGGATGACCTGGCCTCTTTTGGCCCGACACCAGCAGAATCAGCATCGTTAGCTTGAACCCCAAGAACTGGGTGGACAAGCCTTCATTGGCACCCCAACGCTGGAACATGCTGAACACCAGCCTAATATCCCAGAACTTGTTATATCTGGGAGAAGGAAGATTCCTTCTATAGGCGGTGCGGACGGCCCTGCACACCCAATAGTGGGTGCCCATGGTCTTCCCGTTGTCAAGGTTTTTCACTAAACCCGACAACGCACATCTGGTAGCGTTAACAGTGCCAAAAGCCCTGCCCTTTTCCTAAAGCAAACGGAGAAAAAGACGTGGTTGACAGCTGCAACATGTACGACATGAGTGACAGCTGCAACGTCGATGACATGATTTACAGCTGCAACATCTACGTCATTATTGGCAGATGCAACGTCTAGGACGTGGTTGACGGCTGCAACGTCTAAGACGTGATTGACAGCTGCAACGTCTATGACATGATTGACAGCTGCAATGTGTACGACATGTTTGACAGCTGCAAGGTCTATGACGTGTTTGACAGCTGCAACATCTACGACGTTATTGGCAGATGCAACGTCTAGGACGTGGTTGACGGCTGCAACGTCTAAGACGTGATTGACAGCTGCAACGTCTAAGACGTGATTGACAGCTGCCATGTCTACAACGTGAATGACAGCTGCAACGTGTACGACGTGATTGACAGCTGAAATATTTACAATATAAATGTCATCTGCAACGTTTACGACTTGATTGACATCACATGTTTGCCGGCGGATTGACAGCTGCAACGTCTAGGACGTTATTGACAGATGCAATGTCTACGACGTGGTTGACATCTGCAACGTCTACAACATGGTTGACACCTGCAACATCTACCACGTGATTGACAGCTGCAACATGTACAACATGATTGGCAGCTGCAACGTGTACGATGTGATTGACACCTGCAACGTGTATGATGTGATTGACAGCTGCCACGTGTACGACATGTTTGACAGCTGCAAGTTCTGCGTGTTTGACAGCTGCAACGTCTATGACGTGATTGTCAGCTGTAATATCTACGCCATAGAATGCCATTTGCAACATCTACAACATGATTGTCAGATTCAATGTCTGCCACGTAATTTACAGCTGTAGCGTTTACAACATGCGAGAGAGCTGCAACGTCTACAATGTGATTCACAGCTGCAACATCTACAACGTGAGTGACATCTGCAACATGTGCGACTTACAGCTGCAACGTCTACAACATGATTGTCAGCTGCAATAGCTACTTCCTGAGTGACAGCTGTATCATCTACAACATAATTGACAGCTGCGACTTGCTTGACACCTGCACATGTCTATATCATGAATGACAGCGGTAAAGTCTACAACATGATTGGCAGCTGCAACGTCTATGACGTGATTGACAGCTGCAATGTCTACAATGTAATTGCCACCTGCAACATCTGCGACTTGCTTGTCAGGTGCAAACGTCTACGTCATGAATGTCAGCGGCAACATTTACAACATGCTTGACAGCTGCAACTGAATGAGACCCCAAAATAAAGAGGTACAAAACCCTAACCAGGTAAAGTGCACTCAAGTATCCACAACTCTTAAGTGATCCAAATATAATGTTGGTCTTTTCGGAAACTAGTCCAAACCAAATACAAATGCGGACAGCGGCTACGTCTGTGACGTGGGTGAGGACTTATACAATTGGAGACTTAAGAGTATATTGTCAACTGTAACATCTACGACGTGATGGGCAGCTGCAGCGTCTACTTCATTGACAGCTGCCACGTCTATGACGTGATTTCCAGCTGCAACGTCTACGATTTTATTGCCAGCTGCAATGTCTACAGCGTGGTGGCCAGCTGCAACGTCTACAACCTGATTGTCAGCTGCAACATCTACGACCTGATTGACAGCTGCAACGTCTAAGACGTGATTGACAGCTGCAACGTCTACGACCTGATTGTCAGCAGCAATGTCTATGACTTTGTTGACATCTGCAACTTCTATGACGTGATTGACAGCTGCTATGTCTAAGACGGTTTGACATGCAGCTGCAGCGTTTACAACATGGTGTACAGCTGCAATGTCTACAACGTCATGGACAGCTGCAACGTCTACGACGTGATTGACAGCTGCAACATCTGGGACCTGATTGCCAGCTGCAACGTCTACTACCTGATGGACAGCTGCAACGTCTATGACGTGATTAACAGCTGCTACGTCTATGACGGTTTGACATGCAGCTGCAACGTCTACGACGTGGTGGATAGCTGCAATGTCTACGACGTCATGTACATCTGCAATGTCTACGATCCTGATTGCCAGCTGCAACGTCTACGATCTGATTGGCAGCTGCAACGTCTACGACCCGATGGCCAGCTGCAACGTCTACGACCTCATTGTCAGCTGCAATGTCTAAGACGTGGTTGACAGCTGCACCTTCTACACCGTGATTGTCAGCTGCAACGTCTACGACGTGATTGACAGCTGCAACGTCTACGACGATTAGACATGCAATCGTCTATGACGTGATTGACAGCTGCTATGTCTATGACGTGATTGACAGCTGGAACGTCTAAGACGTGATTGACAGCTGCTATGTCTACAATGCAACGTCTACGATGTGATTGACAGCTGCAAAGTCTACAACTTGATTGACAGCTGCAACGTCTACAACGTGATTGACTGCTGCAAAGCCTACAATGTGATTGCCAGCTGCAACGTCTACAACGTGAGTGACAGCTGCAACGTCTACGACGTGATGGACAGCTGCAGCATCTACAACGTGATTAACCGCTGCAACGTCTACGATGTGAAATCCAGCTGCAACATCTACAACTTGATTGACAGCTGCAACATCTACAACGTGATTGACAGCTGCAACGTTTACAACGTGATTGACATCTGCAATGTCTACGACGTGATTGACAGCTGCAACGTCTACGACGTGACAGACAGCTGCAACGTCTATGACCTTATTGACAGCTGCAACGTCTTCAACGTGATTGGCAGCTGCAAGGTCTACAACGTGATTGACAGCTGCAACGTCTACAACGTGATTGACAGCTGCAACGTCTACAACGTGATTGACAGCTGCAACGTCTACAACGTGCGCACCAGCGGCTACAACTCTCTTGAGCGCCAGCGGCTATGTCTGCGACATCCCTAACATAGACTGAATGTGCGCCAGCTAGTATCAAGCGTCAGCGGCTAGGTCTAGGGCATGATTGGCATCAATAAGAACGCCATCAATGTGAGCATCATTAACGTGAGACCATTAATGTGATCAACATCGCCTACGTCTGGGATGCGTGTCAGGGATGCGAGCGCCAGCGGCCACGTCTGGAACGAGAGCGCCAGCGGCCACGTCTGGGACGCGAGCGCCAGCGGCCACGTCTGGGACGCTAGCGCCAGCGGCCACGTCTGCGACGCGAGCGTCTCCTACATGAGGATCAGCTGCAATGTCTGGGACGCGAGCGCCAGCGGCCACGTCTGGGACGCTAGCGTCAGCGGCCACGTCTGCGACGCGAGCGTCTCCTACATGAGGATCAGCTGCAACGTCTACGCCGTGATTGACAGCTGCAACGTCTACGCCGTGATTGACAGCAGCAACGTTTATGCCGTGATTGACAGCTACAACATCTATGACGTGATTGACAGCAGCAACGTCTATGACGTGATTGACAGCGACAACATCTATGACGTGATTGACAGCCGCAACGTCTATGATGTGATTGACAGAAGCAACGTCTAGGACAAGATTGACAGCTGCAACGTCTACGCCGTGATTGTCAGAGGCAACGTCTATGACGTGACTGACAGCGACGTCTGTGACGTGAAACCCAAGAAATTTTTGGGCATAAGGTGTGGGTCTTTTTGGAAACTAGTCCAAACCCAAGGTACCTCCACATGAGTTAAGTCATCTTGATGTTCAAATCAAAGAGACATGTGTGCTAATAGTGTTTTAAGGTGGGGATTAAAACACAAGGCCAAAGAAATTTTCGGCATAAGGTATAGGTATCTTGTGTTACCAGTCACAAACCCTAAGCACATAATTGAGACCCTATAAAAGGTGGACCAGTTAGTCTCTTTGTGTTTTCATTTCACAACAACACAAACTTCTTAAATGCCTAACTCAAGGAATTTTTCGGCATAAGGTATGGGTAAACTTGTGTATTCAACACAAGCACTCAGTGTGGATCTGTATCAACACAACTGAGTTATTTAATGCCTCAAAGAAATTTTGGGCATAAGGTATATGTCTTGGTAAGGACTGGTCCAAACATGTACAAAGTACAACAAGACACACCTGACACTGACTTGACAGTTCACCTCACTCAAGTCTGTATGAGTGGAGAACAACCTCAAATGTCATTCTTCTATAACTGAGTTATAAGAGAATAACTGAGGTGTCAACTACAAAGTAGCAAGCAAAGCTTTAAGTGTCTTGACTTCAACCAATATCTAGAGTCTGTCAAGCTGTATGACAGGTAGTAGTTGATATTATTCTGTCTTTGACCTATGCATAAGACAGTGGTAAGTCCTTCCTGGTTCTTTATTTTAAAAGTGTATTCACTAATAAAACAGAGATCTACAGTGTATAATAGGATAAATTTCTATCTCTGCAGATATGAATTTATCCCATCACAATTTTATTCCTTATGAAGGCTCGTTTCGCTATTGAAACATTCCTCAACAAATGAAGCAGCAGTACTGCACTGTGAGCCAACATAACAAATAAAAAGCCAACATAAATCAGTGACTCAGTCAGAAATCCAAGATGGATGACTGGTCTTGCTGAATCATGCCAGCCCCTAGCAGCAACTAAGCTCTACACAATCTAAACTCCAATTTTCCACTATAACTGGATGACAAAATCCATATTATTGTGAAAACTGAACTATAATTGCACATTTGAGAAATTAGAAACATGTGGATGACCATTCATCCCAATTTCCGAAAATCCCCAATTTTCGCCCACCGGCGGATTTTCAGTCACATTTTCGGTCACATTATCTCAATCTGAAGAAAATATAAACAATGCCAAAGTCTTGTTCTTTCTCAAAGGTGCAAATATGATACAAATATGAGCTAGATAAAGGTAAATACCTGTTATATTCCTCCAAATATGTGTGAGTGTTGCTGCTATGGACGCTGACGATCTTTCCTTCCCGAATTCGCGCCAATATCTGCCCGGAACCGGAAGTGCAACCTCTCCTGTGTCAGCAGAATGTTTTCTGTCGCGAAGAAGAACCATGAGTTGCTAGGCAAATAAACAAAAAGAACGGCTGTTGCTAAGCAACTAGTTACCTTAGCAACAAACCAATGAGATAAATGTATCCCTTGGATGCAATATAGGAGGGCAGATGTACTTAAAACTGTTCTGGCAGCAACATTTTTAGAGTGGGAGACAATATTGAGTGACTATGGATAACTATCTATGGGTTTACAATAACATAGGCCCAGGCAGAGGCCACAGGACAGTAGGGCATAACCCTACTGTCCTACATGTAGGACGGTAAAGAACGCTAATTATCTCCGCAACCGCTAAAGATAGAGCTTAGAAATTTTGTACAGGGCATACATGGCCATATATGGGTCCACGTATCAATTTTCAGTGCTCTCTGATAATAACTGCCACTTTAGGTGTAAGTGGGTTAACCATGCATGTAAATTGAATGTGCTTAATTCTAAACCGTTGTCTTCAAACCCATTTAAAATAGATATATGTGACACGATCTGCGAAAAAGCCCCTTGTTGCAGGGTGCATTATCAAATGTCCCTTTTCCCAGGACATATCACATTATGTTTAGAATTTAACATGTTAAAAAAGAAAAGAAATAGAATCACGGTGAGTCCCAAATGGGAGTCTGGACTCGCTCACTGAGGTAATTCTCCCCACGACTCCCAATCATTAGGATCTTAGAATAGGAGTCATCATTACAGAGTTATTATAGAGTCCTGCTAATGTTAGTGAGTCACTTTAGAGTCCTTGGGAGGGTTACCTCAGTGATCAAGTCGGGAGTCCCAGTGAATCTACTTCTTTTCTCTGTGTATAGGTCTGTATAACGCGCCATCTGCAGGATGTAGTGAGCTGCTCGGCGGGGGTCAGACATGGGCACGTTATGAGCCGCTCAGCACCAGGTAGGCGTGGTGCGCGGTGCGTGGGGAGCAGCTCTGTATCCTTAAGCCTCCCCACCACCACAACTTATTTTTAGTAAAGGTATTGCCTACCTCTATCGTAACCGGGAAAAAAGGATTTAAAAAAATCTGCCCCCCTGCTTGGAAATTTGAGACGGAGACCAATTCCGTGAAAATCAGCAAAAGCTTTATTTTGGCTGAGACTGCGAAAATCGAAAAGAATGGGTCACACGTGGCCTCTACTAATTCCTCTGAGGTGCTTCCCTGTGTCTCTGAAATATCGACTGAAAAATGAAACTGCATAGAACATTCATGAAGAACTCTTAAGCGAGCCATGATAGGGATGGTGTTGCTTTTCCCTTTGAAGTGCAAAGCCCAGGTGGGACGATGTTTTTATTCCGAACAGCAATGATGGTCATGGATAATAATAATTATAGCTTTACTCCTTACCGTTCATGCTATATGTTTCACTTTTTGATGGCTTGGCTTTTGACTTTTGAAAACGACACAGAATTACAATCACTCTATACATTTACGTTATGTGTAGATTTGACTCAATCAATGAGGAGATTATAGCTGTTCACCAGCCCTCTGTCACAATAATATGTAATCCTATAGACAATAATAACATGAGTCATCGTTGATCTCTGTCAGTCCAAAGTAGAGATTTGAGCTATAGGCTATACGACTCTGCACGTCGGACATAACACTGTTTGTCCGCCTCCTCCTTGTCCACCCCAAATACATTAATACACAGACGTATTATTATGCCCATAAGGTCTCCAGGGGGTGGGTAGGCAGGTACCATAACTCAGTACACAGGAGGAGGGACATAGAGGGAGGGGACAGCAAGTTATTATTAAGGCCATTTCTCACACTGTCACAGAAGTTAGCCGTCGGACTAGTCTGTCTGTAAGGCCTATAGCTAATGGCAGGACAGTGGCAAGGTCAGAATGCCCATATTCCAGACCTACCCCTGATCGCCTCAAGCACCGACATGTATTATCATTGCCACTCCCATCACCACCCTTCACTTCTGTGGGCTGACAAAATGGATCTGGCAGAGAAAACAAGATCATACGATACTTTTTTTTCTACCCGTTTGGGATTGGATGCAGAGGGACATGACAGTAAGCAGTGGAGAAGCTACTTCTCTCGACGCCCACCAAGAAAATTAACTCTATCCATAGGTCTCAGAAGACGCCCCCAACCAACCTTGACCTGTCACTAAGGCTCTTAGCTGCCGGCTATGCTTAGACCATCTGATTAGACCATCTGACAGAAAAGATAAATCATAGGTGTGCTATCTAGACTATCTAGATGGACTCAATTCATACATATAATCGCTGGGCTATAAGGAAAAGTAGGGCGACTTTTGTGCACCTATTCTGGCAGATAGGCTGTAATAAATAGTCTTAATTACATCCGCTTCACCTCGTCTGCCACCTCCGACATCGGAGATCTACACTATTGCCTCGGGCGATAATAGAAGGTTTTGAGGCCATGTATGAGCCGGAGGACCCCTACTGCCACCTGGTGAGGCAGGGACGACTTTATTAGTCATAACTCTATCAAGCCTATAAGGGGCGAAAGGTAACCCGATGCAACGCAAAAACGGGTACCCAAATACTCGCGATTCAGGACAGGAAGCTGGGAGTTTGGGGGAAATATTACTTCCCAGCAAAGAACCATTTGTACTGAAAGTCCCTTCAGATTATTGTGTGTCAAACATCTACCTACCATATGATGGGTTACATAAGAGATTCATTTGGATGAAGACATCTTGAAGTTTCGAGGCCCCATACTTAAAGCATACCGCGCCATGGTTTCCTCTCTTGAATCAAGGGTTTTTGTAACCCACAAAACTGCACTGCATCGGCTTACCTTTCGCGCCCTATAGCTCTGGAGCGTGGGCAGAAATATGTCAGGGTTAGTTTCCGGTCTCTGTATGGGATAGTGGCGGACAGTGAGGCGACTAAAGCTTAATAAAGGCTTTTGGTCACCATATCAAGTCCTACCAATGTCCTCCGCTCTCCTTACTCACCCCGGCCCCCGCACTTCCTTCATTTCCGTTACCATCAGCATTGTAATAACTAATTCTTTTAAAAAAAGGGAAAAACATAAAAGAAGAACACGCAGATCTTTGATGAGGTCACTATTTTAAAGAAAAAGGGGTATTTGTTAAAAGCAAAGTTTGTGACAATTGGAATAGGGGGTAATTTTTACCACATGGATTTAAGCTGCAAATGGCCTGACCACTTTCCTAGATCAGATAGTACAAACTTATTTATAATTATAGTTAAAGTTACAGGAAGCAGACAGGATACATACAAGCATGGGAGCTGGTTAGGGGTGGAGGAGTCATCATCGTAAACAAAACATAAGTCTGTGCTACTGCCATGATACCTTACCCTCATTTCTGAATGGCCTGAACTGGATTGAGGTTTTAAGGGTGCTTTGATTTCTTACTAATATTTATCCTGGGGAAACTTCAGGATCACTGCCTGCAGTTCACTCAGACAAATGATCCAAGCAGATGAGAGGTACTTGATGTGAAGACTTCTTTATTCCATTCAGCAACATGTGATACATACACAACAGAGGTCTGACTCCTACCAACCACTCACTACAGGGAAACAGCCATGTTATATATGAAGACCTGACCTTGACACTTCAGCCTTGACATTTACACATATGACCTTGACACTTGCTCTATCAGCCTTGACCTTTACATAATTCATTTACATAACCAGGCTTGTGTCATCGGGCCTAATACCAATCTACATAGATTATGCTCTGCACGGACTGACCTTGACATTGGGCCTATTACTTGGTGTGGTCTTGACAACTGTTACGCAATACGTCCTTGACATTTAGGTAATGTGATTTGCTCCTGGTATAGCGACCTTGACCATGGTTCTGGTGTTGGCCTTGACATTGGATCTGATTACATTCACTTAGGCTTATTTGCATTATCAATTGGCTGACTGCCCCAGTGGTTTGAGTCATCCCTCACGACAGTAGTTAGTACGGTTACATCACAGGAATTGGGTATGCTACTTCCTGTCACCAAACATCCTTGACCTTCAACTAATACAATTACATCCCTAGAAGTGGATCTGTTACTTCCTGTCTACCAGCAACCTTGACCTGTTGGTCAGTGGTTGTATAATGCCAGGGTTCCTATTCGGCTAATGGTTGTGTAATACCAGTTCTCCGATTCCTGCAGTACTGCCCCCTGGACTTAGTGTGTTACGCTACAATTAACATACATTTAGCGTGTTCTATTCTCTATCGGTCTCTGTCTGACCATTAACTCTTACTGACTTTATTTGTTCTAAATGTGTCTGGATCTGTGGTCCAGTACAGGCCCATGCATCTCTCTTTATTCTTTACCCAACATCCTAGGTGCTAATTACAAAATGAAAGGAAATACATGTACAACCACAGTGTATAGGCCTACTTACGTTTGTCTCTCATGGTATTGTCTGGTAATCTAATGGAACCAGTGGCTCAGCCATATGAAATAAAACTTTATTTCCCAAGTTATTGACAGGGTCAAATTTCTTAAGATGTCAGTGACTTTTTTTTCAAAGGGGGCGTAGTTTCTAAACATGTCAGCGTTTCCTAAAAATGGGTGTGATTGCCACTAGTTAGAAAGTAGATCCGTCTTGACTCAAAAGTATTTGTTGTGACCATGAGTCACTATGATTACGGATTCTAGGGATTATCACACTAGTACCACATGAGGCTGAACGAGATCGAATAAGTTCACCTATTCCAATTAGATTTTTACAATTAGAATGAATTAACTCTATGCAATTTCATTGCACGGAATCACAAGGGTTTCTGACGTTTGTCCCATGCTTTTTAGACTTCGCTCATTAAGTTTAATCTAATGGAAGGGCATCAAAATAGGAGTTGGACAGAAATTGTATCTGATTTATATATAGAAGCTCTTTGTGTGAAGTCCCACGCACAGATGCATAAAGGAAGGAAAAAAAAACATAGGTTTGCCCGCCCGCGCGTGATCTCACCACCCTCCCCCTATCGTTAAGAAATGAGCGGTCCCTTAGCAACTCGCTCTTTTAACCAAACTTTTTCTCCCTCTCCCAATTCAACCTCCTTTGATGTTACATTGCCACGATCATCATAACATTTTAAATACACATGTTACATTCACATGAAATAAAGTAGAGATAAACAGAATTAATTCATGTCCAAACTCAACGGGTAGGACATGGATATGCATTGCACTTGATTCGATCGAGGTTGAGATCCAACTGCTGAAAAAAAAGACTGGCGGTTCTGACAGTTTCTCGCATACATGTATAACTATACTATGGGAGTGAGAAGAGGCTATTATGTATAGACCTTTGTTGTAAATCATGGTCATGGATTACCATGTAACAAAAAAAGCTGAGGTAAGGGGATCTAAACCACACCCTGATCTTCATAGATTCTTTTCTAACTCATATACTGACTAAGCTAGGTCCTTCCTAGTGCCAGACTCTACATGGACATATCATAAGACCATTCTTTACTACTTTCAGTAGAAGTATAGATATAACCTACCTCATTCCTGTGCTGAATGTGCCATTGCATAGCTTATCAGCTTATAACAGTGTATGTTTATATTCCCCATCCTCGTCATAAATATTTCTGCATTGCCTAGGGGAAGCACAAGGCGGTCTTGATGATGAATAAATAACGTCAGAAAGGGTGAAAGGCCCCACACGTTGCAAACGCTTATGCCAAGCATCTGTATAATCATGTAAGGAGTAAGTGAATTTATGGCTGTTCAAGATTTAAAGACACTTCTGATATTGATACATACTAAGGTATAAGTTAACTATAGGTGGATCACGGGGTCATTCCAAACTTCCCCACAATGTCTTTACCATTTTGCTAATCATTGATGAATTTATAAAGAGTGCCAGGGCCCAAGGGTCAGGGCTGGTAAAATCTCTCAATCTTCCTCAGGGCAATAACATAAACAGGCGACCATAACTAAACCGACAGGGCTACTAGCTTCATAGGAAGAAGAGTCTAGGGAGTGCCAATCTGTTAACATGTATATATATAGGTATAGGGCAGAATGTTCAACAAAACAATTCCTTTTGGCCAAATCACAATTTCAACAAAGACAAGTACTCGCAGACTCTACTGGCCCAACGATGACTGACACCTTCACAAATTGCGGTAGAATATGCAAATTAGAGCATTGGAAAAATATGGTCTTTCCCATAGTTTCTAATACGGCAATAATGGTACACTGATAGAGAAGTCATCCCTTTTCTGTCCACCATCATCTATCCTATATTATTGCTCAATATCATTATCTCTTACTCCATCCATTTATCTGCCATAGCCGTCATAATGCCCACCTTATGACGGGAACGCCGACAATACAATCGCTCTATCTTCATCGACCCATTCCTGTCAATGCCCCCTCCCTATACACTTCCCAACTGTTAGTGTAACCTAACCATATCCCCACTTCATTCATTCCCCCTCCTGTCCCTAATGTAGCGATAAATTGCGAATAACAACTAGCACTTAGAGCGCGTTGACAGGAAGGACTTTAAGCCACAAAAATGAGAGCATAAACCCATAAAAAACACCGTCATACGAGGGCGTCCTTAAAAACATCAAAATGTCGTCTGCTTCAGAGGAAGTAGAAAATGAAGCATGGTGAAGGAGCCTCTATGATAGGCCAGGACTGGAGGGTATGGTTTATCCAGGACTAGCTACACACTGCCACTAAACTGACCTTTTTAAATCACATCTTTAAGCTTTTACTGTTAACTTACAGTAACTCATTTGTGGGCTATTATCGCTCAGGTAGTTTGAGATTAGAGGGAGAAAAGATGAGGCAAAAACACTGTTTAGGTAACATAATCAGACAATAGGACTGGCAGGTTGATTTAAAGAGAGGATTTTAGGATGAACAGAATGTACATGTATGATGTTCGTCATTAGGGTAGTGGGAGAAAGGCCCCCAAAGAGTATTGACAAAGAAAATACGCCTCACGCGTGTAGAGTCATCATAAGTTATATGCCTCATAATGAAAGTAGAAAGAAGAAAAATCGGCAACCACATCTCCATAAAACTAGCTGCATAGTGGCAGGTCGAGGAACGACAGAGCGCACAACTTCGTGATAGTGAACGGAACAACCTCGCAGAACTAGAAACTGAACATGACCCATTATGGACATATCAAAATTGTTCAGAACTATATGTAAGACCCTGATAAAAGACTTGAAGTCCAATCTTGTCCACACTCTACAATGCAATTACCTCAGACACAGAACATTGCATCAACGTTGATAATTGCTTGATCAACGTTGATCAACTGCTTTTCAACATCGATTCAGCCTTGAACTGCCATTTAAGCCCACTAAGAACCGGAAACACCAAGATACCTACAACGCCAATACAACACCACAGGCCCCCCCTACCCGACAGGGAAACTATAAGATCAGTCATAATTATATCAGACATTGGGAAATAGGTGTCCTCATAGAATCAGAATATGTACATAACATAATACACCCGGTGCATGGGCACAGAATTCAGTGCAATGTTGATTTAACATTAATTTAAACAACATTGAATCAATATCGACAACCAGTTATCAATGTTGATTCAATGTTCCGTGCCCACTGGGCATGTATAATAAGGTGGGTACCACTAATCACAAGAACCATTAATGACCTAGGAAGAAACACCAGCCAAACAAAGCATGTATAAAAACAGAGAAACTATAAGGCGGATACACTTCAACCTGGCCATAGAAAGTAGAGAATAACTCCCTGAAAGATCTTCACGATATCGAGCACGATATCAGAGGAAGCCCAAAGTGAACCTAAGGGTAGAAAGAAATGAACGAATGTGATCAATGAAACCAAATTACCACACACTCAGGGCGTGGTAAGGATTTTCAAAGTAGGGGGCAAAGCGGGTTCTGACCCTTTTTAAAAACCTTTTCCCTTGAACTTTTAGGTTTGACCTTTTTAGGGGTTTGCTAAAAGTAGGAAGGGGCGGTGTTGTCCCCCGTCCACCGTTTCCAGGCCTCTGATCAGCTAACATGCCGAGTGCACAGAAGGATCAGTATGCCAACAAAATAATCTAATTATCTGGAGCTTTTCAATAAATCCATTATCAACTGCTTCGGTGCTGGACTGACTGTACTGCTATATCTCTTACATTGTTCAACACAAGGTAGTAGATATAACATAGGTCGGAGAGAAGGGAGAGATGCTGAACTGGCAATCAGCGTTTGGTAATGACACTGACAGGTTTTAAAAGTCGTCTGCCGCCACGGCGTCCCACAAGGGCGTGTGACGGACGCCCGGTTGTCACGTGACCCTTACAGACCCACCCGTCATATACAGTGATATAGGGGTCAGGCTGGTCGCCCTGTGGGCGCATCCATTCAGGGGTGGGCATATCTGAACTTCTTGGAGCCAATACAGGATTGGCTGTAGCCAAGGCATGGACAAGCGTTACGGCATGCCCCCTTCAACCAAGGACATTTGGGAAGTCTAGACTTTAAATGGTGCATTTTGATGCAAACTATTTTACAGCTCAGTTCTGTATTTGTCCTCTATGATTTGGGCTGGAACATTTTTTTGGAGGGAAAGGTTTTGACATTTTTGAAAATCTTAACCTAAAATGTTGGGGTTTTAGGGGGTTGCAAGGGGTACTTGACTATATAAATGACCTACAAACGTGATCTATCTAAATCATACATGGCTTTATATAGTAATTGTTGTCACAGAAATTAAAACAAGATACCTACAAAATGTGCTCTTCCAGGTGAGACCATACGTATGAGATCCCACAAACACAAATGAAATCTTACATGATTAATCCCCTTTTCTGGGAAGGTGACAACCAGTGCTTGTCCTAGAAAAACCGTTCCAATCCTGTATTGGCTCCAAGAAGTTCAGATATAATTATGCCTAAAATGTTGCAATCTGATGCATTTTGGCACAAAATATACCGGTACTAAGGTTTCGAGCAGTATTCATCCTCTATCATTTGAGCTAGGGCAACCATTTTGGAGTGAAAGTTTTTGGAAAAGTCTAGACTTCAAAAAGCACCTTATATAGGGTTCAGATCTGTATTTATCCTGAGGTTGGTAATGGATTTTGGAGGGGCAGATGATTTCTTTACAATTTACTTTTAGAAAACCTTGGTTATAAGTCAAACCTCAATCTGGGAAAATGTCATTAACCTATTTATTAGGATCTGACCCAAACCTCCAAAAAAGCTTGGCTTATGATCAGGGCTTAAGGGTAGGGCTGGACAGCTGAGCTAAACCTGATCCAGGAGTATCAGAAAAGACTAGGCTTTGCTAACACGAAGAGCTAAGTTGGGGCATCAGAAAAAACTACAGGCCTGAGCTTTGAAGATCAGAAAGAACTGTGGGGCTGTGTGTCAGAATAAAGTCAGAAAGGGCCAGGTATGGCCATCAGAATGTCATAGTTATCAAGAAAATAAGCATATGACCATGGTATTTTAAGATTTAGAAATCAGAAATTTTGAAAATATTAAAATTAAATGATGCGTTCTGCTGCAATTTGAATAGGTATCATAACTTTGGTCCTAGTTGGAATATTTACAAAATTCTTTCAGTTTTGGAAAGCTTGAGATCAGGAGGCCATTGTCGCCAATTCCAAACCCACTGTCGCCAGCTTTTGGCGACATGGCGACAGCTGCCCACCACTGGCCATTGCTTGATCTGGTAACTGGCGAGACAAGCACTGATAACAGCGGTCACATGGGTACCGGCTGTTACATAATGCACCCTAAAAATTCTGCAGTGAAGGCCAGGGAATTATCTCATTGGATTATTTGCATCCAGCTAGACGCCCATACGCAGCATGGAAAGGGAGTGGGGGGGGGGGGGGGGTATCACCCGGGTGATGTCTTGCTATGATAAACCATTAGGGTAAGACCCACAACACATTGAGAGTCAATCCTGAAGGGGAAGGGAATTTTTATGATGAACTCATGTGAGCGTAGTACGGTAATATGGAGCTATCATCTGCCATGCATGTTTGCTACCAAAACGCAGGAGCTCTGTTCCCCCTTATCTATCATAGTGATCTTATATACAGTTCGGTATGTCTTTGTTTTCAATATTGAAGCATGGGGCCAATATTGAAATAGGGTTAGAGCCATATCTACCCATATCAAAGGTTTATAGGTGATTCGTGTTGTAGTCGCAGGATATGTAGGGGAATGTGAAAATGCGGCAATAGGTGACCATTAAGTGGAATTATAAACGGGGATATTGCCAGTGGATAAGGAGTGCACTTTATTTGATATTGTATCGTGGGAAGAAGGGAGACATGCATGTTTTATGAATAAGGGACTATTTTTAAATGGTCTGTGCATTTATGAGTGGGGGAGGGTAAGAGAGTGCAGGTCGATGGAGGATGAGAGGATGGGGGAGGGGAATTGAAATGTGGTAAGTAGAGACTGGGTTGTAGGGTGTACAGGCATGGGGGTTCCCTGCAACCCACACAGACACACGGACACACGCTAGAGGGCGCCTCAGATCATCCCCGGTTGGCCTCGTTCTGGGTCCTGTGAAACCTGTACGCCCCCTGGCGTCAGCGTCCAGTAGCGGACGCCGCCATATTGGTTTGATGGGAAGGTTTCCCCAATAGCCCGGCCTGCCAATAGGACATCAATAGTGAGCCGACCGGGAGCAGGCCACCAGGGCCTCCCCTCCCATGATGCCTCGGTCAGATGTTTGTCAAAGCAACCACCGCCCCCTCAATCCTTTCCTCAGGGTGGGCGGAGAGAGGACGGGCAGGGGTACCCCTCTTGATCAAAAGGGAGCGCTACGGTCGACGCTCCCGGCAGCCCTCGTGCAACGGGAGTCTCGCCAAGGAATCACGTGATGCGCAACGACAACAGCAGAGACCCCTACCGGAAGGCAGGTGCCCAGGTTACCACTGGTCCTCACTTCCATGGGTGGGGTGGGGCACTTCATGCCTCAGGGAGAAGGGGGATTGGGGGAGTAGCATGGGCTTCTGACCACCGACTGAAACAGCATATCCCCAGGTCGCCAAGTTGGTTAGCCTTTACTAATTCAAAGTATGGGAAGGGCTTTATGTCAGTGTATGAGTGACACAGGTCTGTACGTTGGAAAACATGCAACATTTTAAAACAATGAACACTTTGAAAAAGTGAAACCACAAAAAAAGCAACACCGGATATAACACCCGCTGCTAAGTGATTAAAATTCCATTTTAAATGTTTGCAAACGTTTCAATATAATACTATCATAACGATATTATAAAACGGTATGGTTTATATATGCGTACAGCAATACAATACATCAATCACGCGGACCCATGTTTATTACTATAAAAATGTTTGAATAAGGTTGTTTCCAGGTTGCTATAAAAACGTTTGAATAACATTGTTTCCAGGTTAGCAAGATATTATTGTCACCTGGGAGTACACTAATGGTTTGGAAATCATTTACTGCCTTAATCTAGTTAATGGGATATATCCATTTTAGACTAAGGCCCTATCAGTGTAACCTTTTTCTACGTATCATAATAATTATATGGAAAGCATATTGGGCTTCTATCAGGGTGTCCAAGATTAGGGCATATCAGAGAACTAGAACAGAGGCTATTAATGTGATTGTCATTCTCCTCAAAGGGGAATAGTGCTGTTGGTATTTGGATGATGCCCCGGGAGCTCTAGATCCAGACCATCAACGCATGTACACATTAATTACATCCTACCATTATTATACTACACACTCAGAAAAGTCAGCGTCATTGTCGCTAAAACTACCCTCACCTGGAGGTCAGGCAGTCCTTTGTGTATACCTTTCTATGTTGGCCTATGTTCCAGAGGCATGTAACAGGAGGCTCAGGTAGTCGTGTGTCAAGCTTCTATTTTGCCTCTTTGTGTAGTTTACTTTGGAGGGTCCTCTCTCATTTAGTATCATGTTTATTTTCTTTAGGAATTAGATTCATGGATTCTCCATAAAATGACCTTTAATAAGATCAGCTTAAAGAAGGGAGGACTTTTAAATCCCAGAGAAATAGAACATAATTAACACCTTTGTGCATCAGGATGTCAGTCAGTCAGAGGGTAATCAATGCATCAATCAATGCATTAATTGTCCCAATCCGGCTATGACCTTCACCTCACATTTGAGACAATGGGGAGGTGATTAAGGCGATCAAGATAGGAGTGGGGTGCCACCTATCAAATTTATCAGTCTTATCTGTGTCCATTGTCCCTAGGTGTGAACACTGGGTTATAACAGATTTACCTACAAAGGGCAAGGGGCGAATGATTCTATAGAAATGTCCATGCTCGCGTGATAATCCAAACTCCCCAGTTGTTAAATAATAACTCCCTAAACAACCCCATAGATCTATCCTTCTGATATAGCAAATCTTTGGAAAATGTAGGGATGAGAAGCCTATTGGGCTGGTATTTGGATTGGGACGCCATATTTGAACAATGGTAATGTTACATCCTTTAGATAAGAAACACAGCTTTCAGTATAATAGGATCATATGTCATGCTTTATAACGATGGCGTTAAAATCTCCATGTGAGCTGCCCTAGACCCATTCATTACGCTATATGGAAATACACTGCTTTCAATCGACGAGATGTAGTTACCTTTACTAGACAGAATGGTGGCCAGAAACTAAATAGGGAGAATAGAAATGAGGAGCTCGATGTAGTTACAGCGCAGGTGCTTCACAAGGACAGGCCATATTTCACATTCACCATTGTTCATACATGTGCCTATTTGTGGATCCACCAAGACTCATCAGCAGGAAGGAAATGGGTGGGGGGGGGGGGGGAGGGGGGGGGGTAAGGGGAGGGAGGGAGAGGAGCTAGACTGAAGACTGTGCAAAAATATAAGCTCTGTCTCGTTTCACATTAACAAACGAGATGCAGACAGAGCAGAGGCAGAAATTGGAGGCGAATGACAAGCACATCTTCCCAGAGTAGGATGGGGTGCAGCCAGAAAATAACATTAGCCAATGTGAAATGAAACAGGCTAGTTCTACGGTAGGAGTGGGTGGGGAAAAAGTGGAGTCGCGTTTCACATAACATTGATAATTGTCATGGTAGACAATGGCAGTGATGAACTATTAGGGCTTGCCAATTAATGGATATCAGGGACGATAGAGTCACACTGCAGTCTACAGGAGCACCGGTGGGGGTTCTCGTCCCTGTAATATTTAATCCGAGGAATAAACAGCTAAATAATCACTAATACAACATCACAATCTATTCACTGAAATAACTGAGTTAATGACTAAATCATTCCACACTATCTATCAGTGTGCTCAGCAGGAAATGGACAAACATTACTGATGTTTTACAAAAAGAAATCAGGACAGAGTCAAAGTATGGCTTATCCGTAAGTTTTAGATGTATACTACAGTGACTAAAGTCCCCATAATCAGACTCCCTGTGAGGCTTATCGAATATTCCAAAAGTCTGTAATAGCACTGGCAATAACGCTAAATCTCTGTATATTTGAATACTCTGAATCTATTAATGGTGATTCTACATAAAATTAATGGTGATTCTATGTAAAATGAACAGTGATTCTATGTAAAATTAACGGTGACCGTCACCGTTAAAAAAACAGTGAAAGTTATGTCCCAAAAGTTGCCGGTGATTCACCGTTATTTTGACGACATTATTTTTACAGTGCAGATCCACCACTTTACTGTCTCGTCTTATTAAACCTTAATTCCTGTACCCACCTGGTACCAACCTCCGTCATTATAGTATATAAAGCATTACCCATAACTGAAGAAAGTCTAAAGTATATAATTATTGTTATTTCATGGTGATGTAAAGAATTATAATATAAAAGCCATATAATGTTGCCATAACTACTTTGAATGTTGTAATTATCATAAGTACACATGGTCTGTTATGGTAATACTATCCCCCATAAAGGAGTGTTGTACGAATAGCAGATGGAAGGAATAGGATACACCGTTCAGCCATAATTAAAATCGCATTCTCGAGCCCTGCATTCTATCAGACTGCCGAACAAATTAGAAGATATACGATACTTTCAGTATATTATAACATTCTGCTGGCCAAACATTGTTTTCAGGGTTCATCGACTCTATATATGTATATATGTATACGATTCATATGAATAACACGATTTAAAACAAATGACCGTCAATCTCTATAAACGATACGAAACATCCTTATATTCAGGAGAATGTATGATCCATGTGTTCTGTTGTTATACTCTGCTTGGTAAAGACCATCGTAAACAATTATTGATGTTTTCACACAATTTATTTTTATAGATTGCGGGAAAAGAATTACTAAATTAATTGTTTTTTTCTTTTCACTAACGAGTTTGCTGTAACAATGCCAGCCGACGTGCAAGGAGACATTGTACACGACACTATGTATCTCTTTCGTTAGTCATGTGCCTAATATAGGTCTATACTGTGATTTGTTGAAGTAGAAAAGTCCTGGTAAAAAGTTCATGAAATGCAATCGGAAATCGAATAAACCTGCTGACACTGTCTTGTTTCGACCCTATATAGACCCGACACTATTGTTGTACATAGTGAGCGTATAGGTACACAACACTGAAAAACTATAGCCTTGTCAGTCATAGCACAGTATAGTCAAGTTGAGGACGTTGGGGGCTGTCAGTCAAGAGTTGTCAGTTTGCAGACCCATGTGGCACGTGGCAGCCCTACACTTAGATAGAACGGATTCACCATTCTGCCTGTAGGTGGTCATTGTCAACCATACAATATGTACCCTGTTAATATAATAGTGAGTATTGCAATACATATCTGTTAAAATGGAAGATTCTATGAAGTACCTAGGGAAAAGAAAACAAATTATGTGAAAAATGCATGCTTTTGGCAACATTAAGAAAATACAGCACAGGTGTAAACATTGGGGAGGGGGTGGAGGCTTTTAGAAGTTAGTCATGTCCATCATACAGGGTAGTTACCAGTCACTGACCCTTTAATTCAATATGACAGGCGTGGACAGAGCCATCTGGCGATCAGGGAGAAACCATCCGCATTTGAGCACAAAGCACTGGAGTATCGGGCACACCCACAGAAACAGATGGGGTACCTATAATCCAACAATGAATCCCAACCAGTACCCCTACCCCCAAACCCTACCCATCCACAGCATGCACCAACCCACACCCCCCCCCCCTATCAATACCCTAGGACATCCCTGGTGCCCAACCCTCAAACCCACCATCCACTATTGCCAATACCCATCCGACTGTTGAATACACAAAGGTATCCAACGCAATATACTATCGTCCCCAAATTGCCCAGGATTGTTATTTTCGCAGTGGCCTTTAATTTAATGATTGAATGACTGGCAGTATTGGCAATAGCAATGACATTAAATTAAGGAACTTGTCCCATGATCAAAAGATTCTTCCTTAGAAAACACTTTTTAACAGAATATAATTTGTATTTCATCCACCAAATGTTCAGGCCACGAAATATTTTGCACATGATGTATCGGCATGACTCTTGCCTAGGGGCTTGATGACCGGGATGGTGGGGACTACCCCCCTCTCACCTACACTCAAATCCATCCATACCCTCCTCCCAACACCCCCAATCCACACCACAGAAGCTATATCCCTGCCTCCCATCCCCCTTTCAGCGTGGACAATAGCCCTGCTAGGACCCCTTGTGAATCCTCTCCCCGGCGGTCTACCATCTCCCTAAGGCCGCCCGCAACATCAAGAAGCCCAAAATTTGACAGCAATAGCCACATTTAACGCAGTTTCCATGTTCGGACTCGGTGGACAAAACCCGGGTCCCTGCCCCGGCGGCTACTCTGAGCCGGTAGGCTAGAGGAGGCCGTGGGATGTTACATTGAGTCGTTCTGAGTCGTTCTGAGTGGCTGTGAGCTAGTAGGATGGGAGAAGGTGTTAGGTGTATAGGCGTGTGTGAAGTGGTGAGATTGCCATCGTTGATGTTGTGTAGATAGTGTGATTTCTGCTGTCCAAAGAAATAATTTAGAACAGTTTTGAATGATTACTTAAGGTTTTCACTTTGTTCAGTTACGTGGTTTTCAATGTTTATTTAGGGCTTCCTTTTCAAAGTTTATGACTGTCCAATATCAGTTTAAGCGTATTCTGATTTATAAGTTGCCAAACAGTGTGCAGTAAAATTATATGGGGACACAAGGTGATGAGACAGTGATGGAGAACAAACTGAATGGTGTGAAGAAATCATATCTATCATTATAGAAGCACTCTGACGTGGTGTACAGGAACCAATAGAGCGGCGGATGAGACAATGCGTCACATCAATTATTTCTATTTATATGTTCCGACCGAACATAATCATGTATAAGGGCCATAGCCCATTAGCCGATTTGGATGCATTATCGGCTGAGAAATCCAAAAAATAACACTACAACGTATTACCTTGGGTTTGTTTGATGAGGGTGTATATCGGCCGATATTGCACTCAAATCAGCCAATGGGTTGCCAGCCTTTCTGAGAATGCACTTTCCCATTGGGACAAAACTAATTAAACTAATATTTCTTGCATTAAACATATCTTTAAACCAGATAAGGCAAATTCTAAATCCACATCATGACCAGAGAATAAATGTCAGATATAGCTCTTACCAAGTATACGCTCCATACATTTTTAGTAATTCGCGTCTCCCATGGACTGCTGCGTCGCCTATGCAAATGACACGGAACATCGCAAATTACCATTAATTGGTGTTACCTCCCCTACCCCCTACTCCCATCTAGCAGCCCCCCCCCCCCGAGCTTGAAGCCGAAACACACCTTTTCTGTGTGGCCTAATTATAATTATCTGCCCTTTTATATTCTGCCACAACTGCCTATGCATTCTTTATCGTCAGAATCAACATGGAAACTCAATGAATAATTTTCCCCAACAACATAGTCATAGCTTTATCCACACTTTATAACCCCCCATGATACATTATCCATGAGACAATCCATCTACTTAATGGCAGCCGCTGGGAATAGATACTTATTTCGGTGTAAGCTCGTTTCCCGCCATAACTGAGTGTCGTCTGCAGCTGATCTAGATCTACTCTGTATAATTGTGTCGTCTGGTTCTCCTTTCACAGAAGCGCACAGCTGAGAAGCATGCAGTTGAATGACTGTCAGTTGGCTGGGGTGCACAGAAAATCTAAATACTCCGGCCCTTAGTCTGAAGTGGCTATCCCAGGTTAGTCATAGGGACATTGGTCAGGCATGACCAAGTGCTATGCAAAAATGACTGAGACATAACAACATATGCCTAATGCCTTATTCAAAAGGACTTAGCCTAACACTCATTGAAATAGAGAAGATTTAGGTTCGTTGGTCAGTACTGACCAACCTGACAATATTAACTAACCTAGGTTAGTCGGATAGGGAGCCAAAAAAATGACTAACTTGATTAGACTATAGTACCTGAGAGATTGGTCGTAAAGCATATCAGTGTACATCGCTTATAGTGCTGCTGGAGGTGTCAAAACGGGTGTTGACTGGAACCTCCACAATAATGTCTAACCTCAAACCTAAACTATACACATCAAATTACATTGACGGATTAGCTATCATCATATTGCATAGCACTCAGGGTGACATAGTGTTAAAGCCTACATTATGCCTACCGAATCAACATTATGCCTACCTCTTAAATTCATAACTAAAGCAGACCAACTCACTCAGAAGGCCACTTTCATGCAAAAGGCCTGGGGGAGAATCTTGTTAATTTGCACACAACAGAACAGAGCAAATCGACTGTAAGTAGGTACTGTGCTTTCCCGGCTATAGCGTTTGATGCATCAACCGGCAGGACTTCAGGGCGTCAGCTCTAAATTAACAGCGATTGGGAAAAAGTAGTAGGGAGCTGGCAGTGAGACTTATAAGGTAGTGGGGAAGTGTTAACTGCTGCAGGTGCTGCCTTGTTGTAAAAGAACGCTTTAATTTCTCCCACTGCAGCACTGCTGCTCCCCTTTCATTCTCAGCGCTTTAGAGCTGCAATGATGGTCGGTTCCATCACCCTCCCTTTTCCTGCAGTATAGATGTTAACACTCACAACTGTGTGCCCCTCTAACTACTATGGTCCAAGCTTGCTCCTTCTCTGCTTCTGTGCACCTTCTCTGATTGGGCTCTGTCCATTTGCTTACACCAATAATGTAATATCAACAGGAATGGGAAAGAGTTACTCCCATATTAGAGTTAAGTCGATTTCAGGAAAGCCTTGAACCTATCGTTGCTGACCATTATTCATTTTGATGCTTCGCATCAATCTCATTCTATGCATTCCTAGCTCTTTGATCGGATGACTGTCTTGACTGTCATGTTAATTTGTCTCCCTTTTGGGGAAGGGGGGGGGGGTAGGAGGGTGATCTGGTGAGCATCATAGCTGTAATCAGCTCTTTTCTTTTTGTAGCCAATAGGGGCACTTCACAAGTTTTTTTTGTGGCCTCTCACAATCTGTCATTTGCATAACGCTGATTTCAAAGTTGCTCAATGTAGCGGGTCAACCCCTGTGAGGCTCCTATCTGGCAGAATATGTTGAGGCTTGCGACTTAGGGGATATCTGAGGTCCATATGTGGTTAGAAGCCCCACTCTCGCAAATCCATTTGTCAGATATACGTGTGAAGTACATAGGTCGCAAAATATCTTATAATGACCCTAAATCACTAATAATTTTGGTCCTGAATTGCAAAACATACAGATTTCCTAATTCTATGTTGACCGATGTCATCGGAAAATGAATTCCATGAAAACCCCGAAAAGAAAAAAATGAAACTATCGCTTTTGCCATATTGGGAATTTTGCAACTGTATGGTAGTGGTCCCTATATTGCAAAAAGTTGCGAGATAGGGGCCTCTCAACTGTTCCTCTAGTTCAACCCATCGCAAGGGCTTTACCATGAATTATGTGAGCAACAGCACAGACAGGAGGCTCCCCGCGAGGGCATGTAGACCACCTTCTCTGCATGGCTGCTCAGACATGATTGTCCTCATCAAATCAGTCTAGAATCTCCCCGTCATCATACATGTTTTAGAGTTTTTGTACTTAAACAGCACTTTCTGCCTATGTCTATTTCTAAATCTGTACACCCTTCCTTCTCCCCTGCACCCATCGTCTTCACTCTACACAGAGTACTCTGAACCAAAGCGTAGGGCCCAGTGAGCCCTTCCTTAAAAGGCCTGTTTATTTGCTCGCTGCTGCTCTCGACGGCTCAGGCGAGCTGCTCGGCTTGACCTCATTTGGAATCCGCATCGACGCCCATAGCTCAGCATACCCTGTTAGAAATCCAAAACCCAGTGCAAATTCAGCGTCTGTGCCAAGACTAATACTAATAGTGTCCAATCTTCCCTGCATTTACCGGTGTCAGACCCAATCTTAATTGTGTTTCACAGAATAAATACTCAAGAAAAAGATGAGTAAAATAAGAATTAGAATAACATGGGATGGGGAGGATGAGGGGTGTGTGGATTTAGGCGAGCCGTCCCAGCTGCCAGGAATAATTCTCTTATACATGGCTCAGTATGGGGCGAGTAGCTCGGCTATAGAGGCCAAAGCCCCCCCCCCTATACTGTGGCCTGTACACACACAATGATTCAGTGTTACAGGCTGCTCAGGGGGAGAGGGGGGGGGTATGGCGTCTACAGTTACAGTATAGGTCCACTGTGAGCTGGCTATAGGATAGCTATTGTAGCAGGTCGCCCCAGTGAGCCCTTGCATATGATTGTCATGATAGGCCCATGGGTAGAAACGATCCCTTGTGCTTATAAATAATTCCCGTGTTGAAAATGCTCTAACCCGACCCTCTTCTCCCTCCAGTCCATAGTAATCACCGTCTATATCGCCACTTATGCAAACATTTCCGGTTCCTGCTTTCACCGGTACCCACCGGCCCGTGTTGATATCATAGTGCACACTAGCGGCACCAGTGTGACAATTTCAGTCTCCCCCAGCTCGTTTCAGAACGAAGCGCAAGCAAATAGTTCACTCAATTCCTACAGGCTATGTTCAAGACGTGAAATCCAACGTTGTATATATTATATATTTATATTTTTTGTTGCAAAAAGCAATAAATCCAAAAGCAGTTTTTTTGCAAAACGCAATAAATCCAAAAAAATCATGAAACATGGTTTTTGTGTCCATAATTCTTCAAATACCTTCTAAATAAAATTGTTTTCTTATTATCAAATAATGCTTTTAACAATATAAAGACAAAGGTTCACGCGTTTTGGTCTGTAGCCTGGGTTATTTCACGAGTTGGAGGTAGGGCCGTATTTCACGAGGCCGCAGGCCGAGTGAAATGCGGCCCTACCTCCAACAAGTGAAATAACCCAGCTACAGACTAAAACGAGTGTTCCTTTGTATTTATTTTTTACCTTTTTCGATTCAAATTAAATTATTACAGGGGGAAGGGCCTAAATAGGGTTGAAATAGCTTTTTTCTACGTCGTTCAAATGTAAACAAACCGCCATTTTGATGACGTCACAGGGCCGTGAAATACGGCCATGGGTTATTTCACGGGGGGCGTGCAATACGGCGATCTTTGGTTAAATCAATAGCACTGCCGTATTTCATAAAAAATAAAGACCAAGATTGTATTAATAAAGCTTTATTTAGACAGTACACATAAAAGAATAAACAGTCATACATACAAAAACAATCTTTGGTAAGGTGGATTTATTCTCTTTTGCAAAAAAAACCCCTGAATTTTCGACAGGCCCTATCTATTAAATAAATACATTATACATTTTCAATTTACCCTACCAAATACCCCTGACCTGTTTTCTCCCGATTTTGTATTTTGCCGTTTATTGCGTTTTGGAACCAAACTCTTCATATGTATATATAATATGATATAATATTTAAATAGTATTCAAAGACAGTCCTAGAATATTACCTCTGTTAATTATCATCAATCTTTTAGATTTAGAGTATGTTAACTCAAAAAGGAAAGGCATATAGAATAGATATGCCAAAGCAAAGCTCTTGATGAGCTGTACCCGAATATGGCAACATCACAATATCTCTTGTGTGACATCCGTACACAGGCATACATAGATGTGTGTGTTTTGCCAATGTTAGACAATTCTCACACTCCTAACTATAAGCTTACATGCATAGTTATAACACATCTACTCTTCTCTCCATTTCCGTCCAAGCCTTCTATTTCATTATTGTTTTTAATTTTTTACCCACCCTAAAGAGGGGTTTAGAGATTTTTCATCAATATTTGCTCAAATGCAGCAAAATTTGGTTCTTGAACAATTATGACTTAAGATCAATGAACAGTTGAATCAATCTATCACATTGAATAGATATTACTCAGAAAAGTCTTGTTTAGTAGAAACCCAAAATAATTGGTTGAAATATTGTTGGTTAATACACTTTTCTGACTTACAATAGCCGAAAAATGGAAAAGGTCTGTCGATCATAAGGTAATTGATTGCACTAGTGGGGAGAACGCCCCATGATATGACAATCCTCCATACTATATCAAATAATTATCTTAACTTAGATAAAATGCATCATGCTGGTCATCTTAAATATACGAATTCTCTGCCATCTTAGTTCTGAAATAGCACCCTTGGTATGAGGAACTGTGCATTATTTAATTTTAAAATGTCATGATGTTAAGGTTAATTAAGGCATGGGGAGTTATGAATAGTGTGCCTCTGATTGATGTTTCTCTTTATGTGTTGACCCTGGCCTGCATCTGATGAGCTAATTGCTGAATGCTTCATTGCCCCCCCCCATCCTGATACAGAAGCATCTGTCTCTGAAGCTAGGCCTTGTTAACGGGTCCCCGAGGCCACTTAGCTAACAATCAATGATCCTATGGTCAAACTGCAAATAATACTAAGGGGGTAATTAGCCTCAGGCCTCAGGAGCCACCGCCCAATGTGCAACATCACTGCTCATACAGAAGTGGGTGGGTGCATGGGTGGGTGTGGGTCAATAAGGGGTACGGTTAGGTAACAGTCATGTAAAACGAATCTTAATACTTTTTTCTCCAACTCATTTTATGTATAATGGAAATATTGAATGATCGATTGTGCAGCATCCATGCTTTTTGTAATAAAATGCCTGTAGAAAGTTGTAGTTTGTAGGTATCATAATTATATATATTTGTCATATTAGCATTTTTGTATTTATCAAAGTGAGTCTAATGGCGAAGACTGTAGCTTGAAGCACACTCCGTGGGCCAGCGACATAGGTCAACTAGTGAGGACATTATTCATGCATGACTAGAATTGGGGATGTATAGATCTCATCTCTTCAGGGAAAGAGGTTGGGTTTCCTCGTTCACATGCCCATTAGTGCCTCTAAAGGAATTCTAATTGTATTACTGTAATGTCAAACGCTTGCATGTCCCGGTTAGCTGGTAGTTTTACAGCCCTTACACGATGGACATAGGCAATGAGTCAGCTCTCCGATCCCATTTCAAAGTGTCCCTAGCACCGTATAAATCTAATTTGTTATAATTCATGGCAATGGCTGTAGATGGGCGGGGTGACTATTCATTATTAACACTAATCTCTCCGTGATGTGATTAAGCATTCCTGTAGCACTGCCATTTCTTTAAAATAACATTAATACTGCATACGGACTAGAGCTGAATCAGATGTTAGCAATATTAAGGATAAACATAATGCCTGGAATACCTACATAGGCTACTATGAGAGCGTAATATCTGTAGGATAACTCCTCTGTAATGGGGGAAGGAAACATATCCCATGTCAATCATGACTCAGCACATTTGTACGGGTCGGGAAGGGAAGCTGACAAAGAGGCGCAGTTAGTGACTATCTGCAGTCAGTTAATTGTCGTCTGCAGAAAAAGTCGTTCCCGCCATATGCTTAAGAGCATCTGATTCAGCAGACGACAACCCCATTCTGTTCCCGCATCCATTAGACGCAGGCTAATTTGTCAAAGATGGATATTAATTAACATAGATCTATCATACAAAAGAGCACACAAGGGACTGCCAGATGATCCTAACCCCAAATTACCTGGGTGGGGTATAATAGGCTATTTATAGACCGTTTTCAAGCATTGTTGATGTAGAGCATATATTCCAAATGAGATTATAATATAATGTTGGTGATGTAGAACAAGATGCAATAAACCTAACTGTTCTAATTGGCCATGTGCACTGTGGATGGAAACAAACACGGTGAAACAAAATATGGGAGGGTGGGGGCGTGAAAAATAATAATTATAGTCTCCTCATTTAGCCGTGTGTTCCTCGACTAAAATAACCTGGTAACTGAAACAGCAGTAGCATGCGCTTTCCTCTCCTGATTTAATCAGGAAGGGCAAAAGAAATGAGTCTCCTAATTTCTTTCGGAGCGTATCAGCAAAGGTCTATCTTCCCAAAGCGCCAGATTTCAGAGCGTTAACTGAAAGGAAGGAATCCACTTAAGCCATTCTGTGCAGTGCAAGCGTTGGCTGTTTTTCTCCTCCCATCAGCGTTTAGTGCCGTGAATGACGAGCTCGCTTGATGAGATTTAGCAGGTTATAAACGCAGACAAGACTCGACAAAACCTGCTAGATGTAGAAACGTGTCTGCAGACTGCAGTGGCTTTTCCTTGAATGTCACCATTCACACTACCCGGTAGTAGCCGTGGTCGCCAAACACACACACGCACCCACACACACACAGACACACGCGCACCCCGTGGGCGATATTATAGGCAGCGAGCTAATCGGAGACATTTCCGGCCGGTGCTGTTATGCAGAACGGACGTGGGCTGACGCAAAACTGTTGGCGAAATAACCTATAGCAGCCACGTCCGACCCCCGCTAGGCGGCGTGAGGGGGCAGACCGGTCGTGAGCTGCGTTGAAGGCGATAAGAAATTCGTTTTCTACTGATTCAGATCAACATGGCCCGGATCTGTCCTGTCACGTCACCCTGTCACGTAGGCGACCACTGCTAAAGATGATTAACAAGAAAGGAATATTACAGCAAAAAGGTGGAGAAGAGAAAGTGAAAATGGTCAGCATCAGCAGACTTATTTTCAGTAGGATTTCTGTAGGATTTCGTTTTACACAATATATGATACAGATATGTTCTGATGTATTTGCTAATGCCTTGAGGGTAGGATCCCTACTGAGAGAACTCTTTGGCTAGCCGAGGATATCCTGTTCTAAATAGCTGAATATAATAATATCCACAAACTTATCTTAAAATTAAAGAAGGTCACTTTAGATAAACAAGATGGAGAAGGAAGGGTAGCTCAAAATATCATAGAGTTCAAAGACAGAGTCAAATGGAAAGCTGACAGAGAAGCACACTAATCTTTGCATCCCTATACCTCTTTGACATAACAGTATGGTAATGCCCTAGAGGTAGGCCCCTATGCTAAACATCCCCATATTGAGCCATGCAGTGAATCTGTATATATTATTCACGACAAGGAAAGCATATATGGAGACACTCTTTCACAACCTAGTCCGACCATTCCCGTATCGCAGAACAACAACCATTAATCTGTTAGGATTTTACATCAAAGCCGACTAGCTCTACATGTTGTTCAATGTGATTTTAAATCCCCTCAGGTATTTGGAGTCTTCCGCTCGGTCTGAATGTCACTTCCAATCTTAATGACTCATCCACAGGAAACTCATAACACTGCCACTGGCATCAAGCTGCTCTATTTTGAGGTTTTCTTCTACTATGAGCAGCTCATTCTCCATGAGCTGCTCCTTGGACCATCATTCTTGTTTTATATCCAAAGCGGATGTTCCCTTTTGAACTTAATTGCTTTGCCCCCCGAAAACAACTAACTCATGATAAACTGACTCTTGAGATGAATGCCAGTCCGAAATGTCAATATAATTACCGTCGTTTCTTACACCTTTATATTGGTGTCTATTGCCTAGGAGTAAGAGTAATGCTTGTTGTGGATGGAAAAGTGTGTTCTATCCGAGCTAACTAGATTTACATGTATACAATTTCAGGGATGAGAACTTTACTGATGTAATTGTACGACCATGCAAGAGTGTTTTGTTTCAGGAGACAATTATAATTATTTTATTATTAGTCTCATAATATTATTCATAATGAGAACTCCAACCATGGACATGTTATATAGTATGGTAATCTATTTGAATCAATGCAGTTTATTTCATTGTAAGTAGATTATCATCAGGTCTCAGCTCAAGTATAATTATACTAGAGCTCAGAAAATGATCATTCCAGAGTATGCACAATTTCACGTTGTGTCATTCTGATTCCAGAAAAAGCTACATTGATCCATTGCTAGATTGTTAACTCACTCAATCACATTTGAGAGATGCTCATAGGTCAGACTGGGCAGGTATTGGCTACCTGCCAGATGGACGAGAGGATGTTGAGGGAAGGGTCACCTTATCTATGTAGTCTTGGGTAGTAGAAAAACTAAAACTAACCATCCTTAAGAGGAGGTTCTTTTAAAGGTTGATGCATCACTGCAAGCAGGGGGTTGTACTCAGTATAGAGGAGGAGGGGAGGAGGATGAGGAGGGGGGAGGAGGAGGAGGAGTGGCATCCTTTAGCTTAAGGCTTACTGAAGGAAAATAATACTATTTTTAGTTCAGTGCACAAAGAAATAGCCTATATCTTTCTCATATTATATAGCACTTAGATAAAATAGCTTTCTACATCTCCACATAAAGTATCATCATTATATTTAGCTATCTATTTTGATGACGCACAGTCATATCTCAGACCAGATTCTTAAAATCACAGAGAACTTCTCCGTGAGCATAAGAATACACTTATAAATAGACACAGACAACCTTTTTTCTTTCTGTCTATCAGCAGAATCCATTAGCTCTTCCTAGTCTATTATGATGTACTTCAGAGAGTGATGGACAGTGACTGGGGATTTAATTGATGATGGTTTGCTGTCTATTCCATTTCCCCTCATTCCCTCTGATTTTTCTCAAAATAAATGTTATTCTAGACCAAAAAAAGAAGATGTGTTTCAGGTTGCATAGTCTGAAAATCTAGGTAGGGTAGGTCGGATTTGTATTTGTATATTTTATTTTGGTCTGAGAAGTATTCAAAAATTGACTTGCAAACTTAAGCGCTATAAAATTGACTCTAAAATGGCCCAAAATTCCTTGAAATATAATTTTTAGGGTCGGCCCTGTTTTGCTAGGTAAGGTCGGGTAACCTTTTTTTGGTCCTACTGCTCAATAGTTGAGTTGAGTTGGGCAATATATGGTCATTTTGGAATAAGATCATACACGATTTTATCCCCTCCATTGAAAATACACTAGAAAAGACCATGGTTGGACCCCATGGGACCCACTTTCTGAGCTCTCACTGCCCATGGATACCATATTAATGTGCCCCAAACCATAGATGATCGATTCTTTCAGCATTTGGGACATATATGTCCCAAATGCTGTATATATTATATATATATATATAATGTAGGATTTAGAATTTGGTAAAAATCGGATATTCCCACTTTCCTTGACAAGTTTCCATGTCTTATTATAATAGTGGTGGCCTAAATATAATCTTCACCAACTCAAACCTATCTTACCAGTTCCATTACGCCCATTTTAAATGGTGGGAAATCTAACAATAAAAGACTTGGTATAACTATATAGGCTATGTAGTATATCTATCTTTTAGAGTATTTAGAGATAATCATATTTGGCTGCAGTCTAGGCATTGGACAGCTCTTTAGTCCATTGCAACGGCTGACTTCTCCAACACCTTCTGACCTGTTGTGTGAATGCCTGTCTTTATACCACTAGTGGCCACCACCCCATGCCTGTTGCTATAATGAGACCCATTGCAGCAATCACTGTGAACAGGCCTACCCGACCATTGTGGAGCTTATCACTCATGTAAACTCCAATAAATGAATAATGCATGTGGTTTTATTTTTTTATATGAGTCACAGCACCTATTTTGCATACCTGGGGAAAATAATTCCTCACTCTCATTCTTTTTGGATAGGTATTTTTTTGCTGCTCTTGCAGGGAAAGCTTTGCGGGCTCTTCCATCATAGCATTTGGGGATGTCATATTCCCGATACCAATAGGGGTCAATTTCCTCGTGTTTGACTTATTTTTTCCTTATTTCCCACGGGTTTTGCAGTTTTTTATAGCAGAGACCCGTTAATGGTTGCCCAGACCAGTTGAGACGAAAACTACAGTTTTCTAGTGGGCACCTGTTCCTATTATCGCTCACCACCGTCGCTCTTAACTATCACCTTGTATCTTAATGGAACATCTCCCCTGCCCCGTTTACCCTCCCACCCACGGAATACCCCAGTCACGTGACCAATCCCGGCCTCCCTCAACCGGAAGTGGAAACCCCGCGGTCATGCGTAGATAAGGGTCCGGACCACGTGTTTCCGGTGTGCCCGTGAAAGATGGCCTGACGCCCGGTCTGGTAGACAATAGATTGGATCTTTTTCCTCCTGTTGGTTTTTGGTCTCTGGGAATACTGGTCATTAAACAAAGAGATTGAGTGGCTTGCCGAGGAGGTCCTTCTTGTTAGGCCTTTTATGCCTCTATAGGGTAAGTGTATGTACTTTAAACTGTCTAGTGACTTTAAGTGAAACAAAGCGTACTCTGGCTAACAGTGATTTAAAGGACAAGACAAAAATAAAGATTGTAGATGTTCCAAAGGTATTTATGTGAGGAAGATGCATACAAAGGAGGGTCCAGAAGATAAGGAACCATTGCCTGAATAGCATTGACCTGGAAATAGTCAGCAAATGTTTGAGAGGCTAATAATTCATCGATATCAACAGTATGAGAGTGCACTATAACCGGGTTATCTATTCACCATGTGGTATATATAACTGCCAGTGTTCCTTCCATCAAAGCCCCCTATAACACCCACATCACCCTCCCTAGCGGAAACTTTCCTTGGGGCCTGCCAGACCCCCAAAGGCTACAGATGCAGTCACTTGGCTCACTGAGGTGTTGTGCTTGGAATGTGGTGGCACAGGCTTGGTCTCAGGTTTGGCTTGGCTCTTTCCTCTTGCCCCTGCCTGGTCTAGGTCCAAGTAAAGGTCTCTGTATGCACTTAGGGTTGAGGAACAGGCGTGGGCTGGACCCTATTTAAGGGAAGATAAAGGTCGAGTTATGGGTCCAGTAAATAACAGTAAGGACGTTGTGGCTCCCCTGCTAAACCTCCATCTGTTTTCTGTCATATCTCTGTCCTTATGATCAGTGACTAAGATCATATTATGTTCACACACTGCTCTGTTGTTGGTGCTCAGAGATGTCTGTGCTACTTTGGCATTAGGATAAGACTGCTTATTAGAAATAAGAAGCATATAAATGGTATTCTATGTTTCATTACATTACAAAACCTTCTAATTCAGAGGAGGTATACATGTAGATAAGTTTGGATATTAGCAGGAGAATCTGAATATATACAATTCTAAGGTATGGGTGGAAGCAAGAGATGAAGAAAGACTAACTAAAACCCCAGAATGTTCTACTGTCAGAAGGGATGTTACCTTTCTATTATGAGCAGTTTCACAATGAAATGCAATGTGAAAGTTATCAGATTACAGAATTTTTGATGGCAGTTCAGAAGCCATATATTTCAACCTCCAAGCCAGCTGTAAGCACAGTCGCCTGGTCAATTTGAAATGGAATAACACCGACACACAGGGAACCTCGCCGTTCAAGATAGATCACTGGGCGGAATCCATATAATGAACAAAAAGGGAGTTAAATACTTTACTGCTCATTGGCTTCCTGGGCCATGTCCGAAATGCCAGCTCTCTGGGATCCTAGCTCTGATTTAAGAGAAATATCGGGGGTATTTTACAGACGCTGCAGAGGATACCCTGGATCTGAAAGGGCGAGCCTGGCTCACATGTAATGATGAGGACTAGAGGAAAATGAAATAATATAATGAAGTCAGGATTGCCTGACAGACAGCACTATGTACAGGAGGGGACACATCCGTGTAGAGGAGGGTAGATGGGGTCTTGTGATTGGACGCATAGGAAGCGGGGGGTAAAGAAAATTGAATACAAGACATGGAGGGGTTGGAAGAACTATAGGAGTAAATGAAGGAAAAGATTGATTTGAGATTAAATAGATAAAATGAGATCAGGGTTATTAAATAAGCCTAGAGTAGCCACGTAGCACTGGTTGGTTAGGGATTAGGGTCAAGGACATAAAGAAAGGGGACATATAGAGGCATAGAGAGCGATAACTGTGAGGGAGAGGGGTTATAAATATATGGTTATGAAACTGACCTCAGCTGTTTGGCTACTCTCTCTGAAGGTTGCGTATAGATAGACTGCCATATTTGAACTGTAAATAACTGTGATATCGAATTGACTTATTTCAGGATAGGACAAAAATAAAGTTTGTTTCAGGTGACCCGACCGACCCTATCAAGATTCAAACGCTGTATCCTATTATTATAGGTGTTTAATCAGTCTCTCAATCAATGGGTTCTGCTACGTGCAGTACTTAGGATATAGGATATAGAATATAGGATGTCATATGTTATATTATGTAATAATGATAGAATTATGAAATAAAACACACATAATACTATTATGTTTCCTCCCGCATGTTCCAACTCTCCCTTCTCCCCACTCCTCTGTCATCAGATGACGAAGCAATTTTCCTCAGCTTTTGCTCAAATGCCTTTTACAAATATCCATTGCTCAACGGAATTCACTCGCGGTTTTTCCCTATTGGGGTCTGCTGCTGAGATTTCTCTTTTGAATCCCGTACAGGCCAAGATGGGAGGAGATCACCAATAAAATAAACCAAGGCCAGCTGTTTTATGCCACAAAATGTGGAATTTTAATGTCTGAAATGACATGCGAATGCCAGAGCGAAGATGTGGGTGTCTGGGTGTTTTTATTATGCTTCAGAATGGGGACAAGTAAGACCTAACGGCACTACTAAGTAGTATATTGAGGTGTCACCTTTAAAAGCTCCCCCCAGAGTTCGAGTTAAACTGATTTTACTAAATCAATGGGTTCTGCTACGTGCATTATGATACATGATATTCATTTTTGGGCAACAGCCAGTATAACTCAATAACACACATATACATTCAACATTACATTTTTTTGTGACAAATTGTCTTGATTTTAATGAAAGCTAACGTATGGTCTACTATACAAGCCATGCTCGGTACCAATACCCAATACTATACATATACAGGTTAACAAATCTGCTCGGATAAGCGTCTCTCCAGATGGCAGGTGGGGACGAACATGGTGTAGGAGACCCTCTGATGAAAGTGTCAGAGACCCTCAGACGCCACATGGGGTGGGGGCAGGGGGAGGTGAAAGATGGGAGAGGGGTCTAATGGTCCAAAACATATTAATCAGAGGCCGGCCATGTCTCCGCCTCGATCTCTGACAGAGCCTGATGTAGGAGCAGCGTGCTCTCCTGTGAGACCCATTCACGGGGCTCCTCCCTTCCCACATTACCATATTCCACCCCTCCCGCCTCCTCATCCATTTGGCCGCCATTACCAGCTGTTCGGCGCGCGCGTCGCACGTCCTGCGTGCATACTGAGATATGCAAACGCGCACCCCCCCCCCCCCCACCTGCCCATCTCTCATCCCGCTGTCCCCACCCCTCCCCCACCCTCCCCACCTCCATACTATAGCTCTTGTAGCTGAATTGCCACTCAAATGACATGTGAGGATCGAACAGCTGGTGTTTATAAGCTGGTGTTCACTGCAGAGTTCAGAGGACAACTTTTATGGCGGCAACTAACTCAAAAGTCGTCTGCTAGATTTGACAGCTTTTTTTTGTTCGTATTTCCTTAACCTTTTCCTCACCAATCATGTTTGTGTTTATAACTGTGTTTATGTTTTTGTATGATGTAAAACATGTAGTGTATCGGGCCCTCCATCTATTGCTGAGCACCTAATGCATATGCAACAGTTGTTTTTAAGGCAATGCGATGCTATTTATTTCCGCCAGCTTATCTTGAATAAGCAAGAGGGCCATTCATCCCCAAGGGTCTCCTATGGAGAGTTAGTTCACGGGACTCATGGCAAATAAAAGTACGTGTTAATCAGACCAATGCTTCCGTTGCTTGACAAGCATAGCCTTTAAGGTTGCATTGTCATTGTGTTTATACCCATCCCCTCTCCAAATCCGTATCTGCGTGGGCTGTGGTGCTTAAAATTACCCATAAAGTCTTCCAGGTCCACGAATGTTTTCATCCGCTTTTAAAACTGTGGATTCGCCACTGCCTTATAGGCTAATCCATACTGGATTTAGTCCCTTGTCAGGCTCGCCTTTGGGAAAACCTTGTCCAAGTTTGTCAGGGGTCGGTTGTTGGCTGGCTTTGTTGGCGCCTTTTTAATTGTCGTTTGGCTTGTTTCTTCGGTCCGACACGACAAACAGTGGCAGCCGACAGGTGTGAGGAAATTGCCTGTGCGCATGCCCACAAACCCCGTTGTAACGGGTCGGCAGACGGGGGAGTTGTAGCCGGAAACGGCCCGGATGATGGATCGCAGGCGGAATTATGGACGCGGCACGCGGTCAGAATGCGCACGCAGCCTCACTCACGACCATCAGCCAGTTGTCGTCTGCTTTTATGCACGCCTTTACTCGTGTACAACATAACCCTTAAACTATAACTCTAGCTGTCACGTTCAGAACTTTGCCTTTATACTTCTTCTGTCTATTTCCTTTTTGGACGTTTTTTGTTGTTGATAAAAAAAAAAACAGACCGAAATTGTAATTGTTTCAGCTCAACTTCAACCTTTCCCTGTCATACACAATGCACACTTCACACACAATGTTGCTTTATATAGTCATCATAAATAAGAAGCAGTATGCTGATATTGTATAGTTGCTTCAGTTACTATATTTCAATTCAATGAACTTGTTCTTCAAACAATAGAACGGCATTACTCTATATTGATGACTAATATTGTACAGTAGGACGACACATCAGTATTAGGCCCCTAATAGAGGAGTCTAAATTGTGTTATCCATTTTCATTATTTTTGGAACCCTTATATATTGCATTGGTACAAAACAAATCCTGCCTCTAGTGTTGGATTGCTGGAGACAGAAGACTGGATGGAAAACAGACGAGGCCTCGGCTTACAAAATATCTGTAGACGGGCGCCTTGGGACCTGCACAATAACCAGTCTACTACGTTAGCCAAGCCAAGTGTAAGCAAAGCCTTAGTGGCCAATTTCCTGCATTGTAACACTTTCCAAGCCCGCAGGATTCAATTATAGATAACCTGGGCTGGAATGTCCTGGGTCGCCCATTGTCCAAAACATATTTGGGGTGTGCTCCTGAATCGACTACTGGCCAGAGGGCGTGTGTGGTCTCCTTGCCACACAACATGGCCATTTTGATCACTCTAACATAAAATCCTCTTCTAATTCTATCTCTCTATAGACTGACAGAGGTTGGTAGTATGATCACATATCAGCTAGTAAACTGTACATTGATTCACATCGTCAACTACACCAGAGGTGGAATGTGCTGCACAGTACACCATATACCTGCACCTGTATATCAGCAAGTAAAGGGCTGTATCTTGGTGCACATCATGAACTACATCAGAGCTGGATGGGGCTGCACAGTGCACCATATACATATCCCCTCAGGACTGTATGTCAGCCAGTAACTACACCTTGCAACACAAGTCATCATGGAACTACATCAGAGCTGGATGGAGCTGCACCATATATTATGTCCTATCTGTATCTTAGCAAGTAACTGCATGAATAACAAGTCATCTATGTTAGCCGTATGTTATCAGCTGCATCTTGGTTCACCTCAGCTACACCAGGGCGGCATAGAGCAGCATGCACTAGATTTACATATATACACTGATACATCTTACCATGTGTCAGCTATTAACTACATCTTTGCTCAAACATATATCATCAACTACAACAGTGCTCCGTTCATCTCCCCAGCCTTTCAATACACCATAATAATTATTATTATGAAGCACGCCGGCCAGGTTTCATACTTTCTCATCATCATTCAAGGTGAATGAACCTAGTATTTTGGTACCAATATCTGCGAGACCTTTTAGTTCTTGTGCATTTCTATTTTACATCTGATGCCAACTGCAGCATAAATGTCTCAAGAAACAGTAGGTCCTCATCTAGTGATTTTAGTTTTAATTAGTGAGCACATTTTAAAATGCTGCTGGCGAAATTATCGACACATTAATTAGAGAAGTTTGGAGCTGTGTTTAAAGGAGGAAATAGACAACAATTAAAGTCATATGTCCCCAGGCTCGTGCAAGTATTACTTCTAGAAAAGTCCTCATTGCAGTGTTTATATCAGTGCTAAATACATTTAAACAGAAAGCAAGAAATTTGATTCCCATTTCTGTTGATGGCAATATGCTATGAAAACTATGGTTACTAAATATAGTCTCAAATGATGTTCAGTAAAGTTGGAATGATGGAGGGATATATATTCTGACGCACAGCAAAGATATACATCACAGTATACAAGACAGTCAGGATAGAAGAACATATAATCCCTAGATGTCGGTGTGGGAAGTGCTGATATTTCAGCCATATGTTTGGCTTATAGGCCTAAGACTAACAAAGACGCGTTTCGGGTAACATGATGATAGAACGGCTAAGGAGATTGCATTTAAACTGAAAATTCAGAACTTTGACACGTCTACTTGAAATTCCCTATGACTAAAATGCCAGAAACTATAGACAGAAATACAATTTTCAAAGGAATGTCTCAATTCGTCGAGGGTGGGCCCTGTCTTTACTAGCTAGATTGGGCTACCTATAGTTACCCGTAATACACTCTTTTTAATACGAGATCATCAGACACCCGAATACTATGAATGCCATTAGTAGCCTTCAATATTATTGTTATTCATCACATGGTATGTATTAATATTATGTTACAATCTAGATGTCATTGGTGTTACCATGGCCACCATATCACAGCAGCAGTTGCCAGTCTCTGTTGGAGCCCCACTCTATACTTGCCTCTGAACAGTATATAGAGACAGAAGGGCATTGAAAAGGTGGAACCGGAAGTGATTTATTGCTGTAAGATGGGAGAATACTTGTAGGTTCACCTCGTCGCCTACCACCCCCTGCCACCCACCCACCCCCACCTTCCAAACTGGTCCAAATAGGCCAAGGGGGTTGGAGGGTGGAGGCCAGGGGGTGCCTGATGGATCAGACTATAGTTAGTGACCCCCCTCTCCTTCTGGTGCACTACTGCCACTGACCGGTGGCTAGGGAGGCATGCAGGGGGAGGGATCTGGGGGATTGTTAGGGGGTGTGGGAGTGGGGGGTTACAGGAACAGTAGGTGGTAGGGACGGGCAGGTTGATAGGCGGAAGGAGGGACAGTGTGGCAATGTCTACCCAGAATGCAATACAAGACACAGCCTCCATTGATGGCAGGCAGCGGAAGTGGCGCCCTCTAGGAGTAGAGGAGGAAGGAGGTGTTGTATAGAGAATGTAAGGGAGGGGGGAGCTGGGGTGAAAGGGGCGATGACGGGTATACAATACAGTATACAATGTGGGCACTATTTCGATACCATAGCATCTGTATGTAGGGCATGGAGCAGCCAAAAAGTCTCAGCTATCCGGCACTGATAGATGGGATCTGGAGGCTGCATGCATACTGGATGTTAGTTAAAACTCCAGAGGATAAGATCTCATCAGATTTTAATAGGGTAATTGTGCTCCAAACCAACCTCTCTCTCTGCCCCCTAATCCCCCTTGTATATTTGTCATTCGCTCTGTAAATCTATACCCACTCAGCACGTTTCTTTCTCTGTGCAAGTTTCTGCGTCTCCACAACTTTAAACCACAAGGCGCTAGCCAGTTTCTGTGTTTTTTTGGGTTAGCCTCTCATAACCCTAGCCTAACTTTTACATAGATAGAACATGTTGTTAAGCAATTATAACATTAACGGATAATTATAGGCTCCCCTAACACTTGACAAGTGCTGTAGTCAGTGTCCACGGTCTTAGTGGTTTATAACACAGGGCACAATGGGTAACCAATTATACCCATGGTAAGCCCAACTATACTGTGTAGAACTTTGTGGGTTAGCAGTGCATAGACCACTGTGACTTTTCATATACAGCGCTCAGTCCCCCTCAGTAACACCTGATTAAAATAGTGGGGTAGGAATAATTCAGATTATAGTTTTGCACCGACATACCTACACCCGCATCGGTGGACAACCAAACTTTAAACATAATATCTGCTCAATATTATTTTGATTGCACCAAAACTGCCATAATGCACCCTTAGTCCTATGATAGTCTTGAAGCCGAGGACGTAAATTATCCCATTTAAGTATAGCAGATTCTTAGAAATTACATTAGGAAGGAGCTGGTGCATGTGGTTGATCTATTTAAAGTGGCATAATCACCGAGCGTATCCCACTCACAATTCTAGTACTGCTCTAGTCTACTATGTGTTTAAGTGCGAGTGGTGAGCATGCCCCTTTAAAGATGGCATGTGGATTGAAGGTGACTGAATAGAGGGGCTATAGTCCAGCCGGCACAATATTTGATGGGATGCTTCTTTTATGTGACGACCGCCCGAGCATAAGAAAGCGGCGGCGACAATTCAAACATGTGAGCAGGCATGTTTCCAAAGCGATTAGCGCGCACCAGCGACTCCTAATGCAACTTCTAAAGCATGCGTCTGTAAATATTCATTATATTTCATTCGATGAACATATGTGGATCAACAAGGGAAAAGGGACCTCCGCGGGGGATTTTTAGTTCCAACTTTGGCCACCAGAGGGCTCCATATAGCCAACAATGTTCAAAATATCATAAAAATTGTTCTATACTACTTTTTGATGGAGAATACAATAGGCCACTTTAGAAAATTCCAACTTTAGTGAAAACCTTCCATATTTGGAATGTAAAAAGAACGTTTTTGGGCCTAAATTGGTGTTTTTGCACTTGTTGGTTGCCATGGAAACATAATTTTCATTCTAAATTGAATTTTTCAAGAAATTAATGATTACAGGCCCCACAAAGATTTCTACGCTAAAAACGGAATGTAAATCCCATTTTAAGATTAAAAGCTGTGACTAAATGTTTGAAAAAGTTTGGATATTTGGGAATTTTCGTAATTATGCTAATTAGATAGAGATATCTCTAAAACAAAATAAGATAGAGCTTATTGGCATTTGAGATTGGACAGTGCCCACACATGTCCAAGGAGCCAGTTCTCAAAAACTAGAAGTGGTACCTGCTAATGAAATATATCACTGGAAAGCAGATGACCTCAATTTTATAATTGAGTTTAACCTTTGGTGGACCCTTTTCCCTCGACTGTCCACATATTTCTCAGTCTAATCCATTCTTCCGATTAACCTGTGACAAAAGGCCAGTCCATTATAGAAAAGGGTGAAGGGTCAACGTCCTTGGCAGCACCCAATGATAGCAGACGACATTGCTTTCTGAAGGCATTTCACCGCGTTTTTCCCCACCACCAGCTGTCACCATTTTCCCGCCAATCGATATATCATCTTCACCGACAACTTCTGGGATTATCTTTCAAGAGGAAACAAAATATAGGCTTCACAAATGCATATATTGAAAATCAATTTGCTTGTGTAGAAGAATTGGTAGAAGACCTGGCATACATGAAAGAGTCACTATATGCTACGTTTTTCCGAAAGGAGCGACATCGCACTGATTTTCTCTTACAACATCTTGGTTAAAATTCCTCCTTCAAGCTGGACTGTTCCCATGCATTATATGAATCGGAGTTGCAGAGTTGGTACAGCCTATAATATTGTGGCTAGGGAAAACCCTTCCACATCAATGAGGTCGTAAAGATGAGAGATGAGACGTCAGTTCGAGTACTTGGTATCTTTTATTAATATTAATATTAATGTCAGAGTACCAGTCACTAGGGCTCAGTATATAAGTTACTGATGGTTGCAAGATGATAAGTGATTTCCTCCTCCATCTGACCGGGGTATAAGTACAGGTGCCCGGCAGGTGGAGGGGGTGCCCATGTGACCGGAAGTAGATGTAACAGTGGTTTTCATTGGATAATATACATTTGACATTTGATTGGATAATTATATATTCATGGCTTTAACATGTGGTGTGCGCTGGACCGCGGGTGGGGAGCCTGGGTCCAGTGCATTATGGGTAATGGATTACATGATAAGTAGCATGCACACATGGGGGCTTTGTCGCCTGCCTCCAGGTGGTCTCCAGCCGGCTCAAGTGGCTTTGGCGGTGCCACACTGATTAAGGGTGTCCAGCTTTATAGCATTGTTTATGTGTAGACAGTTAATCCTTGGGGTCAACATATTGTGTATAGAGGACCGGTCAGTGCCTTGTCGTCTGGAGGGGCTGACCGTTACCTATTGTCCAAGGGATAAGGGTCTGCTTGTGATCTATGGATTAATTATGCATGGGGGTTAGTTTGGCTTGGCTTAGTGAGTAATATGTATGTCTGACGTCTAGGTGTACTTTGATGGACATATAGGTTGAAAATATGTATAAAGTATTGTGCGTATTACAAATAATAATAAATATGAATATTAATAATCATAAATCATAATTATGATGTAATATGACGTAATATGACGTAATATGACGTAATACAATTGATGAAGGTAAAATAAGGGGTTTTGTGGCGTGACAGCACCCCCCAATACAACTCCTGCACGCCCTCGTGCAGGCCGCGAAGTAGTAGAGGAAGAGTTATGTCACGCTTCAAAAGTATTATCAACGTTTTTTGTATTTTAAGATTTTCGATATATCTATCTTATGCTATGACTATGACTATGTTCTTAATCACATTTTCTAGGTTTATACAGTGTTTTTACATACATGTTATGCAGTGGTAATAATAATATTTCTATGGTAACGTACTGGTACTATATGTCTCGCTTCCGTTCTATTTATATGATTATACCTTTTGGAAGCTTTTAACCTTACCAATTATTTTCATAATACAAGTCATGGTACAGCGGTAATAGTAATGTGACGTACTGATTCTATATGTCGCGCTTCCGTCCTAGTCTATAATACAATCGATTCATATGATAGGAAGCTGTAAGAAATTCATTTCAATGATAATATAGATGTACTAAGCGTTTACATAGGCCATGTGTAATACTTAGTATGTTATGATAGTACATGTATAACAATAGGTTTCGAGCAGTGTATTTTGTTTATGCAATGATCTTTGGCAATACTTGATCTTTGATATTCATTCTCAATGTCGAGGGGCAATGGAGGAAGTTCTTTCTGAGTTATCACCTTCTATAATAAATTTTTATGTTTCATTTCCTGTCTCACTCTTTTTCATAACAATGGCTGTCAATAGTTCGGTAGTGGTCATGTCTTTTGGGTTTTTGATAAGTGACGTAGTGTTGTCACTGTCGGGGTCAATGTCAATGTTGTCTTGGGTTTCAGTCGGATGTAGGGATGTAGTCATTTCAGTAGACTTAAGGGTTAATCCTGTGGTGGTAGTGTCGTCTTTCAGGGCCGGTATGATAGAAAACCGTGCCGCTAGGGGTAGTATGACGTGGTTGGGTAGATAGTATGACTTCTGTTTTCCGTTGATGTTGAATGATATGGGGCCGTTCCATGTCATGTTTATGCGTGGGTATGGGCATGACAGGGCTGAGATGGCCGTCAGGGTTGGTATGAATTCATTAACAATAGAGTCACGTTCGTAGGGTAGGGATAGCAGTGGGATGGTGTGATTGACGTGTCCTTGGTAAATTTTGAGCGTAATAGTAGGATTGGTTTTGTGTCCAGAGTTTGTCATTCCAAAGTGACGTGTGATTTTGTTTTTACACTTGAAGATGGTTTTGATAACAGCGTATATGATTAAAGCTACGAATATCAAGGTAAAAATGTTATGGGCATCAACGTATTGATCTAAATTGATAGTGTGATTTTCTTTGGTTTCACTCTGGGGGATGGGGTTAATAAATTTCCAAGAAATGTTGTTGGGTCGAGCACTAACGGTCGGGATGGTCGCGAACAGTGCTTTTCCTTTGGATACATATAATAAGTAGAAGAATCCTACGGCGTTTAGAATGCAAGTGACTGGTACTATATAGTTCCATACAGGGCTAGCGAAGAAGCTAGCTATGTTCTCTCGTATCGGTGTGTCCTGGATGGGTCGGTCTAAGATGTCTGCTGCGTTGGTGGCTTCTATTAGGATATTCCTGGTGAAGGGTTCCAGGTCCAATGTAATGTCTGATGATAACTTGCTGATGTTTGTCATAGATTTGATGATAGCTTGTGTATGTAGATGTGGTATGTGTATTGGATCGTGGTGTAGTGATGATGCTGTGATGTTGAGATTGTTTGTGAGTGCGAGTAGTATGGGTGTATTGGCCGCGTGCATTAGAAAATGTGTTGAAGAAGATTCGTTACAAGGAATTTTGGTGTTTGGGAGGTACAATGAGTCAAACTGTAAGTGGCACATACATGGGACACCAATAACTGCGTAGGCCGAAGCTTTCTTAGTAGTTGGTGTCATGTGCTGACAGATGACGTGGTAGTACTCCCTGTTAGTAGTTACTAAATATTTGTCTTTACCAATAGCTATAGCACGGGTTTGTATGGGTCTCAGAGGGTGTACTTGAAATGTGCAGAGTCTGGCTATGTCTGCTTGGTTACCTTTAAAGGCCGCCATGAGGCAGGTTGGCTGGTCACTGCGTATTCTAGGCATGGTCCTAGCGCATACTTTCAGTATCGAGCCTTGGCACGTAAGCAAATCTGCGTTTGTCATCTCTAAGTACAATGTCTCTGCCTCGTTGACTGCGAGGAAAGTTTTGTCAGTGTGTAATAGGGTAGATCCAGAACTTGTCGTATTTTCGGTGTTAATGGGGACATGAGTTGTAATTACTTGATATAAGTTAAATGCTGCGTCTGTGGCAGAAATGATAACGTTAATATGAATGTATAGGTGAGTTTTGGAATAGGTGTATAGTGCAACTGGTTGTGAGTAGTAATATGCGGTGTCAATAATGGTTACCTCGGATCCTGGGTTCCTAATTTTAAGTTGTGTGTCTAAGGTGGCTAGTTTGAGTGCCAGTTCTGTGGGTTGAATCATATCCGGTGCTAATATTCCAGTGGACAATAATCTGAGAGAATTTTCCACCTTGTATAACCCTTGTTGGTAGGCGATCCTGGTCATTAGGACAATTACCTGAGCCGATATGATGGCTGACTGGGTAATCCTACGATCCTGGTCGGCTTGGATGGAGGTTAGGGTTGTGGAGAAATCATCAGACCACGAGTCTATGGATTCGGTAATATTGAGTAGGGATTCCTGTACAACGTCCTGCTGTTTTATATAAGTGTCTAGAAACTGCTGGTGTTGCTGGGTGACATCATGTAATCCTTGTGCAGTTTTAACATTGACGTCGGCCAGTGTACCAATTCTAGCATCTAGGTGATGTATGACGTTGATGATAGAATCCATGTCTCTAGTGGTTGCCAGGCCAAAGATTGATTTAAAGAGCTCCCCTAAGAATCCTAGGATAGCTCTCTTTGGCCTGTTAGTAATAGGATCCGAGAGGAAGTGTGCAATGTTCTTTAAAGTCTTAATAATGTTAATATCTACGTTTTGTAGTAGTCGGTCGAGGTCAGCAGCTTGTTGTAACATCTTGGCGTCATGGCTGTCATGGGGTCCTAGTGAAGTCAGTTGAAGAGTCCTGATGGTGTTGTAAATGAGTGGCTTCGGACGAGGAGCCATTGGGATGTTGTAGGGGATGGCCAGTATGACCTCGTGTAGGTCATGACCAGTGATGATTTGTCCCGGCAGCTGTTCATAGATGAGGCCGATATTTTGCCTCACTATTGGTTGTGCTGCCGTGCAAATCATGTGTGTGATGATTAATAGGAGGTAGAGTGTATACCTCATGATTCCCGAGTTGTTGGGATTTGATAGTAATAATAGTAGTAGTCGATCGTTTGTAGTAGTAATAGTTGATAGTCGATAGATTGTGAAGGATGAGTGTAAGTGCGCAGTACTGGCGGGGATCTACCAAATTAACTGTGGGCTGCTCCTGACTGAATCGATGTGTGTAGGGGTGTGGTCACTGGGTGACTGTGGAAAGATGGGGGGATATGTGGGAACTTATACCCTTTGGTCTGGGTACAGGGTGGTGGCTATGTCACCCTGCCATGTTGGTCGTTATCACACTCCCATAAGTGGAGCTTTTGTTTGCGCGCTCCAGTGGTGGCGCCATCCAGGGCTCAGATTGCGGTCATCCTCCTGGTGTTGTTGACACCTGCAATGCATGTGGGTGGCCACCCGCATACAAGGCTTTTCCACTGGTCTATGGTGGGGGGGGGGTTAATAAGAGTGCGCAAACTGTCCTTTCATGTCGGATTTTGACATGTTGATAATAGTTCTATATGAAGTGTCAGTTTGTTAAAGGAGCAGCAATAATATGGAGTCGCCCTGCCACTTACTTGTGTGGTGAAATGGGTATAGATGGATAATAATAATAATAGTAATAATTGATGAAGCTTGTGCGCTTTATGGTGATAAATACTGTATTTCCAGTATTTCTTTTGATGATCGGTGTGTAAGTCGTGATTCTTGTGAATCATTATAATAGTAATAGTGATAATAGTAGTCGTAGTAGTCAGTGTTGATCCTTTTGATATTAAAGTTGATAATATATGACAGTGGATGTCTCTTTGTAATAGTAGCGATGATATAGTGAGCTTTTTGTTGTTTATGTAATATAGGTGATAACTCTTTTCCTCTTATATATTCTATAGATTATATTATGGTTTTAGTCCCACCGGTGTCCTCCTCTTGACCTTGGAGTGGGCCGGCTTTGCTTTATATATATTTTTAGTTTGTAGAAGCGCTGGTCTCGCTCTATATGAATCTCCGTCGTTCTTCCATAGTTTGGTTATGAGGTCGTCGTTCGGGTCAATGAGTCTGTGAATGAAATCGTTATTTCTAACGTGACGTACGAGTTTCAGTCTGTCTACATGGACTGGGTTTTTCATTGTTTTCATTGTGATGACAGATTTGAGGAGGACAGATGTTTTTGAGACGAATTTGCACACTATGTATGGACCAGAGTACACCTTCTGAAGTTTCAAACATTTTGTTCTATCCATCAGTCGGGGTACCTTGACATACACTAGTGATTCTTTCTGCACCTTTGTAGGTTTTGCCTTTTTGTCGTGTTGTTGTCTCATTTGTTCTGTCCTCTTTTCGATGTTTTCAATGACCTGGTTGTATGTGTAGTCTATTTTCTTTAATTTGTCAATGATGTGGAGATTTAGACTTTTCTCTTCTTCCTGATTGAGTTTGTTGTCTATTATGGTGTTTGGGTTCCTTCCCTTCATAATGAAGAACGGTGTGAAGGCAGTGGTGGCGGACTCTGTGTTGTTGATGGAGAACACAAGGTGTGGTAGGAATACATCCCATGTGTCCTGGTGTTCCTCACAGTAGGCCCGTATGCCTTCGGACAGCGTTTTCACATATCTTTCAGCCTGGCCGTTCGATTTTGGTCTATAGGCCGAGCTGAAGACATGTTTTATGTTGAGGGAAGATGTCATGTTTCTGAATTTTGAATTTTTATATGACGTTCCATTGTCTGACTGGAGGTATGTTGGTATACCCTCGGCCAGAACAACCTTCTCTATGAATTCTGCGGTAGTTGTTTCCGCGTCCAATGATGTAGTAGGGTAAGCTATGCAGAATTTAGAGAACCTGTCGACCACTACCTGAATGTATACATTCTTTCCTGGTGTTGGTGGTAGTGGGCCTATGGCATCTATGTGGACAAACTGGAATGGGTAAGAAGGGGTACTATGGGCCGTCATTGGCAGGTTGTTGGTTAGATTCATCTTTTTGGCTTTCAAACAGACGTGGCAGGTCGCTGTGAATTTCTGGACGTCGGCCGCCATGCTTTTCCAATATACTTTGGGAAGCATGGTCGACAGCATTCTCTGTGCGCCAGCGTGGCCTGCCATTGGTAGGTCGTGGAAAAGCTTCAAGATGGGAAGTCTCATGTCATCTGGGATGACGGGTTGGAATGAGAACTCCTTGTGTTTCTTCCATAGTACCGTGTTGATATGGACCAAAATATCATTCAGCATGATGTGATCATCAGCTATCTTGATAAATTGCTCCGTTTCCTTCTTGTTTTTGTCATTGGGTACCTGTCCGTTCTCTAAATATGTGATGATAGCTTTCGTGTGTAAATTATATCTCTGTTCTCTTTTGAGATTGAGTATGGAGATCTGTGGGTCGGAGAGGCTTTCTATCATTTCAATCAGATGATTAGTCTGATTGGCCAAGTGTTTTGCCATGTCTGTTGCATCTCTTCTAGGCTTCTCATTTTTCTTCTTTGACTTTGGTTTATCTGTGGTTTTCTTAGGTTGCGGTGCCGGGGTGTGGCCTGGGACCGGTCGGGTCGCCGCAACCTGCTCTATTTGTTCTGTTTGAGTTTCTTCTATGAATGTTGATAGGGCTTCTAGGGATGTAGAGGGTACTGTCAGCTGCTGTGGGGCGTGGCCTGGGACCGGTCGTGCAGCTGAATCCATATCCTGTTGTACCGAGGCCACTATGGCTGCTAACAGTCCCTTGTATTCTGTTTGTGGAAGCCCAAAATGATGTAATTTGGTACTTGGGATGTCAGGATTTGCTCTGAGGTTGGGAGTTAATCGTTTTACTTCTTCTATGTCTTCTGTGTTTTCCTCCATACATTCACAATAGAAGTGATGGGTGGAGTTTCTCTTCAGGATTGGTTTGGGTAGTCGTTTTGGTAGCGTCAATGGTGGTTCGTCTTCTTTGAATTTCTGTGTGTGTATGTCATCCTCAAACATAATTCTATGTTGCACCCTTATGGCTTTGGGTTTTGGTGGAGGATCTGTCATTGGTGTCTTGTCTAGTGGGTAGTCTCGTCTTGACATAACGTCTGATGGTATATTTAATTTGCCTCTTATGTGTCTGATATTAAATTGAAATTGTTGAATTTTGAGCGCCCACCTTGCCCACATGTTTTTGTTATCTGATTTTGTCAACATGTGGATGAGGGCTTGGTGGTCAGTATATAACTCGAATGGTCTTCCTTCTAGATAGTGTCTGAAGTACTCTATTGCAAATACTACTCCCAATAGTTCTCTTTGGGTGGCACCATAATTCCTTTCGTGGTCATGGAGTGCTCTGCCCGCAAAGGCTACTGGTCGTAGAACGCCGTCTTTTTCCTGGGAAAGAGTAGCTCCCAGGGCTGTACCAGATGCATCTGTTGTAAGATGGAACTGTTTGTTGTAGTCTGGGTACAGCAAGATGACGTCATTGCATATAGAGTCCTTCAGGGTCTGAAATGCAGTCTCACATTCTTTTGTCCAGACAAATTTGCTCCCATTTTTGAGTAGGTTGAATAGAGGTCGACCAATTTCACTGAACCCTTTGATGAATTTTCTATAGAATTGGGCGAGTCCAGTGAATGACCGCACCTCTTTTGTGGTCTTCGGTGTGGGGAATGTCTGGATCTTGTGGACTTTGTCTGGGGATGGTTTGATACCGTCAGTGGTGACTTTCATTCCTAGGAAGTCTAGTTCTTCCAGAAAGAATTCGCACTTGGTTTTCTTCAACTTTAGTTTGCCATTTCTTAGTGCTTCGAATATGTTTCTTAAGTCAATGAAATGTTGGTCTATGGTAGGTGATAAACACAAGATGTCGTCTAAGTATGGGATTGCGCATTTGTACTGCAGGTTCTGTAGGATCAAGTTGACTACAGCTTGGAAAGCCTGAGCACTGCTGGCGAGTCCCATGGGCATGGTCTTGTATCTATACTTTTTGGTCCTAGTGAGAAAGGCTGTGATGTCCCTGTCGTCCTCTCTAATTGGTATCTGGAAGTACCCTTGTTGGGCATCCATTTTAGAGAACACGGCAGGTCGCATCTCACCAATCATTTCTAGGCTGTCGTCTGCTCGTGGTGATGTAAGTGCTTGGTTGATGGATTGGGAATTCACATATCTTAGATCTGTCACTAATCTGTAACCCTGCCCGTTCTTTTTCTCTACAAGAAAACTTCTGGATGACCAGGGACCCGTTTTGGTTTCCTCCAGAATGTCCTGCTTTACCAGCTTCTGACATTCAATTTCGAGTCGTTCAGCTTTGTGCGGGGCCATTCTGAATGGGTAGAACTGTAAGGGTTTGGCGTCTGGGATCAGGTTGATTTTATGGGTGTACAGATGGGTTCTTCCAATCATATTATCTTTTCCCACGAATATGTCATCGTATTCTTCTATTAGTTGGCAAAATGTTGTGAATTGATCTTCTGTGAGGCAGTCTGGTTTTTGGAAGACGTGTGATTTTTCTTTTTCTGGTTCTATGTCTATGTCCTTCCCTATGTACATGTCTTTGTCTATGTCTTGTTCGTCGTGACCTGTCGTCTCTTGCACCATATTTATATGATCTTCGTCGTCTGACATGGATTGATCCATGTCAGAGTCAGAGTACTCTGAATATGTTGGTGTTGGTACATAGAATGTTTTGTCTGACCCTGTTGATGATGCACTGTCACTGATAGTGGAGGTGTTGTCTATGTCTATGTCTATGTCTGTCTCCTCGGGTTGTGTGCCCTCGTAGCCTGTCGATAATATATGATTTTCTTTGTCTATGTCTGTTTTTGTATATAAGGCTACGATTTCACCCTTCTGGATTTTGCAGATTCTAGATGTGATATTCAATAATATCAGTGGGTGTCTGTCTCTTTGGTCAGGTGTCACGACTGAACGTTGTACAATGTAATTTGGAAGTTTGTCTGATCTGTCAAAATTGTCTGTTATACCATTGATTTGACTGACTGAGTGGTAGCATGTGACTTGGCCTGTTATGGCCATTTCGGAAAATGGAGGTATCGAAATGGCTCTCACTGCCCTGATTGGTTGAGATTTTGGAGTTGGGTCAGTGGAGTAATTGATTTTGCTTTTAGTCTTTGATAGAAAATCTGTTCCCAATATGATTGGTGAGGAACAATTTGGAAGAATTGCAAATTGATGACTGAATGTTTTGCCTTGAATTTTGAATTTGATTTTGATAGCTCTTTTGATGTGACACAATGCTCCATCGGCAAGATAAACTTTGGACCTGATTCGTGAAAACTCATGAGGAACTAGTTTCGATAGAGTGGAGGCTAGACCCTCTCTCATGCAAGAGACGGTGGCTCCTGTGTCTACTAGACTGGGGATGTTGGTATCTTTGAATTGTAGATCTATATTGCCATTGACCATGTTGATAAACAAAACACTCTGCTCACCTTCTTCCATGTGTAGGTCGGGGAGTGGTGGGGGGACGACTTCCAGAGTAGCTTGGACGTCGGCAGGTCTCCCGCGCACTGGTGCAGCGTTGTGGATTGTCTGTGGGTCATGTGGCGTGGTGTCGATGGGCGATGCTGTTTGTTCTGTGTTGGGGACTGTTTTGTCATCCTGATGAGGCCTATCCATAGGATGACAATCTAGTTTCCCGTCGTCTTGGTGAGGTCGTTCATCATGCTGACGAGCTGTGTCATGGTGTACTGTGGAGTGGGGTTTTGTGGCGTTGGTTGAAGTTGGAGTTGTTGTTGTTGTTGTGGCCATTGTTGTTGTTGTTGTTGTTGTTGTGGCCATTGTTGTTGTTGTTGTTGTGGTGGCTGCCATGATTGCTGTTGTGGCTGCCACCTTTGTTGTTGTTGTTGTTGGCTCTGGATGAGCTTGAAGTGATGTGGGGGTAGGGAACCCGTTTGAAGAAGGGTTATGATGTCTTTGGGTCCCCCTTTGAATCGGTGGGTGGGAGGGATGAGGCCCATTGAACGTGCCTTCCTTATGTTGTCAACGTAGTTGATGTCGAAGTCCTCTCTCCTCCCCCTATAGTTGGGTGGTAATGCAAAGTCAGTTGGTGGAGACTGGTGTGTAGGTGTAGCTGCTTGTTTGTGGTAGGTGGGTTTTGGTTTACCATCCCCCATAGCAGCTACTGTATGTTCGGTCTCCATTACTTCCTGTTGCTTCTGAAGAAGGTCTCTCAGTTTCTCATTCTCCCTGTCCTTTTCCCTTAACTGAGCAGCTATGACTGGGTCTAGGGTGCTGTTGGATAGGGATGATACCTTATTTGTGGATGTCTTCTTGTACAGGTATGCACACCTGAGTGCTCTGCAGAGGGAGGCCCATGTAGTAGGACTTTCCGCTCTGATCGCCTCTCGGTAGTCCTCGTTTAATACGGTGGCTACCTGGATGATGGCAGCTTCTATGTCCACCCCCTTGTTTTGGAAGTGGGTGTTGGCGTCCTTTAGCCATTCTTCCATGGTGTGTAGGGTGGGGTCGAATTGGGACAGTGTCAATAGCTTGATGTCATTTTCGACATCCTTGAAGTGATGAATAAGTCCCTTCTTTATGAGATCGTAATCATCCTGTATGCTAGTGGGCTGCATACTGTACCACTCGTACGCTGGTCCAGTTAAATAGACTGCGCAAGTGACGTGGATGGGGTGATCTTCTTGGGGATATTTTAGTCTAACAAATCGTTCTAGGTCTGTGAACCACTTGCTGGTGCTCATTTTAATGTCCGGTTTCGAAAATCTAATTGGTTCCCGGATGGTGTATTTGCTTGCTTTTGATATGGCGCTAGCCAGGTCGCTAATGGACTTGTTGTTCCTATATTCTGCGATATCAGATTTCAGTCTTTCTAGCTCTGCCTTATGGGCCGCTAGTTGCTCATCTAATTTTCTTGATATCCTATCGTCTAGCTCTCGTTGTCTTTCTACCTCTACCTGATCGTCTCCGGCCATGTTGACAGTGGGTTCAACACGAATGGGAGAGGTGGGTGGGGTAGCTATGTCTATAGGTATAATAGGTACAGTGTCTATAAGTGTTGTTTTAGAATGTCTTACTGTGTCCTTGTAGATGCAGGAGGTGGACTTGGTGATGTGCTTGTTGTTGCTTGGTCCTTTCCTCCTGGTGGGTTGTAGACCTGATGTTGGTGCTGGTCCCTGGCTCCTAGTGTGCCTCCGTGATGATAGGTCACTGAGGGACTGGTGTCTCTGCATTAAAAAATTTCTTCATGGTCGCAGGTAGCTGAAGGTTGCCCGGGTTCTCCACCACTCTGTGGCTAGGGAAAACCCTTCCACATCAATGAGGTCGTAAAGATGAGAGATGAGACGTCAGTTCGAGTACTTGGTATCTTTTATTAATATTAATATTAATGTCAGAGTACCAGTCACTAGGGCTCAGTATATAAGTTACTGATGGTTGCAAGATGATAAGTGATTTCCTCCTCCATCTGACCGGGGTATAAGTACAGGTGCCCGGCAGGTGGAGGGGGTGCCCATGTGACCGGAAGTAGATGTAACAGTGGTTTTCATTGGATAATATACATTTGACATTTGATTGGATAATTATATATTCATGGCTTTAACATGTGGTGTGCGCTGGACCGCGGGTGGGGAGCCTGGGTCCAGTGCATTATGGGTAATGGATTACATGATAAGTAGCATGCACACATGGGGGCTTTGTCGCCTGCCTCCAGGTGGTCTCCAGCCGGCTCAAGTGGCTTTGGCGGTGCCACACTGATTAAGGGTGTCCAGCTTTATAGCATTGTTTATGTGTAGACAGTTAATCCTTGGGGTCAACATATTGTGTATAGAGGACCGGTCAGTGCCTTGTCGTCTGGAGGGGCTGACCGTTACCTATTGTCCAAGGGATAAGGGTCTGCTTGTGATCTATGGATTAATTATGCATGGGGGTTAGTTTGGCTTGGCTTAGTGAGTAATATGTATGTCTGACGTCTAGGTGTACTTTGATGGACATATAGGTTGAAAATATGTATAAAGTATTGTGCGTATTACAAATAATAATAAATATGAATATTAATAATCATAAATCATAATTATGATGTAATATGACGTAATATGACGTAATATGACGTAATACAATTGATGAAGGTAAAATAAGGGGTTTTGTGGCGTGACAGCATGTGACCCATCTAGGGAAAAGACCCCTTCAGGCAGGATTTTTAATTCTGATTTTGGCCACCAGGGGCACCATAATTGCAAAAGAGTGTTAAATACATGAAATAATGTTCTAGGATCATTTTCTATGTAGAATGCAATAACTTTCATAAGATTATTCCATTTTTGATACTAACATTCTATATTTGGAATGCAAAAAGAATGTTTTATGAAGAATTAGCACATATGACACATTCTGGTTGCCATCCAAAAACCATGGAAACCATCCAAAAAGCCTAAATTAGAGGTAATGATCATAATGTATTAAAAAATCTCATCAGTTACCCAAAACTGAAAACAGAAAGCAAAAAGTCCTTCTAAAACCAAATTTTGACAAATGAATCCAATTTTTTAAGGGCTGTTGACATTGAAATAGGGAATACGACCAGTCAGCATCATAGGATTTGGCAGTACCAATTATGACGCGATTTCACTGTAGTTATAGTTTAAATGTATTGCCAAAGGGATGAATAAGATTATTCTCACAAGAACCAAACCAAATAAGCAAGTTCACCTACATGGAATAACCATTGTATTTATACATTGGGTTTTCTATCCCTATTTTTCACGATTTCACTGTGCTTGGTTATCATTGGTGAAAAAGTCTGTGTTGCATAATGTACTAGTTGTGTACACGATTGAGGGTCTTGGCCATTAGAATGAGCCAAGCGACCATGGTCGTTGACATCAATTTGTCAATAGCTAAATGCCAGTTATTGAAAGTCCTAGGAGTCATTCTACATAATATAGGAGTGCTGACATATCTTTTAACAATAACACATAAACTGGAATTGCAATGATACTTTGACATTCCGAATCATTGACATGTAAAATGATAACCAATATCTCAAATGGATGTTTATCGTTACAGAAAATGTAGATTTAATATCAGTAAGTAGTATACAGAAATGTAGTTTTTTACATGGCAAAGGATGGTAGAAAAGTGATAGGTATCCACTGGTCCTTCTAGAAAAGCAGTTCTCGTAAAGGTGAATCATGAATGAATGAATCACTCAGGTCTCTTAATATAGTATAGGTGACTGCACACAGTTGGTAAAAGACGGTACCTATGTTCTTATTGCACTTATACCAGTGTTCTGCAATATACCATGGACCCTCTGTAAGAGACATAGTTTTAAACTAAAGATCCCCTCTATCACGAGAACCTCATGATCGTGAATTTCGCGATTATTGGCATTTCACCATGTCTTAAAAGGGGGGAAACCGTTACACGGGCAGTAAAGAAGAGATTGGAAAGTAGCCAGAGAACGGAAAACAGGGCAAGATCGGAAAAGTAAACTTGTGAGGAGATAATTAAGATAAGAGAAAAAATTAAATTGGGGAGTAATGAGTAAGGAGAGATGAGAGAGATTGGGCTGGGGATGATAGAGAAAGATGAGGGGATGCGGCGAGAGGATATATTATAGCAGGGCACATCAGAGAGATGCATGAAATGAAATGAGGGTATGAGCCAAACTGGGGAGGGGGGTATGAGTTAGAAGTATTGTAAGAATAGATGTGACTTAGAAAGGCCCATCGGCTGGCGGCCCTGGGACTGTATTGCTCCTGGCAGCTGGCTGTAGGCAGCTCACTGTGCAGGGCTGTGTATGTGTGTGAGGGGGGAGTGTACAAAGATAACACCCTACTCAATAGGCCTGCCTTGCTGCTGCAACAACACCTTTAAGGGTTTGTTCAGTTCCCGCCCTCTATTTTCCTTGCCCGCCCCTGGCGGCGCGAGCAGCAGCTGTGTGTCTCTGCGTGACGTCACGCCGCCAGGGGTGTTACTGGTGGTGCTGCAACTCCTGGGGGCCAGGGGTAAAACATACAGCCCAGGGCACCCGTCCTAAAACAATTAGAGGTCTGCCAGGTCTGTCCTCTCCTGTGTCCTCGTCCTGTATATATGGGCGAATTACCATTGCGTTTAGAGTACCATGTCACACTCTGCATCCTAAGACGCGGATATAAAATATTATAATATATCTATTTACTTGCAATCTGTTTTACATTGAATGACTGTTTGGCATGAGGTTCATCACATTTAATACAACTTAACAAATCTGACCAATTGTATGATGATATGATAAACAGGTAAACCATTGTATAGATTAAAGGATATCTGTACTGTTGTTTTATGTGAAGTCCTTTACTCATTATTAAAATAATGGAGATATTACTGAGTTGAGTTTGTCAAATGTTTGTCAAAGGTAAGGCAAGCACAGAAAGGTTTTAGATCAAAGCGGGCAAGATAAGAGAAATATGACCTGTACTCTGTATCACCCGACACATGTAGCCTGCTGTGTTAAAACAGCAGGGCATCTGTTATGTGAAAACAGCAGGGTAAAGCTCTTATACCCATGTGACCAATTTGAGCACACACTACACACATCACCCCATTTCACTGTACATAATATATGTTATACTCATTCTATATACTCAACTATGCATTATGTACAGTGCAGACTTGCAGCCACTTGTTGCTTCATTACTTTTCTCTATCCAAAACTCCCTGTCACAGATAAATAGAATGGCCCCTTACTGGGTCAGAATCAAGCAGTATTGAATATACCTGCAGTATAATATCGCTCAGTTAACTGACTGCAGGTGGTGCAACAATAGGCAATGACATTCATTGGTAAAATCCAGTGGTAAAACCCTTGAAGCCCCAGGCCACCACAAGGGCCCTAATCTGGTTACAGTCTCCTTAATTCCACCACATAATGGGATTAATTAGTTGATAAAAATCATTGGCTAGGGAGTTAGAGGTCGGCCGGAACGGTTTCATGTTGATTAGAACAGTACTTTGTCTGAGTAATGATGAAATCACCTGACGTTGCACTGAGCTGCTCGCTAAAAATGAGCACGAGTTAACACGACTCGGAGCAGATGACGACAAGCCTAATTTATCTTAAGCTGACTGTCGACGAGGTATAGTTATATTTTCTCTTAAGCCAAAATAATGACCTGTATATGAGAAGCATTCTTTATGAAAGAACAAAAACAGAGTAGGGCACTGTATGGTTTTAATATTCTAATCATTATCAAATTAATAGTAACAGGATTAGTATCCATGTAAGGAGATACATAATGCAATTATCTATAAGGGTACTGTGCCAAGTATCAGTGGGGATGGGGAGGAAGATATGGTGGTTGATAGCAAAACGTTTTCCACTTTAATACTAAGCTAACTGGATTTAAGTCCCAAGCGAACCATATAGATTTATGATTGTGACATGTCTGAGTTCAAAGTACCATCCATATGCTACACTGATAATAATGGCCCTGGAAATGTTAGTCACTACGGACTACATTTCTATAGTCACGTGAACGTAGAAAAAACGGCTATACCAAGTTAGTCACCTATGTCTATAGTAAGTTAGTCATATAGTCAACCTACAGTCATGCATTAAAAAAGCTGATTTGGGATATATAGTCAAGTGACTATGAATTTAATGCTTTCATGCTCTAAAGTAGTCACACTGGCTAATAGATATAGTCCATCATGAGACAGCAGGATGATAAGTTAGGACAAGTACCCCCCTGGCATCTACCCCAAGACATCTACCCTAGGGCCTACTATCTACCCCCTAGGACATCTACCCCAGGCCAACTACCACTACCTAAGACATCTACCCCCTTGGACTTTTACCCCTATGGGCATCTATCCCTTGGAATTTTATCCCCTAGGACTTCTACCCCTTAGGACATCCCCTGCCTTGGAACCTACCCCCAGACATCTACCCCCTGGACATCTACCCCCTGGGGCATCTACCCCCTTTACTCTCTAGGACCTCTACTCCTAAGAACATCAACCCCCCACCGACATACCCATATGTTTGAGTAATATCATGTGCAGGAGGTAGATTTCTCCGCAGATATCAGGCATCTACCCCTGGACATCTACCCCCTGGGAATCTACCCCCTTGGACTTTTGTCCAGGGGTAGACGTCCTAGGGGGTAGATGTCCTAGGGGTAGATGTCCCAGGGGATACATGTCCCAGGGGATACATGTCCTGGGTAGGTGTCCAAGGGAGTGGAAGTCCTAGGGGGTAGATGTCCTAGGGGTCGATGTCCCAGGGGATAGATGTCCCAGGGGATAGATGTCCTGGGGTAGGTGTCCAAGGGAGTGGAAGTCCTAGGGGGTAGAATCCTGAGGGGGTAAAAGCCCAGGGAATCAATATCCAAGGGGATAAAAGTCCTAGAGGTAGATTTCCAGGGGGTAGATGTCCAGGGGTAGATGTCCAATGTCCCTTGAGAAATCGTCTCCCTCCACATGATATTATTGTCCCCAGGGGTAGATCTCCTAGAGGGTAAAGGGGGTAGATGTCCAAGGGGATGGATGCCCTAGGGGGTAGATGTCCAGGGGATAGGTGCCGAAGGGGATATAAGTCCTAGGTGGTAGATTCCCAGGGGGCAGATGTCCAGGGATAGATGTTGGATGTCCGTGGAGAAATCTACCCCCTCCACATGATATGACTTATCATGAGCATTTGGAGGGGGTTGCTGTCCCCAGGGGTAGAAGTCCTAGAGTGTAAAGGGGGTAGATGTTCAAGGGGATTGATGCCCTAGTGGGTAGAAGTTGTAAGGAGGTAAAAGTCCAGCGGATAGATGTCTAAGGGGATGAAAGTCCTAGGGGGGGGGCAAGTCCTAGGGGATAGATTTCCAGGGGTAGAAGTCCAGGTGTTAATGTTGTGGTAATGTTTAGCATGTTTAGCACATCTACCCCTTGGACATCCATCCCTTGGACTTTTACCCCCTATTGACTTCTACCCCCAGGACAATCATCCCCTGGACTTTTATGTCCTAGGGGTTAGATTCTCAGGTGGTAGATGTCCAGGGGTAGATGTCTGAGGGTAGATGTCTGGGGGTAGATGTCTGGGGGTAGATGTCCAGGGGTAGATGTCCGGTGGTACCTGCCCTAACACCATTGGATAAAGTAGATGAGCATGGGCCATATGCCTGGCACACTATAACCCTTCACCCAGTCAACTTCTGTATATTCTAGTCTGGAAGCCTAGAGATCCACAGTTACATGATCAAAATTTGAACAAAACCACATGATACTTCAATCAAAAGTGAGAATGAGTGTGTCCTATGATGCCTTAAGTAAATATACTTAACATTAACACAAGAGCTAATGCACAGGGAAATGTGTAAAGCAATAGTTTAGCTAGAATAAGATGTGCCTACCTGAAGTCAGTTGAGCATTCAATTTTGAATCCTAACTGTTTCCTGTGCACACATTCCTGTGACATCATCATTTTCTGTGATCCACATATAGTCACTACTGACTATCTTATGACTAATATGTGACTAACATATGTAATCACCTGACTACGGGGGTCAAAATATGGTGGTATAGTCAGTACTGACTATAGGTTTTATTATCAGTGTACTGAGTTTATTGTGTTATCTTGTCTATAAATATTATATTTATCTACTTGTATAGACATTTGTATCTATCCACGTCTCCCCCCTTCACACTTTGTCTGTCCTTTCATGTATGCTTATTCATTTTGTGTCTGGCTGTTGATGGGCCACTTCCATCATAATTATCAATTTATTAGAGGGCTAGACAATACAATACAACCAACAGCCTTCTCATCTAAATGCACAGTAAGCCCATGACTGCTGTCGACAAAGTCAACGTATGATATGCTGACATTGCGTCACCGTTTTGACATTGCACTGACTCTGTCCAAAGTCAGTGGTCATAAATACACTCGTGCATGCAATCGCTCAGTTTAATATGCCTTTAAAACAATTTGCATTGTACTTCCCTCAATCTGAACGCTTGGCATACGTTCTGTATGCCTGACTGCATCGAAGGCTCTGACCATAATGTATCAAAGTAGAAATAAAGAAACATATTATTTAGATATGGAAAATACTTTCTTTGCCCTGAAACGTATCATTTCCAGCCAACGCTATGTGGAGAAGTAGTTTAACTAAGCTGGGTCTAAATGACCCTACGAAGCACCATGGGGAGGAGTTAAGCCTCAACCCAAACCCCTTTAGCTTTAGCCGGCCTGCTGGGAAAATTTGAAGGAGCTTAGATGTGGCCCTAAATTATTCTGTAAACCCCATGAGTAGATCATAGGTGATTCCTGTAGGCATAAACAACTCCACATAGGAAAAAACGAGAGATCATGAGCTGTTTGCCTAGCAGTGCATTTGAATACTACAAAATATTATATAGGTAGAACTATGTCATATAAGAGAGGAGTTCAACCGTAGATACTAGTATGTTTTCCACACAGCATTACACATGCAATGAATATAAGATGATTATTCACTGAACATTGTATATATACAACTATGCTTCTTCGTAGGTCTAAAAATGTGGGTTTCAGATTCCACAGTCTAAAAGGCTTGAGCTTGAGCACCTTCTCTGTGATGTTTGTTTTTACATGCTGGTTTATTATACTTAAGACTTAGTTTTCTTTGAAAAAAGAGCGATACTTGGACAAGATCACACAGAAAAAAACATAATTATCCGATGGTGCTATATCGCCATGTCCCTTAATATGATACAATGTTGAGGCGTATTCTATTATCATATGATTCACAATGATTTGTAAAACAAATATATGGTTTCCCACTGCCTCTGTTGCCTCTCCTGGCGCGTATAGTGCAGTGGTACACATTGCTCTTAATGCGAATGTGCATGTTCCGTGTATATAAACATTCCTACCGGATCCTACCTGTTCCTTCTTCGATTTTTCCCATGTCTGAATACCCATGTCATACATGGCCATGCCCCTGCTCCCCCTCCATCCTGTGTAGTACTGTCTATTTAGGTCTCCTACCTGAACTCCTCCAACCAACTCCTGCACGCAACAGTGCTGCAAAGGATCAAAATGAAAAAGTACCAGAAAGAGCCAAAATTAAAGTCTGGCCATGTTTTCCTGTCGATTTAGTGACCCTACTGAACGCTGGTAGCAATGCGTTTATTAAGTAGCAGCGCTGTTTTTGTAACGCATGCTCTAAACTAGATTATGTTATAGGCCCTATCATCTAAATGTTAATAGTTTCTCAATAACAGGTAATAATTATGCTGTAACAAAAACATCAGGTTTCCATGATAATACCCCCAAATAAAGAAAGGTTCTATTTGGGAAAATATACTATGTAAGAACGCCTGGGTAAGATTTAAAGCAAATGGTTTAGAAGGAATGGTGCCAATTCGGAATGTTCATAATAGTGACACTGCATTGGGCTGAATGCGATGCAGTCAGAGAACCATTATCATGAGCAGTGTTACTGATAACTCATATACATGTATCAATACAATACTGCTGCTTTTGCTACTGCCCATACTACAATGTACATCTACTTTGGTAACTACTACTACTACTTCTACATGTACTATGCAGGAGGGTTTTAGACAGACTTTATCACACACTGTACCCTCCCCTGCAGCGACTCTCACTACACACCAAAAGGATCCGCAAGCGCGAGATACTGCCCCCCCCCCCCCCAAACTCCTCCACCCATCCAGGCAGAGCACGGGGCAGAATACTATACATTGTAGAGTACAACTGCAGAGATGAGGGTCGGGAGAGCAGCTTGAGTGAGGGATGCCTGGATACTATAGTATGCAGCTCTTCCTGTGCCATCTGTAGAAACACGTCGGGCAGTACCATGCTGTTGCCATGGGGACACTATCGGAAGTAACCTGTGTCACAGAAATATTGACCTATATCTTATATCACTCGTGTAGAGTGTACGTGTTGGTAAGAAAGTGAAAGAAAATCAGATAGACTGCAAAATTTATGGAGATTGCATTATGTTGAAAAATAACGTATTGAGTTGTCCCCAATATTTTAGTGTCATAGTTTATTTCAGGAAAAAGAATGTCGTATGGCATGCCATAGGCCTATATGTAGTGCCTCTACATGGGTAAAAATCGACACGGGCGACACGGCGACACGGCCCTTTTAGGCCCTTTTAAAAATCGACGGACACAGAAAAATCGGGGATAAAAATCGACCCACAGGGAGTTTTCTCTATGTTCTTATATACCTAAAGATCGACACAATGACACTGTCTTTCTGCTAAAAATCGACACAGCGACATGGCCAAAATTGTGGATACCCATGTAGGGGCACTATGTACATTATATCCCATGTGATATGCTATAAGTATTACATCTAGTTGGAACTTCAGTTTCCAGAATGAATTTGAGGAAAGCAAAGTGTCATATTCATCATCTTGGTAGGTTTTCGTTGGGAGAGCAAGCTATCTCTCAGAAGAAACTGCGGTCAGTTATCTGAAAGTATCTCGTCTGTGACCGTCTGTTGCTGAATATTGAACATTCTGCCAGATGTCCTATCAGACCCATACCGTGACACGACCTCCCAGACTGCTCTGCCTCTCTCAGTCGGCAAAACACTTTTCAACTTTCTTCTACTACACGACTCTCCTTTCCCGGCCATCCAATCAAACATTACAGACTCCCGCTCGAGCCGACTCGAATCGTTTTCATTTCCACGCTCTTCAACGTCCAAGATATCGAACTCGAATTTCAAATAAGACACGGCACCTAACGTCTAATAATTGCCTTCCTGGTTGTGTATACGGCTAGCGAAAACGAAATCAAAATTCATCAAGTTGATGCTAAGTCTCCTCGCGAAATCGGGGGGAGAAAAAAGAGAAAATTCTAGTGAAAAATAGATAGCCTTCACGCCGGCGTGGACACGTCTAATCTCGCGCGTGGTGAGAATTGGCGCGGTCTGCGCGCGGCTGATACGTTGCCTCGCGTTGGCTGATGAACGCTGGACGACAGATTCGGACAGGCCGAAGAGAAAAAGATGACCTTCCTCTGCGCGTATCAATTTGCCGGCGGTGGCGGCCGCGCCCGCGCCGACCTGCCGATATTGGTCATTGGGCGCTATTGACTTTTGGTTTAGAACCGGAAGCGGAAGGAGCCTTATCCTGGCGTCCATCCGGGTCCTGGCGGTCGTCATGCGCACTGCGTCCAACATGGCGTGATGAAGTCATCTTGGCGCCCTCTTACGGCACTCGACTTTACTGATTACGACCCCACGATGGCCCCGCAAGGGATTTTTTCATCCCACAGCCCCTTTTAAGTCTCAGTAGCCATGCTCCTCACCTCGGGTTGCTCGCACCATGCAGAGGTGCGCCACTCGAGGTGGGGATCAACAGGCAGCTTGCTTCTCGTGTTCCTGAAGGTCATGTATTAAACTCGAGGTGTGTAAACACCATCATATTGCCATCAAACTGGTAAGACAAGGCAATAATGTCATTTGACTATTCATTTAAGTACTTTTGTCATATTTAATGCCGAACTGCATGTCACAAGATATACGATCAAATCACAGTTCCTTTAATTCGATTTGTCTGAAATGATCACACACAGAAAAGTGAGAGTCATTGTCGCTAAAACTGCCCTCACCTGAGGGTTTTAGCGACAATGACTCTCACTTTTCTGAGGGTGATCCATAACAGGTTTGCCTCGCTCATCTAGCCGATCGGTGAGACATATTTCCCCCAATAATATCGATAGCTAATAGAAGATCGTCCCAAAGAGAAGCGTAATGCTTTTTGGTAGTAAATATGAGGAAAATGAGACTTCACATGATTACATAGTAAAACAATTACAATACCATTATGTCACTTATAATTTCACAGCAAGATTACTTGAACACTTCATGGGATATGAATCCCCTCTATTGGGCTAAATCAAATCACCAATGCCAATGCTAAATGGATGCCGCATATAGGTCTGTGGAAAACATGGAATCTTGCCCTGCTCGTAATGAGATTATCCATTATCCTCGCGGAGTCTCTACGGATGAGGGGCTCTAATCCATCCCAGATTAGCAGCCACCCATCGTGGATTAAGACAGATAATCCGGCAGTGGGGAGGCAGGGGACATATGCACGGTGCGGCTTATCTGAGAGGTGGTTATTAGGGCACCACCTCATTAGGCCAGGCGTCACAGGGTGCAGGCTCCTAAAACCAACCGTAATGGTACAAATGCATACCTGTCAAACATTTAGGTATGAGTGGCTCCTAAAGCCACCCTCCTGAAGGGAAAGCTTCCAGACATGTACATATTATGGTGGAGTACTCGGTGGTGGAGTATACCTAAATATTATACCACATGCACTTGTGCATAAGGATCCTTGGGTGTGTGTCATTTAGGTGTTGTGATGATAGAGGAGGAGCAGCTCACCCATGAATCTAGAATCCATCAACAGGTACTAGCCTCTGAGACACGGTGCTGTTATAAATAACCCGGCGAGATGCAGCCAATCTGCCCGGCTAATAGTCAGTCTCTCTGTAGGTATATAGATATCCCATCGACCAAAACAATGTGTCATTTTACGCTGTTTCGGCGCCTGCGCAGACAGTGGGACGCAGTAAATGGGACGCAGCATGGGACGCTGATGTTCCTCTGGGGGCGTCGGGAAGGAACGTGCCATCAATCGGTCTGATCCGCAGGTTTTTACGACATGCCGTAATGTCGTAATAATCAGCAGGTACTGCCTTTTGGCAGGGGCTGCGCCTGAGGCTGTCCACTCTACTGCCAGCTCATACAGTGCTGTGAAGATTGCCTTTCTAATACTTGGGTAGCTGCCTAGGCTAAAACTCAGCAGTGACAAAGAAGCTGCAATATTCTCCCCCAATAGTCTTGGCACACAATGCCTGCTGTGCACACCCATCAGAACTACATTAATGTAAATGTGCCAAAATGATTCTGTATGATGGCAATGCTACTACTATCAATAATAATCCACTTTCGACATCAAAACGATATGCTATTTTTTTTCTAATTGTATCAACTCACCATATTATTAGATTACACACAGTTAATTGATTAAGATAACAACATAGATAATTTGGATATCAGTTCGGCTGAATAATTGAATTAATGATAACTTGATTTTTACAAACCCAGCCACAGACACTAGGTGCTTGATACAGGATCTTCAACATGATAAAGCTGACATTAACACACCCCCCAGATGCAAAGACGAGGATCACAGGATTTGGGATAATAAAATTTATTATGTATTGACATAAATTTTATGTGGTTTTATAATGGAAATTGATGTAGACAGATTTACATTATATACAGGTAAAATATACAAATGTAGTAGACATTTATATTTATAAATAGATTTGATTGACGTAATAAGAACATTGAAATGAATTGAGAGACCCTATAAGGTACAATTAATTAATAACCGACATAAAAGACCATGTAAGGTACAGATATGAAATGTGAATAAAAGACCATGTTTGGTACCATTATTAAGTGTATGATGATATATGAGGTGTGGGTGGGCGGGAAAACCGAACTGGTCAGTGGTCGGTCAAGAGGGAGAATGGTCAGGTGGAGTACCGGAGGGTTAACAATTGTATGTGTGGTTCTGAGCTTTGCGGGGAGGGGGCGCCAATGACTACCCATAGCCTCAAACCGAGGCCATGCGTCAACCATTAACACACCCCCCAGATGCAAAGACGAGGATCACAGGATTTGGGATAATAAAATTTATTATGTATTGACATAAATTTTATGTGGTTTTATAATGGAAATTGATGTAGACAGATTTACATTATATACAGGTAAAATATACAAATGTAGTAGACATTTATATTTATAAATAGATTTGATTGACGTAATAAGAACATTGAAATGGCCAAAAAGCCAAGAGGTGTAGTAAGGGTGGGATGGTGGAAAAGTTTATACTGCATTCATTAATGATTTTGAGATGGCTTCGTTTACAGGACGGAGACAGTCATTATGTATGTATTGACGGTATGCGTCAGATTTCCATCCACCATAGCGCTTGATGTCAAGTTCTGAGCATCCGCCCTTGAATGCTTGGGTCGTGGCGGCCGATCTCAGGGAGTGGAGAGTGAATTCCCTCTCCGGGTGGCCGAGGGCTTTTAGTTGTCTGCGCCACTCCCCCTCGACGAGGGTCACTGGGACGGGGGTTCTGTTCATGTTCATTATCATTGGGTCGTTTTTGTCCTGCGTGGGAACCCTCTCCAGTGTGTCCCTGACCGCTCTCACTGGACATGTGAGTGGGTCTGGGACGCTGTGCAATATAACAGTCTTGTTTTCGTCGTATGCTTGCATATTCTTCGCTGCTTTTATATAGAGGTGGATGGAGTCGTCCTTCACCTGGACGTCTCCTCTTGTGAGGTGCCACGTAGGTGTAAAGCGCTTGGCGCTCGGGGGTAGCACCTCTGACTTCCGGAGGGCGGCATGAAAGATGATCAGGATGGCGGTCCGGACCAGACTGCCTTTCAGGGTATCCGGTATTCTTGTCAGCACTGCTCGTAGGAGTGTCATTGGCACAGGTGGCTTCTTGTTGCTGGTTACAGACTTGTCCCTTTTCAGGGCCTGTTTGGCTCTGATGACACGGTGATGTTTGAATACCTCGGTGTCCTGCCCCGCGAGGGTGAGGTGCTGAGCAATGTGGGACAGGCTGTTTGAGATCGTCCCTGGGTGCTTTGTGGTGGTGGTCAGGAATTCCACGTACGCACATATCACCTGGTACGTAGGGGTGAGGGGGTTGAGGTTCATCCTCCTGTGGAACAGATACCAGAGGCCCGCAGCGGAATGTCTGTTCTGGTCGGTACCTTCGGCCCTGGCGAGCTGCTGGCGTTCCTCTGCTTTTCTCTGATAGGAGTTGAACTCCTGACCTGGTGAATAGAGAAGGGGTAATAATATCTAGTGAGTAGAAGCATCCTTTGACTATTTTAAGATTATTTTCAGAGATGATCTGGGCTGCCCTGTGTCGGGCTGCCCTGGAGACATGAGCTCTACTGAGCGCGTCAGCTGTGTCGTTCTGAGCTCCAGGCACATGGTCATACGTGATGGTGATGTTGTGTGTGGCTTCAATCATCCAACACGCTCTGGCGCAGTCCGTGAGAATTTTATCAGTTCCTTTTCCGTTCTGGAAAACCTTCACCGCGGCTTCGTTATCACACTTGATGACAATGTGTGCGCCCCTATCCTTGCTGGTAATGAACGTATGGAGAGCCATGACAACGTTGATGGCTTCCAGGTGCGTGATGTTGCTGATGTGATCGTGGGTCGGCGACGTCTGAGCTGCATATGCGTGGATGCCATCAGTACCGCCGACTCCTGAGCCGCAAGCATCGACGTAGAATGTTCTGGAGACCGGGTAGCATGGGGGAATGATACCCACGCCATTCCACTGGGAACTGAATTCGAGGAACCAGTTGAGGTCCGCGCGCATGCCGGCATTGATGTTAAGGTATTTGCCGCGCATGGTGCGGAGGTTGTCTAGTAGGCGGGAGACGAAGAGACGCGCCGTGTTTATACATTTTGCGACATGAAGCAGGACGCCCAGGAGTGACTGCAGCTGTTTTCTGCTCATGGAGCGTCTTTTGGAGTAGTAGGCGATTTTTCCCTTCACCTCCTGTAGCTTTGCTGGTGGGACTGAGATGGACATGCGGCGGGCGTCTATGTCCACCCCCAGCCACTGTACGCGCTGCGCTGGCGGTTGTAGCTTGTCCGGGGCCTCTGGAAGGCCGAGGTCTGCTAGCAGGTGGCGTGCTGTTTCGTAGTCGTGTGTAGCTCTGGAAAGATTTTGAGAGATGATCAGGAGGTCGTCTAAATACATGCGACAGTAAATGCCCTGGGCTGAGAGGAGTTCAACTATTGTGTCCGCGACGCGCTGCATATGTGCAGCGCTCGCCCTAGATCCAAAAGGTACACTTATATCAAGGAAATATTGTGAGTCCCATTGAAGGCAGAGGAGGGGGAAGTCCGCAGGATCAGAAATCAGATTTTTGTATGCGCGAGAAATGTCTATTGTGCTGAGGTAGGCCCCTTTTCCTACTGTAGCTAGGTGTGTGACGGCTTGTTGGACTGTGGGGAGGCTATGGTTTCTAACAATTCCATTGACAGTGTTTTTAAAGATATATGCGTTTACTGAATGTTCTGTAGGGAAGGTCATGTCGGATATGATCCTGCGGGCTTCTGAGTCTTTCTTGGGGCGGGACATGAGGGGGGAGACATGTGCCCATGGTGTAAAGGGGGGGGTGGGGAAAGGGCCTTTTATTGCGCCCAGTCCCATCTCTTTGTCCACAAACTTGTCTACTTGTTGTTTATATTGTTCTGCACTTGGGTGGTTGGGGGTGTCCTGTGTGTCCGAGGTAGGGCCCATGTAGCCCACTGGGAACCCGAATCTTATGAAGTCCAAGAGGTCATGCTTTGAGGGGTCGTTACCTATAAGACGTTCCCAGTTTTTAATGTTGAGACCGCTAGGGACTGGTATGCGGGCTGAGAGGGCATTTGGTAGGCCGGTGGTTCTAACAGCCTCATAAATACGTGCGATCTCTGGTTCCTTGTCTTTATATGCAAAGTCTGGCCAGAAGTGGCGCCTATAGTCTCTGAATGCCATAGGGGAGATGTCTATTGTGGGATCAATGCAGTTCGATTCACACATAGCTCGTATACTGTCAAACTGTGGGATCGTACCTTTAAATTGATCGGTTCTGCTGGGTGGTGGCTCGATGTTGTCCGCTGACCGTTGCTCCTCGGTGTTGTCCGAGCGGCTGAGCGGCAGCTGCGGGCGCAGGCCGTCTGCGGGCACCTTTTGCGGGTATTGATCTGGGCGATCCGTGTGAGAAGTGTCGAATATACCGGGTTTTTCGTCCGTACACTGCTCTGTGTGTGGATGAATCTGCCGGGAACCGCCATCTTTGGTTGAAGCGTCTCTGTGTACACCCGTATCGATGACGCGGGGCGCATAAACAACATGGCGGCCCGCGTGCTGAAACGTGCGTACTACGTCACTGCTAATGGGCGGGAGCCCGATAGTCGTGACGTCATGGATAGGGGAGTTCCCCGCGTGAGAGGGGGATTTCCCGTCCGGCAATGTCTCGTGCTCTGTAAAACTCAAATCTGTCGGTTCTGGATCTGTATGAGGATCTGTGTGGGGAGAATGACATGATCGTGAGATCTGGCGGCTGTTCTTGTCGTGATCCGCGTCCCGGGCGTGTGCACCTGAGACGCGCACTATGCGTTTTTTGGCGGCTGTTGTTGTTGGTTCGGTGACTGCGCCTGCTGGGGGGCGTGGCTTCGGGCGCTGTTGTTATTTTGGTTCTGCCACGTGGGCGCGGACCACGTGCTGTTGTTGTTGTTATGCCACGTGTTCTGAGGGCCGGACTGTGCGTCTCTCTGTTTGTTGTGGCATATCATTACAGAATGTCCGAGCTGTTTGCCTTTACCTGCGCAGTACTGGCAGAAGTGCACTCTCCTGTTGTAATGGTCTCCGTGGTGGCCATCAAACCGGCAGCCTCGGTTTGAATTGAAATCAAAACACAGCTGTTCGTTGTTGTTGTGTCTGTGAGCGTTGTTGCCGCTCTGCTGGTGTCCGTTCTGGTGTGTATGACCATGACCTGAGCTCCTGTTGGAGGCTGACGCGCCAGTAGAGGCTGATGCCCCGGATCTCCTACCCCCACCCGTAAATGAGATCTCCACCCTCAGATCCTGTATGCGGGTGAGTGAGGACCATGCATATGTACCCTTTTCTATGTCATCAAACACACGGTCAGACCAGCGTCTGACGTCGGGCCAGTAGCGGCACATTGAATCTCTGGACACATTGTTCACATGTTTTAATATGAGTTGGCGCTCCTCCTGGGACCAAGCACTGTCGTCGTCCTGTACGAGGGCGAGGGCAGCATCAAGGTACTCGGGGGCCAGGAGCTCACCCTTGACGTCAAGCTTTTGCTTGAGGGTGTGACATGTGTCGCGCTCTATGTACATGTAAGGTTTAGGCTTTGTACGGTTGGGTATGAGGGCTGTCATGTATGATGTCTTACCCTCGTTGGCCATGTGCTCATACCGTTCTCGTAGAAGCTGTTCCTGGATGTAGTCTCTAGCGCCGGGCTCCCTGCGGAGCTCGTTCGCTGTGGGGTAGTGCTCTCTCTGTGGGGAGCGTTGGGGCGTGCGCTGATCTAGTTGTGGTGGGTTGTAGTCGTGCGCGGCGTGGCGGCCGGGGGGGGCGGGCGTCGGGCCGTTGTTGTCGGGTGTAGCGGCGAGGCGTGCCGGGGCCGCAGGTGGCTGCGGCTCGTACGCGGAGCGGTGTCTCTCTCGCCTCTCTCGGCGGCGGTGTTGCCTGTCGATCCTTTCTCGGCGGAGCTGTTCCGCTGATGCTGCTGCCTCGGCTCGCAGATCCTCTATCTGCTTGAGCTGGAGGCGTTGCTGCTCGGCGAGCTGGGCTCGCTGAGCCTCGATGTCCTCCCGTTGCTGGTCTGCGATGCGTTGTTTCTCGATGCGGCGGTCGTCGCGGCCGTGTTGTGACGTCTCACGGTGCAGCTGGCGTATGCGTGCCTCGTCCACGAGGAACGCCATGTTGCCGGTAATCCCTCCCATGTCGTCCTGGAGAGAGCGTAATCGCATCTCCAGGTCGGCGACGCGGGCGTTTAAGCTCGGGTCGAGGTTTTGAAGGGATCTGGACGAAGCGCTGGAGGACACGCTTGCCGCCGATGCATTTCTGTGGCGGGGCTGTGTAGGCGGGGGCTGTTGCCGGGGAGGGCTCTGTTGTTGTGCCGGCGTTGCTAGGGACGCGGCGGCCGTGTTGTGGCGGGAACGCCGAGTGTTCGGGTAGGCTATCGAGCTACTACCTGATGAGGAGTCGTAGCCATTTATAGTGGCTTCTAACCGTTCCTCCAGGCGCTTGTTCTCCTCCTGGAGGGCTTGAAGGTCCCTATCCATTTCTGTGGTGTCGGGGCGCTTCTGAGTGCGGGCTCGTGTCGCATGTGGGGACACGTGTGCCGCTCTCCCGGGCATGATTCCTCCTGTGTGTGCGATCTGGCAGTAATTCCTTTCCGGTTATAGCTAAAATTATATATAACTAAAAGAGGTATTAAGATCTGATAAAATAATTGCGACTCTGTATAGCTGAGCAGCAATTGTGTATTCTCCCGCTCAAAATTTTGAACAAAGGTCTAAGAGCTGTAGAAAACCGAACTGGTCAGTGGTCGGTCAAGAGGGAGAATGGTCAGGTGGAGTACCGGAGGGTTAACAATTGTATGTGTGGTTCTGAGCTTTGCGGGGAGGGGGCGCCAATGACTACCCATAGCCTCAAACCGAGGCCATGCGTCAACAATTATAAGTTATGTTGACCAAATGAAGTCCAACATTAACTAACATTTAGAAGGTGTTGGAAGGGAGGAAAGGGTGACGCCATGTCCTGTGTCATATCAGACATAAATATTACATCACTGAGGGCACGGTGAAAGCTCCACATATGCAAATAAAAACACCTTTATAGATAACAGAGTGTAGACAATAGTATCACAAAGGCTTTGTAAAACACACATTGTTAATGCAAGCATTGTGCTTTCCCATCAACATACAGTTCCATGTGCTGATGTGTAGGCCTCCACTAATGCAGAGTTAAGTACCGGGTTCTACAGTGGACGTATTCGTTTTCCTTGTTGCTCCTAGCTCTAACAATAGTCGCGTCACTTCCCAAACAACTAAAGCAAACAAGTCATCTGCTCAGTTCAGTTTGATGTATGTGTTATAGTACATTGTACCATTGTGAATAGGTCCTGTATGCTGGTGCAACGAAAGCAAAGTTGTATTTTCCCAGTTTTTTTGTGGGTTCATTTTTCAATTGTGTGGAGGTTCTTATTATCTTTTTATAAAATCAGTGTATGCTAGTACATTTATGAGGGTTGGAAGGCATAACTCTGCTATAGATCGAGCTGTCATCAGCATTGCTAACAATTAAGTCATGTACGTTCACATGACACCCACATGGAGTAATCTTAATCCATTTACATACTTTCTTTACCTACGTAATCTGTCTCTTATTCATATTCGATCTTCTTATGGTCAGAATAAACTGGTTAATATAGTTATTAATTTCAGAGCCTATTCAAGATTTGAACCGCTGGTATCCTATACAAACAAGGGAAGTTCCACACCACTGGACAACTCGCACAGATGAGGTCCAGAACATACATGTACTCCAAATTAATGACAAGATATTTTTGATACAGGTAAAATACGGGCGGTTCCTCCGTTCCCATGAGCCGAATATCTCCCCTAAATGCTCTCTATTTAGGTTTCCGATTCGATTTAGACCAATGGTCGCAGGTAAATGGGACTTGCTATATGCTATTTTTGAGTTGTGAGGAATCTACTATCTAACAAAGATTCCCCAAAAGCTTAAATCAGTACTGCATAATACCATGTGACAACAGTCTAGCTGGTCCTATACCTACAAATGATGTTATATAACTTTCCTTTTAGGAACTGCCAAAATGGTGATTTTATGAATTTTAAATTACAATATATGACACATGCTATGCGGGACAAAGGAGGTGAAATCATACATAATATTCTTAAGAAGAATATCCAAGAGCAGTGGAAGATTGTACAAATGGGTTTATTTCCGGCGAACTCCCCATATCTACTGCAGTACCGTCGTACTGGCCTGTCTGAGTGTATGAGATTATACAAACAGGAGATTAGAGCATACCTCTGGGACCTCCCCAGCTCTACAGACATGCCCGAGATAAGGCAAATCCAGGGTCTTTGGGTACAGAAGATAACCAGGAGGGTTCCATGTAAAGGGTGATGGCGGCTGTCTTTGCTGAGATTTATCATCCAATGTTGGTACTTTACAGATTGGAGGGGATTTGTCGCTATTTTCCCCACCTTCTGGGTTTGGATTTAGAGGGAGGATTCTGAATTGCACTTAGATTGATTTGTATGGGTTTCGTATTGAATGTATGACATGCTGAAGAACGTACTGTGTCACTAGCGGGAGTGGTATATAGATTGAGATGTGTGTTCTTATATCACGAGAATAATATGACATGTTTATGGGGAGTGGAGATGCCTCAATTATGTTAGTGGCCAACCGAGATGGTGACACGCTACATGATTTTGAGTGTTTGCTTTCATAAATAATATTATATCATCAGAATGTCGTGGTATTTTCTCAAGCGCGCTGGGCACACTAATGTTGATTTAATGTTGATTTGACCTTTATTTAACGTCGATTCAATGTTAACAATACTGAGATTCAAGCTAACAATATATTATCAGCAACATAACGATTGTTTTGCTGAAATCATGCATATATTCTTGTTATTTCATTTTCATGTTGCATAATAATAGATAAAAATGCTAAGTAGCAGGTTGTGGAGATATCTAGTGAGAAACAAGTGTTGCTGCTTGTGTTGGCGCATCAATGTTGACAACAAGACAATCAACCTTTTAACCTTGTGCATGTATAAACTAATTGTCAACGTGGTTTTGTGTTCACACAATGCAGGTGTCCGACTCACGGTGAATCTACCCTATACCTCAAGACCCCGGGCTTGACTCAAGACTGCCTATCATGGCCGGGTGCTGTGCACATTATGAGCTGCTCCAGAGGCTACAATAACTAAGAGGCACTGATGAGGCAGACTGTGGGGTATGGGTGGCCTGCCTGGCCTTGAAGCAGTGTTTACCGTGCCCCTACCCACAGTAATGCTATCAGGCCGTATTGCTCACTCACCCCCTCGAGCTGCTCACCGAGCTGCTCAGCGCCACGAGTAGCTCATAAACTCACTGCTTTATTGGATGTGGGAACCTTTCTCTCGCTTGCTAGGAATTGGGCTCGATCGGCGGCTAAAGGACCCGAGCCGGAGAGGTGTCCAAGCTGCTCAGAGCTGCTCGTTCCCCCATACGCCCCCAGAGGACGTTGTTGCTGATTGGGTGCTGAGTTGCTCAGTGGTGAAAGGCTGAGAGGGGTGGAGGAGGTGCGAGCACGAGTAGGAGATGCCGCGACAGCGCGCTAAGTTCATAATCACAAAGAATCGTTGGCGGTGTCGACGCCAAGACGCGTCTTGTGTGATTGATATCCTCTCTGGCGAAGACGAGAAACTCAATCTGGCCCCCGAGAGGTGCTCCTGATGCGCCAACGAGCTGCTCCACCATATCCACCTACCTTCTCCTTCCCCTTATAGCCCGCCCGCCGACACCGGCCCGTATCCGGTGTATGAGTGATTCGATCCATACATATAGCCGCGCCGTTTCTTCTCGTTTCTCCCCTTTTCGTGAGGTTTTCGCTTCTTATTTCATTTTTGTTTTGTATTAATTTTTGCTTGTCATCTCATACGTCCGGCCCGCTGGTGGTGCCGCCTATAGCGCCACAACAGTGTCAATTTACCGTCGTGCAATGCCCGGCCGATTGCCCCCTCACAGAGCCCGGAAATCTGGTCCGAGGCAATTTTTCTAAGTGCGGCACAGGGCCCGAGCGACGACCAACGAGCCGTGGGCGATTGTAAACGACGCCAAATCGCGCGGAAACCCCGATCTGCGCACAGCGGATCTTCTGATAGTTCCGCGCCGCGGCGACAGGGGGCGTGCCACGCATGCGGCGTGCACAGACTTGACCTAATTACCATCGACCCCGACCGGAAGTGGGCCTGATAAGATGGGGTGGGACTTCCGGTGGCCGGGGTTTGTTTGCCAGTCGCTGATACGACCAATTGGGGCCGGCCAGACCTCGGCGAGGAATACCTCAGAGCTGGCCGAGTGTGGGCGGGGGGGGGGGGGTGAACAGATGGATCCAGCCCCCTACACAGGCCGGATAAAACGGATCAGCAGCCGGGCGCTCCCCAGAATGAACTCTGACGGCGCTGCTTCAGCCGACCCGCAATTTATTGCCATTTACAGTTCAGCATCAGAATGGCAAGTAACATTGGCATTTAGGGTCTTTATTACCTCCCTCTGCCCCACGTCCCCTCAAGCCACACCGATATTTAGTTGGCTTATTTATTGAGAAAAATAGACGTTTATATTTTTATTACCTGCTGGGACTGCTATTGCAAATCGTTATTCGTGACGGCACTGGTGTATACTAATATGCTTTACTATAATTATATGACATGAAATCTAATGGTTGCGATAATCTAAGCTGGAAGAGTCCAATGAGCTCGTATGTGTCATTAGAGCTTTATACATGTATGTAAAACATACATGACGCTTATAACAAGCACTTGCATGTACATGATATTTTTATAGTGTATACATATATGTATTATCTACAGTGTAACTGCAATCTCGGTATTTGTCTCCATTGAATAACCACCGTTTGACAGTTAAATGACAGTATATGGGCAATATCGTGGACGTGAATACATTTAGCTTCATGTCAATATCTATAAAACACAATATAATAATAATATATAGAGGTAGCCTAATTGAATTAGGATATAGCAGATAATGGTTGTAATCAGGGTAATAGTTATACACATTTATAGCCACATGATCAAGTCACTGGGTAGGCAATAAATGTAGGTCAGGTGGAGCATTAAACAGATACTACACAGATGGCCGGTGTGTTTATAAGAGGGGATCGACACGGGGCTGGGATCCTAGCGAGGAGTAGTCACGGGACTGAACCCTAATGCCAGAGATAGAGAAAGGCAGGAAGAGCCAGGAAGGGAAATAGGCAAGGCCGCTGGAAGGTAGGGAGTCAGGAAGGCAGTGTAATGGAGGAAGGGAAGGATGGATGGAGGGAGCGATGGGGGAGGGAGGAGGGAGGAAGGAACGAAGGAACGAAGGGAGGGAGGGAGGGAGGGAGGGAGGGAGGGAGGGTGGGGGGAGGGAGGGAGGGAGGGAGGGAGGGAGGGAGGGAGGGAGGGAGGGAGGGAGGGAGGGAGGGAGGGAGGGAGGGAGGGAGGGAGGGAGGGAGGGAGGGAGGGGGGAGGGGGGAGGGAGGGAAGGGGGAGAGTAGGGGATAGGGACAATTCTTAGTTAAGGAACGGGGATTTGAAATCGATGTATATAATTATAGAGGGCGAGACAGCAGAAAGAATGATAGGCGAAGAGTGCTAGTAAACAGGACCCGATAACATAAAGGGGCCAAATAACAAGATGTGTATATGGTACCGGGTGAATGCTACTCAGCAGCTCAGGGGAAGGAGGTGCAATACAGGTTAAAGCAGAGCTGACAAGGGGAAACGCAGGAGGAAACTGAAGACGGAGCCAAAAAAAAAAATCAGATCTTGGGAAGGCAAGGTTACTTTTTTTCATTACACTCTCCTCATCAGTCATAATGCAGCCATTTTACTTTCCTGACCGTAGGGCACATAAAATCTCCTCCTTTTTTGCAATGGAAGGAAAGAAAGGCAACCTCAATTGTTTTTCTTTGGTTGGTGCCACTCAGCCTTCCCCCTCGTCCATGTGTGTGGTGTCTGAAGACAGAAGAGATTCAGGAACTCAATGAAAACCATGTTCCTTTATGATTACAACCCGGCTGAACCTGATTATCATAAGGATTGTAAATAAAAGTCTGTTTCATGTTACCCGACATCCCCCCACCTATCCTACCAAAACAGGACGATGAACAGGACAGCCGTAACCCTACAGTAAGGGTTCTCCAAAAAGGTTCTATTGGTTATCCAGTCCACTGTGGATTGAAATATGACGTAGGACGTATGGGTATTATGATAGGTGGACGTTTCAGATTTCGCTCAGATACTTTAGGAAAAGTAATCAACCACAATCACACCCATGACAACGCCAGATGAGCCCGATCCCCTTACACCCCAACTACAAGTACAACGTGTATTACTTACACGCGTGGTACTCTGAAATCAGGCAACACTGGGATTTGAAACAATACATGTTGTAAGCAAAGTTCTTTTCCTAACCCTTGCAATTCGGACCATAGTTATGAAAAATTCACAAACAATTACAAGGGATTTAATTCTTAGGTTTCCTTGGCCCCTCTAATTGAATAGCTGCATTCGGCCCCACATAGCTCATAGTCTATCCATCCACAGAGACTTCAGACGGACACATAAGTATTAGGAGCTGCAAACACTTTATAAGATATCGGAGGAGGTACATCAGTTTCTGTATACGTCATAAACAAGTTCTGTTTCAGACCCATTGATAAATCAGAGAAACCTGACGATGGTGTTTCTACTCCTCTGGCCCATGTCCATACTAGGGTAGATTCACCATGAGCCGGATACATACCCTGAGACGGACAGTGAAATTTGAGGTTATTCATGTACAATACGACTGCTAGTGTGTGCATTTTGGAAAGAGTAACACTGTAACTTTACTAATATTCACAAATAAAGAGCTAACACTATTTTAAAATCAAGTGTCCGTCTCAAGGTATGTCTCCGACTCCAGGTGAATCTACCCTATATGGCACAGCCTCCCTGCAGTGGTCGAGAAATGGTTCCTAAATTTCCTGACCTAAAGCAGATGCAGCTAACTCCATAAAACGACACAATTACGTATAGTGAGTAGGGGGAGGACATTCAATGGAACCGAATTAGAGTTGACCTGTCAGATGGAAACAATGCAGTGCCGGTGGGGCATTGTTTACAAAGCTCAGGGAGGCTTAATCTGCCTACCAGAATGCACCGGAAGGGCAATATTTAAGGGGATTTTGTCCCAGTGTTGGTAGAACGGAAATTGAAGTCTTTTCTGATGGGTTCCTTGTGCGCGGGCACTTTGGTTTTATGTAACTAGAGAGCGAGCTGGGGGTTGCTTGTTTATGCCTAGTTGTTGCTTACCCGCTCACAAAGTATCATTAACAACCCACTGTTGCCACTGCGAGGAAATCTCCAACAAGGGAGGCATGAATAGACCCACTTCCGGCGGCCGCCCTCGTTCCCGCTGTCTAGCCGCTGGTACCAAGACTTCCGGGAACCAAGCATGTTTGTGCTCGCCGGGAACCATCGAGCGGCTCCGAATCGACGGTGTGAACCCGTCGATGTTCGAACGGCTACTTTCAGGCTGGAGGTCCCCATGTAAGTGTAAATGCAGTCGAAGCGTGTTTATTCTCTGAATAAATAATGCTAGTCCCTGCCCACTCGGTGATTGCGTCAGAGACGAGTGGCCTGGGTAAATACTCAGCGATTCTAACCAGTGCTGCTTGTAACAATTCCCATGGAAGGTGTTGTGTAGCCGGTCTGTGTGTGGTTCCTCTTGAGTCCTTCAAGTGGAGTGTGGTATATTCAGAGGGGGTAATGCACCTCAGGAAAGGTACACATAAGTTGCATAACTATTAACGTGATGTGGGGACGACGGCACGAGCCTGCACGAGATGTGCCTTATTGTTACCCTCAATGTATACCACTAGAAGAGGTACTTCTGCATGATTGTATTTGGTTGTACCATTCACCCTGGACATTTCTCACGTTTATCAATAATTATGACTTGATACTGTGAGGGAGTTGGGCATACCCTGTGTAGGCTACTGTTTCCTCAATGAATGCCTTGAACCCAGCACATTTTAACTATATTAATTTTGTGGGAGCTCTAAACAAAAAGCTGGACGTTTATACTTGTCTATTAACAAAATTCACAGCCATTGTATTCAAAATATATATACTAATACACTACTACTAGTATACATGTATTGCATGTTATGTCCAATTAACACACATCAACTTCAATAATGTCCATACACTCTATTTTCATATAATTTCTGAACGATGTTTTTCCAATGGTGATATATGTCTAGGTATATGGAGCAGTGGCGTAGGAAAAGGGGGGGCCAGGGGGGCCCGGGCCCCCCCAATCACTGAGGAGGGGGGGCCTGAATATGTTTGGGCCCCCCCAAAATTTGTCAAGACCTATAATATAATACACACAATTTTCAAACCTTCCCTTTCCCGCATAGGAAAAAGTGGGAACAGAGGGGGCTGGGACCCCAAATCAGAACTAGAGGGGGCTCAAATACTTCTTTTCCATACAATATAATATAAGTGTGTCTATGATACATCATGCATAAAAAGTAGTACTTAAAGTTGGTTGGAGTGGGCCCCCCCCAATGAAGATTTGCTTCCTACGCCTCTGTGGAGGTATACGAATACTAACTGATCAAGACTGTTTGCAAAACGATATACCGGTACTTCATATATAAAATGAAAGGATACTACGGACATCTATACATTATTATGTATAGCCATGGTTATAATTGCTAGAATTCCTGCTGATGTAACTAATATTCAGACTTTGAATGGTGCAGGGAGAGAGTGCCATCCACATGTATGAAGGGTTTTGGCTAACAGACTCCAACTGCGACAATTTTTAGGAATCATTTCTATTGTTCCTGACCTGTTTTGAAATGAAGAAAATGTACTTCAAACATTGTGACTCTAGTTAGATTCTGCCGTATGCAACTAGGCTGCCAGAACGGTTTATCTCGGGTACAATATTGGGTTGATGTGGCCATTTTGACAGAGTAAGTATCTGGACTCTCTGCCATTATTGCAGTTTGTTTGATTAGTACTCATGGCTAGGATGTCGCTGCTAGTGGGCTCCTGGTGCCAGCCTATAGGGGAGATTAGAGTTTCCTCTGCTACTGCGTCAAAGGGTCCTGGTCTGGACCAAATACAGCCCTCCGTGTGGTTAGGTAGCTGTACCATGATAGTACCTTTGTTATAATCTACGATCGCCCTCAGGATCCTGTGCAAAGTAGCCATGTTTTTCCTTGTCTGCTGTTTACAACAAAAACGAGATCTAGAGCAAAGCCAAACCGAAAAGAGCAGATATACCAACTATAATCAAACACCTGAAAAAGCTCAGAGCACTACTTAACTACGATATAACTCGAAGCTAACACATTTATAGCATCTAATACATTGCATATTGGCCAAGCTACCCATCTGCATAAGAACTGGGAGACATTTAGTTTCTCACTGAATATACATGCTGCATGGGAAACTGTATTGGCCGAAATCTAGCATGCACATAAAGTCATTATTAGTGCAGTGCATGTCATTATCTAATCACAGGTGGTTAACTTACATAATCCACTTGCCCTGCTGTGGGTGGTCGGTCCCTGTGCGCCCACCTGCAAGCCGTACAAACCACGCGCACCAACTGACCTTTGTCTCCAAGCAGAGTCCTAGTCCTACCGTCAGGTAGGATAGTGTGGGCAACTCTGGCTGCTACACTTGGCTACCTGTGCTACCTGTGTACAGACCCCTGTCCTTTCCTTGCTCCCCACAGTGTTGTAGGTATGCAGGCCATGTGCTTTAAGGACTGCAGCAATGTTGACACAAAGCAGAGGGGGGACTTTGCTAAATGTGGGTATATCTCCAGTTTAATGCAAAATTGTGTGTTCTGCATCCCAGTAATATCATTTATTATTCAAAATCATAAGATTATGCCATCTTAATGCATCCAAATGCATGCATTTTCACCAGAATGCGATGCTCAAAGCAGAGGGGGAACTTGGAGTTGACTACCCTGTTTCTGTTACCAGAAACACCTGACCTCCCCCCCGAGGTTTAGCTCAGTGGTGGCCCGTGGTACAAACGCAGGCCTAAGTAACTTACCTTTATGCCTTGATCATTGCCGCCAAAATGGTTTACACAGGCCATGCCTTGTTGCCTTTACTTACTCCCTCCACTAGCTCCAGGTTGACTCATGACTGATGTTTGACCAATAATATGGCCATAACCCTGATGGCAATAAAGATAACGTATATTATGATTGATATGATCAGTATTGAGATATTCAAGTGGGATGGATTTATGAGGGATAACGCTCAAGCTGTATGCCTAGCTTTAGTAAATATTATAAAGGGGGGATTTGTGTCAGTGGGTTAGCAATCCCCTCTGCTCGTATGTGTTGTGGCTTAGTGATATAAGCCAGTATAGAAGTGGCCATACGTCAACGTAAATAGGCCAAAGAATGGCTTTTCAACTGCCTATTGGCTCATGTATTAACCCAAGTAAAGGCTCTAACGTAGGGTAACACATGTAAATACCAGCTTCACAGAGCCATTTATGGAGTTCTAATATAGCTGCACATGCACCATTATAATATTACATTATATCATACAATTGCAAGATGGGTTTCTATTCTTTTGCATACAGAGAGAGTGAAAGAGAAGGAGAGATTATTGCCTGTTTTGATATCAATATGCATTAATTCACTATTTATAAACGATAGAGCAAGGCATGATCACTATGAACTGGAAGGAAGCAATTCATTCGGAGAGGGTTGGGGTGACACCATCTAATTAAAAGAAACAAGTTCGTTGAATAACATTTGAGACACGCTTTGGTCTTCAAAGTAACTCTTGTTGACAGCAACACACAATGGAATTTAATTAAAAGCTGCCAATATTTGTCCAGTGTTTTAATTAAAAGCTTCGAAAGCTGTCCAGTGATTAAACATACAGGTGAGTGGGCATTGTGCCTTTGAAATAAACTTTGTGTACAAGATGATTACAACAGGTACCCGATTGATAAAGATTGCGTCACATTCTTACGTGATAGTACGAATTAGATTTGGCGTGATCTGCGAAGATAGACCTCAGTTCAGAGTGCATCAAGGTCCCTTTCCCCAGTACATGACATGATCTGCGAAAAAGGCCCTCATAGTGTAGGGTACACTAAGGTCCCTTTTCCAAGTACACTTCACAAAATTATGATACATGCAATAGGGCCTTTAGTGGTCATAAAACATCATAATGTCCATCGAGCCCCAGTGCACAGTGTACAAGGTATGATAACCAGGATCCTTCAGTAATTCTTAGACCCTGGAGGGAAGACTTTCCCAGGTAATGCTTGCTCCTAGGCCTCCTACTGTAGAGAGCTTTCCGCATGCATACACCCCTTCCTCCTGGTTCATCGTCATATTCTTGAGGAGTTCTAACTACCCATGCCTGAAGGCTTGGCTTTTTTCTTTTGCAGCGAAACCGATCTGAATGACAGAAAGGTTCTATTCTCGCAGATCCTTACCTTCGAAATTCAGATGAATCTAACATTTTAGCATACGCCGCTTTCATTTCCATTTGTACGTATTCTTACTGGCCATTCAATCTGGGTTCAGGTGCGGCACATGCATACATGTGTACCTTATACCGTACCCTCGCTATAAGCGCCTGGTTTTGAAAGAGAGCCGGTCTTAAATAAGCGCCGGGGGTATGGGGCCTCCAGATGTTTCTTAAACACTAAAAACACGAGCTTGAGCAACTGCCTGTCTTGTATAAGCGCCGGGGGTATGAGTCCCGCCAAATTGAAGGGTGTCCCGGCGCTTTATCGAGACGGTATGGTACTTGTAGTAGTTAAGGTATGCCCGTGGCTGAGCAGGATGTGGGAAGGTTAGCAGGCTAGGTACCGGCCACGGAAAAACAGATGGGGATCCTGCCCTGTTTACTTTCGTTAAAAAGCAGAGCTACCTAAGGAATTCATTTTTATAACTTATTATTTGACGAGGGTAGTGATTTAGAATAATATTCTTCTCTTCAGTGACGATGTGGTATTTAAGGGAGCATCATCTGAGGCTACAACAAAGATTAAAGGAGGGCAAGGGTTTGATGTTTAAATTGGTCTTTATCAGGGTTTACACTCGTGTAATATGAGTATGACAACAACTGGTTATGAAGAACACAATCATTTTGATCAGTTATAGACGTAGGGCTTCTTACAACTATCATGTCATTGTTTGTAGAAATTAAACTTATTACATTCAATCACTGAGATGGAAAATACGTAAGTTGAGAGTATTGCCATTTCTACTCAAAACTAAATACCAGAGTAATTCTATTTTTATGTAAGATCATCTATACATTACGAGACCATTTCTTAGTTCTTTGAGGTTCTGTGGAATTCTCAGCAGCAGATCAGTAGCGTTCCATGTGAGGGACACACACAAACCATAAAAATAGATTAGGTGGTTTGGTATAAATGAGTTCTTAGTAATTATATTTGATAATCACTTAATGATCTGCCTCACAAAATATCAAATACTGGCATTAACTTCTCAGCTGTTGTCAGTATCGGATACCAGGTGCTCCAACAGTATAGTAAAACGTGCTGTAAAAGAAGGCAGATCCTTACACCAATAACGTGACTCCTTCTTTTCCAGAGCTCAGGGCAAAAGTGTGCAAGAGGTGCCCTGGATCCCAAGTGGCACCTGGATCCCACCTCCGTCAGAAGGGGGTCTAGATGGGGGGGTCCCCACGTCGCATGTCGATTTTAAGAAATGACCATGTTACCTGTCACTTAAATCCTCATGTCCCATGTCGCCTTTAAGAACCTGTCCTGTCTTATATCGATGTTAAAAAACACCCTATAATGTCACTTATTTTTTTCCTCATGTAACCAATCTCCATGTCGCATGTCGATTTTAAGAGATTGCCTTGTCGCCGTGTCGAATTTAGCCATCCCCCCATTTAAAACCTGAGGGCTGAGATACAAATAAGCACCACGGAAAAGGTGAGGGCGCTGTCATTGAATTTCATAAAGTAAAAGTCGTGAACATCCACAGGCAATTCACAATCTTAAGTGCATCAAATTGAGAAATTGGGAAATGACATTTTATTTGGAATCTGATGGCTCTACGGTAGTATCTTTACGGACCACCAGACATCACATTACGAGTATTGTTGATAGAAAACAGTATGGCCCAACACCAATTGTGTAATATATTGTAAGATCGCCGACCAGATGGTGCATCCACAGGGCTGTAGATACTTGGCTCACAATGCAGCTATAAGCTCCTTTATATATCTCTTCTAGAACTCTTGCAAATCTAAGACATAAGGTACCAGCCCTCCTCTCCAGGCACCGTCTCAGCACTCCACTCCAGGTACCGTGCTGGATTTCTTACCATGCCCCTTAGCTCTGCGACTTACCATGAGCTAATTTTAGACCTCGAGCTTTACTCATTAGAGGGATGATCGTGATTTATTCATTTGTACTTGCTTATGTTGAAATAAAATTGTTGGTCCTAACACCCGGTCTTAATGTTCTCTCTGCAATACATCTGAATTTGAGGTTAGAATAAAAATGTAATACAGCGATATCAAATCGTATAATTATTTTAGTTTGCCAAGCACCGTAGATGCTATTTCAGTGTTCAATCAGGGCAATAGTAAGTATATGGATTCTGGGGTATCACTTTTCTCGTTTATGAAAATATTCCCCTTATATAATACATATTATTAACTATACCCACTCAACCGCATGGGTATATGGTCCATCCTACGATGTCATATCGTATCCTAGCAGATGGGCGGCAATTCATAATTGCCGGATAATCCCGGTCATCACTCGCCACCTACCAGCACACACTCTGTGACGTCATCCTCATTGATATGAAGGCATTCCTCTTACTGCCTTAACTGTCGAACCTATATTTGACCCCACCCTCCACACCCTAACAGTAATAATATAATTGATGCAAGTATCATATGATACTCTAGAGTCTAGTAGAGGTAAACCAGCTAACAATAACAAGTTATTTTACTTCAAAATGTCGTTTTAAGAGAAGCGTTGTACACTGTATAGCAGTTTTTGTTAACTGGGAAGCATTAAAACCATGTAACTGGATCACATATATTAGTTTAGGCAATTACTCTATGCATTGCCATCATTACTATGGTGAAAATCAATTATACAATGTAGTGTAAATTAACATGATACTCTGTGTACTCATTTACTCATGCATCATGTATTCTCAATTATATGATGAATTTACATACGGCGTCATCTTATAGAACTATGTTCGCATATCAAAGAATGTGCAGTTATTTTTATATGTTGCTGTTCCTGTGTGTTTGTTGAATAATAAAGTACATATTATTTACAAACTAGTTGATTACAGCTGCATCAACTGAGTGATTTCTTTATAACCATCCGCATGCAGGTTAATTTTGTATTACCTTCTTGTGTCGATTGCTGCTATACTTTTTGGTGTTGAGTATGGGAATTGTAAAATTAAGTCTCATGGGAAACCAACTATAATGCATTCCAAACAAATTGTGCACAAAGTGTTCTACTTAATGAGCTTTAAGCATTTCTCCAATTGGGGGAACAACAGTGCTGAGTAACTGCTACGTGAAGTTCCTCAATTAACGTTATCAGTTCTGGTGATTCTTAATGGGAGCTTTTGTACTGTTGTTATAACGTGATTGTCTTTCTCTGTAGCCTTCCTCAATTCAATATGAGCAGTCCTGGGATGTTCCCAGCTGTCCAACCTCCTTCTACGTCCTTAGACTTGGCCAGTTGGCATATGAATCTGTGTTCTTCTCAGGAAAGGCAGTTCAATTTTAGCTCTACTTTATTTTATGGGAAATTGCCTGAGGAGTCATTGCATCATCTTCAGAAGGTGGATTCACAGTTGTGTGGGAAGGCGTCACACCTTAAGCATCACCTGTAAAACAATACAAAATAAAACTCAACAAACCAAGATGGAGTCTGGTACAAACCCGCCAACAGCACACCATTTAACACATTGTCACATAAAGAAATGCATACTTCAGTATCGAAAGGAGGTACACACATGTGGAAATATTATTATAGCTTTAACAATTATATCAATGATAGAGAAAGATATCTTGGGTGTATTGCTAATTTGAACTGCCACATCAAATTCCTACATCCTTCGATTCATCCTCTACTGCCCAAGACCTTTGCAAACTTCTTTAATAGCACCCGCAGCGCCATAACCGTAAATTATGGTAGTACTAGAAAACAATTGGCTCTGGGATGTTTAATATTTCAGATAGCGCTTTAGAGAGCGCCTTAGCAGACACTTTATTGGGCCATTCAGGGAGGGAAAAAGACGATGCTGCCTCCTGCGAAGGAGCCATACTAAAGTGTGGCATCCATTTATACTATCTCTACACAGGCCAGTGGAAGGTACTGTATTTACACTTAAGGCAATTATAGCACACAGTCGGCCAGGAACGCCTGGAGGATTTCATTGCAATATAGTCTGGGTGAATGGGTACAGTTGTGAAGGGTTGACAACCAGCGTGGTTGGAATTTAAAGTGATTTAAATTAGACCTACTGGGCGGACTGAGATAAGAGCAATCATATGAGGTCAATTATCTAATTAAATAGACAGCATACATGTCTTCCTGGTTGGGGAATCCTTATACATTGTAGTTTAGAAGATGATATTATGTATAAAATATGCTATGGTATTTCACATTGTCATCAAGCGGTCCGAGCCCGGAGAAACAGAATAATTGATATAAACCCTCTCACCGCCAGCAGGCCGTTATAGCCAAAGCACCAAATTCACTGAGCTGGACCAGAAAATATTACTCAAAATTGATGAAAATATTTTCTTACAAATCCTAGTCGAAGCAACCCATGTTTAGTATCATATTAAAGCTTATGGTATCTCTTTCACATCCTATATTCCATTTATGTTTACAAAGAATATTCAGGGAGTAACTATGCCAAAACCTCATTTGAATTTTTGATATTTATGAATAATTTTTTCAAATTTTTGGCAAAACTACACAGAAATCTGGCGGTGGGAAGGTTACATGTGACGGTTGCATTGTGATTTACTGTCTTTTGATTACTGCTATCTGTGCATGTCTATCATTCAGGAATTGCTAAACATGGAAATGCATTTTATTACTGCCAGGCAAACCATTTGCAGCGTCGGTGGTTTCTGGACTGTCCATCTCAGACTATAGCTCTAGGCTTTCCTTTATATCCACAAACTCCAGCTCCTTATATGAGAATAGACATACTTATTTACAGCATGTCATTCTATTTTTAGTATATCGACAACAATATGAACACAATATTGTCAATTGCTCCTGGCATGTCCCATAGTTGGGACGCTAATAGATGGACCCTTCCTACAAATAGCCTAGTCCACAATTGATGACACAGCAGCAACCCCTGGAAGCCGCTGAATCTCATTGAGCATGATGGTAAAGCAGGTTAATGCTATGACAGTACACCTTGCATGTTTGGCATGTAGTATGCATGGTCTTTGGGAAATACAAAGGCACATCTCCCTGGTTGTACCTGTATTGGCTGTACATGCGTGTTAGGAGACACTAGACCATGTCTATATATAGGGCCTATACGGCAGGGTAGGGCAGTCTAGGTATGGGTCCCCAGCCCTGTCACGGTGGTACAGGCTATAATGTACGCCACATGGGCTGTACACCTGCTCAGCCAAGAGACAATGGGAGATGATTGCAAAGTAAGTTTTACTAATTATGAAGTGAATAGTGCCTAGTGAAGCAAATATTATAAGCTGTCTGTTTGAAATTTGTAGCAGAAAATCACCGTGCAATTCAGTAAAAAAAAACACACACTATTTCATAGGACTTCTTTTAACCACGTACCAGGTGGTAAAAATTCCAACTAAAAACACTGCACGGGAGATGACAGGATTCCGTAACCTGAAACACACATTTCTTTCTCAAGTCACATAACACAACACACGTGGTTTCTTTGAGCCAATATCATATTATGCAGGCTTTGACTTGGTGATGTTGCGGTTGGGGAGTAAGCCTCTTGTCACAAAATATGAGACTATTTCAGCGTCCATTGCTGACCATCTATCTATACCTATCTTCACTTTTCCTCAGATGCTACGATTGAGATCCCAGCTACTGGCTCCCGGTTCGTCAACTGTTATCGCACATTTGAGAGGTGCAAATCCGTCTCCTCCCAAACTGGTGGATGGGGTGATCCTCACCAAGGCCATGAAGAAAGTCGTCATGACCGCCCTCGGGGAGAACGTGATTCAAGCGTCCTTGCAGAAGAAGAAGGATGCGAAGACGTTCAAGAAGACCCTTCCACCCAAAGCAGTCAGCAGCACGATCTATGTACAAGGGCTGAATAGCATCTCTATGTTCTACCGGACACCGATGATGCTCAACGATCATGCCACTCCCGAGCAGACCTACCTGATGCCAAGCCAACGGTGGCATCACTAATCCACAGAAAAACATCATCTTGAAGTCCTGAGGAAGTCGGGATGAAATACCTATCTATTGACATCAATACTTAAAAGTGTAAAAGTCAATGCTTGTGATATATTTATTTGTATTTGCTAATGTTGAAATAAAATTGTTAGTCTCAACACCCGGTCTCAATGTTCTCTCTGTAATACATCTGAATATGAGGTTAGAATAAAAATTTAATAAATTCGTATATTAAATCAAGTCTATAGCCTTTACTGGACTCATATAGACATTGCCAGTTCCATCAACATTTTTTTATACTTCTCATGCAGGCTTCAGAAGCCAGATATGATGATGATTAATGTCAGGGCTGGACAGAAATTTGTTATATCTGAGCTAACCTTGTCGTGCCCTCGCTGCCTGTCTCATATATACACGGCCACAGAAGCAAGCTTTGGCCTTCGCTTAATGCCAGTGTATGTGTGTTGGGTTGTGGAAGGCAGGGGGTGGACTATGTGCCTTGCCTTATTGCCCCCAGGTTATGACACCAGCTGGACCTGGGGACAGGTCTTGCAAGTGTTGCCAGACGTACTGGTTGGGGAGGGGGGAGGGGATGAGGGAGGGGAATGTGGTGAAGAGGCTTAAGAGGGGTGCTGCTAGCTGGGAGGGATTGGTTTATGGCATGGGTAGTGGGTCCCTCCCTTTTGTAGTCCCCAAACCTCAAGGCATGTGTTTGGAAGTTATACAAGCTACACTCAGGTGGTATGGGCTTGCATCCAATTGATCCACCCTACTCGATTCCCCCTGCCCCAACCTTCCCTCTGCATACATCCCTCTCTCTGTTAAATACTCGTCCCTCCCTGTGGGCTGCATCCCATGTCTTTCCTTGTCTGTCTATCTTATTCCTATCTATCTATCTCTGATTGTCTTCTATCTGTTTGTATCTCTCTCTATAGGTATCTTACCTGATACCTTCCTCCTGATCTTCCTTTTATGGTTCAGGTCTCTCAGTAATTCAATCATGATTATTCGATTCCACATTGATTTGTACGGTAAAACCTTTTTTTGTTTGATATCTATGTTCAAGTCATGTACTTCTTTAATATGCTCAGTATTATCAGATTACTTATGAGCAGGTGCTGGTTGGCCTTCAGCATCATCATTGCCATAACAAAGCCAATGAAAAACAAACAAGGTTGTCTTCAGGTTATGCAACCTACCACTTTTAGTCTATCCTCATGCACTGATAATCTTTATGTTCCGAGGCTAGTCAGAGGGATATTGGTCAGAATGATGAACTGATATAAAAAATGACTGAGGCAAAACAAAATTGTATGACTAATGCCTTACTCAAAAACCGTTAGCCTAATACCCATATAAATGGAAAGACTAAAAGATGGGTTGGTTGCTACTAGCTATACCTGATACTAGTAGTATTAACTAACTATAGTTGGTACTGATAGGCCTATAGGGAGCCAACAAATGACTAAATAGGTTAATCACTAGGGACTGAGTTGTTAGCCAGTACTAACTAAGGTCAGAATATCAGTATGTGCCCACAATACGGGTACTGGGGTCCACCCTCAACAGAGGAAGCCTTCATGGAACTCTTGTTACTAATTATAGTTACCACCTGCTGACTGGGCACAAGGCCAGGCCAGACATTTTTAGTTGTGTTTCGATTGGATTTTCTTTTTGACAACATTGAGCAACTCAATGAATTGAGCCCAGCACTTCCGAATCATTCGGGGTGGTCAGTGCTGGCAAATATGTGTAAATATGATGGTTTCTATATCCAGCCATTGCGTGACGTCATGCGCTCTTGTACCACGTCATTTTACGTCGTTTTGACGTCGGTTCCTTTTATGGGTAAAAGAGGGGCGGCCGGTCCTCAATCATTGGCATTGGGTGGCGGAATGCCAGTCTACTTGGCTAGGTTTCAGACAGGACTTCGTGAATTATTCATATGCAGATATATCGATATAATCGCGTTGATGTGCGTGATATTATACGCCGCGATTCCGAGGAATTTGTCGCAGTTATGCGTTATGGCTGTTATCAGTGTGATTGTCCTGAAATTGGGGGTCACAGAGTGCAGTGTGGCCTCACTTAACCAAGACATCATTGTTTTCTGAAAGAATAGAGTACTATTGTTATTCTCAGATGCTCATCCATTATTTAAAGCAAATAAATAAGTTATGTTTTTCCTTTTGTTGTTGATGTTCCTCTCCCTCCTCCCCCTTTCGCTTTCTCCATCCTTCTTCTCCCCTTCTCGTCCCTGACATAATGTGGAATGTCAATATTTATTAAACTTGTTCTAGGGCCTAGGTATAGGCCTACATTTTTGATAGGTTTATTGACAAGCATCTCATATCTACTGATGCGCTCCTCCGATATACTCAAAGAACATAACATAACAAGAAGTACACAATGTCACATGTAGCAATATGCAGAGAAATGTAAATAGTCATTGATTTATATCACTGTGTGGTGGTATGTGTGTGGAGTGTGATATGGCACTATACAGTAAATTTTGATACAGGGCTATTGCTTGATTTTGTGTGACCCTAGGACATCAAATGAACTTAATGACACAATACGCCACACTTTTAAATAGACATGGTGTGTGAATCAGTTGCATGAGATAAATACCACATACCTCTCTCTATGTATATGCTGTAGCGCTGTATATTTCTATTGTTCAGGAGTTTGGAACAGGTTCACTAATAATATATGAAACTAATTCAATTGCTGGCTTCTGTCATCTGGTCATATACCAGGGCAACCACCTTTGTCAAAGCATGCATAACATAATACATGTCCTTTCCATATAATACAACTCTTGACATTCAAACTAGCCTACTTTGTCCCCGTTCTGTCCCTTCCCTCAGTCATGCTGTCTTTCTTCTCCTTCCACCGCCAAATAGCCGAGCAGCACGCGAGTTGTGACCAAGTACTCTCCAGTGTGTCACTTCTCTCCCACTTCTCCAGACTGCCACGCCCTTCAACCCCCACCCTTCCCACGCCACTCCACCCCACCACACCCCGCCACGCCCACATACAAACCCCAGTCCACAGGGTTTCACCCCTTATAGCTTCTCAGCCAATATCTTAGCACGACTTTTGGGTTGCTTTCTACATGCACTGTAAAAGGTTGGTTGCTTTCTTTTTGTATGTATGCAGTAGAATCTACTGTAGGTGTACGGTTGATTTCATGTACTCAGTAGAATCTACTATAAGTGTACAATTTAGTGTGCATAGTATTATATGCACCACTATCACAGAAAATACATTTAATTGATTATGATGACCGCAGATTCCATTACGTTCAATGGAGTTTCACGTATTTTATTGAACTAATCAAAAGGTGCTCATTGTATTCAAAAGAACACCACATTTGACAAAGGTATAACTCTTGGTTACTGGTGTTAATGCATAAGGCTATAGCTTGAACAAGTGCCACATATATACCAAAATTATTACACGGACACTTTTATTCTAATTTGGCTACATTTGGGAATGAGGAGATACAGCGTTGCATAATGTAGACCTACATTTTCTTGTGTTACAGTGGTCTATAAAGTCTACCATGACACACAGTTTACTATAATTAATGATGGAATCAGTTGAAATAATTCATTATTGGTCAAAAATCAATTGGCATTCAAAAAGCGCTTAGAGTATATCATGCAGAGGCCACATCCAGAAGCCGCCTCTGCTTGGAGAGTGGACCAGTCCCATGCCCCCAGCTGAGACCCAGACCACGCCCCGCCAGGACAACCCCTGACAGAGCCACAACTCATAATGTGAACCTCCTAGTGCCCCTTAAATATAGCCATAACCACTGCCTATTTACTACACAATAAAGTGCCCAATAAAGAAAAAAATGCCTGACACTTGATAAGGCCGGCTGATCCACAGGGCACTCCGGGGATCCTCGATATCAAATAAAACAGACTCATTCCGACGGTTGGGGCGTCTGGTATGGCTATTTCTATAGATGGGATTTGGCCAGGGCTATTTGGTGGTGGGTGATTGGTACATTGGAACCTTGCTGTGGTTTAGGAGTGTGTGTTAATAGGTGTAGTTGGCAGTACTGATTGTACAACTGTTTTCTGAAGATAGGGCGTCTAGGTATGACTGCACATTCACATGATGGTTTAATGACGTGCTTAAAAGCCCGATTTCCCCTTTTCAATAATATAAGAACACGTCTTGGATATTGAACTAACGTCAGAACGAACCAAGTGGCACATAACGCACCAAACGCGGTACAAAAGCAGGACCATTCGATAAGCCAGTTATAGCCCAGTCACAGCACCTGCATGTATTATATTGTACTATATTGGTATCAGTCACAGCAGAAGTACACTCGGCTCTGACTCGTGACTGACGTTAGTATACTGCGTTCAGGGCTGTGGCTGGTCTATAACTACTACATAATAATCTGGAGCGGCTAGAAAACCAACTTCCGCCAGCGTTTACATGAATGTGCTCAGCAGAGGGAACCGTTGGCTGAGTGTTCAATAGTCCCAAAACTCCAGTACCTATCCTTGCAGGAGAGAGTCACTTTTAAAAGACAATGTACAGTGCTGGTGTCTGAGATAGGTGGAATAAGGGCTTAATAATGACACTACATCCCATTGAATATATATGTACCAGATAAGCACGTGAGATAGGATTTAGCAGAGATAATGGAGTTGGATGGGCGTTAAATTGGGGGTACTGGACTGGAGTTGGATTTTGGGTGAGGGTAATGGGGTTCGGGGTGCATGGGAGGTCTGGCGTGTGTATATATAGTGAAGAAGGGGTGCGCTCAAAGTAAATTGATGCGATAAAAGAGCCTTGTTATGGGGCAAGGCATGAGCTATAGCTGTATATGCACCGACATTTATATACTATAAATAGTAAGATGCAGCGTAGTGTATGTGATATGGATGGGGCACTGCTCAGTGTAAAGTAAAAAGAGGTGTGTTTCAGGCTACCCGAAGAAAGAAGTCACAAGGTTCGCTAATCAACGCTACAGCGTAGGAAAAGGGGGGACACGGGGCCAGCCCCCCCCCCCCCCCCAAGCAATCCCAGAAGAGGGGTCGGGGGGGGGGCTGAGGTAAAATAAACTGTTTGACATTTTGTCAGACAAGGACTAGTTATTATATTAATAGCCACAAATCTGTGCCTTTAATCAGACGTTACTTATTACAGTCCTTTACCAGTGATACAGTGGGACCGATACAGTGTGACTCGTCAAATGATAAGTGATACTGATCTAAGTACACTGTAGACAATTGCAGGTAGCCAATTGTTTCCAAAAGATTTCACCCGTATGCCATCCTATGGATCATGAATGCAGCCTTGGCGAGTCTACTCGCCAGGGCTGACTGCAACACTGGCGAATGACTCGCTCAACCGGGTTTCTGCAGCATGCGGACAATGGGTATATCACATTAAAGCACCATGTGGCCCTTAAAGGACTAAGGTAGGATGAGGAGTCCACGGGGAGGTTAGGGAATAGCACCAGGGATAAGGGTATAACCTACTGGAGGATTAACGCGCAGGGAAGGGCCCGTGGGAGGCATCACTATAGTACCCTGGAGAAGAATGGCGGAAGCTGGATCGAGTGGAGAGGACGAGAATGTGGCAGACGGAAGGCAACCGATGGAGGTCACAAGGGAAGGGATAAAGACGGACGGTCTGCTCATCCGGCGACCATCCGTCACTCATGGATCCGTCACTCATGGATCCGTCACTCATGGATCCGTCACTGTTTACTCTAGCAAATCGGTTGTGTAGTGGAATACTGCCTTGAGGTGAGAGTGGCAACGGAGGAAAACATTATGTGAAGATCCATTCCTCAGTTAAATGTGCTCCTGGGAGGAGGTCCTTCCTTTCCTATTTATAGTCACCGAGAGTCTCGTGAGAAAAGATGTGCTGAGCCGAAATCGAGAAGAATCATGACTGTATATGATCGGAATAATTAGGGTGGGAACAGCGGTGGAGGAGAGGGGAGGGGGTGTTGAGATAGAAGTCCCAATCACCCCAAACTATAACATCACCATCAGCACCCCCCCCCCCCACACACACACATACACCACACACACACCCTCCCACACGTCACGCCGCTCCTGATTGCCTCCGTCTGCTGTTTGCCGGAGCCAGCAATGACATGTCGACATGCGATGGGGGCCCACCGACCCCCCAGACAACACCCATATACCCCCTCCCCCCACTCCCCCCCCCCCACACTCCCCCCACCCCTTCCCCAATCCTCCAGCAGCTAGCCACCACTTGTAAACCTACCACAAACAGCCCACACCCAGCATCCCCCCTCCCCCACCCTCCAGCTGCCGACCTCTCACCCCATAGGCACCACGCCAGAGAATGGCCAAGCCACAATTGGGCAAAAAGCAGTAGCTGATACCCTGGTATACTGTCAGTGTCGGTCAGCTGGGGGAGTCTAGGATGGCGGGAGGAGAGGCTAACATTACTGCACAGAGTAGCTATCTATCGTGCAAACTACATAAGGATATAATAAGGAGGACAAGGATGAAGGGGATCAGATGTAGGTGTGCACTGTGGTGGGCTGTGGACGAATAGAAGGTGTGGGAAGGGGAAGGAGGGCTGGGGGTGAAGGGGGTAGAGGGTCAAAGGGTGGACAGATGGAGAAGGGGAAGGGGAGGGTGGGAAGGGGAATGGACAGGAAGGGGATAGAGGACAAGGGAGTGGGAATGGACTCGAATTGAGAGAAAGGAGTGGAGATGAGGGAAACGAGTGGAATGGAGGGAATGGAGGGAGCATGGAGGGGGAGGGAGGGGAGACGATCAGGAGGGAGAAGAAACGGTGGAAGTGGAAATTAATAATGGAAATACGGCTTGGTAGTGGGCTTGATATGGAAATGATAAGGAATGAGAGAGCTAGTGAAGAGTTGAGGAATGAGGAAATGATGTGTAGCTGTGTGTGTGTGTGTGTGTAGGAGGAGGGGGGGGGGGGGGGGGAGAAAGCTGGAGGTGGGTGGGTGGGGGTGTAGCGTGGTGTGAGAAGGGCGCAGGTCGCGTGCTCCCGCTCGTCTGGGGCGCGGGTCAGGGTTAATTCTCCTATTTGTCGGCAGGGCGACGCAGGCGTGAAGAAACAAACGAGTGGCAGACAGACAAACAGACAGCCAGGAAATAAAGGAGCCGACCGGCAATTTCTCCCGATATCTCGGGAGATCTCGCTGCAATAACGATAACACAGCCGGAGTGCGGAGGCCGGGGCGTCTTCCGGTGGGTGCCAGGGAGGATGTGTGCGGGAGAGGACATTTTCTGGGTGACGGCCAAGCTTTTACCAAATTAGCGACCAAGACAGAGGCTGTCAAGGCGCATGTGTAGGCGCGTGCGCACTCCAATGGGAATCTAATAGAGGCAAGTAAGATCCCTGACAGGTCCGGAGTGGCAAGGGGCGCCCTCTGGCGTACGGCCCAACTGCACAGGCGCGAGGTAATGTTTACAGCGTCTCCAGCGGAAACCAAATTAATAACAGTAATGGGCGAAAACCAAGATGTTGTCCTCATCTCATATTTCTACCGTTGTTATTCCTCAGGGGTCGATCAGGCCAGGTGGGAAGGTGAAATGGACGTTTTCTGCGAGCCAGCGATGGTATAGATCGGTCTACATAATAATGCAATCATGTGCCCTAGAGGTAGATCTATATACATTTAGGAGTGTATATATAATTATGAGTATGGATGTTATTTAAAGTTATTCATATCCCCATTTATGTGTATACTCCTGCAACCATATCTCGGAGGGATGTCGTCATGGTTGGGTGTGGTTGGGTATGCTATACTAATTACCAGTGCCTATTGCAAGTCAGGGAGAGCAGTTAACCGCACATGTACATGAGCAGCTCACGACATCAACTAATTATTGTTCTACTCACGGAGCAGCTCACCATTCGATATGGGAGTACCTGCCTGGAGCAGGGCCTCACCTTCAATGGGTGTGTTACCCTAATTGACAGGTAGGTAAATGTTGACTTAGTTAGTAGGAGGAGGAGTGGGAGACGGATGGGGGAAGCCATTAACAGTTAATAAAAGCTCCCATTCGATGCCGCCCCCACACCATCTAACAAGCGGACAAGTGACAGATGCCGACAGTCATCGATGTTCAACTGTAAGCCCTTCTCTCTGTCCTTGATCCATTCAGTCCGCCCCCACATCCCCATCCCGGTCTGTCTGACACATGTTTTCTCGTCTTTCCATTATCTACATAGAAGGAAATGCTTCCTGTTTCAATTTTTTCTGTCGGGCTTTCCCATCAGGACTCTTTACACATTGATTCTAGATTATCTCATATCCTTGTTCTGTGTCGTACAATGGTATTTGTATCACACTTTTGTTGGCAATTTTCTTTGCCATTTTGCCTCTTTCTCATTATCCAGTCCCTTTCACTGTTTGTTCCTTCCCACACTCAACCTACCTGATCCTCCCACCATCTTCGTACATCTCCCTTATTCACCTTGCCCTCACCCTCAGTAAAGTGAGCGTTGATGTTGACCTCAATGTCGCCAAAAGCACCCTCACCGGCGTTCAGGTGAGAGTGCTTTAGGCGACAGTGACGCTCACTTTTCTGAGGGTGTTCATTCAGTTATTTATTCGCCCAATAATTCATTCATGCACTTATTGGTTCATTCTTTGTTCATTCATTTTGCTCGTTTCTTCATTTGTTAAGTCCATTGATCATGCATTACCTCGTTTACTCATTACTCTTCCCTTGCTTGCTTCATTGCTTGCTTGCATCACTGCTTGCTTCCTTCTCTATATACTTTTGCTTTCCCGCAGTTCCATGTACATGTACCAGCTTCCTTACAGATGTTCATTTTAGAGTGTACACTATATTGCTAATCCCATGCCAGCACCCCACCCTTCACGTCACTGCGTGTATATAATGTGTTCATTGCGTGTCACTATGTTTCCACGTGGCCTCTGAAGGCCCTTTGACAAATGCTACTCTCAATCGGGGTGCACGAGAACGTCATTTGCCAAACAACACTATCTATGAAGGAACCCTCTGTAATAGTGGAACCGAGGAGCTACAGATATACATCTATGTAGTTCAATGCTTTGCCACTATTCACCATAACCAGAGCTGCGGGTGGGGGTGATATCAGCATTGAATTAGGTTTTGTATGTTCATTATATAGACATACAGCGGGGCAATTCGTTACATCGTCACATGGCCAATAATTATACATATGCACTGGCATATGTACACTGGCAAGAGGTGCGCCCAGAGGGGTCTAGCAGGACAATGCATACCCCCCAGTCTACTGCCGACCAGGCCGTTACGTCATTGGCATGTTCTGGCTGCTGCCCAACAGGGGCTCATTCACTGAAGTAGAAGTATAGGGGCATCGGGGAGGACACATAGAATGAAGATGTGTACCATAGGGAGGAATTCTACTGCAATCAATATGACATAAGGCTGCACAAAGGCCACTCTAAGACTCGGTCCCTATGCAGCTAGTCACCTCGGCAGAATATGGGAGTCTTACCTGCAGAAAATGACACACTAACATCGTGAATAGTTTTGGCGATATCTTTTTATGCGTGCATTACATCCCGAGAAATGACCTGGCCCGACTAATAATTTGATATGATTCAGATTGTCATTCAGAAATGATTAGTTGTTACACATTATAACTGCAACCTAGTTATGGATGACTTCATCTCTCATCTTATGTAAGGGTCTTTTATTTTGAATAACTTCCCATTTATTTCCTGTCCCGTCCTTGACGCCCTCTAGCATAATGATACCGTCTCAGGAGCAAACTCACGTAATACATGCTTCCAGACCCAGAGGAATAATTGAATATAATTATCCTTTCATAGTATCCCTACTTTATACGGATTCTCCTAGCAATGAGGAGGAGGGTAAGGTCGGGGTACTAGGAAGGAAATGAGTGTCGAATAGGGCCATTTCATGGGATGAACTAGCCTCAAGAGTGGGATAGTAGTCTCAGGAGTGCTGTCCTATCCTTCCTACTATCATTTCCTACGGAATAAGACTCCCATAACCTGCCATACCACCACTATAACTGCAAGCATGGAAAGACCGCTGGGTCCCGGGATGGGCCAGGCTCTAAAGCTTTTATCTCCGGTTCAGTACAATGGGTGGGAACTGGATTCTGGTGCAGGACTGGACTCAATTAAGACTCACCGACTTCTGGTTTAAAGTTCATTCCTGCTAGATCGCTGTCGTGTTTGTTTTATGTAAATAAAGTTAATCGTCGAGCATGCAGAGGTGAGATCAGGAGGCGACGCAATAAGGAGGTTGGAGGTGTGGTTTTAGGGCCGGTCTGTAACCTTTAAACCTTAACACCTTAACACTTGGTAGACTCCATCTAAAGGTTGACTCTGACTGTCAATCCTTTAAGGGGCCGCATAGTGATTTAATGTGCTATATTATGTCCCTCGCCGTCATGATGCATGAATGCAAGCATGGCGACACTATACTTACTGATGCTCAATGCATCCATGCATCATGCTGACCGTTCGAGAGTGTATCAACCCCGTGTAGAGTCGGCATGAATACTGCCATGGTGAGTAGAGTCGCCAGGGTTGCATTCATGTATCATGCCACCAAAGGGCATAATACATTAAAGTACCATGTTGCCGTTAAAGGGTTAGGAATGTAAACCAACCTCCTCCAGTGCTAGCTAATAGTGATGTTGACGCAGACTACCAGGTAACACAGATACATGATTCAACCCATGGATAGTATTGCTGATTACTCAGGCACAGAATCTGTCATCTCTCCCAAAATCATAACATTTAAGATGGAATTGTTCCTTGTTTTTCCATTCTTTTTGATTAAGCACAGATTAATTTAAACTCGTGATTAAAGCTCAGGAACCGCTGTCCTAATTAGAAACGAACAGAAAAGGCTAGTTAGGCCAATGAAAGCGCAGGGGCGTTGTCCATGGTGGATTCCATATAGGTTGGAAGGTTACCAGGTGAAGGGATATATGTAAAATTAAGAATGACATGTTCGGTCTGAACTGTATGGTGAAACTGCAATTGATGTGGACATATGTATACGTCCCGCAACCATAGAAAATAATCACTCCTTTCACCAGAGAACACAGGCTTCCAAATCCAATGCAGTAACACCTTTGGCCACCACTGCCACCAGACCACCCAGCACACAAACCCCACCGCACTGTGTCCAAATCAGGCTATTGGGGGTCTGTCGATGGCAGCCACATGGAAATTAATTACCCTACATAGGTAAATGTTTGGACAGGGCTAATAATTTGACGGCTCGATCGATGGCAGGAACAGAGCAAAGATGGGTACGTAATAGGGCGGTGGGCATGATGTGAAGTAGGGGTGTGGTTGGTGGGGTGCGGGGTGGGGGTGGGGGGGTATACTGGAGTGTGGGGAGTGGGTAAATGCTATATGGGGGCTGATCGATTCCTGTCAGTCGTTGCTGACAGCAGGGGGTGGGGGCAGTATGGTAGGGGGGGGATGAGGGGGGATATCATCTGCAAAGTGGTCTGTGTCTGGCATCATATCAGGATATGATGGCTTGTAAATTGAAGTCCTTTCCCATCACAGTAAAAGATAACATATATGCACTGCAAAGAACATTTTCTCAGAGTTCTATATGACGTGAATATATACATGTAATATCCAACGTGCAACTGCACATGGTTATACATATTACATGGCCTTATAATTGTACTCCCAGAAAATTGATCACGATTTAATGACTATAAATCAGTTGAAATGTGATATCAAAAGGACACTCGGTAATTACAGTTAGTATGTGTCTCCTAGGGTAGTGTTACCGAAGGTAGTGGGATACCCTACATGGCTCAACACATCTTGATACGGCTCCATCAATTTTTGATAGCATGTACAATACCTCATCACAGAGGCGTCTATTATGGCACTGCACACTTATGTCTCAGGCAAGGTGGCGCAGACAGTGTCTTGCCTAACTATGGCAACATGTGCATTGCACCGATCTATGCCATAGTAATGGGAATCAATTGTATTTCATGAAAGCAAAGGTAATCATTTTGTATGGATGTAGGATATATAATGTAATGTATAAAAACATCTACTACTTTTAGGGTGACATGTTCCCAGCAAACTATAGCATGTATGCACACCAACCCAAATGGGTATACCCCTTAGTTGCCAAGCTTGCGCAAGCAGACGCTTGTTTGCTGGGTTATAGGTGGGACATGATTATAACAGTGCCCATAGTTACCCATTATATAGGAATCCCAAACATTCTAGTATTATTGTCCTGGCTTTTGCCAAGCTTGCGCAAGCAGATGCCTGTTTGCTGGGTTATAGGTGGGACATGATTATATTAGCACCCACAGTTACCCATTATATGTGAATCCTACACATTCTAGTAGCATTGTCCTGACCTTTAGTCCCGGTTGGGTTATTCTATTGGGTACATTGTCAGCCATAAAATGAGCAGTATGTATGGTATACAATGTGTACATGTTACAATGTAGACATTCCTGACAGGACCCAGTGCCCATTTCGGCGTGTACCCTATAACTAGACCGTTCTGCTTTATTCACCCAGGATAAACAACCTTGCGCTATATTGTACAGGTATTCACTCAACATTACTGCTTACTAAGCGAGAGAGCGATTCACTTTAGCGGGTGCTTTCTACATGGGTGGTAGGGGAGAGGTGACCTAAATCCTGAGCATAGTTTTCATCCAAAGGCCACAGATGACCGCACAGATGTCTAGATGTAATGACTATATTCAATCGCGTAATTCCAGCAGTGTTTTAAATGCAATAGTGCACAATAAAGGGTCATTGCAAATAACCATCAGTTGACATCAAAAGGTACTTGAAAAATTCATAAACCTGAAATATAATAGCTTGAATGGCGTAATCTCAAGACCCATGACTTCTCGGCATTTTGGTCGGCCCTACCCTGACCTCAATGAATTGAAAAGACCCCCTTTCTAGAAGTCCAAACACTGCAATGTAGTTTAAAAGCAATTTAATGCTCCCTTCGAAATAATCCCTCTGCAAACAACCACCAACGTTAACACTATTGGTCATAGCTACAGGCTATAGGCAGCTTCCACCCCTAACTTACAACATACACCATTGCTCTCCAGTACTCTGTGGTCTATCCTAAACCCAGACAGGAATGCATGGTCCATGAAAAGGTACAATGTCTGCCTATTCAGGACCACTAAAACCAACTACATACAGACCTAGTGTTACCACCACAGATCTATATTGCTACCTCCCCCACGGCGATATGGCCGCCTCTGTAAACCGCACTTACCAGGCCCTACTTCCATATCCACAACCACTCTGTTCTACACGTGGTATTTGAGGGGGTTTTGGAGAGAGATGGGGTAGCTTTGGAAGCAATGGGAAGATATGGAAGTGACAATCGGGGGTATAAAATACCACAAAAAAAAACTTTGTGTAACCAATATTCTCTGTGTTTGGAATATAATTGATAGTTGGGTGTCTTAGCATAAATAAAGAATGAAATCGTTATTTTCTGGATAAAAGCACCATTTTTTGTCCATGTATGAGGTCGGCCCTGTCTTGCTAAGCACGGGAGGAACAGAAGAGCGGAGGATACAAGTAGTTATAAAACAGAGTTAGAGCTGATGGGAACCCAGTGATCATAGGGTGGGGGTATGGAGAGGGTAAGTTGATGTAGCCGGTGGTAGGGTGTATAAGGTCCGTACCCCCAAGCAAAGCAAAACAATAACATCCGCTGAACAAATCCACAGCGCATGCGCACTGTGCCTGGCTAGAGTTGCTCGCGGCGAGTCATCGACTGGGACCGGAAGTGGCGTTCGACGAGGCTCGGCAGCGGAAGCGGAAACAGCCGATGGTCGGTGGCGGTGTCTGACGATACCCGGGGAGCGTGGTGGGCCTTGATAAGGTCTTATCGGCCTTATCACCTCCGCGCCGCGCCCTCCTGCGTGTAGGGATTCGGAGAAAGGGGTACCCACGCGGCCCCAAACCGCAGACCCAGCATGGCCCCCTCAAGCTGAGACCTAATCGTACCTCCTTTGATCGTGGAGCGGGTCTCCCACAAACGCCCATTAGGATTTGTGCATGATTTAATTTTGTTGTTGGTATACTTTTCAACCCGAAATCTTATATGTATGTCTTCAAGTTTTTATTGGTCCCTAAACACACTGCATAAAAGCGCCGTTCTGTTCCTATTCTCTCTAGGGAGGGCGACCATAAATTAGATCACGCCGGAGGGGTGGGGGCGGTTCTGGTCAGAATGTGACATACAACGATAAGGATATGGGGAAAAGCATGACAAGGGGTGGGCGGGTGTTGAAAATGGTCCATATTTGTGTGACGTAACCCATAGAAGGCCCATTAACATTCCCTTTACGTGAGTGGTCAGTGTGGTCTAACATGGCATTGTGTACACATAATGGTACACTGTAAAAAGAATTCCGTTAAAATAACGGAGATTCACTGGCAACACTGGGTGCCGGACTTTCACCGTTATTTTTACGGTCACCGTTTTTTCCTAAGTCACCGTTATTTTAACGGAACTGTCACCGCTATTTTTAAACAAGAAATCTCCGTTATAAATTTTTTTTAACAGTGGTTCTCAGTACCGTTAAAAAAACGGTGATTCACTGGCAACACTGGGTGCCGGACTTTCACCGTTATTGTCACGGTCACCGTTTTTCCCAAAGTCACCGTCATTTCTATGGAACTGTGAATCACCGTTATTTTAACAGAATACAAAACATCACTGTATTCTGATTCAGTGCCTAAACTATAATTGTAATGGTATTTTGTGTAATTTAACTGATTTGTCCCAGTTCATTTATCCCCCTATACCTAACTCCATGCTCAATATGGTTCCAAACCCAATTTGGTTCCAATCAGCAATATCATCTTAGTGTCAAGACTTCAGACCTAATCATTAGGAATTAGTCTACGAAAGCCTCATAGAATGCTTCATGACACTTTGTAATACCAGTCCATGAGCAGAAGTCACTCTAGGATGGCTACAGAGCAAACATTACAGCTGTATCTGTATATATATTTCTTATCACCACAAAAATGGTGTTCCTAGCATCCAGGAAAATCTCTTCATGAACCAAACTGCCGCCTGGTGTGATAAAACTGAAATCAATTAAACGTAGCTTCATCGTAAAATAAACTGTGTTTCACTGTAAAAATAAACGGTGTTTCACTGTATTGGATTACGGATATTCAAAGTAAAATTGATTGATTTTACATTGCCTCACCGTAATCATATGTTATGATGAATCACCGTTAAATTTTACACTGATTCTCCGTATATTCAACGGAATATTTTTACAGTGTATATATAAATGTTTATATAAGGTTCAGCCCGGCGAGATCTGAACCAATCAAATCACTCCAATAATTATTCCTCCCTTGAATGACAGGCTACCCAGATTCCTAGTTAGGCCAAACAAATAAAAGGTGTGTCTCAGGTTACATAGTTGGAACATCTAGGTAGGGTAGGTTGGATTAAAGAAAATTACTTTGGCCTGAAAAGTACCCACAAATTGACTTGCAAACTTCAACACTGACTCACCGACAACAGCATCAACTCGTTGACTATCAAATTGACTCTGAAATAGCCCCAAAATTACTCTAGATATAAATATTTTCTCAAAATTGGATAAAAATGGGTCGGCCCTGTTTTGCTAGGAAGGGTGGGGTAACCTGAAACACACCTTTCCGGGGCCAGTACATGCCGCTGATGCCCTTCACAATCTGGTAGAAGCCCATACATACCGCCTCTCCACCAAACCTTTATCTATCCCAGCTTACCCGCCTACACACTGAATATCATGCACTCATAGCCCCTCTCAAAATGACCATTATCGACCAGTCCTAGATCGAGCAAGTTATTACATGGCGAAACCAACGACCGAACACTCCCATAGCATTGAGTAGGTTTGGGTCGTGAGTAGTATAGAGTTGGGGCTTTGATTCGGGTATGGAGACTCCCCTATTCACGTAGCGTTCTATTTGTTCCTTGTGTATTCTTTGAAATCTCATATGGATCGCTTTTTGTCCGGGTCCTAACCTCCGAAGAATCCCGTTATATGGGTTTCTTTTACTGGCACATAGGTGCTTCGTTTCCGCTTTTCCTATTTCGTTGTACATGTATATGCCTTTTCAGACACATCTACTTCGAACTCTCTCATGTTACAACTATATGGTAGTCGCCGTTCATTCTATGCCCACAACACGTATTATTCCCAGTTCCTTTGAACGCACATCTTTGAGTTGGTATTCGTCTACTTCAGGCGACTACATATCAGTTATTGCAAAGACCCTACACAACCCCAGTGTTAGCTACATAATTAAGCTACTCCGGATCCCAACACAGCAATTGGTATGCCCATTCCTTACACAAGTTATTTTCTCCTTCCTGTTCACCATGCATACATTACTTCTCCAGTCTAAGTTCCTTCTTTCCACCCAACCGGTCGTTATGAATCGCTGCAAGAATGTTGCCATTTAAGCAAAGTTTTGGACTATTTTAAGTCACACCTAATCACATTAAATTCAAATAAATGCCACTTAAATGCCATAATGACCTTCCCATAGTATTTACTTAAATTTAAAATCGCATGAAGGGTGATTTTAGTTTAAGCAATACAATGTTTGCTTAAATGCCAAAGTTCATGCATTGAATGTTGTTATTCATCTTGAATCATATTCCAATATTATACAAATGTAATGTATCTTAACAACTAGACTTTTTTTCAGGTATACAGCTATAGGTGATGAATGTGAAACACACCTATTTTTCCTTTAGTCTTTTATCCAAGCCTTCCCCAATATCTCACCTTTCTTTCTAACATTTTGCCTACTACACCTCTCCATGCCTGTGCATTCCCATTTCCTATCAGCTGTTCGGCCCACGCGGTATCAAGCAAGCCGTCAGCTGTTCCGGCGCCGGCCGTGGCGGCGGGTAGCGACCGGTTTCCTGGTGGTAGTGGTGGTGGTGGGTTGGCAGGCGTGTGAGTCACTGTCGTAAATAGGTGTAGTCGGCGTCTAGATGACAAAAGGTCAGCTTGTCTGAGTTGTGATCCCACTTTAAAACCAGCTGCCATTTAAACGCCGCGATCTGCATCAACCTGACTAATGCAGTTGTAAATACCACACAGCCCCTCCTCCTCCTCCCCATCCCACAACATGGAGTGAGAAATGAAGCAATTACTGCTTGTTTTGTGGTGGTTACGTAATGCCATAGGTGTTCTCTGTCATAACAATCATCATCGCCTAGCCCAATACCACCCAGGAAATATCGGTATAGACAAGGTATACATGGATACGATTACTGTATGGTATCTATAAATATAGGCGCATAGTGTACAGGTACTAGGAAACAGTCATGCAAAGTTAGGAAAAACAATGTATAATATGTCAATGCCTTTACTGCACCCAATACAATAGCCACTATATGATACACTTATATGCGTAGATTCACCTATCTAGTACAGTGAGATGTATGCCTAAACAATATAGGTAGCTGGTACACTATGAAATGTGTATACATACACAAACAACTAGCTAGAATGATGTGGTGTGTTTATAACCAGATACTGTTATACCATATAACCAGGTAGTATACTACATGCAGTCAAATTGTTTTGATTCAACGTTGAACTTGTTTCAGCAGACTGGTCCACCCAGACACCAAGGCATACACCATGTCTACACACTGTAAAAAGTTGTTGCCATTTTACAGTAGAATCTACTGTTGTTTTACAGCATACTGTAACTTGTTTCAGCAGACTGGTCCACCAAGACATACACGATGTCTACACACTGTATAAAGTTGTTGCCATTTTACAGTAGAATCTACTGTTGTTTTACAGCATTTACTGTAGCTTTACAGACGATTCTACTGACAATTTACAAAAATTAAGCTGTACACCTACAGTACATTCTACTGTAAAAAGCCAACCAACTATTTACAGTGCAGACAAGATTGACACTAGCTCCTACCCATACATCATACATAATCCGCTACCACGCCTCAAAGGATCCTCTGTGATATCCCACACAGCTATGCGCTGTCAACCCCTATCAGTGTCCATAGATCCACACTAAACACCTGGCAGCTTAGTTGGGGATATATCAGCCTCATCCCGTATCAGGATACAAACACGGACTGTGTTCGACTGTACCAGGGACCAGGGGCCAGGTACCAGGGGCTATTAACCACCTTAAGGCGATTATCTTATATCTGTAAGGAATACTTATAAATGCGCTCACTGTCACACCCACCAGTTAAGGTAATAAATAATCCTCATACCATGCTAGAATGAGAGGATATCAACATCAATTACCCAAGGATTCAACACATCACATTACAAGGGAATTGTTTTCTACCTTATTTTCATTTCTTTTTGGTTTGAGCTTGGTCACACCATTTTCATGATTATACCTGACTGTAACATCGTAAATATAGTAATGATATACTAGTTTCTGAAATTATATACAACGGATTCCCAAAATCAACATCAGAAATTAAGGACATTAATGTCCAATATCTTTATAAGACTTAGTGTTGCCGAAGGTGCATTGTAATTAGCTATACTATTACTGCAGGCTGTATGATCATATAAAGCAGGTATTGGATATTCCCTGTGGATTGTACCCCCTTTTATTTAGGTGTTTAACACTCTGAATGTATGCAGCATAATTGGATTCAATTATAATTAAAGGTAAATAAGACAATAACATCTATTCTACGCAGGTTTCCTGTGTTTTATGTCAGAGTAAGAACCAGACATTCCCCCCTTTTTTCACAAACCTGTAAACTACACGTCAGAATTAAGCCAACACCAGCAGTTAATTTAACTAATTATAGAACGGAGACAAATTCTCAGCTAACTAACATGGTCTCACACACAACAGCTCAGGACACAAAGCGGCGTGAGCTACTCAACAACTGCTCATCTTCACTCCCACCTCTATGAGTCACTCTTCCTGTTACTCCTATTATCGCCCACGTCAGTAGTAACTGAAGGTACTGGTGGCATGGTAGCGTTGGAGTATACCTGTAAAGTTGGTCTTCCACCGAAAGTCTTTTTTTTTCAGAGTGAGACTCTGAGAATGCAGGACTCTCAGGGTCTGTACTAAGACAGGCTCTGTAGAGGCCAGCCGAAGACAGAGAGTCCAAAATTGCTAGACTCCCCAGTCATATATCACGATCCATCACATAATGCTATAGTCCTGCATCTCCTGACTCTTATTCTGGAAAAGACCAAGCACTTTCGACAGAAGACGCATCAGACAGACGCTCACCATCGTCACTATGTACTTAAAACATGCAGTTTTCGAATCCTATAAAATTTTTCATTAAGATATATAGCAGCTCTCTCCTCTCCACAAGAACCTCGAGATAACGAAGTAGTAAGAATAGCGTGATTGTGTTTGTACTAGATTGTCACCAATACTCGGCTAATACTACCAAGACTAATACAGAACATAAGAACAACGCAGTACAGACACTTTAAATGATTTTATTGGTATCATCAAGTTAACAATAGTTCACAAAACCTTAAAACTTAGAGATTCATATTACTCCACAAATGGCCAGATTCTGCTCCTGGTAGCTGTGGTAGGTGTGTTGTATAGGAAGCTGGTGTGATCACAATACAATCGTGAGTGATCTCCGGTGTGGGCGGCGTCCCTGGTCACGGCCTTGTATACCGTGTCCACCAGCCCTTGGGATTTACCTCTACTACTTATGACAATACAGAACGAAAAGATGTTTTGTAAATAACAAAATATTTTAAAAGAAAAGAAAAGACAGTTATTTCTGCCCGTTTTAATGAAAAGAGCTCTAAACTAAGTCCAATATGTCATACTTAGAGCCTTATAAGCCTGATCCCTTCGGGACCTGAAAATTAGGAACGCTAAACATTTGAAAGCTTGATATTATGACTTTTGATAATGATATGATCTTTTGTAACGACATACCACAGAATATAGGCCATTGAACACCATGATTGTGTAGTATTTAGGTAAGTGGCCTTGGGCATACTATAGCTTTGCGCATGCGGCCTGTGACCGTGGTCTGGCTTCCGTCGTCGCTTCCTGTGACTTCATTACTTGGCGGGTACGGATCACAATTCGTTTATGCCTACATTAATCACATCCCTGCCGCCTCTACTAGCCTTCTGCCAGCCCTGGAGAAGAATAGGGGAGGAAGTAGGGTAGGATGGACGCAGACTCAGATTCGCCCTGAGTTATTATTATTATTAATAGCGTTATCATAATTGCCTCTGAAGTGACGCGACTTTTGGTATTTATTTGGTGTATTTCAGCTGACCACGTATAGGCTCACTCTCCGCTTGTTTGTGCACAATTTTAAAGACGTTCCTTTACAAATTTTCCTCGTAGGACATAACAAAGGGTGGCTCTCGTGTTACCCCCCCCCTCTCCCCATTGCCTGTCTATGTGTAGCTTACTTTAGTATACGTGTTAGCACAGGTAACCTATGTCCCACCATTATAATTCTACCTGATGCTAACTTGTCTCATTGATCGTTGCATTATTTGGCCACATTTTCTGTTTTCTTTTCTTTGGCCACATCTTCACCTGTGTCTGGATATGATTATATGACCTTGTATGCACTCTCTTTCTCTCCATCCAGACTGAAGTCTTGGGTCGAGTATATATTTTTACAGTTTGATTGTACAGTTTTAGTAATCTGAATACCCTGGATAGTACGGGCAGATGTTATAGATGAAGTGAGGGAGGGATTCACAAGGAAATCCGCCGATACCTGACTGAAATTGACCAATTAGGGGTGAAGTCGAGTCCTCAGGATCTGGAAATAAATCTATGCAAAGATGTTTGGATAAAACCTTTATACCTATAATTTTAGAGGAATATAGGTGAGCAGGCAAGCAGAAAGGGTAATCCGAGGGGAAATTAAAGATTGAAATTTGTGTTCTGATCTTTAAAATGGTGTATCACATGCTTAGCTAGTCCACATAGGGAGGAAGTGCTGGCCCCCTGAAGATGGGGGTATTCGAACATAACAAAACCATGAATTTGGTATACGACATACTAAAACCATAATCATCATAAGATATATGCAAATATATAAAAGATATTTTTGTCAAACTTCATAAAATGGTTTTGTCCATAAATTCCATTATAGAAGAGATATTTATATTCTAATTTCAGCGTTAGATGCCTCATGGATCCCTTTATTGACCTGAATTACCTACATTACATTTTAGAATGAAAGAACGGTTTCCATGGCAACCAGAAATAGGCCAATTTAGAGAAAAAACGTTCCAAATAAGGATATAAAATGTTCCAAATAAGGATATATACCCTCAAAATAGAATGTTCTAATAAGCATAATCAGAAGCAGCATAAAAAGTTCACCCAAGATAAATTTTACATTACTTTAAGTATTTTCATCAATATCTCCCTTAATATTAGCTCTAGCGCATTTTGCATTTTCCCCTCGGATTACCCTTTCTGCCTGCCTGCTCACATAAATTTTTAAAATTAGGACCAATATGCAAATTGGCGCCATTCTACATTTTTAAGATGGGGTTCGACTGTAGGCATTCTTGAACATGGATGAGACAAATTACGAGTTGGGGAGACCCCAACTTAATGTGTCAGGCTATTGTCCATGTCTATAAACTACACTTACAACAAGACGTAGGTAGATAGAGGTTAGAGATGGTGGAGAGTTGTGAGAGACGCAGGGGTGAGAGGTGCACGACACCTCTATGAGAGTAATAATAAATGGCGTTATTCCCAACAACATGGCCGCCTCTCGTCGCCTGCGAGATATCACGAGGTACGCTACATGACGTGTGTGGCCTGACGGCTGGACGGATTACGCTGACGATGACGTAGACGTGACGTCAGAGGCATGACGCCTTAAGGCAGACGCTGCACGTGAGTAGAGATAACGGCGTCAGGGGGTCAAGGGAGGTGAAGGACGCGGCTCCTAGGTCGGTTGCCATGGTTTCACTGATAGTTGTGCATGTATGAGAATATAGGCTGCCTGGTCACTGCTTGTGGGTTATAAAGGAGCAGGCCCACCCTGGGCGCATTAGCACCTAAAATAAACAGGCTCACCTTTGGAAATATTCATCTCTTCTCGGCCGAGCAGGATTGCCTTTATGCAATTGCTAATACTTTGGGCATATAGTATACATGAGGTGGCGACGCAGTTCGGCCATTTGCCATGCATCGGTAATATCTCTGCAGAATATCAAATGAGGTTAGCTATAAGCAACCCGATAATAGGCACTATCATAAGCCTGCATATTATAAAGCAATGCCCCATAATGTATAGGATAAACACCCCAATATTAATCTCCCGGCCCATAAGCACCATGCACATTGCAGCACCCCTCCTCCAGGCGCAGGAGGATGAAGATATATGTGCAGCCAATGATAACTTCTGGTGAAAATATACCCCCTCGTTTTGTAGCATCAGGAGGCGTGAAAAGTCCACCCTCTGACACATTAGCCCTTTAAGGACCATATAGTGCTTTGAGGTGTCATGTCCTTTGTCGTTATGATGCATTCATGCAGCCAGTATACTCAACAGGGCTTCATTCATGTATCATGACGACACTTCAGGAGTGGTCGGCATGATGCCTATATGCAACACTGGTGAATCACTAGCCAGAACTGCACCCATGCATCATGCAGACAAATGGCATAATGCATTAAAGCACTATGCCGTACTTAAAGAGCTAGGCGTTGCTGGCATGATAAAATTATGATTATGGAAGGATGCTGTGTGTGCTGGAGGAGGGGGGCTGTATACGCAAGTGTCGTGCAGGGACTGTGGTACAGCCCTCCCAATTGGCCGAGGTAATTAAGATGTATGTGTGCACACTACAGATTAAATAATTTCTCTGTCCCCTCTGTGTGTGCCCAGCTTGCTGTTACTGCACACACTTCCAACACCATACAAGTGTGTGGTGAAGTGAAGACATGGGCTTATTTGTGTGGAGGGGAGGGGAGGGTTTGTTTTGTGTATCCTGCCCAGGAGGGAGCAGATTCTCAACCCTGGCCCTATGTCTAGTATACCTTTCCATGACATTATAAAACTTTAAGTTAAAAAGTCTGGATTTTGGGTCTCAGACCAATCTCTCTACTAGACATGAAGGAGACTCGCTGAGTCCCTAACTGTTCTTTTAATACACCCTAAGAACAGTGTGTTGCAGAACATGCATACAGAGTTACACACACATATTTACAACACACTTTAGAGATCAAGACACTTTTGGCAAAGAGTGTGTAGTGTGTAGTGTGTTGCACCAAAATGTGTGGTTAAAAGTGGCTGCAGAAAAGCGTGTTGATAAGACTAGTGTATAAACATAACACACTGTTCTTAGTGTGTACCTAATATGTTCAAGATTTCTCATCCCTTGTTATTTGGTTTATATTAATCATGCCCCATTGTGCTACCCCAGGAGTGTATTCTCCTATTCCTGCCAGCGAAAGGCATTGTGTAAGAGACCAATGATCGGTTAATCGAATGTAGATACTAGAAATACTATATTTTGCAATATGTGGGATCCTTAATCAGCATTAAATCAATGAGAAATCAGATGACAACCTAGATTTAAAATGAAACTACACTTACAAGTACCAGGATTGAGAATATAGGTTAATTTTAAGTCAACCTATATTGTAGATGGCATAGAATAGAACAGTAGAGAAGGCTCAGTTATAGACAAGTGTCATAAAGGATGCAGGGTTGAAGTATACCCCGTATATGCAGAGGGAAATCCATTACCAACGATTAATCAATACTGTAAATATACTTCCTTGGGGAGAGGGATGATGGTACCCATACAGGATTTCCCCATTAAACTCACATTGCAGGTTCATTGGTGTAAATTGGATCAGCCCCCTTAATTTGCCTGGTCCAGGATTTGGCCTGTAGGCACTGCTAGATATGGACTTCACGTGCGAAGGCAATTTGTGGAGTGGGAACAAACACATAGACAGCAATAAACCCAGGACCAGGCTCTCCACAAAAAGATGGTCGCCTATGGAACGCTCATCAGGAACTCTCCACTTCCGGAGATCACAAACATCGTTCCGCTTGTAGCTGGCAAGTAAGCATACTAGGGGGCCACTTGTAGTAAAGTGCTGGTTTTACAGCGGCTATAATCAATAGCTGTTGACCCTCTAGGCGGTGGGCAGAGGAAGGAAGGAGAAGATGGGGGAAAGTAAGAGCCAAGGGTGCGGGAAGGAGGAGGAAAGGCTATCCAAGTGCACGGCAAGGAGCCCCTCTACCTATAGTAGCATCAAATGGACACACTGGCAGCTGAGCTGCTGAGAGCCAGACATAGACAGAAACAGAGAGAGACATACAAAGGCAAAGAGGCAGAGGCAAAGAGAGAAAGGGTGAGAGAGAAGGAGAGGCAGATATACAGATAGACAGAGGGAGAGAAAGACAGACAGACAGACAGACAGAGAAAGAGGGACATACTGATAGAGTAGAGATATAGAGACAGAGATTGATGGGTGCGTGAGACGGTAGTGCTGAGATATATCTCCCTTTTTCTGCTAGTCCACTCAGTTTCCCATTGGCCAGAGACGCATGGCATCCGGAGCCGTCCTTCAGCCGCCCTGTCAGACAAAAAGAACGGTCTAGTGGTAGGACTGGGTATGGCAGTAGTGGACACAGACAGTGCGGAGAGTACTGAGTGATAGGACGCCGTCTGTATATGGCAGAAGAAAGCCATGTAAAGCACAGATAAGACAAAGGGTACAAGTAGCTGGGTGTAGAGGGATGTCTTGGCAAGCCCCCTGTCAATAGTGGCTCTATCGCCTTCACGCCTATGACACGACCTTCTTAAGGGTGTAGGCATGATAGGGATATGTTGTGTCTTTAGATGCTCCTTCCCTGGTGTGTAAACCAGAACCTAGCAGCCGTTCAGGAGCCATAAGGGAGGCAATGATTTAATAAATCCTTATATAAGGAGCTCTCTCATTATTGGGGTAGTCAGCAGCCCCTACCCTTTTTCTCCTGTGCCACGTCTATGGTCAATCTAGCTTACTCAGATACCCCTCACAATATATTATGAGGCCATTCATGCCTTCAAAACAACACCAAAGTAATAGTACACATACTAATTATTGTCTGTATTATCTATAATGCTGATCATAAGACCACTATAATACCTCTTGTACTTCACAGATGTGAACATACAAAGTGGTACACTTCTAGTTTAAGTGAATCACGTCACCCACAGCCAATGGTGTCTAATCACATCTATACGCCGAAAATCTGCCCCAGCAAAAACTGACAGAAGCAGATACAATTAACACCTCTGCGGTATCATCTAACAGATGCACGGCACCATCCCTTTAGCCAGTGGCAGAGCAATTTGTCCAACTGGATCCTATAATTAGGGCGTTGGCCCCACTGGTGGCCGCATAGGAGGGCCGTGATTGGTGCTATAGTCGTGCGGCTGCTTTTACACGAGGTGGCCGGCTTCAAACGGACAGACGCCTGTTCCACTAGACACCTAATTAACATGGAGCAGAACGGGAATAAAGGGATTTCACGCCGAGCTGCTCGGAGCTGCTCGTTGTGGGTAGCTTCAAAGAGCTGCTGAGCAGTTGTGAGTGGCGGTCGGCGAAGAAGGAGGGTGTCAGGGTCATTGTGGGTGGGTGGGTGTGTGGGTGGGTTGGGGAGGGGTAGTAGTATAGTACGTCCGGACAGTGGTGAGTGAATGAACACCCCCCCTCTCCCCACCACCAACCCGCCTCATGATGCATATATATACCCCATGCATGTCCCCTGCCTACACCTCCAGTAGTCTAGATGTAGTGACGCCCCTACCCACCCAACCCCACCCACCCACCGCCACCCTTCTGGCAATTGTCCAGTCCTGGAGCAGAACGTGCTAGCCTGGAGAATGATATTTCTTGTGTGTGGCCTGTGTGGAGTGCGGCCAGGCGGAAGAAGAGCTGGCGGTACCTCTTTTAAGGCCTGTTATGGATGCCCACATCCTCCCCTCCACCCGCCTCCACCCCCCGTCTCCTACTCTCCCATGGGGCCAGCCTACAAACGGAACATCCGCTTCTTTGATCAAGCCTGGGCCTTGATCTATTAGTTAATGGGCCCACTTCTCCACGGCATCAGTATGATGCAATGCTCAGACTCCTATCACGGCCCCTTTACCATTGGAAACACCCCCTACCTCAATATACCCGTCTTTGAAGGGTAAATCGATATAGCAGACTGAAAACAAGGTCTAGACAATTACTGGGCTTTCAGTGGGATCAAGTTGGTCTCTTGAGAAGACAACTACAACACACTTGTGTGAAACATCTCTCTTTTTATTTATTCCAAATATACAACTATACATACTGGAAATTCCATTTGGTCTCTTTTCTCCTTGTATTTCGTCTTCAGGTCAATTATTTATTTGTACTGTGCAGACTAGGAAACATGCATTTGGTCGCTTTTACTCGAATCCCCTCTTTCTCTCTTATTTTACAGGCACAACGTTTGCAGGAGAGGAGGACATGATGGGAATATTTGCAGCATTTAGGCCTACATCTTGGTTTTCAAACGTGCCTCATTCAACTTATATAACCTTCCAGGACTGTAACATAATATATATTCTATCGTATAACACACGGGCACAGACTTTCTCCTTTTCAATCTATAATACAGCTTCGTATAGCTTTCATTGGTATCATAATTTTGAATACATTATTACTTCCTGTATATGAAAATAGACATCTCCCTGAATTGATTTACACTGTCCATGTACCTATATTTGTGCATTGTGCAATCTTTTCTCTTTTTTTGGGTCATTTTTAAGGATTGGAACCTAATCAGTATTATGAGGTGCATGTATGAGCATTTCCTGTCATGATCGGGGGATTTACTTGTTAGTATTTACACACAAACCAATTTTAAAGCTTCCTGATATCCCAAAATAGCGGTCGGATCGTAGCCTGTTCCAAAGGAAAGCTCTCCACCTTACTTAGAACTAAATTAGCAATAATCAATAGTGACCGGTTGGAAATACCTTCAAATGTAATAACAGACTAACATATCAGTCCAATAGCAATCAGCAACAACTATACAACAATCAACAAGTCCAACGACAGTCTTTAAACCTGCCATATATAAAATGGCGGACCTATATGTACACTCAATTTATACATCATGCATTGCTGCGGCTTCACACACCTGATAACAACGCAACCTTAATTAAGTAAGGAGCCAATTGAATTAACCAATTACTATATCACTGTAAAACTGGCAATGTATATGTACACCTTCCCAGCAAGATGGACACATTTACCAAGTTATAATACTCAGTGTAAAAGTGTCTTTCCATATGAAAGTCGCAATTAAAGCCCTTAAATTAGACATTAAAATGCCAAGGAAAATCGTTGGTATCCAATTGTTCATTTGAAAAGTAAGTTTTAGGTGGTTAGAAATGTTCCAGCCTTGCATCACAATTAGTTAATTTAAATGTGGGAAAGAACAGGAATGGGTTTATAGGGAGTAAATTATAATAGTAGGATAAAGGCATGCGTAGATAATTTAATACATAGATTTGACGCATAGATACCCGCTCCAGTGCTACTCATGGCGAAGAAGATAGTTCTATAGTAAAGCCATTCACGATAGGGATATATACAAAATGTTTCATAAGGCAACAGGGTTTAAAACAAGTAAGTAGTATAGAAATTGTGAGTTTTACACTGGAGAATGATTTGCTTAGCTTGCCCTTAATCTAGTAATGACCATGTTCCATAAGCGGTAACACTGGTTTTATAAATAGAATTTATTCATTCCTCAATGGTTCATTGAATTTAATGGTATACCCGTGGTGCTTGTGTTGATAAGACTATAGGAGCCTCCCCATTGCATTAGATAACCCCACTCATGCATATCACCCCTTCAGTGGGCAACGAGCTGCAGGTCACTGATATGCCATTATGTGACTTCTTAGCGGATACCTTGTTTGGTAAGGTGTATTCTACACCCGTATTTTACTGTAAGACGAACTTTATTATAACGAATAACATGTATAACTTCCCTAAATATAAAAATATTTAGTGAACAGCTCAAGGTACGATGAGATACTGGTAGGAGTAATCATGATAGCTCATAACCGAGACCCGAAGGCCCCGATAAAAAAAAGTACATCCTACGCCCCTGTAATGACTACAGTGCAACTAGGTTCAATGGGGAGATTTTGTTTGAAAACAAGACGTCGCCAAGGGGGTTGCTAGGTGATCGCCAAACATGCCTCTAGGCTGTCCGGGCTAAAGGGGATACCGGCAAGGGTTCATTGGTCTATGTGAGAAGGCCCCTGCATTGAGGGCCGTCTCCAGGAGGACCGGGACAGGGTCTATGGTCGATCAATCAGGGTCATTTGTTCACCCCTCAGACAAAAGGTGGCGCTACTTCCGGCTCGCGACTCTCGCGAGAACGCAACGACCGCGCGTGCGTGCGTGACGTCATTATCTATAGGGAGGAGGAGAATGGGGGTTTCCATATAGGGAGTGGTGTCGGAATGGGTGGAGTATTTGGTGGATGAGTGGGATGGATGGGTGGGTGTGGGATGGGGGGGGGTGTTGGCCTCTATTGGGAGCTGTCTGTCACTGGGTCGACACAGTGGACGGACGGGAATTAATTGTAATGGCGTTCCCTAACCCTAGTTTCCGCTCCTTAGTAACGGCCGGCACTGCGCGCCGTCAATTAGTCACGGGATTACCTATAACAATCACTCAGACAGGTCGGTGGGGGCAGAGTCACGTGACAAAATGGCTGCCGGCCCAAGCTTCATTAACGACGCCCGGGAGCTGTTGATCAGGCTGGTACCTTTCAGGTCCCGGGGTCATGTTGGATCCGCCATCTGTTAAAGCTTGCCGGCCTGGGTAAACTGTGTGTGATATAGGTCTACATGTACATCCAGGTTGGATGCAAGGACCCCAGTGGGCACATAACATTGCATCAACATTGATAAATGGTTGCCATTGTTGATTCAATGTTGATGCAATGTTTAGTCAACGTTGAACTGAACTTTGTGCCCACTGGGACTGTGTATAATCGTTACCAAGGGTACACTGAAAATCCATAGATTGAAAGGGTTAGTCAGTTCAGACTATCCTAGGTTGGTCATATGAGTGTTAGTCATAATGGCAAAGTTATATTCAAAAATGACTGAGGGGTCAGTCAGTTGTGGCTAACCTAGGTTCATCATTGGTGTGTTGTATTTGTATACCACTAGTTGGGGCCACGTGTCATGACCACTCGGTGGCTCCCCCTGGAAATAAAAAGACTAAGGTGGGTTGGTCAGTCCTGACCAACCTGACAATAATAACTGACCTATGTTGGGCGTATAGGGATCCAAAAAATGACTAACTAGGTTAGGCACTAGTGACTGAGAGGTTGGGCGTATAGGGAGCCTAGGAATATCAGTGTAGTTGAGGCATGACGATAACCAGTGGAGATGCTATTACATGTACTATCTAGCAACGGATATCTATAGTGTAGAGAATACCGAAAATAATAAAGGCTGTCAACCTAAAAGAGCATACCCAGGGGAAACTAGCTTCAGCATATAGCTGCGTTCTGATTGGTCAAGGAGTGGGATGGCGGTCATGTGACCTTGCAAGATTTAGCCGTGCCACTACTACCGCCACTTGAAAAAGCGCCATGTACACACTCATACACTCTCAGTATTCGGGGTTCATACGCCGACGTCCACGGGCGACAACGCCAGTGGCGCCACCATTCGGCAGCGTCTCAGGTGTCTTTTTAGTCAGCCATTACCATCCGGTGTGGCCGGAGGTGAGGACCCTGATTGTATGACAATAGACGCAGCGATGAGTCCCCCCTGGAGGAATGAGGGAGGGAGCCCCCCCCCCCCCTATACCCCCCCCCCCCCCCTCCCGATCACCCCACCTTTGAATGGGATGCTGATGAGGCCTGGGATGACCGCATGGTGTAGAAGAAAGTAGGGGCTGGGGGGGGGGGGGGAGGGGGCAGCCCACCCCCTCCCACCCCTGGCGATGGGCGGTGGTCATCGATTCTGTGCACTTTCCGTGGCGTTCCAATCGCCGCCCAAATGAAGAGTGGTCAAGGCGACCTCTAGTGCAGATAGGGGGGTGGAAGAGAAAGAGGAGGAGGAGGAGGCGGGGGTCGAGGACGTCGGGCAGCATTACGATCAGGGTATCCTTACCAAGGGCATTTCTGAGTCTAGTCGGCTGAGCGGGCGGTGGGAGAGGGGATGTAGGGAGGAGAGGTGGCAGGGATGGGATTGGTGGATTTGGGGTCAGGACCTGTCAACACCCTGGTAAGGACGTTATGAGCCCATCCTCAGGGATCCCCAGTGCTGACACCAGCAGGCGGGCATCAAGACCGTAAGACACTGCTAGTGCCCCTTCTACCCCCCCCCCCCCCCAGCCCACCCCTCACCTCGACTCACCACCACCCCACGTACTCTCAGCCGGGGCTGCCTGCATGGTGTGAAGATTGAAGTATAATAAAAATAGACCTTGCCCTTTAATATGCGGGAGCTATTTGGAGCAGCTCAGATATTCTCCGATATTAAATTCCCCAAACTCATCCTTCTATAAAGAGCGTTTTTTCTCTAATCAGTAGGCCTATATAGAATATTTCCTGTGATAAAGCCCCTGAACAAGGATTATTACCTGAATAGGTATTTTCCTTAAGGGTCACTGCCATCCACAATTCCCTATCTCTTATTAAACCACACGGTCAGAGTCTGAGAGACCTCTCGAGACTATAGACCTGAATATACAGTCTCAAGTGAATTCTGAACGAGTGCATTGCATTCTACTTCACATCAATGCCAATTAATGTCAATGAGTACACATCGTCATGTACAGGGAATAATGCCCTGCCTGTGGTCCGGGCTATAATGAAGATGGGCATAACTCCCGGAAGTGAAGTTTATAAGGGACGCGGCGGGAGGATGATCAGGAGACGCGTGCCTGCCTCAATCCCAGCCTTGATTCACTTTGAGAATCCGCGCCGTATTAAGTATTCCAGGCATGTAGGGCTCCCCGGCGGGCACGTGGTTTAATTCCAAGCCCTTCCACAGTGGTGGCCATCATTATACGACCTCCTTCGTGTAAATCAGGCCGGCCCGATAATGTATAATACACCCTGCCACGAGCTGACGACGGCCATATTGACTTGCTTCATTTGTAGTCATGCATGCGAAGACAGGCTCCCGGGCCCCGCCGGTTTCACGAGGAGCCCCGTGGTATGGATTACAAAGCAGAGGCAGTAAACTTGCGGCGACGTCACGATTGTAGCTGGTGAGGTGATGGCCTGTAGAGAGCCCCCCCCCCCCCCACATCCCCATCTACCCCCAACTACTCTCACCCTATTATAGGCCCCTGTGTCGACGATGAATAAAATCTCCCACAAATGACACACAGCTCACCCCTGCCCGGCCATTCACAACCAGCCCAGACACTTCTTTCTACACAGTCTGGAACGAGTATTAATATGTTTACCTCCTGTGTGATTTTCTTTTCTCTATAACCCCCCTCTTCTCCGTCCTCTCCCTCTTCTTTCAACGTTAAGGTTAGATCTGTGCAAATGCTTGTGTTGATCGATCGGCGGGCTGGGTGGGGCGGTGATATAGGCCGTGGATGATGGGAGTAGGGGATGAGGTGGATCATTAAGATCGGATCGGATTTATTAAAGCTGCCTGACTGACACACAGACCTACTTCCCTCCAAGCCTGTCTGCCCACAGACAGCAAATACAGTCGGACCTCGATTGCCCGGCCTTCACTAATGCGGCAACCTGGATTGGATAATCCTACTTCTTTGGCAGGGACAGCTCTTTACACAAGCATTATATTTATTTTTTACACATGCACAGTTGAACAGTTGAACAAAAGAAATAGCCTGACTGTATTTTACATACATGGCTGTATGTGGATGCAGCCCATTGAGCACACTCTCCTACTGTAGGTGTAGGTCAGATATGATGTGTGTGACTAGCAGCATAAGTGTTATAAGGCTTGGACAATGGTAATTATCTGTGACTGGCGCCTTGGACAATTATCATGTCCTTGTTTTTTAATACTTATACAGCAAGTCACTTGTACCATATCTAATACATTATACACACATACGTATCACGGCAGACTCGACATCCGGCCGTGCTTTGCTTGGAACGGGAGTGTTCGGATTATCGAGGATTGACTGTATCAGTGTGGCAGTATGAGGGAAAGGCCATGTCTAAATCTAGGCCTAAATCTACACCCCAGCATCACCGCCACTACTGCCAACATCTATCACCTCAGAGCTCACTCCAAAGCACAGGCCAGACCTCTGTTTGGGCTGGCTTACTGGCAGTGGGTCGGCATGGGTAACTGAGAGCTGTAGGGTAGAGGTTGAGAAATAAGGAGAACAAAAGCCAGGTTGATCGAACTCTACCGAGCTGCTCCCCGAGTTGCTCACCCCCCCCCCCCACACACACACATACACAGAACACTCCCCCTAGTCTAACCTCAGCCAGAAATAGGCGAGGAGAGGGAGACTTATTTGTGTCTGCTCACAGTAGCAAAATCACGTTCTGCTTTTTGTTTGGCGACGTCCGAGCCATTATAGTTTTAGAAAGATGTACACAGAAAGGACTGCTTAGAACATGTCGAGTTAAGTTAAATTACATTGTAACCCATGGTACCTGATATACCCCATTTTTATCTACCAAATTAGCAGTTATGTTTAGATGAGTGTAGTTGATGGCGATATCGATTGTTCCTAGGTCACGAGGCATTCTCGTTTTTAGAGTTAACCTAGTAGTTGTGGACGTTGTTTAACACTGTAGAGCAGCTCATCCGAGGTATTGTGGACGTTGTATAACTCCGGAGAACAGCTACCATGTTAGCAAGGTAGATATGGATGTTGTATAACTCTATAGAAATCTATAGAACGGCTCACCCGTTGTCCAGACTTATGGATGTTGTCTAACTCAGGAGAGCAGCTCACTCGTTAGCACGATAGTTGTGGGTATTGTGTAACTCAGGGTAGAAGCTCACTCGTTAGCCAGGTACTTGTGGATATTGTACAGGCCAGGAGAGCAGCTCACTCATTAGTCAGATACTTGTGGATGCTGTATAACCTAGGGGAGTATCTCACTAGTTATCCAGATGTCTTGTGAATGTTGTAAAAGTCAGGAGAGCAGCTTGCTCGAAAGTCAGGTGCTTGTGGGCATTGTATAAATCAGGAGAACAACTCATTCGATATTCAAGTACTTGTAAATATTATATAAGTCAGGAGAGCAGCTATTTTAACCCAGGAGAATATCTAACTCGTTATCCAGGTACTTGTGGATGCTGTATAGCTCAGGAGAGCAGTTCACGTGGCACCTGTTTGAGTGGGTCAGACCGCAGGGCCTGATCCTTAAATACCATATTAGGACTATGGTGCTGACAGTGGTAGGTACTGATAATGGGGTATAGAGACAGACAGTATTGTATGGTTTTATAAAGTCAGACGCCCAGAGGTTTGGTATAGGGCATACCGGAACATAGCATACAATACAAGATTTATTACATGACCAATAGACATTTATCTACCCCATCTATCATAATTATGTTGATGCTAGGTCGCCGGATTTTTAGATCGTCTAGTGTGCTGGCTTCTGATTGGTTTGGGCAGCAAAAACTGTACCACACGAAAGGGTGGTATGCAAAAAACGTACCACACCCCTGGGTGGTACGTTTTCCTTCATTATCGCAACACATGATCGTACCAATAGTGTTATGTCGTGTAATCAATGGGAATTACCGATAGGATATACAGTGTAAAAAGTTGGTTGACATTTTTGTAGGTGTAGAGTAGATTCTTCTCTAGGTAGGTAAACAGTAGAATCTACTGCAAAATCCACAGTGGATTCTACTTAAAGCCATTATACAGTAGATTCTACTGTAGTTCTACAGTAGATTATACTGTATACCTACACTAACCATTTACAGTGGTAAGACTCAACGATTTAAATATAATTATGTCCGCACAAGTGGGAGAACTCTCTCCGCTGATGATATAAATTCAAAACACACAACAGCCATATCAAAAACATCTTAACTCATGGACTTGTTTTACTGCCAAGGGTATTAAACAAGTTATTCATGTTCAAAAAAAATCAAACGCTGAACTACCATGACAGCCGTGGGAGCTGGATTGTATCACGTAACTCCCACTGCGATCTGTGCCCATTGTTGGTGCTATATGGGTTACAGGCGTGGTATTCTTTGGTTAGAATGTTCTTGTACAGACAGCTTTTCCGTTTGGGTTATAAACTCAATGTTCTATGCCCACTGAGTTTGTAGGGTTTTGTACACCATGTCCTTTCATAGATAGTCGGTATGATGCATGGCGACAGCAATGATGAGTCTACTCATCAGGGCTGCAGTCATGCTCATACCGACACTTTGGGAGTGTATCATGATACTTGTCTGCATCATGATACTAAAGGGAAGGCATGATGCATTAAGGGTTAATACACCTCTCCCTATTCACATATACAGTGGAAACACCACAGGATACACCACAGACCACAGACAGTGCCCGTTTGTGCCACCAACCAACCAACCAACACTGCTAGCCTCCATTCCCATGTATAGCGTCGATAGCACAGACTCGGAGACTGGGCCGAGATCCCACGATTTATCCGGCCCGATCAGAGTAAAAGCCGATTAGAATAGGACACAATCAGTCGTGGGGCTGTCGGCCCGGCCACGTGGATGCCTACCAGATCTCGGCCCGATCCCGGCTGCCACAAGTCAGGGGTAGGAAAATCAATGGACGACCGATCGTACAGCAAGATCGGATAGGGAATGTATGGGTGTGGGTGTTTCCAGGTGGGGGGGGGGGGGGGGCATTCGGGTGTGGCCCAGGGGTCCTTTGTACAATTGCAGCTGAGGTCGTGAGAATGAAACGAGCACAACATTAACAATCAATACGATCATGTTTCAGAGGAGATTGTGAGAATGGACATGCAAGAGTTATCACAATTTGAGCTCTCGCAGACTAAGATTCCTTCCCTCTTCAGCAATAAGCTTTTAATGAATATCCACAGGAGTTTGTCAATACAGAGTTGCTGAAGGGAAACGATATAATATTTAGTTCTGCAAAAGACCATGCATGGGCCTTCCTTTGCTTCTAACCATCTAGCAAAATAATCCGCATCTCTGCCCCCCCCTCCCCACCACCACCATCCCCCGGCCGCTGGCTAGGCCTAAATAGTTATAGCCAGTGTCTGACCCTAGGTCTGGAGGCCTGGAAGCCAAGATCTGTAGCTTCTAGAGTCATAGAGATAGAAAGGCACTGAACGTGGAATAAGGGGTTTGGAGGGAGGAGCGGACAGGAAGAATAAGATAAGACAATTAAGAGCGCCAATCAGTGCCAATCAATGTTGGTACCTACTGGAGGTTGATAGTGATGGCATGTGAATGTGTGGGTGTGTGGGTGTCATGGGTGGGGGGAGGAGAGTGTCAAGGTATTTATCATCTGGTTGTATAGGTCCAGGTCCATGATTATGTATAAGTGTCTCACGTTGACGAAGTTTACTAATGTCTGGAAGTCGGTGAATGTGGCTTCCAAGCCCCACCTAGACTCCACGCTTGATGGCGGAATTAAGATGCCTGGAGGCTGATGGAGAGAGAGGGAGAGAGGGGAAGAGAGAGGGGGTGTCCTGTGTTGAGTGACATTCGGCAAGGGTTGACTGGCCAGAGGCAAAGCGTTCAGGCAATGCTGCCCATGTCGTTCTGGGCGACATCCACTAGCCGCCTCCAACCTCTAACCCCCCTGCAGCCCCTGCCCCGCCCAGCCACTAACCCTCCCCACTCACTGCCAATCAATAGCCCTAGGTAGGTCCCCACCGACAGCCCGACGTCGGCCGGCAACTCGGCTTGTTTATCGAACACAGCCCGCTCTTGACTAAATGCAAAAAAGATGTGCACTCTCTGGACATGGCAGGGCTGAAGGGGGTAGGGGTAATAGCATTATGAGCGCCCACATCCACTCCTCGTCCAATAACCGCCAGAAAAGCAGAGTCCCCACCCCTCGGACTGCCTCGAGACCCTGCAAGAACCCCACTCCGACTCCTCAAGCCTCATTCTCAGCCCATAACACCCAACCATAACAGTCTGCTAGGCGTCTGTAAGCCTGGAGGTAGCGCCAAGGTCATGCCGTGGAGAAGTAGGCCGGGTATGGTAATTACCAGCCTGCTCCAGGGACAAACCCCACTGCCCTAGATGTCCTCCAGAGCCTGACAGGCGTAGGGCCTTCGGGGACAGAGTAGGGGATGGGTTGGAGGAGTGGAGGTCACATGGCCCTTTTGGGGTTTTTAGATTAAAGCTCATTGTTAAAGCTACCATCCTGAGCGTACACACTACACTATGACCTGACGCTATGCACATTATGCTACTAATGCTTTACACAAGCTGAAAACGAAACATCCTCTACAGCTATACACAGCACAACATGGTGTCTTATTAATCCATTAGACACGTTAAGACTTGGCTATAACATAACACACATAATATGTTATTGACCAACCATAATGTAGACCAGGGTTGCCGACATTACAGTGTTTCTGATTGGAAAGACTATTAGTGAGTGGAATGTAAAATTGTGTCAAGTCAGCTATATTTCTTGCTGATCTATATGCCCAGGACGACCGGCGAGTCAAGTCCAAGACCGGTTTCCCATTTGCCTAGTCTAGCTGAAAGTGCTCCACGAGAGGAAGGAATGGAATGAGTATGGTGGCCGATGTGGGGAGAAGCAATTGGGGGATGCTATGTAAAATGTGACAGTGACATTGACAGTGACAGTGACATGGGTCTTTTGCTTGTATATATGTGTAGATAATAATGGCTGCAACGATGTCAGCCATGATGTAGCATTGCAATAACCAGCACCCAACTCTGCTGATGTCCACCTGGGGAGGGATGGATACAATATCATATGGAATAGTATATCCAGGATGACCTGATGATAGGTTTTATCACACTATACCAGAGAGGATTGATGAATCAGGTTAATATTGAAACAGTATTACAAACATGTAGCCAATAACCTATGCAATGAATTCACACAATGTAGCACATTCGCAGTCAGACAGAAGGTTTGTGCAATAAACCTTTCCATTACAAACAATTATGATATATAATCATCTCCTGTAGTTGATAGGTTTTATGCAACCTTAGTAATGTGCCTATTATCTATTAGGACTGAAAGCAGTGGTATGGTATCTTTTTTGTACTTCCTTCCTGTGCTTGGTGCTTTCGTCAGGAGGTAGTAGATACAGGTTAATGCTATTGTTTTGCTAGATGGGTGTAATTGTATAGCTTGTATCTAGGAAGCTGATCATCCCTAGCAGACTAGCAGTGACTAGCTCCAGTTTCAGCTGTCTCCCCTGCCTTCTGTTCTATGGTAATTAGCTTCATGGACTTCATAACGCACCCTACGTCTCTGAAGGGGCCAGCTCTGTGTATCATAGAGATCAACACTATCATTATATAGGGATACTTGTCTAAGTAGTCTAAGGTGCATTATGAGTGATATGTTGACATTTAGTTGTATTCTAAATAACCCCAGTGTGTGTTTGTTCATTCACTGTGTACCTATTTCTCAGTAATAAGGAAACATAGATAATCCAATTTCCCCGAAGAATACCACGTAGATTTTTGTTTAAATAGAGTTTCCTACTAGCCTGTATACCCACAACATTGGCCATATACCTATTGCATATACCATTGTAGGCAGGGGTTTGGGTGGTATTCTGATTGCCTCAGTCCACCACGGCCAGGGGTGACAAACTAGGGAGGAGGTGACAAATGAATGGTCCAGACAGGAATATGCCTGGTCCTGATGATTGCCAGCTCAGCTCTGCCACCCGGACACATAACAACACGCCTCAATTCTACCAACCTCTACCCCAATTCTACCTCCCAACTCCCGCTACATGCCATACTATTGATACAAGCTCACAATGAAACCATTTTTCTCCCCTCCTGCTGCAACCTGCCAGTGTAGCAGGGTAGCTTCTATACGAGCAGGGACAAAATAATATGTCCAAATTACCTCGATGGCGAGGCGAGCATATGGCAGCCGTCCGTTCCCCAATCTGACAGCGACCTACAATAAAGGCTCCCATCCTTGGCTTTATTATGTATGACATGGAAGACACGGAGCCATTATTGCCCCTTCATTCCAGTAATGGCCGGCCCAGCAGACTGCCAAGATTGGTGTCCCTACCTCTGTTTATATATGTGAAAGTGGGGACTGAGTGATTGGGGAGAGATGGGCCAGACTTGAAATAAGAAAGGCAAAAGCTATACGTAGTTTCTATATAAGGAGAATGTTAGTAGGAACTTGTAACATAATTATGTAGTTGTGCACATATATGGCCGGCTAGGAAGATAGACTAGCTAAAAGATGGAGGGCTTGCTGTAGTAGCTAAGGCAGCCCAGGATTGCTGTTTTTTTGTAAGGCAATAGGACTGGCTACCCCCCCTAGTGGCCTTGTAGACGAGCACCTATCTCGCTGGTGACTCGCAGCGCCGGGGTAGGCAATTGCAGCTGTGCTGGCACTCGCTGGTAACCAGCAAAACTACACTGTCGCTGGTTACTGGGAGCACCTGCCGCTGGTAGCAGGCCTTGTTTGGGGTGCACCGAGTGGGAGTGGACTGGGCTCACCCCCCGTGGGAGGGTACCAGCCTAGTAGGAGTTGCTCACTGTTCCCCCGAGCTGCTCCCCACATCGCTCAATACCTGCTCCAGCCCCTGTCTGTAGATAACTCAGTATTGACTCACAGGTGTGGCCGTTTACGCACGGCTGAACACCTCCCGAATCAAGGTAAAGGGGTGGGGTAGGGTAAGGGGTGCGGGTTTGGGGTCGGGGGCTGCTGTCGTATTACATGTAGATTGTATGTGTCAATCCAGGGGCGACACCCACTACACCACCCATCGTCCTCGCAATGTAACAGAGTATTTGTATGTATACATATCAGGTAATTCACCCAGTAGCAATCTCTGTTTATGAATGGCTACGCAGTAACCACAGAGAGTGGAAGCCCTGCAATCAGTTAATTGTAGGGTTATCTAATCTCTGTGTGTGGCATAGCTTCCTCAATGGCAAGACAAGTGAATGTCATATTGTATAAGCGATATTACATAATCGATGCATTTATAATTAAAATATACTTAATACTAGACTCCCCACGGTTATACCATCTCATGTCAATAGTAGAAATGCCTGTGATAACAGAGCTATGGATAAAACCATCAAAGTATGCCAAATAAATCCATGAATAAGTACTATTCAATGCCAGCATGGCGTGTCTACAAGACAACAAGGCTGCGTAGCCTTCAGACTATAACACTATATGGCTGATGTTATGATAGGCCGATCTGTCAATGCACGCCAAGTGGTGTTGTCTGATGAATATTGCTTAATATAGATGTGCAATCATATTATGCTGATGATTAGCTGCGTCCCAGCTGGCGGACAGGGCTTCATCCAGTATAATAATGACTCCTCTCCATGTAATATGCATAGCAATGGAATCAAAATGGGCGATAGGGAGATTCAGTGCTCTCAAACCGAGCCAAGGCCGCATGAAAGACTATTCCCTCAGGAGAGGTGACCAAGGCCAATGGAGATATATGTGCGGTAGAAATGGATATAAATTGGAAATGTGCCAGGGTTATATGTGCTAGTGTGCCAATAAGTGTATGGATGACTCATGCTTGCCCAGTGTACAGTGTGGTACAACTCATGGTAACTGTGGACAGTTTTAAAACACAAAAATACGTTTTACTTCAGCTTTCCTTTTACACTAATAATGATGTAAAAACCTTGAAAATACAATAATTGGTGAACTGCGCAAGATTCACAATGCTTAGATTGATTTGAAACAGTTGCGCATAAACACAACTACAAATATTACATGTGCATAAAAGGTTATACCCTTAAAGTGTTGTACCTGTATATATATTGGATTATAACTTAGGTCCCTTTAGCCACGTCGAAGCATATGCCCATACCTCTCATTCCCAGGTGACTTGGATCCCTGGGTGCATAGTACTTTAGATTCGTAAGCTTAAGGCCATCTGTTATGCTTGCTCAGGGTTGTACATGACTCAGAGGAAAGGAGGCTGAAGAGCAGGGGGTGTGAGGGAAAGGGCAGGAGCAGGAGAGGTGTAGGTAGATTCAAGTAATCGTTGGTAGGGAGCAGCCAACTGGATGCCGCCCATCCTGCACTGCAGTACTCAAGGGGTAAGGGTTGGGCGTGCCTGCACACAAGCCCCGCTGATTAGGAGTACATCCAGAGGGGCTGGAGGTAGGTAGGGGAGGTGAGAGGGAAAGGACAAGGGGTGAATCCCATGGATCTACCACCACCTCCAGTTTACTCCCCAACAGCTCTGCATGCATACTAACCATTGCAGTCTCGTGCCAACCCCCCCCCCCCCCACTCCCTCCAGTGCTCCAGGGAGGGCCTGGAGGGTCTGTGGAACATGCTTCAACCTGCCCCCCTCCCCACCACCTACTAACCATGGTGGGAGCAGCAGGGGTCAACTACAGGGCGGCCAGTCCCACCTCCAGTACATTAAAGGCATTAACAATATCCCCAGCTCAGAGTAAATCACCGGCTTTTGTTGCAGCATTAAGCGCCCTACCTTTATAGGATGTTCTCTTGCTGTGCATGACCATGGGGCATTATGTCCAAGCCAGTATAAATCGTAAGCCCATAATTAACCGCGAGGCCAGGATCATGACACTCAGGTTGGTTGGGCATTTTGTTTCAGCACTCTGGATTGTACCTAATAGGTGTGGTGTTTAGTGTGGAGAGGTGTGCTGTTACATGTCATCCAAGAGCCTGTCTGCCCCGCTCATACAGCACCAGGCTTAGCGTTAATACAATGAGAGGTGCCTACACCCTGTCCAAACTCAAAGAGCCATCCATCTAGAGCCCTCTCCACTAAACAACAGCACAATAAACAATTGGAAAAGATAATGTTGAGAAAGTCATCACTGCTATTATTAATAACATACATAGTAAACAGTGAGTATAGCTTAATGCTGGAGCCAAGCACATATATAATGTGGAGTTCTTTCAAGTTCATCTTGTGTATAGAAGAACTGTTGGTCAAATGCCACTTTCAATTGGATGGAGTATAGCAATACCATCAAGCCTTCCCCGAGGTTAAAGCCGTGGGTAGATTGGTATGCACAAGTGTGTATGAGTGTATCTATAATGTCCACAAGGTTGTTACTCATATCTGCCGTTGGGCCCGTGACTTGTGCAAGCGCATTTTAACCTTGGCTGATACATCACCTTGTGACTCCATTCCCCCTCCTCCACGGTCCCCCTCCAGCAGTGGCCAGCACACGGTCCCCACGCTCTTAAATAATAAAAAAGCCGACTAACTGCCCCTTGCCCCTCCTTGTGGGCCGCCAGGAGACGGCTGGAGATATGCAGCCACCTAATAGACTGTTGGCTGCAATGTGCCTTGGCGGGAGAGACTTAGAGTTTTATACGGTATCCAGAATTACCTTGAGCACTATACAGACTGCTTTAACGTGTGTTCAACGAAGATAAAAAGGGATGTGTTTTAGGTTATACCCATTCCTAGCTAAATTAAAAGGGATGACCATAGAAATGTGTATCCTATTCAAGGAAATATCATTGGGTGGCATTTTGAGTTATTTGCTAAATGAAGAGTTTGGGTCTGTAGAACTCCCCTCCTTCAGTATGTAATATACTATGAGCCATATATCTTTATGAACAAGTGGCACTGAAATGGCATTTGGACAGCATACACCACAGTGCTCACGGGGAGCAAAGCTAGTTGGCTGGAAACTGCTCCCACTATAGAGTCTAGTACTGCGTTTTTATCCAAGCTCACGAACTTGTAGTTTTAGCCATGCAGGAGGAGGTCATTGGGTGAGTTGAGTCCTGCCCCCGGCTGTGTTGCGTGACATGAGGCCCGAGTTCGGCGCCTCTAACATCCCATTCCGATCCCAAATAGATCTAACCACATTTAGCTGTTGATTTCTGCTTTTTTCCCCCCACGCAGGTTGACCTCTTCTAGCTCAAGCACTAACCCCCACCTGCACCACACCACACACAACCACCACCCTACCACCATCACTACGACCAGTACCAGCACCTACCTACCATCACCCTCATCTTCCCTAGGCGTCCTCCAGGGGCCTCTATCGACGCCCACATCAGGGCTTTAATAAAGCGGGGTGCACTGTCACATAACGGTCACCCCCTCCCCCATTATTTCAATCCGGGTCCCTGTCCATCCCAATCCCGCAGACAGTCAGCATCCCCTCTTTACCCCTGGCGGCTGTTGCCCGAACCTCTGATGCCAACCCCCTTAACCCCAGTCTCCAGCTGGACATACCTCAAAATGCACCCGCCCATAGCTTTAGGGCAGGGTATTAACCCTTTAGCCCCGAACACCCATCGTTAAAGTAGGCCTACTTTTCCAATATACCACCCTGGTTCTGGTTGGAAATGGTGAGTTTTCTATTATTCAAATGGTCACCACTATTACACGATGTCTTAAATGAGGCTGCGCAGGACAGAATTAGTGTAGTATGGTGATGAGAGGATTAAACTAGCTCAGTGAACTAGCTTGGTTCATGAGCTATACGTTCATGAGCTATTAAAACTAGAATAGAGACTCAAAGAATTGGGTCGATAACTGAATTCTCGTAGGTGACACCACAGATATCATTTTGGGATCGCTTACCTTATATCCCAACTTTAACCTCTATAATACCCTCTCACCCCACCCCCTCCACCCACACACACAGGTGGCAGTAGTAGCAGTAGCAGCCCACGGTGGTGAGCAGCTCAGCTCGTAGCGCCCCCTGTTGACAGAGCAGCTCAGGGGCTGGGCATGCACCGCCGGCTCCCACTCACAGACCGACTCCCATTGCTGCCGTCTCGCCAAACAGCGTGTAAAAGGAAACAGAAACACCGCCTCCGGTTGCTATAAAAATCCCACAAAATAAAAGGAAAAAAAATCCACATTGCCTCAGGGGCCTTTTTAGACTGACATGCCGCGATCCCTGGCTGGAGGATAGACTTAGAGTGACAGAAGCTAACTCGTGAGAGGACCACATCTAGTGACATGTCAACTGCATTGCCGGATCCAGAATCCAATAGTCCCAAGTATCAATGATTATTTTCATTTTAATCATCTCGAGGAGTAATCTGGCAACCAGGTAGACACACTGATGCCTGTGGTGGTGTATTGCATCACCTGATCACTGTAGCTATATTATATTACATCACCTTCATCACTGTAGTTATATTGTATATCGATCGTGCTGACAGCCATACACATAATACATTCGTATTGCTCCAATTGCTTTAGACTCTGCAGATACCCACAGACGCCTTAAACTTAAAGACCATATAATTGGAAACCACCAAAGGATGGTTTATGGTTCTGGGACTTCTATGAGTCACCCACCGGCACTTTATACCTGTTAGAGTCGCCTTTGAAGGAAGACCCACTTTGAGGACTAAAGGAGCAGTTCAGGAGCAGTACACGAGCAGCTCACCCTCTTACATACTACAAAGGTACAGAGAGAAATGAGTGCTCTTGCAATTAAAGCCTCTGGTTGTTCTAAAGGAAGAAATATTTGTCATATAATGATGGTTTTGTCTATTGCCACACTCCTGCCGCCGAATGGTGAACAACATACAGCCACACTATTGGAGCTATGTATGTTGGCATGTATGAGCCATTCCAACATGAGGTCCCTATAATACCAGGTATTATAGGGACAGGTCCTGTAGGCTGATACATTGATTCAGCCAAGTTTAGAGATCATAATCCATGATAAGGCAACTACATCTGAGCGATACCTCAATAATGGAATTTGGAGACTTCGGAGATGGCTATATAAAATGTAATCTTCCTGCCCTTGGCATACCTCCGCTCACTCTGATATACAATGTACAAGATGCAGAACAATGGGCATTTTTGTGACACACAGTCAATCCATGAAGAGTGGCAGCTTGGGCCTATGATCTGGTCAGACACATTTCTTGATAATAACGATCCCCTCCCTCTACAAAACCTGACTGTTTGGGTTCACTTTACCAAATGTTATGTTCATCACTGAAAAGGATACCATTCTGTATCTGTCATAAATAGGGGTACACTCAAGGTACATCACGGTTGAGAGTGAAATAGGCTACAAGGTAACAAGTTCTCAGGCGCAGAGAACATGATAAGGTTTGATTTGAATGCCTAAAGTTATCAACAATAGTTGATGGCTGAACATGTTTCTAGATGACAGACTGTCTAGAATATAATTTTGTCGGATGGGGATTCACACATTACCTTTTACTCCCCTCTATATTTCCACATCTTTGTGTGACTTCTACACCACCTCTTTGCATCTACTCTCCACAGCCCAGCATCCTTCACAGACTCTCTCTGTAAACCCCCTCCCATCCACACAAGTAAAATACCCTGCAAACTCTCTGTGACCTTAACCCTTTAAGGGCCCTATACTGCATTAATGACCTTGGTCGTCATGGTGTATGAATGCAGCCCTGGTGAGTTAGTAACTCTTCAATGCAGCTTTCAAGCACCGTGCCAACCATACAGGGTTAATCCTCTCCCATAGGGTCAGCACTATCCATGAATGCAGCCATGGCGACCATGGGTATAATGCATTAAAGCACTGTATAGCTCTTAAAGGGATAATACATGAATTCGTCCAACTATCGAGTTTGGTGAGGTTATCAGCCACCTGGCCTGTCACCCACACAGTTGTGATATGTAATCCGAAATTAAATCGCGGGAGCCCTTCAGGCCACAGTGGCCTGCCTATCAACAGCTAGCACCATGGGGTATTTTGTTCTTATCATTCATGGGAATGCAAGGATAATGGAAATCACAAAACCAGCATGGCAGCCAGCGTGCTGGAAGTTATTTTTAAAGGAAATTAACTCTGTAGGAAACGCTCAATTATGATCTTCGGCGGAACAAGCTGTCAGCGATTTTACAATGTGTGTGCGTTATGGTTTTATACTTGGGCAAAACATATTAATTGCTAATTGTGATGTCAAATAATATCGGAATTGTTTTCAGTCAAAATTCAAATTAACAGGGGGTAAACAAGGTGGGGATGATTCGAATAAAACGTACCGATTTTGAGAAACGTTTGGAGCATGCAAAGCTTTGCGAAAGGTCCGATTTAATGCAGGGAAGCTTAACAGATACAGGGAGTTGTTATTGCCATGTTCTTTATTCCCATTTATTTTGAATGATATAGAGATGTCTCAACAAGGTAAATGCCATAACTCAATCACCCTGACTGCACACTCACTATTGCCATTCACTGCTTACATCAATATACCTGTAGTAATGCACAAAGCCTTTCACCCAAGTCCACATCTATAGGGCTAAAGGTATAGGACAGACCACTTTGCAGGATTAACATAAAGGTAACACTTTTTGGCACCTTGACATGATATTAGTCTCACTGACAAAGAATAGGATAAAAAATACCTGCATGGTAGGCTAGTCCAAGGCTTCAGAAACCAGGACAAACACAACAATGAGACATGGCTTCCTTCAGGATGATGTGGCTTCAGACAAGATGAGAAAATATCATGACCTAAGGACGAGTCATTAATTGCTAGATGGGGTTTGGTTGATTTTCTCACGACTGCAGATTTATAGTTTCCCCCATCCCTCCCATACGTCATAAGCTTTAAGAGATTCTGTCCCCATCCCTATCCACTCCTAAATAAATGTGATGAAAGTGGTGATTTCTTTCGATTTGAGTGTACGAGTAAAATGATGATGGGCCTCAAATAACCGAATGAACAACATTTCGTCGTGGCCCTCCTTTCATGTTTCTGCTTACTACTAGAACCCACTGCCCCCTCTCCCCAAGCTGATATTCACTAAGCACCATCCCCCATCCATCTGGCAATTAATGACTCGTCCCTATTATTTGCAGCAATTGATGGATCGACAATCTCCTTTTGCACCTTGATTTACCTCCAGACTTAATTCAGTTGGACTCTAGCAATGCCTCTCGCACTCGACGAAATCTCTTAAACATCATGGTTACCATACTGAAATAACAACTGCTGGTTTTCGGATGAAGTATACTACAAAACAAACAGATCCCAAATATTCACTCACTAGATTTTTTATACTCCAAATTTATACGCTGACATACATCTAATACTTTTCACTGGTGTTCGAGTCATTGGAAGAGCTATTAGCATAGTCAATGAAGCCATCATAAAAACGAATTGGTTGCAATATGGATGCCTGGAGGCATTTTCTCTATAATATGATATAAATGTACACATTTTCCATCATAAGTTGTTGTCTGTATGGTATTGTCTCTTAAGAAATAGGAATAACAGAGTCTTGGAGGTATACATTGAAACAAAGTTAAAAACATTAAAAACGGGCTGCATATAATATATATGTATATAACAAGATTGCCTTCTGCCATTACAGCGCGCTCTATAAAATAGATTGAGGACTTATATAGAAAGGTCAAGTTACCACAAAGGCTGGCTAGGGCTGAGTAGTCCTTGCGTATGTCAAAATTAATCCAGGCTTCTCTGGTGTTTCACTTGTCTCCGGGCAGCCACATGCGTGTAGGAACTTAATCTCCTCAGCTGGCACATTTTTACTCAAACCGCAGCTCCCAGCGAAAAACCACTTCTGGGCCAACAGAGGTCAAACGTGACGAGAACATGTTTCTACTCCATACTAATAAAGCTTTCTCTCCTTCTCCTGGCCATGTTGCCATGGAAACCATATCAAAACACAGGGAGAGGACATGCATGCATGCAGCAATACACACGTGGTCTCCCCCTTCAAAAACATTTTTCTTGATTTTGATATTATGTATACTCCAAATGTGATGTCGTAAAAATATCAAAGATGACATGTGATCAAAATTAAATTGAAAAAAGAAACAACATTTGATCAGCATTTCATTGCAGAATACCATTGTGTCAAATAAATCTCCGGTGTCACGCAAGCTGGTTTTAACTGCAGATACTCAATAAGATCTGACATTCCTCATCCATGCGCATCATGCGGATCTGACCGGTGTCAAGGCAGAGCCCTGTAGTAATTAATGTATGGTAATAACAACGATGGACACCCCGCTCCTGGTTTTGTCGCTATTACAATCATCAACATCATCATCATCATGATTCGCATTAGTAATAATTCTGGTATAATAATGATACTAATGATCATAATATTAATAATAATCCACAGGAAGAGGGAGGGGATTCCAACATCATCTAAAGTCAGTGTTGAGGAATTGTGCTAATAAGGCTATCACAGAGACGCTCATGAGGCTGAGAGTCAGGCCCCCTGGGTGTAGTCTGCTGCCTGAGCAGGGCTCCCCTGTGTAGCCGAAGAACTCAAGGCGATACTTCAATAGAAGGCCTATTCGACTACGGCAGTTGGAGACTGCTATATAAATCTTCCTGCCCTTGTCATACCTCCGCTCACCCTGACATACAAGATGCGGAACAGTGGAAGTATTTCGTGACACGCAGCCGTTCCATGAGGAGCGGAAGCTAAGGTCCAGGATCTGGTCAGGCACATTCCTTGATATAATGATCCCCTCCCTCTGCCAGCACGACTGTTTGGGGTTCACTTTACCGATATCTTCATCACTATAAAGGATGACGTTCTGTATCTGTCGTGAATAGGGGTACTCGAGGCGGAAGCGAAAGCCTCCGCCACGGTTGAGGGTGACATTCACTAGAAACCCATGCCAGTTTTTGGTGGTGTTAAGATCACCTTCGACAACACAGTGCTTGTCGGTGATGAGTGTGTTGGATGCCGCGTGGGATGGCTCCCCGGAGAGTTGCGGCGTGATGAGGTAATCCGGCGTGGTGACCACGCGGTATGGGGATTTACACTCCCCGATATGGCCGATAATTTCCATGCGGTACTTGAGCTCCAGTCCCATCAGACTGGCGCAGTTACTAACAGCTATGTACCACGTGGTGGGCCCATTACTGATCCCAGACGCTGTTGTGAAGCTGCGGCCACCCTCGCACATGTAGGTGGACTGGCCATTCGGGTGCGACATGTGGCAGCCTGACCAGGAGAAGCGCGGCGTGAGGCGGAGAATCTGGTCGTCCTCGGGCCGCAGCAGCGACTCTTTTTGCCAGCAGTTCATGCGGGCGTTTAGTATAGACATCTGGTCCTCGAGGTAAAAGAGCACGTTCTGGCAGCACTTATCGGCCGGGTAGGTGAACGTGAACGTCATTCGGCCCGTTGTCATGATGGTTACATTGGCTAAGAAGCCATACCAGTCACGGTCAGTTCGTAAGTGGCCTTCATAGATGCATGGCAGCATGGTATCAGTGGGTACCGCCCCTAACACCACGAGCAGTGCAAACGCCTGCAAGGCTCGCATGATCGCCTGCGGCGCGCGGTAGCTACGCGCCACCGACGCCATTCTCACCTGTATGCTTACAGTGGGGCACCTGTTGGGGACCCGCCTATAGTAGTATAGGGGTTGGGGCGCTGCTTGTAGAGATACCCCCTTTCTGGGTGAGTAGTATTATAACTCTCACCTCACCTACCCCCAGCCATGGCTATGATAGCTGCCGTACTTACTGGTATATATCATATACGGATGACAATTCGACCGAGCAGCATATAACAGAGCAAAGAGATTATCAGCTGTATTTAACCTACTATATCCACGTGGCTGTAGTTGTAGTAACAATAACGGTGGGTGGTACTAGGGTCTTCTTCAGTATAGAGACAGAACAGAGAGGGACACACTTATTTAACGAAGATGGAGGCAGATAGATGTGTATAACTCAGTATAAGGTGGTCGGTGGTTGTATCAGTAGTATAACAATGAGGGATTCCTCTGTGTTTAGTAGAGTGCAGGGTGCATGTGTATTGTATCAGCAGCTGGGTTAAGTGGGTGGATTCCTGGTGGCCGTCAGTGTGCCAATCTGTATGTGTACACTTGTATTTATAAAGTGCCTTCACAATCTATCTTTCCTTATGATATCGCCAAGAACTGACAACTTGTGCTGCCTCCCGTTGTAGTGGCAGTATTGTTATTACACTGGTCCAACTTCAAAGGTAGCCACTTCTCAGGATCCCAAAAACCGTATCCAAAAATCCTTATGACGACGTTGTCACCTAATTAGGTCCTGAGGACTGGCTTGTTCCAGCTTAAACGGCAAGTGTTCCTTTAATTATTTTTGTTCAAATTAATTAGCAATTAGTTAAAACGTTGCCTTTTTGTCTTACAACAACGGCCTGTTGTGGTTGCCTAGTCAGTGTTAGGAAGCAGTCGTTTGTTAAGGCTGTCCTTGGGTTGCTGTTGTGTGGTAGTAGTTTGGCACTAGTGGTCACACTACTCCTCCTCCTGTGTTTCTCCAGGTGCCTCTCCAGTGATACACTCTGTGTGGGCTTACTACTAAGACTACTCGTGCTTAGGCATAGAGCCCGTGAACCATGTGGAGCTCCTAAGGCGCACGCTAACACCATAGCTGCAGCTCCTGCTTAATGCAGGCCTCCTGTTCCTCCAGGGCATGGGGTGACGACGCTCCTACTCCTCCTCCTCCTGCTGCTGCTACTACTACTAGCTGTAGTAGTCTGCTACACCCGTCGCGACCTGCCCACTGCCATACTTGAAACATGTCGCATGTAGTAAGCTGCAGGCCTCTGTTGGCAGCCCTCTGGTACTCCCGCCGCGTGCAGTACTCCTTCTGCTAGCTCCACTCCAGTTCTTGTAGCCCTGGCCGTCACACCACCGTCTTGTGCTGCTAGCCCGGCCGTGGGCATCTTTCAACTGGCGCCTTGTAGAGTCGGCAGAGGTCTAAATGCCTTTTGCCTGTGCCCCAGCGCCGTGCGCGCCACCTCTACCTCCTCCTGCACCCGCAGACTGCCCTCAGTCACACCCTACACCCACCACCACCACCGCTCCCCAGTGCACGCGCGCCTTCACTGACTAGGGTTTCATTCAGTGCACACAACACCAGGTGTCGCCCTCGTCGTCGCACATGCGTGCTGGGTGGTTGTATTCTTGCGCGTGCCGCACGTGGCGGCACGGGACTACTTTTTTGGCCAGTTGTGCTGGCGGGAGGTTCCGGGGTATGTGGGTATGTGCGGGTCGTCAGAGTGACATGCGCGGGCGGACGGACGGACACAGAGATACAGGCTGGCGTTTTTTAAAGTGCCTCCTGCGGGTCTGATGGGTGTCAGCAGAGTTCCATATGGAGGGCTTGTGTAAGTACTAGTTATTGTATTTGCGGTGGAGCTCAGTGGGGGATCTTCTGCTCCAGCTGGTCAGTCAGACTGTGTTATAGTATTACACACGCCACTGCGCCGCCTTTGCTGCTACTCCTGCGGCTCCTCCCACATAGTAGTCACTGCCAACAACAAGGTAAGTTTTCTCCAGGCTCCCTCCAAGACAGGAGCAGGACTCCTCCAGCTCCCTCAGTCCTTCCTAGCCACCTTCCCACTCTGTTGCAGCGGCGGCAAGTAAGAACTGAGTAGTGAATGGGAAGTCACTCTGCCGCGCCCACACGCACTCCCCACTCGCTCTCCACCCACAGACAGAGGAGGGATGAGCAACTCGGGAGCAGCTCTGGCTAACTCAGCTGGTGGGGGCGTGAGGCTTTACGAAATGTGAGGAGAGTGGGAGGGAGTAGCGTAGGTGAGGCGGACGTGCTGACAACACGTTCCCTGCCTCGAGGCGTCGGCGTCTGCGGATCCGCAAGGCAGTGAGTAACTCACGACACAGGGGCTGTCTACTGAGCTGCTCACTTTCTCATCTGTCCACGACTCATGCGCGTTGCTCACCACCTGCACCCTTGATGACAGCTAGATCTCCTCCACGGGGTGAGATGATCCAGGCTCCAGATGGATTTAGATTAAGGATAATCCCCGCTGGGCTATCTATACATACGCTTTACTCGGGTCTCCTTTGTATTGTTATATACAACCACCTTGCCACTATTCCCGTCGTTCTGCCACTCTATTTGATATGCTCCAGATATATTGCTATCAATTTACCACCATCACCACGATAGAAGGAGTTATGATATATGAGAACAGCTACTATACAGGCATTCCATATGCTTGCTGCCAAAGGAGAGAAGGACAGACATATTTATCCATTCCACAGTGGAAATATATACATATATATATGGGATATATATTATATATCTCTTATGCTATTGAAGAGCCTCCTTGATATCTTTCAGAAGTACAAAACCCCTCCTCCATATGTATAAGATAAGGGGGTTATTTTGAGAACTGCTTTGGTTAATTAAGCTTAGAGAAAACACACACACACACAGGTAATATAGACTTCTGTGAAGGCGAAATGGTAAAAGAAAAGGCAGTTATGGTCGTGACAAATGCTAAATGCTGGCCACTTTTGCTGATATTGCTCTTTTTGCTGCTCTTGCTGTTATAATTAGCACTGTTGACAATTGCTCTTGCTGCTGATCATATTTTGCTCTTTTGTATCCTCTTATGCTATAATATAAATTCCCATGGCTCTTATTTCATTCTTAGGACCTTTCATTTCTTGACTCATATTACTGTACTGTACCCCCCTTGAACTGCTGGCAAATAGTCGTGCGTCGTTTGTAGTTGGGATGGGCCATCGGTTTCAGACAGAGCGGAGGAGATTAACCCGTCGGCTGGCCGTCCGTCCGATGGCCCATAGTGGAGGACGATCAGGCGACCCCCTCCTCAGTCGCCCGCCTCTACTGTTCCTATTTCTGCTGCTGCTGCTGCTGCTTTTCCTGCTGCTGCTGATGCCGCTGCTGCTGCTGTAGCTGTGTCTACACCCACGGGGGAGGACGTCACTCCGGGGAGGGCTGTCACAGCGCCGGGCTCACGGTCATATATGGAGATCCACCAGTGGAGTGGGAGGGGGGACTCACACTGAGGTGGGTAGGGGGAGAAGACGGTGAGGGAAGGGGGACGGGTGCAGGTGTGTACCTTCTTAAATCCCCCTGCAGCCTGCGTTCTCCTGATGGGCTGGGCGGGGCTGGTGGGAGGTTTGGCTATGACCTGGTCTAGTGACCAATGCCTCCCCTACCACCAGCTCCCGTCCCCCTACTTCCCTCTGATCCGCTCCAACCGAGCGGGGGTCCGGGGCTGGGCTGGGCCAGCAGTGGGCTGGCTTGTGTGTACTAGCTGCTTGGCGAGCTGTCAGTTCTTTTTTTCTTTTTACCCTTGTTTTTAAAATCAGCGATAGCCAGGACGTGTTTGTGGACTAGCGGTTAACTCCCCGTGAAGGCTGCAGGAGGGTTGGTCGTACACTGTCAGACCTAAGCCGATTTCATATGCACATCACCATGCCTGAGCCTATTTATTTGCCCTACAAGTAAGAGTAGTAGCATTAGCTGTTACGGTGGGGTACTGTCTTATCGCCACAGGCATATCTCTCACTATAGCAAGGCTGCTGACAGTCAATACATAATGTATTTATCACAATGCTGATGCTGCTCTTAATTCCCCATTCCTCCCTATTTGCTCCAGGGCGTTAGAGGTAGTTCCAGCTCCACCCCACTGCGCTAGTAGTAGTAGTAGTGGGGAGGTAGGGGAGGCACGTGCCCCAGTTTGATATCGCCCAGATACAGCGAGTGGCAGGCAGGCAGGCGTCAACGTCGACTCCAGGCGCCGGTACCAGCAGGAGGAAACAAACCAGCCCACCATCAGTCAGTGATAGTATAGCCTCCACGGTTTGTCGTCAGAGGACAGTGGGCAGAGGCAGGCCCCCCTCCGGCAGCAGAGTGCCCCATCACCATGGCCATATGGCCCAATCACTTCGGACCGGGGTCCTCCTCCTCGCCCTCCTCCTGCTCCTCCGTGCTACGTCCGTCCGGCCGTCGCAGTTCACCACTCCTCCTCGCTGCCGCCGTCGCGCGAGGCCGCTATCGCCGGTCGTCGCCGCCGACCATCGTCGAGCTGAGCCTGTTGGGTGCACACCACATAGGTACACCACCACCACCACCGACGACAACGCCGACGCAGCAGCCAACCAACCAAACAACCAGCCAGCCTGGCCTCAGTCTCCACCGCCGCCTCTGCTCCCCGCTGCCTGCCTCCTTGCCAGCCTGCTCACTAGACCCCGCCCCTCTCTCCGTGCTCTCCTCTCTCTCTCCCTGCCCACTGCTTCCTCCAGCAGCGGCAAGAATCAGGGCCTGGAGGGAGCCAGATTCCTGCCCATCGTCCCGGAGTGTTGTCGCCGTCGCCGAGATGGTTTACAGCTACAAACAGCGCTGATAGGCAATTGATGGGAGCTGTGATTGCCTCCCACGTCAACAACAACAATAACAGCATTCAGAAGCACAGCAGCATGGGCGGCAGGCGCGAGCAGGAGGTGTGTGGAGGCCCGTGGAGAGGATGTAGTGTAGTTAGTAGTGGTGCTACTAAAAGGCGATCCCTGTATGAGCACTGACTGTGAGGTATCTCCAGGGTATGCAGGTATAAAGGCCTACTACTACTACACCGATATCTCTAGCTAGGCCTGGCAGGGCTCCACCTCCCCTCAGTGTGGCGGGGTGCAGCATATAGGCAGAGCAGGCTGTAGGTAGGCGTGTGCATCACATGATGTGCATGTCAGGCACGTCATGTTTACATGGGTCAAAAGAACGTTGTACTCCCAACAACCTACCTACATCTATGTGTGTGCACCCGACCCCTCCTCCCCATGTCTGTATACTTCTTACATTGTCAGCCCATGCAACAACACTACGTCTCCCAATACATACAAGCTGTATATCTACATGTACCATCCTTCTATAGTCCATATTTATATCAGTGGTCTGTGAGTGTCTGTAATTCAGTCTACTCTCTCCCTCATTGGCATCTCCTGCATCTGCTGATCCCCTAAACACATATGTATACAGTGTTCATTCCTAATATGCCAAATCGCCTTCCCCTCAATAGATTTCTTAATATTAGTTATGTGTCACAGTTTCTGCCCACCATCCACAACACAACGCTATATCCTGCCCTCTGAGGCTCCTCTTCCAAATCGTCTATTATAGCTAAGTTTATCATTGTTCCCATTCCTCTATTATGACCCCTCACACATTTCCCTTTCTTCTCCCCTTCCTGTCGCCTCTCAGCCCTGCTCTCAGCCCTGTACCTCATGCTTACATCGTTCATAACGCTCTCGCTGTCCGCCCCGGTGGGTCCAACTCTCTCTCTCTCGTACTCCCCCTACTCTTCACTAGCGGCCGTTCGATCGATGGTTATGAAATATGAATTTTCACCAAGGTATCCGTTGTGGCTGCGAGTCAATATTTCAGTCCACTGACCTCTTTCGCACCGCCTGCTCCAACCCGAGCTTGTAATGGCCACGTATAGCTTCATGGCTCAACCTGTAAACCTGAAGGCTTTTAGCTTGAGTCACTCGCTCCTTGTGCTCAATGCTATTGGGGGAGCAGCTCACTCTATTACAACCAAACCACCCCCTTACACACGTGGGGGCTGCTCCTAAACTACTCACTGCACCACGAAAACCCGTGTTGAGACCTAATTTAGGTAATAGATGTTTGTCCTTTGTTTCTCTTACAGATGTGCAAGCCTACTCTCTCAGAAGAAGAGCCTAATTGACAAGCGTTGGAGGTTGTGTGTCTGAAGTGTAAATAAAGGTGTCTCTTGTTTTTTATTCATTCTGTAATGCTCAGATCCTTATAACATGTTATAACTATAAAGACATAATTACTATCTGATATGCCAATTGATTCGCATTAATTACAAACAGATGCCACCTTTACAATACAATGCAATACATGTACCCTTTCAATACATTTACAAATTAGCTGTATATGTCTGACATGTATCATTATAATTCACTACTATCCCAATGTGTTACCAGAGGTCTTTTTGGCCGCCATCTGAAAACGCATGCATGGCTATTCTTTATTTGAGCATTTATTTCCATCACCACAATCCACACCCCCACAGAGTAACCACCACCATAAGCACACAGATGGACCATGCACACCCTACCTACACACTAATCTACCCATTCATCCCCCTACCCGACCCACCCCCACTCATCCCCCTTCTGCCCCATCGCGCCTCCTGTCGGTTTGCCCCTCCTCCAGTCGCCCTCTACTCCCAGGGGTAATTGTTTTGGTCCCTGTGTTGTCCGCCACAATTCAGTCCATGGAGGTACAAATCAGCCCCTGGAGGAGGGGCACCAAGGGGTGGTGTGGGGCGTGCAGCTGGGTGTAGAGTGGCGTGGGAATAGGGGTCATTGGGGTGGGTGGTATAGGTGGAATATAAGGTCAAATTAGGCTGGCAGACGTGTGACGGTCCATCGCAAAAGGCATCAGCTATGCAGCTTGTCTGTGAGTCCTAGGGTGCATGATGAACTCGACCTTTTATACCCCCTTTCCCCTATGTACCCTCCCACGATTCCCTCATTGCCTTCCATGTATACATTATTTATAAAGGCTTTCCCCCGAAAATATTTATAGGGCAAATTATCATTCTTACCTGCTGTACAGACTGTTGATTGTCAGGTTGACAAATTGAGTCAAAAGTTCACAGTTCCGTCCTGTAGGGAATTGCAATGCAATGTTCAGGTACAAGGGTAATATTGATTGAATTTTCCAACACAAGGGTTACATGCATTATCATGCTTTCACAGGGGTTATACTACCGGGTATATGACATTTATTTATCATCGTTTGTGACAGGGGAGGGGAGGGCATCGAGTTCCTACAATGGTATCTCTCTTTGGTGAGTGGGGGTGTTTGGTATATTGTTGGTGTATACCACACCCTGCACCCCTCTCCACCCTATGGCTTCAAGCTGTGGCTTCACCACTGGCTTCCCTCCAGGGACCGGGCGCTAATTCTCACAGCCGCAGGGCGTTCTCCAGGGGAATAGCTAGGGCCACTGATTGCCATCATGTAAGCCAGGGTCCAATAGTATACCCCCGGGACTACTACCTACCCCCTGGCCCCTCACACTCACTCTAGCCCAAACCACCAATGATCGTACCCACCCACCCACCCTCTGTCTTCCCTTATCAATAACACAATATGTTATCAATATGACTATCACAAAGGTAGTAATCAGAAAGGTAGTAATTGTTAATTTCTTTCTGATACCACGGTCGCAAAGCGCCCTTATCTGGACATCTCGGTACAGGTGTTTTTCTGTTTTTCTGTTTTTCTGTTTTAACCTTTTTGTCTTTGGAAGCGGGGGGGGGGGAGGTGAGGGCCATTTTAGTATTCTTTGCTCTTTACTATGGCCATGTCTGCCCAGCACGACTGGAATTCCACTGAAGCACTCATGCATCGATATACCTACACAGAGAGAAGAAACCGAGTCAAAAGGGAGTCCAGGCTTGCCTCCAGAATGACTCCCTTTCTGACTCTCTTTCTGACTCTCTTGATGAACCTGACTCCCTTAAAAGGGAGTTATGTGACTCCCTTAAGAGAGCCCAGGTTTTGCCTCCAAAATGACTCCCTTCTATGACTCCCCGCTACAGACAGAGTCTAGGTTCATGCTGTAACTCCCTTTAGAAAGGGAGTCTAGGCACAGGATGGCTCCTTTGGAATAGAGAGTCATAATTTATAGGTAATTCCTACCCCCTAACCCTCTATATAACCATTTCAATAGCTGTCTCCCTAGCTGATGTTTCTACATTATTTAGGTGCAATGCGTCACAAGGAGGAGGGATCTCAGAAAGATCCCTCAGAGCACATTAGTTAATATACAAAGGAACATATGAGCTTTTGGGATTTAACTTTCTCATGTTGCTACAAATTGGGTGTCTATACCTTACACATCATGCTTATGCTACAGTTTTAAATTAACTGTAATTATTTCATAAAATGTAATTCTGACATTACATGTTGATGCTACAATGATATACACGTATCAGCATAATTATCAATGTCACAAATAACATGGATCTAGAGATCTGAGCATGCAGAATATTACCATTTTAGGTATAGTGCTACCACCTAGCAGGCTTAACTGTAACCAACTGTTTGACTCCCTTGGGGGAAAAGGGAGTAGAGACCCTTGACTCTGATTAGAAACAGAGTCAGATGGCTTCTTAACATATATGCCAGATGGCATTACAGTCATTGTACAGTAGTGTCACCTAGTGAGTTTCCTATTTCCGTTTGTATGCTCACCGCTCACCTCTGTGACTCCCTTAGGGAGTCCAGGTAACCATTGACTAACCTCAGCTGACATGGACTCTGTTTGATCTAATTGAAAAGGAGTCAAGGCTGTTAGAAGGGGGAGTCAGACAGTGTGAAAAGTGAGCCAAAGGGACCCTGGCTCTCTTTTTATAGCCTGGACTCCCCTTGTGACTCGGTTTCTTCTCTCTGTGTAACAATACATTTACACGTTCAATAATAACACGTTCAATAATAATTCATGTTTACAATCTATTCAAATTGTTCATTAATTTTTGTCTTGTCCGCCAAATATCAATAATCATAGCAATAACAAACCAACGTATTCTATCCGACAATTACACCAGGAAACCAGAACTGTATTGATTAGTTTCCCCATATCCTATAGTATATTGTATGCTTATTCACATTCTTGCCATTTTCAGTCTCAGACCTGCCCATCATTACCCTCTCAGTCTGCAACGAACCAGAACTGAGACAGCAAGCAGCACACAGTGTGTAAATGTGGAAACAGAGGGTGTACTATTATCAAGAGCTCACCACCATAATGCTCCTCTCAGAAACCCCATCTCAGAGGGCCATGTCCCCACTGTCTCCCATTACCAGCCATTGATGGAATAATCTCACCCCAGCAGTCATCCATCCGGCCTCAAGAACTAATTGTCCCTGCGACTAGCCATGGTTGGCAAGGCAGGGGATGTGGGGCTCCGCCGATGGTTTCCTGCCTGGCGCTAAGCACTAGCATTGACAACAATAACAGTTCTAGCGAAAAAAAGAAAGTGGAGAATAAAAACTGTCCCCTTCATCTCATTCATATCCATCCATTAGCTGCCACCACCCCTCTGGTTCTATCCGCCATTCACTCAATATAAATACAAGGTACCACATTTACAGCATTGAATCAGTCTTGACAATGAACCAGTTTCTTTTTCCTTATTTATTCCTTTCTTGCATTATCTACGTGATTTTTTTGTTGGAAAAAACCTTCGGCTCTGTGTCTGTGTCTTCCAACCGTGCCTCTCCACTCCCCACTTTACTACCACTCACTGGCACATTCACCAAATATACGACCTAGTATTTTATTATACTATGGGCTGCTACTTTATCCTGCCTTTGTCTTCCCTCTGCCTTGCTGTTCCTAAGACTTTTTGACTCTGATGCGAAATACATGTATGTGTATGGTGCATTGAGCACAAGTATTAGATATGGCACGAGGTATCCAAATGTTTCAATGTTATTATAAAGAGGAAGAAACTCAGCAAATCGAAGGCTGTGAAAAAGCCAGCGTCTTTATAATACGTCATAATTCTTTTTCATATGCATCACTGTCTTTTGATTATCTGCATAAAATCACCTTCAATGTTAACTGTCCATTATCACCTTTGGGCACTTTTGCCACCCATTAGAATGGATTTGGCCTTTAGAAAATACATTTCAAGTTTATCCACTTGGAGTAGATCCTTTCAATACTACATAGGCCTGTGTTTGAATCGGAGAATTTGTATCAACAGAAACATTGCCTCAGGGTGAACACTCAATCACACCAATGAGGTTTGTGGGTTTCAACTTATTGAATAGCGTCATAGTTATACGTCATCTACAGGCACGCCATATCTCCTTAATTGGGGATAGATCATTTTTAACCACAGGGGGTTGGTTGATTGTGTGAAAGAGGTCCAATCGTTTCTACCTCTTCCTCTCAAACATAGCTAATTCCCCTATGTATAGTATGTAAAGTAAGGGGATAAGGTGGTTTGGTAGGGGTCCAAATCATTTTGGGCTATACAAAATGACCACTCCCTAACCATTATTATCCCATTAGGAGTAAAAAACACCAGAAATCTCGCCATAATTATTCAACCATAAACGTGATTATGACCGGTGGAGTTCAGCATGGAGCAGTTGCCACCAGGAGAGTAGGGGAACTTGGTACAACGTGGGGGAGGTTCAGGTTTTAGAGTACACTCCTGGACATTCTACACCTGGCCTAATGACTGCTTGAGGCTAGACGTTTAGAAACAGGCGCGAGCACACTACTTTACATACAGCACGTGGTGACGCAGTACGCAGGCGCAGCTCCATACACCCTCAAGCTGGTTGCCCCTGGGTGGCCAATGGTGAGTATGTTTTAGGTTTGGTACCAGCAGGCGACCAGTAAACATCATGTTATGTGTATAAACTGCAGGACAAAACAAAAAGGTGCCCTATAGTGAGCTGTATGCTTACAGCATACCTACATGCCTGAGCCTGTTGCTTCTTTCCCCCCTACTGAACCCAGTAACACATATGTACAGGCTTCTTGTTAGTAGACATTTTATTCATGTTTAAAGCTTAGAGCATTTATACACTCGTGTGTACTAAGCTACCCTGCTGGGAGTCAACTCATTGAACACCAACCACATACTAGACCCATAACTAGGTCCACACATTAAAGGCCTTTATTTCCACAACCTGCCACTTCCCTATACATGGACCCCCTCTACCTTCTACAAATTCTGTTAGAGACATTCCTCTCTAGACATAGTCTGTAACAAGGGCAAGTTATTTCATAAATAAATGGCCATGTGGATTTTTCTTTTCTTTTTAAACACTTCAACGTTTTGAAGTTGGTGCATTATAATGCTAAGGGTACAATACAATCAGGACGAGTTAGTGGCAGCATATTTAAATACACCAGTATTAAATCCCATTTCAAAAGAGCACTACTAGCATTATACATGGTTAAACAGCATTAATCTAGACACACCTACTTAAGTCTCAAGGCCGGTAAAGAATGCAGAATATAAAGCCATTGGAATATCACAGTGACTCTTACTACGTGCTAACGTCCCCCAAAGGCACAGTCTAACACCCCTTTAGACCCTCTGAGACGGCCATAAATGGATAGAAGTGCTGCTCTGTTCGTTGCTGCAGGCACTGCCTCTACTGCCTTTACACTCTCCCACCAGCAGCAGGATGAAATGCTCTAGCATTTGGGGATGGCTAGCACACCTTTCGCCTACATTAATGTTAACGTTGCTCTTTTTTGGTGGTATTTAGATATATACATATACTGGCTCTACACAAAATAAGTGACAATGATCACAGCTACAGTAACCTTCTACAGGGGAGGCCGATCAGATTGGCCGTTAGTGGTTATATTGCTTAATTTGGGAATGCTAGGCCTGTTCTAATGCTACCCCCTCCCCATACATCCTTTCTACCTCATTATACATGCCCTTGGCTACACTACTATTCAACCTTTATCTTGGGTTTCCATGGAGTCTTACAGTATATTGACGTGCCATGTTAGGGTACATCAATTTACAAATGACATGACGACATAGGATATGAGGACGCCACGCACTAGTGACACTTGTGACTGGGAGAAATCGAACATAATTATATGGACATCTGTTATCGGATATATGGCTGGGGGGGGGGGGTGAGGGAAAGAAATTCCCAAATACCATAACATAATAATGTACACCCCATGTATATGAATCCCCCCTCCCCCTTCTACTGCTTTACACAGTCCCTCATATATGACCCCCTCACTCAAAACCCTCTTGCCTATATCGGTACTCCCAAAAGGGATCTCTGAAATGCATGATCGTGTACTAGTGTATATTTATAATAGACGTTTAAAGATGACAGGTATCTGGCGTCCGAGCTAGGGACTGTCATGCAGTACCACTCTGGAGGCCGAGAGGAATGAGTTATGGTCTGGAACTTCTAAATGAGTAATGCACCATTTACAAAGAGACGCATGTATACATCCTTTGTTGATTGTTCCTGTTTCAATATTTATTTAGTTCTAATGGGTCAGTGGATTTATAATTGATTTGAATGCATGTGTGTTAACGATTTAAAGCCAAGCCGGGTACTGAATGGGTGGGCATATTGTACACATAACTGTATCATGTTTGGCTTAGCCACCAGAATTCTTTGCTTTGTATTCATACGTTTATCGCACTTTAATGATATTTCCATTGTATAACCTTGGCAGTGTTGCCGCTGTCCAATTAATATCGGTTCCTGAAATCCCCCTTCGCTTAAAACAGAGCCATTATTCATATATGTAACCAGCCATTAGGATACATTTTAATGAAATATATATGTTCAATAAGGTACACTCATCAACTTCAGGCAGTATTTGTGTACATTATTTCGTGAAGTATAAGTTTGCAAGAGGAAGTTAATAACAAGAGAATATCACCGTTATCAATATGGCAACAAGTAGATAATAAACACAATCACATCAATATTACATGAGGAGAATATCCCCCAAGAAGGTGTTTCGTTGAACTAAGCTTGACAGCTGTAGGCGACAGTCAAGTATTTCATCTCCTGTGGTGAGTGGCAAAGTTTTACAGATGTTGGTGACTGTGTGTAAACTACACTCAGACACGGTCAGAAGACCAGAACCATACCTTCCCATCTCCTCCGCATGTTCAATAAGTCTGACACAGTTGAGAGAAGTTTGTGTACATAGTCAATAACAGAAGTCATTCTATTTATTGATCACAAAATGTGTTTGAAGGGTTGGGTGAGTTCTAGAGGTGTTTGGTACATGATATTAATTAAGAAGTTTTAGAAATGTGTCCGTTTAAGGGCATGGAGCCAGTGAAGTATTGCGCTTCCCACATAGAACTTAAGAGAAATACCTACAACAAAACAGCAAACATTAGATGTTGGAAGTTTGGATTAATCAGAAAAAGAATCCCCAATGCTCACAGGTCAGCACATGTAGCTTGCTACATACTATGTTTGGAATGTGACTTCAGTGTGTTGTATGTACATGCTCCCAGTGGTGGCTGACTCACTACTATATGTTTACACATGGTATACTTTAACTCAAGGAAAATATTTGACATCAGTCTCGTTGTCTGAATGAGATATTGCAAGAAGTTAACGTGTGTACGAATATTGTGGTTGTTAGAATTACCGGTACTGTAACGGTAGACACAGCACGATTTAAACATTGGTCAAACAACACTTTGTTTCAACGTTTTTCAAATAGAGTCACCAATATAAATCAATATTCTTTCAACATTGATATGACATGCAATGTAACGTCAAAGCTGTTGTAATCTATGAAAAAACGCCTAATCAAAGTAAAATGTGTTATTTTCCAACATTGTTTTAATGTTATTTCTGGTTGTTGTGCATGTGTACTTCGTAAGTTCAACGTTGCTCCACTGCCTCGTCTTTGTCCCCTCTCTAAATTAAATGCAGGCATCACCAAATCCATGCAATATGGCACATAATATTATTTCAACATAAACATTACCTGTTTAACTAAGAGTGATTAATTATATCAGTTGGTTAAATTAACACAATGCTGATATGATCATAGAACCCATTTAAGAATAAATGTAATGCAACAGGGTTCAATGGTTGATAGTTGATGTAATTTCAAACATAGTTCACTTCAATTCCTCATTATCTTTAATTTCATCCATTCCAACAGATATAGAGGAAACTCAGTCATGATTGGAAAAAGACAAATCAATTATTAACGCTGTTTGTTTCGCTAAATACATCCGACGTTGATCTGTCAATAAAACACTAGTGTGATGCTCATTCTGACGTAATGGGTTTAAATAATAGTAATTCTCAACGTGAAATCGCCAATCAAACTGACACAATGTGGGTTGAAGTGGTAATAGTGGGCTGAAACCCAAAACAAAGTGATGAAACCCAAATGTGGATTTCCAGCCAATTTCCAGTCAATCTGCTGAAGTAAAGTTTGATTGCCTTTTGGATGAACACTTAACATTGTGTCAATTTGTCATTCTTGGCAATTATACATTTCTATCCATGATAACAATATGGCATTAAATAATTTCTCAGTCAGTAGTTTATCATTAGTTTATAGTTGAGGCTAACCTATTCTAGGCCAACAAAAAAGAAGGTTAGTTTCCAGTAACATGGTCTGCAAAGTTAGGCTCGGCCGGCGGATTTCTTTAACCAATTTTTATTTTGCTTTTTAGGGCTTGATATTAGAGTTTTCACTCTAAAATCCTTAAAAAGTAATTGTCCGATTAACAGACTGAAAAAAGGAAATTAGCCGATTCTTCTAAACACTAGTCTTGTGAAAATAGGAGACACCCGGCACTGTTTTGCTACACCCGTTCGAGTGACCGGAAACAAACCTTTTCAAATTATTTTTTTAGCTTTCCCCACTCTTCTCTCATTAACATCCCGTTAAATGCATGCTTAGCACTAATACAATACTATCAAGACTAAATCCACACACACGGATGGAAAGTTATGGTCAATTCTGACAACCTATGACATTTTTGCAAGGGATTGTACACGACAAACCATGGTTTTCTAGGTATGAATAAGTGAAAAACGGACAGAAAGTGTTTCTGGTGGAGACATCCACTTGGCACCCCAAATAGGCAGCTCCCCAGAAACACTCTGTACCAATATTTACTCTAGACAGCGGCCAAATGGGCAATCCACTCAGAAGTGAGTGCACTGGAATGCCAGATGGATTCGGGCCTACATTTACAGACATCACACCTTTCTCGTCAGACTATAATTATAATGAGCAGAGCTAGAGGAAAAGTCGTTGCAAAGCACACCGATAACCAAAATGTGTGTGTAAGCACATTCATTTCATACATATATGCTCCTGTTTCACTCACAAAATATCAAAATGCTCAGACGAAATTGAAGTCGGAAGAATACACATGTATAGATCTATACACGTATGATAGGTAGGTAGATCGACCTTTATGAGAACACCACAACAGCAGCTCCACCTTTTTGAGAACACAACAGCATTGGCGGTATCATCACCAGGATTAAATGACGTGAAACGTAGTCAGCTCAGGATATTCAGAATAGTGTTTTTACTTTTTACGGAACACACACTTTCCACGGAACACACATAGGCTCTCTATTGGTAAAACTATAGGGCTACTGAGTTGAACCCGCATGAACAGAAATGAGGTCCTATGGAGAATGTAATACCTTTTAATAATCCATTATTATTAGGGAGGTGTTACTGGAGCACACAGGATACAACACGCAGACCAACAACACCAATCAAAATACAGAAGGAGGGGCAAGGAGCTCTGGGAGCTGGAGACTTCAGGAGGAAGTTTTCTTTTATTGGTGGAGGAAAACAGCGGAGAGAGGACGAAAACAGGTCTGCCCATGGACGCCCATGGGGACTGTGGGCAGGAAAAGGGGGAGGGGGTGGAGGGGGCTCCAACGAGAGAGATTAAGGGAGGCATAGTGATTCATAATCAAAGCTGCACCACTATAAGACCACCACCGCACCACCTCAGGTGGTGCTGGAATCCTGACCTGTGATCAAACACACAAACGGCGTTCGCGTGTCCTACTCTCGTCATGTCACACAGGGCACGAGATTTGCTCAGGGCACTCATGCTGTGTAGGTAAAGGCGATTGTGGGCTTGTCATCCGGCATGTCGGTACAAGAAGTGATCACCAGGGAACGCGCTTGGATTTCATCAGCTTTGACACGTCCGGTGGCAGCGTTAGCACTCAGTCTCTAACGCCTCCTTCCCTCCATCCTGGACCTACCCTGCAGGCTCTCCTCCGCTTACCCCTACCCCTTCCCCTACCCCTTCCCCTACCCCTACCCCTAACCCTGCCCCTACCCCTGCCCCTACCCCTACCCCTGTGGATCAACAAGGGAAAAGGGACCTCCGTGCGGGATTTTTAGTACCAACTTTGGCCACCAGGGGGCCCTATGTAGCCAAAAAGGACCAAAATATAGTAAAAACTTATCTATACTAATTTTTTATGTAGAATATAATAGGCCACATTAGAAGATTCCATCTTTGGTGAAAACATTCTATATTTGGAAGGGAAAAGAACGTTTTTGGGCCTAAATTGGTGTTTTTGCACATGTTGGTTGCCATGGAAACATGATTTTCATTCTAAATGGAAACATTAAAAAATTTGATTGATAGAAGGCTCCACAACGATTTCTATGCTAAAAACAAAATGTAAATACCATTTTCAGATCAAAAGCTGTGACCAAATGTTTGAAAAAGTTTGGATATTTGGTAATAAGCATAATTATGCTAATTAGATAGGAATAAAATAAATAAAGTAAGATAGAGCTTATTAGCATTTAAGATTGGACAGTGGCCACACATATTCAGACAGCCAGTACTCAAAAAATAGAAATGGTACCTGATAATAAAAGATATCAGTGGAAAGCTGATGACATCAATTTTATTATTGAGTTTTTAGCTTGGAGGACCCTTTTCCCTCGACTGTCCACCCCTACTCCTACCCCTTACTCCTACCCCTACTCCTACCCCTTACTCCTACCCTTTACTCCTACCCCTACTCCTACCCCTTACTCCTACCCCTACTCCTACCCCTTACTCCTACCCCTTACTCCTACCCCTTACCCCTACCCCTACTCCTACCCCTTACTCCTACACCTACTCCTACCCCTTACTCCTACCCTTTACTCCTACCCCTTACCCCTACCCCATACCCCTACCCCTTACTCCTACACCTACTCCTACCCCTTACTCCTACCCTTTACCCCTACTCCTTACTCCTACCCCTACTCCTACCCCTTACTCCTACCCCTTACTCCTACCCCTTACTCCTACCCCTTACTCCTACCCCTTACTCCTACCCCTTACTCCTACCTACCCCTTACCCCTACCCCTACTCCTACCCCTTACTCCTACCCCTACTCCTACCCCTTACTCCTACCCCTTACTCCTACCCCTTACTCCTACCCCTTACTCCTACCCCTTACTCCTACCCCTTACTCCTACCCCTTACTCCTACCCCTTACCCCTACCCCTTACCCCTACCCCATACCCCTACCCCTACTCTTACCCCTACCCCATCTATTACCCCTACGCCTACCCTTACCCTTACCCCTACCCTACCCTACCTTAGCCTAGCCTAGCCTAGCCTAGCCTAGCCTAGCCTAGCCTAGCCGGACCCCCTACCCCTACCCCTACCCCTACCCCTAGTCTTACCTCTACCCCATCTCTTACCCCTGCGCCTACCCTTACCCTTACCCTTACCCCTAGCCTAGCCTGGCCTAGCCTAGCCTTGCCTAGCCTACCCGGACCCCCTACCCCTACCCTTACCCTTACCCGTACTCTCACCCCTACCATACCCTACCCAACCCTACCCTACCCGTACCCTTACCCCTACCCCAACCCTTACCCCTGCCCTTACCTCTACCTACCTCACCCCGTTTCAGAGCTCATCTTGATTCCCTACCACTCTATCAGTCTCTATCGCCATCCCTTCCTGTACCCCACCTATACAATCCTACCCATGCCCTTACTCCTGATCCCACTACTGTTCATTTATGCAGTAGCTCTACGCTTTACCCACCTCAATCACCCCACATCTGCTACTTCTACTCCCATTCCCTGCTCTTATCCCATAGAATGCAGATTGTCCATGGTTAGGAGGGAAAGAACTGTTGTTTATCTTGACAAATATCTATAAATAACAAGCGTGTCATGACATGCAAAACATGGCCCTGGTTGTTCATTTTAGTGTATTTTAATACACTAGTTTTATGATGCTATGTCATATAAGACGCCATACTTGGGTTCTGTCTATGGAAGCTTTATAGCAGCCATAGCATCTTTGGAATGGACCTGGGCAAAGAGCGACACACTCTTTTTTTTGTGCTGGGGTTGTATCAAAACTCCAGGGTGACAAGCTGGCCTTTCCAAGGGAGGCATTTTGTCTGCCGGGCATTAACACGTTAATCGCAGGGTTCCAAGAAAACAAGACAAAAAGTCATGTGTGCACCGGAAAAAAGATGGATGCTTCTTGTGTTGATGCTATAAACATTAGCCCCAGGTCAGAGAACTGTCAACACTATTTGTCCAATGGCATGGGGTACCAAATGTCACCACTCATACCTCATACACAGCACAGTACCGATCTACAGGGTAGATGTGAGGGTATGGGGTACTAAGTGTCTACTGCTGTTACCACCCACACCTCCTACACAGGACAGTACACACCTACAGGGGAAGGTGTGAGGGTATGGGGTACCAAGTGTCTACTGCTGTTACCACCCACACCTCCTACACAGGACAGTACACACCTACAGGGGAAGGTGTGAGGGTATGGGGTACCAAGTGTCTACTGCTGTTACCACCCACACCTCCTACACAGGACAGTACACACCTACAGGGGAAGGTGTGAGGGTATAGGGTACCAAGTGTCTACTGCTGTTACCACCCACACCTCCTACACAGGACAGTACACACCTACAGGGGAAGGTGTGAGGGTATGGGGTACCAAGTGTCTACTGCTGTTACCACCCACACCTCCTACACAGGACAGTACACACCTACAGGGGAAGGTGTGAGGGTATGGGGTACCAAGTGTCTACTGCTGTTACCACCCACACCTCCTGCACAGGACGGTACACACCAACAGGGGGCACTGTGAGGGTATGGGGTACCAAGTGTCTACTGCTGTTACCACCCACACCTCCTACACAGGACAGTACACACCTACAGGGGAAGGTGTGAGGGTATGGGGTACCAAGTGTCTACTGCTGTTACCACCCACACCTCCTACACAGGACAGTACACACCTACAGGGGAAGGTGTGAGGGTATAGGGTACCAAGTGTCTACTGCTGTTACCACCCACACCTCCTACACAGGACAGTACACACCTACAGGGGAAGGTGTGAGGGTATGGGGTACCAAGTGTCTACTGCTGTCACGACCCACACATCCTACACAGGACAGTACACACCTACAGAGGAAGGTGTGAGGTATGGGGTACCAAGTGTCTACAGGGGGAGGTGTGAGGGTATGGGGTACCAAGTGTCTACTGCTGTTACCACCCACACCTCCTGCACAGGACGGTACACACCAACAGGGGGCAGTGTGAGGGTATGGGGTACCAAGTGTCTACTGCTGTTACCACCCACACCTACACAGGACAGTACACACCTACAGGGGAAGGTGTGACGGTATGGGGTACCAAGTGTCTACTGCTGTTACCACCCACACCTCCTGCAAAGGACGGTACACACCTACAGGGGAAGGTGTGAGGGTATGGGGTAAGTGTCTACTGCTGTTACCACCCACACATCCTGCACAGGACAGTACACACCTACAGGGGGAGGTGTGAGGGTATGGGATACCAAGTGTCTACTGCTGTCACTACCCACACCTCCTACACAGGACAGTACACACCTACAGGGGGAGGTGTGAGGGTATGGGATACCAAGTGTCTACTGCTGTCACTACCCACACCTCCTACACAGGACAGGGCAAGGGTATGGGGTACCAAGTGTCAGGTGATGTCGTCACTCCCGCAGATGGTGCTGACAGTTCTCTGACCTGTTTCTTTCGTCATAACGTCAGCAAACGAAGCTGACAGCTTTTTAATGTCGAGGGGATGGCGTTTCCCTTTTTCAAGCAGTCAGAGAGAATAAATGCCCGCAGTGGTAAGCTGACAAGCTGAAAGAATGCTGGGATTCCGCTAGCCACTCGCCAAATCGCCAATGGCGAATCAAAGGTCATTTTGGCTAATGCTTCCCACTGAGAATTCGCCAGATTGGCGAATTGTAGTTATGGGGCTGTAGGAAATTGTGGAGAATGGGGTTGGATATCCAAGGGACAAGTGTATTCTTTCTGACCCGACTTTACCCAAACTAAAATCTTAGAAGTTAGATGACTGATACTGCTAGTTAGTAGTAGGGTCAGTAACCTGAATCCCCTGTTAATTCTCAATGGTCAAACCACCCATTTAGATTTTAATGGTGTCTTATTGAACATAAGTGTATGGGCCTACAAGAGCGCAGTTGTGAGTATAGCAGGTTAATGCCACGTCATACATAAGAATTTCTTATTGAACATAATATATATTTTTATCTTAGTTTTCGCCAACAATGTAATCAAACTGTCTGATTCATGCATAGCTCAATACATATAGCCTAAATGTTGGGAATATATATGAGTATATTTCACAGCAAAAATGTTTGGCTAATTAATATTCAATTTGGCTAATCGAAATTCATACAAATTCCCCAAATTGGCTATTAGAAAACGAGTCCTAGCGGAATCCCAGGCATGGACACCGCCTCCCATTTGAAATGGTAGTCCATCAAGTTGTGCTCACCAGTTGAACACCCTTGTATTGGATTAATTCATAAACAATTTCATTTCAATGCTTTCTATTCAAATGATGGAAATAGGGAATCATGCAGTCATGACGGAAAATAATCTCTAATAACCTTCCTTCCTGGGGAGCGTGGAGCGTGAAGTGTGGAGCATGGGGATGGAGCATGGAGTGTGGAGCATGGAGCATGGAGCATGGAGCATGGAGCATGGAGCGTGGAGTGTGGAGTGTGGAGCGTGGAGCGTGGAGTGTGGAGTGTGGAGTGTGGAGTGTGGAGTGTGGAGTGTGGAGTGTGGAGTGTGGAGTGTGGAGTGTGGAGCGTGGAGCGTGGAGCATGGAGCATGGAGTGTGGAGTGTGAAGCGTGAAGCGTGGAGCATGGAGCATGGAGCGTGGAGCGTGGAGCATGGAGCGTGGAGCGTGGGGCATGGAGTGTGGACTGGGGACTGGGGACTGTGGAGTGAAATGACAATCCCTGGTTTATCATCCAGCTTAGGTACCCATCCGTTCTGTTCCATGAAATATAATACAAATTGAGACAATACCTATTTCACAAGACTGCGTCATGATTCAGCAGACACAGTATATGAACTAAGTATCAGTCTCTGGCTGGGGGGCACTGGTGAGGGACGTACTAGAGAGCATGCAGTGACCATATTGCCTTTTGAAATGACAAATGCCGCAGCTCGGTCCGAATAAATAAGCCTAATGCCTCCGACGATACATCCATCTTGCCTTCTTAATGCCTCTGACGAGCGGCACCACCATCCTGCCCTGCAAAATCTCCCATCGAGAATGCTGCGATGAAAGCAGGGACCATAGGCCGTTGGCCTTTGGAGAAGAAAGCAGAGGGAAGGGAGTCAGGGAGGGTTGGTGGGGGATGGCCGCTGGCAAGCAGAAAGGGCCATGAAGGAAAGTGTCGGGCTTGGAGCGTGAAGTGTGGAGCATGGGGATGGAGCATGGAGCATGGAGCATGGATCGTGGAGTGTGGAGCATGGAGTGTGGAGTGTGGAGTGTGGAGTGTGGAGTGTGGTGTGTGGAGTGTGGAGTGTGGAGTGTGGAGTGTGGAGTGTGGAGCGTGGAGCATGGAGCATGGAGCGTGGAGTGTGAAGCGTGGAGCATGGAGCATGGAGCATGGAGCTTGGAGTGTGGAGTGTGAAGCGTGGAGCATGGAGCATGGAGCGTGGAGCATATTGAGTGTGGAGCGTGGGGCATGGAGTGGGGACTGGGGACTGGGGACTGGGGACTGTGGAGTGAAATGACAATCCCTGGTTTATCATCCAGCTTAGGTACCCATCCGTTCTGTTCAATTCAATTCAATTCAAAATTCTTTTATTTCCATGAAATATAATACAAATTGAGACAATACCTATTTCACAAGACTGCGTCATGGTTCAGCAGACACAATATATGAACTAAGTATCAGTCTCTGGCTGGGGGGCACTGGTGAGGGACGTACTAGAGAGCATGCAGCGACCATATTGCCTTTTGAAACGACAAATGCCGCAGCTCGGTCCAAATAAATAAGCCTAATGCCTCCGACGATACATCCATCTTGCCTTCTTAATGCCTCTGACGAGCGGCACCACCGTCGTGCCCTGCAAAATCTCCCATCGAGAATGCTGCGATGAAAGCAGGGACCATAGGTTGTTGGCCTTTGGGGAAGAAAGCAGAGGGAAGGGAGTCAGGGAGGGTTGTTGGGGGATGGCCGCTGGCAAGCAGAAAGGGCCATGAAGGAAAGTGTCGGGGCGTGAGACTGGTTAGAGTTGTAAAGATGTGAGGGGATTAATGGTAAGGGACGGGGTATGTGCATGGAAGAATAGAGTACTTCGGTAGTACATAGGGGGAAGAGGGATGAGGAAAAACTGAGACAAGACAATTAGAGCATTGGGGACAAAGTGAGGCGGAACGTTCAATAGGAATCACTTGTGTACAGCCATCTTGGCACAATGAGAGATTATAAAAATGACATAATCATTTAAGAAAAATACAAACGTCATGGGAAATAGGACATCGGATTATATACAATGATTATCAGCCATAAGTCTCAGGCAGTTTGGCACTATTATCTCAACACACTGGGTGTATGGAAAAGGGGAATGTGCGGGGGTTGTATAACACACATTGGTCCTGGATCTCAGTTGCAGTGTTAGCGTTGGGATAGGGATGTTTATGGAGCCTAAACAGAATGTCAGCCGGAATGTCAGCAGCAGTCAGTTTACTGTTCTGACATAATGCACTTATTAGTGCCACAGCCAGATCCAGACTGGCAATCCCCTACTCCGATCATCCACCCAAGAGGAAAAAAGAAGACAAAATAATATATGCCTATTCTATAGGAGAAGCAATGTCTTGTAAGAAACAAATAGCTACGAGTTCTGACTGTGTAGGGGGCTTCCAGTGCTAAGGCCAACATCATTTATTGTTACCCTACCGTGCTTAGCAAAAGAACCGACAATATAATATTATTTTGGACACTATTTGATCATTCTAGAGACGTCTTACTTAGAACATCATGTAGATTTGAGGGAAAAACACGGGGAAACATCACTATATCTCATGTGAAAGAAAAGAAACAATAACATTAATCTGTCTCAGATGTTCTTGAAACATCCCATTTCTTTGGTTGGGCCTTACTGGTAAATGGGGCCTGATAGAAGCTAGATGGCAACCGGAATGTCTGGGGTGGAGGTCAGGGCAGGGTGGAATACTGCCAGCCTACTGGCCACATATTGTTCTTGTCAGAGATGACAAATCAAATAATCACTAGACAGAGAACCCCATGGCTGACCAGAATCAAGCGTCTGGTATGGCATGCACTGTACATACCGGTAGTAAATGTAGGTACACATTCGCGTGTACTATAGTATTAGAATGGAACTGTAAATCTACATTAGACCTTACCTTGTACCTACGCTAATTTGTAAGCCTCCGCCAGATTCTACAGAGTACAAATGTATTATACACTTACTAGCTGTAATTATTGCAATGTGTGCAGTTATTTGCTTTAGCCATCGCTGAGGCCATAGAGTTTTTGATACTAAGAGTCCTTAGATGTGACATTAAATAAATGGAAGCATCATTTTACAATCATGGATATATAAAACTTTTGAACACATGATGATAAACATTCATGGTTGGTATATTTAGTTGCGAATATTCGATGGGTATTAGATTGGCTGGCTTCTGTAATTGTCCATTTGTAGTCCTAATGTGTGTCATTTTGCTGAGCGTGGATTGACGAATAGCATCCAAATTGTATTTTGAATATTCTGAACGAAAATCACAGCACACTGTAAGGCACTGTGAGGCACTGTGATGCACTGTGAATCACTGTGGGGCACTGAGAAAAACTGCGATGCACTGCGAGGTACTGCGAAGCACTGCGAGGCACTTCGAGGCACTGCAAGGCACTGCGAGGCACTTCGAGGCACTGTGAAACACTGAGTGGCATATTCCTTTAGTCTAGCCTGGATGGGCCATACAAACTGGCGTCCATTGAATAAAGAACCGGCCAAGATCTACGCATGTATGACTGCATCTAGGGTAGTATAACAGTGGTTGTCACAGGCCCCTGTTAAAAGCTTGTTTGTGGAGACACTAAGTGATATAGATGAAGGTTTATGATTGTTTGGCAGTTAGTGTGTTAATAGGACCCTGGCCTAGGTCACAGTAAAAATCGTTACTGTATTTACCATACACTATAATATATAACCACTTATCCACCAATTCGGAACAATCTATGACATTACGGCTACAATATATATGCATAGCAGTGTGGTAGCAGAACCATGGCACGCAGTAGAATCATTGGTAGTGTTGTAGCTGTGAGTGTGATACAATGGACCCTTTGTAACAGTTGGGTGCTGACAAACTTCATTTTATAAGCACTTGGAGAATATTTGTCCCTCACCCGCTGTGCAATATATATTGTTATAATCCACTCTTGAAAACAAGGGACTTTTGAATTGCTTGTAATTGCCTGTGCCATCATATATACCATAATTTAAGGGGTCCTCATCTTACAATGCCCACTGCAGGACTCTCGATAGGTTGGTTCAGATTTACATTTATGCATTATTTGGCATATATTATATGTTGAGACTAAGTACATTATACACAAAATTGCCAATGATATACAGGCAAAAACAGCGGAAAAAAGGGGATTTTCTCCAATTTTCATGAAAAATCACCAATTTTCAAGTGACTATGCTATTTTGAATAGCTCTGTGGCGCTTGATAGTTGAGATATCGCTAAAAGAAAAAAAGCTCCCCAGGAAATGACAATCCCCAATCATCAAATGTAATGAAAGTAAGAACGTTTTTGTTCCATTTGCACTCAGTGGCTGCTGAAACCTTCCAAAATGGAACTAATTTGATAAAAACATTACATTTGACTAATTTGGTGTAGGATATACTCTCAACATTTCTTTGACAAATAGTCCATGCATATGACTGTTTTAATCTGAACTTACCTAGAGAAAGTCCTGAAATTACCCATCCATCCCTTACAAAAGGTCCCCGACTACATTATTTCCACATCCAACTCATACGAAGTGTCCTCAAATTACACTGTGTTCACATGTAACTGATACGCATCCGCGAAATTACATTGTATCTGTACTCGACTCAGACAAAGTGTCGTCAAAATGAATAATTTCCACAGTCATCTCTTAGAAGATGTCCGCATAATACCTAATGGTTTTCAGAAATTCTAAGTGACTTTTGTCCAGACAAATTGTGAAGAGGACATTTTGTAATAATATAATATTTGTGGACAAAAGATCCTGCTTCCTCACTCACGCAAATGTTGAACTAGGGTTTTGAATTATGAATAATATTGTCAGGCAGACCTAAATCATCTCATACAAGGTAAGCATTGATTAGATTACCTACACCAACATGAATTTGCCCTCTAGGAAAAGCGTAGGCATCGAATTGGTTTGGAGGAGATATTGTGGGAGGTGTGGGGAAGGGAGTAGCTATGTAGTAATCTATACATACATGTAGCCAGAGAGCTTCTATTTATAAGGTATCAGCGGTGGCAGACACCCCGCACTCTCTACTGCAAACCTCTAATATACCCACAACTAGACAGCAGTAGTAATCAACCTGCCCACTAGGAGGCTCTGCCCTCAGAGGTCAAGGTCGGTGGCCGCTGCCATTTGTACAGCAGCTCGCCACGTACCAGCGCAGCTGCCGGGAGAGGGCTACTTCCGGCACAGAGCGGATGTCAAGTTCGCAGGCCATCTAGCGGCGATTATTGGCACTTAATAGTGTGGCAGGGGCTGGGAGCCTCCGAGGAAGGATCCAGTTGTCATAGCCACGTAGAGGGGAGTTGAGGGATCCAAGATGTGCCCTCCCCTGTGTGTGTACATGTGTGTTCCAGCGGCAGCAGGTGAATCCTCTAGTTACACTGGTAACATAGGCTGGGCCTCCCTGGGGATGTGTCCCGTTAAGTGGTGTTTACTTGGGTGTGGGCAGGATGGACACGGCTCCTGGTGGCTTCAGCACTAATTCCCCTCCTCCCCCCGGGAGAGCTCAGCTGTTAACCTGAGCACCTCCAGCACCTGAGCAGCTCCCAGCTACATGTATAGTAGGCACCCTCTCCCCGCACTGCGACAAGGACAGTAGGGCACGCTTACAGTGGAGTTGGGGTTTTACAACAAGGGTGAGAGCGATTTTATCTTTAGGTAGAATTTGAATATCATCCATACTGGACCCTCATAGCTTCTTTCAAATGCAGGGGTGGACAACTTCGAAACACATCTTTTTGAATATAACTAGTATTCTCATTATTACATGTATTATGTAGGGCTTGCATCCTTATGGAACGTGTGGGTTAATTACATACAGTTGCATTGAGTTATCAGAAACCCAGTGGTGAATGAGTTAAGAGCTACATCATTATTTAGGCCGCTCAAAAAGAGATATACCTGGTTTCTCATCACCGCGTGTCAGAGAAACCAGGTTATTAGGAAAACTCGTTTTGTTTACTTTTAATGAAAAACATCTTAAAATGGATACATAATGGCAAATTTGGTATCAGATTAAGGCTTATACTGCATGTAATGCAGGGGATAGAAATAACTTACATTTTCCCACCTTTAGATATCAATAAAATATTAACTACTAAAATGTGAATCACAAAAAAACTGAACATATCCCCCTATACATATTAGCTCGCAAGCAAAAGAAAAAACCAATCCTCGTCATGTCTTTCAGTTCTTGGTGATGAGAAACCTTTATGGTTATCCTTTTACGAAGATCTGATGTTATTTCTTTAAGCTTGTATGTGTAGAAACGTGTAAGCATATTTCCAGATAATGCCATTGAATTACAATGTTATCATGAAGGTAATGATCGATTAGCTATTGCTGTCCTCCTGAAGGACCAATATATTATTGATCACTGTATGACACAAAATAGTGATCTACGTTAGAACAATCATTACAATTAGATAAATGTCCCATCACATTCCAACCCTACTCAGCCATACCCAGCTAACAGAATTATGCTATTCTACATCAAAATGACGTTTTAAACAATTATCACATTTTGCAATTATAAGGTGCCATAGAGAATCGTTATATAACGTTGTATAATGTTTTTTTTTGTTTACTGGGTACATCCACCAAATAAAAAACAACAGCACTAAAGTAGCCCCTTGCTGCAGTTCAACATTGTCTTGTGGGCCGTATCTCACTGCTTCCCCCTGGACCCCTCAGTGAGTTCCCTGCTGCGTGCCGTTGTCCATCCTGATAGACCCAAGTACTGGATTCCCTGACCTCTGCCCTCGTTCTCGGACGCCGACTAACCAGTGCGCCACCGCCAGTAATGACTAAAGTAACCGCAGCGCCACCTTCACGCCACCCCGCCAACCAAGGGGTTGCCCCCACAGGGTCAACCCCACTGGCGTTGCCATAGAAACAAAATGTGAGGCATCAGGTTTTATTAAGTTTTCAGTTTGACATAGCTCCAGGAGTAAGCCTGGAGGAGAAACTGGGAGGTAATCCAGAACGTCTTTGGTAGGCATGGGGGTCACGGATAGGTGGGGGAGGGGGGTAACATATTATCATTGTGGAGAGAACAGTGAAGGTTCGGTTATGGTTTAGTATACTGGGAGTATGGTCTTGTCTTTGCTGGGACGTCAGATTTTTTCCTGTGAGCAGTGCTGTGAAAGTGTCAGGAGAGGCGTTTCTGTGAAATAACGTCAGAAGTTAATATCCGCTTCATATTTTCCCATGTATATGGTTTCTCCATGGGCCTATCACCTTTGATATGTCTTAAATTTCCATCAGGGTGATAACAAAAAAGTGTCAACATGTTTCATGAACAGGAGACAGCATACTTAGAGCCGGAGCAACACGGCTATTTGAAGAACAATCTGATATGTTGCACCTGTTAGCAGATGTAATGCACTAAATACGCACTTTCACTTCACATGTTTTATATATGATATGTGAGCAGACAAGCATAAAGGATACTCACTGGGGGATAAATACACATTTTATATGTGACCTATAGTACGAAAATTCATGGTAATTTTTAATTATCATATATATATATATATATATATATATATATATAATATATAATATATATATATATATATATATATATATATATATATATGTATATATATATATGTATATAATATATATATATATATATATATATATATATATATATATATATATATCTATATCTATATATCTATATATCTATATATATATATATATATATATTTATATATATATATATATATATATATATATATATATATATATATATATATATATGCTGATCATGAATAGAATTAGGATCTTCTTGCGTTATACATCGCTGGAAAGCTCTTGATATCAGGTTTAAAGTTTCATTTTCCTCTTGCCTGCGTGTACCACGACAAAGCTATCATCTTTGACTTCACCTGATAGAGCTTTAAGTTCCAGATGAAACTGTTCTTTTACAAAACGGCTGTTTTACTGTTCTGACTTACACTGGGATCGGACCATTACAGCCTATAATGGCAAACAAAACAAACATAAAGAGTCTCTTTATCAATACAAATGCCTTCTGCAACCCCTTGAGGTCCGCTTATCGATACAAAATGCTCCCTTGGGTCTCCTCATATGTTGAGGTAAATGTCACAATGGCTTTCCCGGTACCTTCCTATATCAGTATATGTACCAACAGGGGAACATTTGTGATTTTATCTCTCTTGGTTATTATAGTATTATGTTGTGACTGTCTATTCTTTTTCAATTTCAAACATGATAAGTCCTGCTCTCGATCTATAACTCCATCTATTGTTTGCTTTTTCCATTAGATTTCCTATGGGACACCCATCTTAATATTGACTGGAGAAAGCCATAATAGAAAATACCAGGTTCTGTGCCTCAACAGAGACTTATCTTGCCTATGGATTTATGCTACTTTCTATTTTGTTTTGACCCATCCTGTTATAGAATGAAACATTAACATGACATACTGGATATACAATCTCATCGTGAATTCTATGAGCACTGATGAGAGAGAAATACAATGCATTTTACTGTTCTGACATACATTCAACATCAATAATACGTGTTCGAATTTTTGTTTGACCATGGATAGTTTTATTGTGCATGAACGAATGACATTTTTCCAATTCTGATTTCTGATTGAATACCTTCCCACCTCAAAATAGAAAGTGGGATATAACATATTTGTTGTAATATTCGCACACAGGCTTCACAAAAAAGAAACATTCAGGGGGGGATCACATATTTTCAGACGCTGTGTGATATTGTATAGAAAATATTGCTTGTTTGCAATAGCTTTTCATTTTCATGTGAAGATAACTATATCATCACATTTTAGCATAATGTTGGGGTTAAACAATTGTCCTACCCAGTAGGCACAAAATTCTGTCCAACGTTGAATCCACGTTGATCCAACATTGAATCAACATTGACAACCATTTATCAATGTTGATTCAATGTTCTGTGCCCACTTGGTATAATTCTGGTACCCAGTATATAAGATGAACTTGGGTTGCACTAAAGGCATCACACTACTCATTATAGTAGTCCTATACCCGATGTGTATGGGTTATAACACGGAATGCCCTAAACCTAATACATAAGGTGCCCTTTAGCTGTGTAGGTTATACTGAAAGCCCATGCAGTGGGCTGCCCCGCTGACAGTACTATAGGCTGTCCTTCAAAGTCCTTTCCTGGCACCCTGTAGAGGGATGGGAGCAAGCCACCTGCCGAGCTCAGTGCCGTTTATTCCCAGCCCCAACAAAGCTTTGCCCCTCCTCTCTCCCCCATCCCACAGCACCTCTCAGCCTCTAATATCTCATCACAGCCTGCACAGAGCGGGCACGGCCTGTGGCCAACCTGATACTGTTGAGGGGCTAAGAGGAGGGAAGGCAGTGGAAGGGAATCAAACAGGCCGTAATCAGGGTAGGAGACAACCCCTGCTGTCAGCTGCTGCACCTTTGTGAAGAGTGGGGATGGGGGAAGGGATGACATGTCCAAAGTGTGGCTTGCAGCAAAATGTGTATCACACAGTCCTCCTCACCACAGTAACTCTATCCATCCACTGAATCCACCCACCGACGACTCCTGTATTTCTGCTCTATTAGCTGTATACCGATGATGCTGACCGCTAGGGCAAGGTTTAACCCTTATATACAAATGCCGGATATCCTCTCATTTAAAACAATTATCCACTGTACACTGAAGGCATGGTATAAATTGAAATTACCGTACAGCAGGTCATGACAGCACGGCACATCATTTTGTATCGAATGTGCATGAGATTTACTGATTTGCAAATAAATCCCTCAACCAGGGAAAAAAAAAGACGTTTGCGATATTTGACCAAAAACGAATACATATTAAATAACCTGTTCCTGTTATACACGCAATGTGCCGAGATTAGTGTACGCCGAGAAGCAATATTGGCATGAAAAATAACTTATGGATGTCAACAACATATTTAAGGAAATACATGAACATATTTTCCACTTGAAATACACAAGGTATCTTCTTTTTCTGATAAGTCATTCTTTCTATCCGTTATTGGGTCGTCCATATAAGGTTTTCCAATTTCTTTGCGGATATCTACATTTTAGTGGTATCCAATAATTCCCCAAGGAGCCATTCCTTAGCTTTTAAGAATAAATAATTATCTTGTTTATTTATCAGTCGGCACATTGATAACAATATACATGGAGGAACTGTAGACTGGTGGATACATACGATACAAGGGTGTATTTGCATACTGCCCATAGCCATTACGGCCAGTTGGTTATCCAAATGATGACCACGGGGACTGGGGAAACTGGGTTGGTGAGGGAAAGACACCCATCTACTATATAGGGAAGGCAAGGCCAGGCTGGAGAGAAATGACAGGTTAAATTATGCATGGCAGCATTTACCTAGCGACGTATACCAGAGACCTGGTGGAATAGGCACATGAATCATGACCAACTTGCTATGAATCGATAAGCCATAACTGAGTATAGCCATGACCACGTGAATACTAGATAATAGCCTGCTTATCTGCCAGAAAGCCCCCAATATCCAAAGCAACGATACCAGTAAGATGGTGTTCATGCCTCCTTATTACGTTATCATTTTTTACTGCTTACATCAGACATAATGAATGGCAGACAGAGGAAATAGCAGTGTACATGTATAATATCCCTACCGCACGCGGGGGGGGGGGGGGGGTAGATACTATTTTGCTTATCACTGCTTATCATAATAATCATAAAAGTTCCCAGACACTAACAACCATCATTTGCATGAAAAGCAAGCCATGTGCCAAAAAGTGACAACAATGATGCAGGCATTCGTTCCTATGTTCTTTACCTGAGGGCATTTGAAAATGAGCATAATCATAATCATTGGTGCAGTATGAAGCAGGGATGATCTTTCTTTAATCTCACACACTTCCCCAAAGGCATAATCATTTTAGTTAGACATAGGTAGAACTCTTGAGTGGGTTATAGTGTCAATTGGCAAAGCCAGCTGTTGTTGTAATAGGTACTGATTCATTGGCACAGCACTGGATAATCAATATTCTGCCACACTTAATAAGCTATTTTTTTCATGCAGAGATTAATTCTTGTGGGACCGCCATTGTTTACCTGACTCGCTGTCATAATGAGCTAGTTTTCAGATGGACCATTTCTCATGAAATATCAGGATCCCTCCTAGACTAGTAGCAATTAAACCTCCGCTTTTTCCATTAAGGCTGTTCAGCAATGAATATCTCACAAATCAAAGATGCACAGAGAGTTAACCCATTAATAAGCTTTCATTAGGTTAGGGAATATTGAGAACTTAATAGGCCAAGCCTAATTTCTGGTTTGAATCAAAGCTACCTCAACTAAAAAAATATCTATGCGAGATATAGCGATGCGATTGTTTTGAAAAAATTGAAGTTGGTAACTAGGTTTGAATGGATATCTCATTAGTCATTATTAGAGAATCCTCATAAACGTCAACCAGAATTGGCATTTGTAAATGATACAGAGCAACCTCTTTGGTTACCACTGGGCCTGCAGGCTTCTGTTGATAAGTACAATCATCCAACAGCACCAAACCAGTTGGCCCTTTAGGTAACGTCACTGATTTCCCTGTTTCCTTATTAAAGCGTCCCTATACCATATTACATTGGGACCTCAGGATACCTTAACCCTACTTATTTGGACAGCTCTGAGCACCTCACAGAAGGTCTGGGTGATTGTCTGTGGGTGGTGATAGACACACACTGGTCCAGGCACTAACAAGCCTGGTTTATTGAGCCAGCGGACACTCATTATCCCACTAGATGAGAGCAGCTCAGCGATCGATTAGTTCTAGCCATGTTGAGCTGCTCTTTCGACCAACTTGGGGAAATAATCAGAGTTCTGGATTTAATTCATTCTATGGAATGATAAGTCTCGATGGTCTATGCACTCTGCATGTAGTATGACCAATCAAAAGGTAAAAAGTATTCAGTGTAAATAGGAGACGTTTTCTCTACTATGCAGGACCTGTTTGGACCTGCCAGAGACCTACAGTTATATACTTTTTTCCTTCACACAAATCAATTACCAGGTTCCCTGCTTAATCTACCATGCCATTATTCAAAATTGTGAACTCTGAAACAAGGATCCCATGTGTATTAGCTCTAGTTGTTTCCATCATCATCAGAGGGGCTATGAGAGCCAAGACAGGATGCTCTCATTTTAAATGATAAGATTATATCATCAAGTGTCGTCGAGCTTAGTGGGTGTGGACCTTATTAATTAATCCAACCAATTGATTGGACAGCAAGCCAACTCAGCAGTTCAAGGATGACGTGAACTTATCTAGGGACCAGATACAAATTGGCAATAGACTCAGTGTGGATTCTCACTGAATCTGCTTTAAACCTTTCTAAAATTAGTTTTCCTTATCACAGTTGTTATTTTGGTTAAAATCTGATTCAATTGAGTAGACATGAGCTGATGAATAAACACATAATAATAGAAGATCTGGGCATCCTGTATCTTGCAAGGTGTCAAATGATATGGGTGTTTCCAGAATTCTGTATGGTGAAGTTTGGTAATTCTCTGCACGGTTGGGAATTTTTATTGCACTGTCTCTATTATAGGATCACTTTGTATAATAATATGAACGTTCACGAAGCACAGTTCAAAAGCCAGTACTTAATAGGGAATAAATCTTAATTACGATGTGACTATGCATACTAGGCTAAATTGTTTTAATCGACCCACTGCCCAGGGGGGGGGGGGCGGCAGACTCATAAACTTGCTATCAGAAAAGTAAATATAGAATAAATTGTGGGTGGGGTGGGGGCGCTTCCCAGTAGGTCTATTCTACTTTCAGTACTACCTGATGGAACCGATTTAATCATCTCAATCGGGTTAGGGGATTTCGCATTGCTAATGCTATGTCGATTGATCTTAAACAGGATATTAATTTCCATAGGGGCTCTAGATAATAGATAAATGTAATATAGTGACGACCAATAGTCAGGGACCCGATGCATCCGATGTCAGGACAGTTGTGTTTACTGTAGTGGTATACTTGTGTAAACACAGGTCTACAGAACAGTGAGGGCACAACATAGTAAGTCATGATGTTTCTTCTTTTGCTACCTACCGTTGAATCCTTCATACTCCCCTATTGCAGTAGGGATTAGGAGATATGATAGATAATATCACTTGAGCAATTTACAGAACAGATCTGTGACTGCCTACGATAAGTAGCCCACACCATGCATGTAGAGAGACATTTGATAAAGCATCCACCAGCCTGCTCACATCCCAGTGATGAATACATGTTGCTTCCTGGTTTGTTGGCCGGCCTGATTTTGCCCTTATTATCGTTCACGTCGCCTGCTGTTTTAGCTACGGCCCGTCACATGATGAAGTGGACAAAGCGGGTCAAATATTTTGACAGCTTTATGGCTGAGGTGCCATAATAGGCATTTGACGTGATGCAGATAGACCTTGCTGGGCTGCTCCCCCATCTGGAGGTTGAGTGGTGCTGGTGATGGGAGTTAAGTCGGGTATACCTCCACTGTATAGGAGATATCGGCCTGATCTATCATGAAAAGCATGATCAGAAGTTTGAAATATTATTCACAGTCAGTTCTTTAGTGAACAATGACCTTTAATTATTTAAAAATTTTGAACACACTGTTTAAGAGGGATTCAGTCAAGCCATAAGCAGAATCATCCCCACTCTGAGCATAATAAATCTGCGAGTGAAGATTTGGGTTCTAAGGAGATGGGAAGAGAACCTAAAGTGCTATTGGTCGGGTAGGTGGAAGTGATTCCTCTTCATACTTTCCAATTTCGATTAACATGTTTTGACCATTGACTCAGCATGGGGGTACCCATTGTGAACCCTGATCAAAATTGATTAATCATTGGTCAAAACTAAATGAGCATTGGAACACTGTCAGGTTTGCCCAACATGAATCCAACCAATCCTTCAAGTTGAATTGTTGGTTGTTGTGGGGATGAATATTGCATAAGTACTGATTGATTCAAGTTGTTCCCTTTTGGAATCGGAATTGATGGGGCATATATTTACAACCTCTCTGGTATCGAACACTCCATTGAAGGAACACTTGCCTTCATTTAAGATATGCCTTACTCCTAAATATTGGGAGTGTGTCATTTAAATGTGTCTTATTTCATGTGGGGAAACAAAGTTACTATGTTTAGAATGGCCGTTCTCCACTGAAATAGCTATGAACCCAATCTTTAAATGCCATTTTTAGATATAATTTATTGATAATTACATGAAATAAACACAGAGATCCACTCTAATCAGTCTGAATTTCTGGCCTCTCCACTTGTGGTACGTTGCATCATATCACACTCGGCTCTGCCTCATGTGATATGATCCAAGGTACCACGCATGGAGAAACCTGTCATTCAGACAGATCATTGTGGACCTCTGTCTATTTACTCAATGGCCTGTATTGGTGTTTGAGATTCATATTTGACTGAGGGACGTTTTACAATGGGCGGGATGGTTAAACGCGTAACTGAGTTGTCTGAAGGCTGTCCTTCACATTAATTGAGGTAGAATCAAGCCATCGTTGCACAACTGAATGATACCTAGCCATAATGCACCAGTTAAAGTTGGTTTCTCATCTACTTACGATGCAAATGGAGAGAATATAAAGCAAGAAATGCATTACAAGTGGTAGCACTGAACATGTACAAATAACATGGATCAATCAACGGATTTATGTCAAAGTGATGTTGACATTCTAAGTGCTGTACAGGCCCATTTATATCCCATTAAACACAATGTAGGCAGGTGGTCGTTTTTATGATATAGACACAGCACTTGGTAGGATAATCATATTAGAAGAAAATTAGACCTAGAACATACACGACAGCTAAGAGAGGAAAAAGCTTTATGTTTATTGATTACTATTTGCATATGTCACCTTCTATCATTTTGTCTGTGTTATTTTCTCACCCACTTCCATAAGAAGAGTACGAAAGATTAATAAAGTGTTATGGTACTAAATTAAATGTTGAAGGGTGAAAAATGAGAGGAATGCCTTCATAATGTGCCCTAATTGATGGGACTAATGGGACAATACCGCTTTGTGATTCACTTAACCTAGATTCCTGAAAAGAATGGAAGACATTTAAAATCAAAGCAAAGCGGGACTGGAGGAATGGGTAGATGGACATTGGTAAGAAAAGGCATACATTTAACATGTTTGCTGATACTTACATTATTACACTTACACTAATGGGAATAAAAGAAAGTATAGATTGAATGTATCGGATTCAGGATCATTATACAATGACAAAAAAAAGATCCTTCGGAATGGTCCTACTAGTGGCGGATACAAAAGTTCTCAGAGACGGGTTGTTGATAGGTGGAGTAGCAGTGATGTGGATGTATCTGGGTAAAGGGGAGGGTCAGTTGCGGTGGGAGACATTGTTTCTGTTAGTAAGTCAGACCACACCTCCCAACCCTGCCACATCTGCCTTACACCTTACACAGAAATTCTAAAGGTTTAAGAGACTGGTCAGTAGTGGCTATTCCAAGTACATAGGTCAAAATGTAGACTAACCCTAATACACCTTAAAATGAAAAGACTAAGGTGGGTTAGTCAGTTTGACTAACCTGACAGTATTGACTAACATAGGTTGGGCATATAATACCATAGGGAGCCAAATATGGCTACCTATATGGCCAATCTGTGTTTGTCGTTTCTTTTTACACTGAACTGGTGGTGCTGCCAGGCACCACCAGGACGAGGTATATGATGCTTGCACTTTACCAAAAGTCAGAACGGGCGCCGCCATCTTGGATTGCGCCGCCATCTTGGATTAAGGAGTCACAACACAAATTTATGATAATAATAATATAAATCAACCTTTGATAGGTCCTGAGGTTGATTATAATTATACCTACACCCCCTAACATTGACCCAAGGAATTTAATGGTTCTATTGGTCTGTTGCTAAGATGCCTGCTTGCCTAGCAACTGCTATTCTAATTATTTATCTGCCTAGCAGCACACATTTCCATGGTCCTAAGGTTGATTATAATCATACCTTCCCCCCTAAAATGGACCTAAGTAATTTTATGGTTCTATTGGTTTGTTGCTAATACATCTGGTTGCCTAGCAACAGCTATTCTAATTGTTTATCTGCCTAGCAACACACATTTCCATGGTCCTAAGGTTGATTATAATCATACCTACCCCCCTAACACGGACCCAAGGAATTCAATGGTTCTATTAGTTTGTTGCTAATACAGCTGGTTGACTAGCAACATCTATTCTAATTGTTTTTCTGCCTAGCAACATACATTCCCATGGTACTGATGTTGATTATAATCATATCTACCCCCCTAACATGGACCCAAGGAATTCATAGGAACTACCATATTTGAAGTAATATCATCCTTCCCTCTGATAACACCCCCCCCTGCTTATATCGTGTCTTGAATGGGTCCCCTTCAAACATACCAACCATGTAGACATTATGTTCCTTCAAATGCAAGAATTGTGGTTGTTGCCATGTATAATAATGGCTGAGGCATTTTTTTTACGCTGCAACAACCGCAATTCTTGTTATAATATTAGGGTTAGTAATTTTGACTAAGGTGATACTTAAACTATTAGTTTTGCCTTAGTCACTTTTGAACATAAGTTTGTCATTTTGACTAATGAAGAAAGAAAACCCCCATGACGAACATGGGATAGCCAGTACTGACTAACCTCTTAAACTCATGGATTTTCTATGTAAATTGGTTGCATGGTCGCAGCATGGAACATCTTGCCTATCAATAGCACACTGCATGCCAGCCTCAACATGAACACAACATTATATAATGTGTCTATTAATTGTTTGTGACTATATAATTATATTCGGTCACCTACGATGCAACCATAGATGTTATGGTACCAAGCATGAACATACATAACCTTCTGGCCGTATGGATTCCCTATCACGGACCATTTGGGTGGCAAACTATTTGATCAATCTAACGTGAACCTCATACTTAGAAATATAATCTACATAATTATAATTCAAATCAGCTTTCATACTATTGACAAAAATTCCCCCTTATATGACAGTCAAACACAATTTTACTCTGGAAAGGCAATCGATAGGTGAAACAGTTGTGGAATATTTATCATCTTGCATTTTACCATCTTTTAATGTTAGAGGCCCTTATTTTTAAACCCCTTTACATAGAACTGCAGTGATGATTGAAGCATGTAGTTTTGGATAAACTATAATTGCCAGTGTAGGAGCAGAGCCCGGATAGTGATAGTATGTGGAGGTAGGAGGATGGGTTGGCGAGGAGCTGGTGTCCAGAGTGAAATGTCAGGGGAGGGAATATAGCAAGGGCTTCTCAATCTCATATCTGAGGAGCTGCATTGGCCTCCCCAATTGGGTGGCTACAGTGTCTGTCTTCCAGTGCAGAAGTGAAAGCTCAGGGGGGTGCTGCTCTAATATAAGGGACTTGACCCCAGGTTCATCCCGTCCTCATCTATCACCATTTAATATCAACAAACCATATCTGGGGTGTCAGTGGTAATTGTTATCTATGGCTGCTGGTGCTTTGGCACCATTGTGGTATGGTCATTTATGTCCAGGACCCATGCAATACCAGCTGCTGGGTGGTTAAAGGTGGGAGTGGTGCTTTGGGTGGCGATATGGAGAGGGTGAAGGGTGGGATGGCCCCTGCAGGATGGGTTGGTGTTGGCGTTTGGTGGGTGTGGTTGAATAAGTAAAGGCGGGCGTGCAGGTTTGGCTATTGGAAGGTCCTGTTTAGTTTGGTATTACTGTACAATACTCCGTTTTACCTCTTTTGGTTCCCTCTGTTAATAGAGCCAAAATTATATGAAAATTGTATAAGGCATAGACTAGACAATATCAGTAATGCCCACATTGAGAAAAATGTGAGCGTCGGCCTGAAGATGGCCCTGTCGCCAAAATCACCCACATACACGAGTCAAGCACTTTGATGAGGGTCATGCAATGCTGCATCCGTATTTAGATTAAGAAGCATGTTATTTTCTCATTAGAATCAGCCTGACTCTTTTCAATCGGTTCCGGTGGATTCAATGCTTCAGAGTCCCTCTTCCTCCTAATATAAATAAGCTCCTCTTGATCTCGCTATGCTTCTACTGCATGAGAAGTTGGACCGTCCAAATCCATCCTTGGAGATAAGCACTGATAATCACTATCTTATCATGTAGCATCATCTCACTAGTGATGGACACCCATTTACCTATTAGGTCCCATTTCATAAGGTCAGAAACCAGGACCTGCTCCCCGAGTCACTCTTTGTACTAAGCTACTTGATCGCTTTTCAGGGCAGAGAATTAAATTGATTTCTGAGAGTATTGGTTGAAGGCATATCTCCTGAGTTTGGCCTATCGATCAAGAACAAAGAAGAATTCTATGACCATCTAGTTGATTTTCATACTCAATGTCTCATCGGCAAAGAAACCATGTAAATTGTTGAGACCGGCTTTTATTGTTCCAAATGGTCAATGTCAGGATTACTTAACAGAGTCAGTTGGGTTTTCATTCTGAATATTAGCGACCAACCCTTTTTTTCCCAGTGCACACGTTGTTGGCCTTCATTATTGTTGCACAATTCAAAGTCAGTTATATACTGGTACATTTACTTATCTACATTTTAAAATAGCTGTTTGAACGTTACGAAGACGATATTATGTTTGTATGTACAATGTATATATGACATCCTGTAAGAATATCATATCACGATCCAACAAAACGTAGCCTGCTCGGATTACCCTTGGATCCAAATGTTACACCCTATTATGACACACAGAAGATAGATTTTACTCCCTTCTGTAGTCTCCTGAGGTCCGTCTAGCATTAAGAAATGCTCCCTTGGGCCCCTTCATATGTTAAGGTAAAAGTCACAAGAGCATTCCTCATTCCATCGTATATGTGCAGCCTACAGGGGTATACTGATGTTATCTCCCTTGTTTTTTTAAGTATTCTGTATGATCGTTCATTCCGATTTAATTCCCAACATGACAAATTGGTATTTACTATCTAGAGATTAGACTGGGATCTATATCAGATTCGGTTCAGACCGTTTTATCAAAAAAGTATTGTCTATAGAGGACCTGCATCAAAAATGCTACCACAATGCACCTAACAAATCCAGTTGAAATACAAAATTATAACTTCACAGAACCTAGAATCAGCACTAGTGGAAAAGTCCCTCGTTTTCTTTCTGCAAGAAGAGGGAAATATTTCAAAAAGCCATGTTTTATACTGTTTTCTGCTGGTAACGATCTTTGGTGGCTCAGACTGCATTCTATATCAATAAAAGAAAAACACGCTTTTAATTTAGTTCAACAATGGAAAACTCCACACAACACTGGGACAATTTGAATATGTTTGAAATGAAATATGGTACATATTTGCTGTATGTCTCTCCATTCAAAGAGCTTACACACTTAACAATATTTCCTCCATACACTGTGAGAAATATTGGGATTGTAGTGTCAACCTCTTGTATGTATCATATTTGGATCTGCAATTTCAATGTGTACCCTATAATTCCCTTTTCGTTGTTCAGCTGGGATGTACTTCATAGCTTGCCATGAGCGAAAGTGTTATTTTGAATACCCTAAACAACTGAATCTCTTACCTAGTACAGAGGGTGCCACATGTATTTGCGGAGTAACAGGAAGGTCTTATACAACACAGTGATGCATACACATGATGTGTATAATTTTATATAGATGTGACATCTATATAAAATTATACATTTCTACCCAGCCCAAGCTGTGGAGGTCATCTAAGACATGGGACTGGAGAGAAGAGGCTACTTAGCAGTAGTATTGAGGGAGAATGGGCTCTAGGATGTCCTACCTAAACTCCCCCGTTGATAGTCATGTAGAGTGTGCTTCAACGTCCTTCCCTGTCACACAGTGTAGGCATGAAAGCAAGCCACCTATTAGGCTCAGTGCCATTTATTTCTAGCTCCCCAAAAGATATGCTCCTCCTCTCACACCCATCCCTTGATGCTACAGCAGCTCCCAGCCCCTACTATATAACAAGCCATAATCAGAGTAGGGGATGAAACAAGTGATAACACCTGCCTTTCTTCTTATTCAACACAATCCTAAATGTATGTACCACAGCAACGGCACACGTTACTACTGACTCCACAAAGGCGCCAATACATGTTTCAATCGCCCTTTGGCATCTGCCCTTGCGTTTTAAGATATCTAACTACAGCAAACTGCAGGGGTGTCAATTGGCGAACCCAGTTGTTGCTGTAATAGCTTCTGATTCATCTGCCCAGCGCACTGGATAATCAACATTCTGCCACACTTCATTAAAAAAACAACAGTTTTTCATGGATCGATTAATTACCTTTGTTGGACCACCTTTGTCGGACCACCTTTGTTTACACGACTGAATTCTTGTAAACTGGTGGCAATAAAAAGCTCACTTTTTATGGGTATATCATAAATCAAGGATATACATCCACTAAAGAAACTTTAGTGAAGACAGCGAATATTCAGAATTTCAAGGCTAACAGGCAACGCCATAATTATTATAATTGTATCTGATGCAGCTGAATATCAAGCAACTGGAAAATGGGAGTGGGACTTCACTACAGTGAATAAACTTTACTTTAAAAGTTCGGAACGGTATTGCATTAATTGCCAAGGTCGTTAATATCATGCATTCCAAATAATCCTATTTGAACTGAACTAGAAAAAATAGCAACAATGACTTAAAGATATATTTATAACCTCTTTGGTCTCTAGGCCAGTAACCTTCTACCATTTGGACCATAACCCACTGCTTCTCTGCCCCATATTACCTCAGGACCCTAAACCATCCACCCATTTGAGCAGCTCTGAGGATCTACATGCAGGCGGGGTAATTGTCTGCGGTTGGTGATAGACAAACACTGGTTGAGGCACTAACGAGGCTGGTTTATTGAGTCGGCGGATGCTCATTATCCCACAAGCAGAGAACCGCCCAGTGACCGAGTAGCTCTCTCCATGCTGAGCTGCTCTTTTGACCAAATTGGAGAAATTATCAGAGGTAGGCTTTTAATTCACTCCACTGACTAACAGCATGCATCTGGCATATCACCGCTGACATTAATAGCAGATGAAGGCTGATGATGGCTGTTCTAAAGATAGAATAGTTTTTAGTATGAAAAGAGGGCATGTTTCACTGAATCTCCTAGGATATTTCTGAAGATGCTTGGGTGTACATAGATAAATGACTGCTATAGACCTTTTCTGCAAGCCAAATAAAGTTCTTGGTGTATACAAAAAAGCACACCAGGGATTGCAAGGAATGAAAAATCATCTAGAGATTCTAAATACAAATAATATTGGTATATGCACATATTGGTAAATGGCTAAACAAAAGGTAGCTTATATTCTGACAAGTGCTCATGCAGTGATGTCACTGTTAGAGTATCTTGCTTGCAGCCCAACAATGAATACATTGTTTTAGTATTAGTTACCCTGTCTGATTTGACCCTATTATCGTTCATGTCGCCCGCTGTTTTAGCTGCGGCCATGTCACATGATGAAGTGGGCAAAGTCGGTCAGATATTTTGACAGCTTCATGGCTGAAGTTCCATAATGGGTAGTTGAGGTAATGCTTTTAGGCTTTTGCCGGGTGGTCTTACCAGCTGGGGTGAGTGGTGGTGATGATGGGGAGGGGTAACGTAGACAGAATTGCTTAATGACTAAGGCCACCACTTTCCCAGAATTATTGTCCAGAGTTGAAACTATCCTTGATCGACCTACCCAGCTAAACAAATCTTACCAGTCTGATATGTATTCTAAATGATGCATTTATCTCCATTGAGAAAGGGAAATGTTGAAATCCCTACCTAGATGGAGTGACAAATAATTGATAAATCATTAGCTGTGTATTTTTTTGTATTTTTTTTTTAAGTAATTTTTAATCAGGAGGTAAACAGGTTAGGCTCCTTATAGAATTGCGGTGCCTATATTCTCCTGGCTCCTGAGGGCCGTGTTGTATGTTAGCAGATATTACAGGTAGATGGCAAGTACCAGACAGTCACAAAGCTAATATAGGTCTAATTAGGGATGTAACAGTACATTAAGACATAGTATAATATGGTACAGGGAAAAACAAGTATGTAAATAAATGACATGTATGAGGGTTTACTAGAAGGCTATAAAATATTACTTTCTAAGAGAGGCAAGGAATTTTTTCCTGTTGGTTTTGAATTCATCCAGGGTTGGAATGAGCCTGTCATTAGGTATATTATGTCAGTGCGAATACATGATGTAACACTGACCTTTTCTCAAAGTGTACCCTTCACTGGTTGTCTATTATATGAATAAAAAGACGCTGCTCAATTGGCTGTATAGTATTAATGTTGAATGAAAAGGACATATAGGGTTCACTAGGAGGCTGGTCCATTTATGACATAGGTCGTACAATGATTAGGGTGGTTAGGAAGGGTACACTGGGATTGTCGCCTTCCAGATAAATGAGATAGTCCCCAATAAATTTACCACGACAGAATGATATCCATGGACTATTACAATTGTATAACGAAAATGGAAGACAGTCAATCGATGACTTTACACCAAAGTGATGCTGATAACTTAAATGCTTTACAGGTCCAGTTACGAAATACAGGCATGGACCTTCTGTATTGGATTGGCACATCAAATGGAGAAGACAGGGAAAGGCTTTCTATGGTTATTGATCATAATTTGCAAATGTCATCTCCCATTACTTCTATCTGCTTTATTTTCACACAGACTTCTACAACAAGAGAGAAAAATATGAACAATGTGTTGTGGTCCTAAATTAAGTGTTAAGAGTACAAAAATTAGGGGAAATCATGCTTGATGTATTCTAATTAATAGGACTAATGGAACGATATCGGTTTTGTAATTCACTTAAGTTAAATTCCTGTAAAACAATTGAAACCATTTTAAGTGAGCAATAGAATTCGAGACATGGTGTAAAAATGGGAATTGATAAAAACAGGCGTAACACGACAATGCTGTAAACACTTTATGACACACAAGTGCTAAACCTCCCAATGGGTAGAGAACAATGAATCAACATTTATAATTGGTTGTCAATATAGTTGGGGAGCCAGTCTGGGAGCCTGGGAGAGAGCTGACATGGGAACCAATACTTGATATGGATATTCAACTAGGGTATTTTGAGGGTGCTGAATCCATTTCTGCTATGTAAAAAGCTGTATCTAGATCGGAACAAGGTCAAAAATGAAGGTCAAAGTCAGGAAATGGAGTGAGAGAACTACTCTTACCTGCACAGAGAAAAAGTAAGGGACTTAGAAACGGAGTCCAGGTCTCGCTTTCAGAATGACTGCCTTTGTTACTGAAAGGGAGTCAGCATTTTGGAAAGAGAGTCACTGTGACTCCCTTAAGAGAGTCACTGTGACTCCCTTAAGGGAGTCCACTCCCTTGCTTTCAAAATGACTCCCTTTTAGTTAAAGGGAGTCCACCTCACGTTTGACTCTCTTTGTAAAGGGAGTCTAGCTTATATTTGACTCCCTTTATGAAGAGGGTTGCACATTGATTACAATGGTCATGCGCTGTCTCCTTTGCTCTATACAATAGGTCTAATGGCTGTTACCAGAGGTCATCATTCCACATTATATTGTTGCAAGGCCTAAGAGGGATATTAAATTTTATTCAAGATTCCTCAATGCACATTAGTCAATATGATTGAACATCTGAATTGCTATGGATTTAACCTTTTTGTTTTTCCCCAAACTGGGTGTCTATGAAAGGTAATATACCTTAAATATCATGATTATGCTAGAATTATGAACCAACTCTCAATTATTTTATCAAATTAGAGATGATCGTATCCAGGATGATCGAATCTATGAGATGAGCCAAAAGATAGAAATCCCGCTCCTACCCATTCACCGAAGCAAGGGTTCTTTAACCTCCGACACCACATAGACATGGTGTGAGAGGGACAGGCCTTTGTTTTGCCAAAGCATGGGAAAGTGCAGCTATAGGTGTAGCCGGAAAGCAATGAAAACTCCAGCCTCATACAACTGTGTGCCATCAGTCTGGAGTACTACATCCCAACTCGCCAAACTACGTTTTGCCCGCCCCCCCAAACTTTTTTTGGAAACAATAATATCCTAGACTCTTTTTCCACCTTCTGTCATTCCTGAATTAGGGAGTACTCATTCATTAATTACAGTGGGGGTGGTGAGGTAACTAGCAAGGGAGGAAGTCTCACCCATTCTAATTCCCAAAGGTTGACAACCCTGTTCTGGTTACCTTCCCAAGTATATTGTGACCTTGACCTTGACCATGACCTATGTATCCAGTACGAGAGTTTGATAATATCATAGAAGAGATAAATCTGCATCTCCAATATCTTTGGTATTCAGACGGAATTGTGCCATTAATCATCTCGTGACCTTTGACCTTAGATTTGACCTTGTTCCGACCTAGATACAGCTTTATAAATGGCTGAATCGGATTCAGCATACTCAAATTACCTTTTTCAAACCCTCATATCAAGTATTGGTCTCCATGTCAGGTCAAAGTTAAATAATGACATTCTGCCTGCTTGGATCCCCAACTAATAATTATTGATTCAATTTTGCTTCAAAATTAAACTGAATCTTGTGCCCACTGGGCTAAGCCTTAGACTTATTGGATCAGACGATTGTGTAAGTTCAAGGCATTTAATTCGCGCCTGTTCTTTTTTTATTAATGAGGTTATGCAATGAGAGTATGCATGTGTGCCTATGGTATGAAAATATGCCTTATCATAAGATAGTTTAAGTCTAGAAACACACAAAATGAAATTAATTGGACACATTTTGGTTACCTAACATAATACAATATCTGTCTGCGATCACTAGTTTGTATAACGGAACCTTTTATGAGGCCTTGGACTGGGGAGTGCTTGCCGCCAGAATAACTTTGGGATGGGGTTTCCTTACAGAGTATAGGTCTACAGGTAACTAACTCAAACTCCAATCTTGCCATACCGGGGACATACCACCACCTCGAATGGTGTTAAGCCAGCCCTCATTAACCTATGTCTGATGCCAAGACAATGCTCATGGACTCTTAACGCCGAAATTACCATACAGTGCGAGAAAACTGTGCACAGGGGTGGGCTATTGGCTAGTGGTGTGAGTGTTTCCGAGGAAAATGCTACAGTGATAGTCATGGGCAGTTTGTAGAGGTTTGATGTCACTTAACTAGCGCTGCCCGATGTCCACTTGACCTTGAATTGGCCCCCGAGCAGCCCTGAGCGGCTCACTAATGGTGGACTGCTCAAGGGAAGCCTCAGCAGATATAGAAGGTTAACTCACAGTGTGTATATGGGCTGTTGGTGAATCTCAAACTGGAAGGTGCAATAGGTGAATATAATTATTACAAGAGATTTAAGCATTGTTTACATTGAGCAGAAAGTGAACCTGTTGCAATATTATGAGCGAAGTATATTTTCATTAGTTCAATTATGCATGAACCAGGTAATCCTACTCAGTGTCACCAGCTTATCGATTTAGATGGCAATATTGTTTGGTAATAGTAAAAAGAATGTTTCTGGTTGCCATTTGAGTCCAATGAATAGTAATGCAGAGGGCATCACATACGTCAGGTGCTTGTTGATGCATTCTACGAATCTCCCACACAATCTCATCCTTATCAGCTTATCTCCTACTGAAACCCAAAAGATGATCCCAGTGTGCCTCCTCTGCATCTGTCCCCAAACCAACTCACAACCGATCCCTAAAGATAACCAGAGTCTAATCTGTCAGCATCGTCCCACCCCCAGTACTGCTCCTCCACCTATCTGTTCCCATTTCAAAAGGTCACAAACCAAGCACGAGCAGCTCCCCTCCCTGGGTGGTTTGAGCTGCTCAGGGCTTTCTCACTCTGTTACTTGCCAGTTCCGAGGGCAGTGAGTCTAAATTTAGTGATTCCTGGGAGTGAATATCAAATTTTGTTGTCATCTGCTATTCAGACTGTCTAAGTTTAATGCCCTCTTAATTTTGTTTTATCTTACCACAAGTTCGTATGTCTCTTATAATTATTGGCTTCCCTTGGGATCTTATTTACAATCCATCTCAACACAAGTCATGTTCCCCAGGACCCCGTCTGCAGAGCAGCAGGGATTTATCTCCTATTAAGCACTGTTTATACTTCCACATAATTTAGTAAATCACGATACCATCTATAATCTTGTTCCAATGTTACTTTTTAGTTTTCGACATTGTCAAATCCTTATTGCCTGAATATCCTGTATCCATAGGATATGGCTTCCTAAACAGAGTCAGTTGGCTTCCCTTTCTGACTCAGCTGCCGACCATCTATCCCCATTCCACACGCAATAGCCCTCTCCTAGTTACCCCTCAGTCCCCCCAGCCCCAACAGCAGTTCCGACCCCAGCCACCAGGAGGCGTCAGAGGTCAGTACATGTGCGGACATTCATGTCAGATCGCCTGACTGGACGCTCCCACGATGCATGAAACGAGACCCATGTGCAGACTGGGAGCGATGGGGTGAGTATAGCTTCTCACTGACTAACTGAAGAGTCTTTACACAGAGAGAAGAAGGGAGTCCAGGTTGCCTCCAGAATGACTCCCTTCCTTAGGGGAGCCCCGGGCATTATGTGACTCCCTTAGGTGAGTCAGGGAACTATGTGACTCCCCCAGGTGACTCCCGGTAGCCAACAGCAATCGGTACTGGTACAGTCAATTACCTCAAGTAATGTGGCCACCCTTCGGAGTGCATCGGTTAGGTGGCTGTTTTAGAGGGAGTCAATTAATTTACATTTTAGTATATTTGGGAAAAGTGGCTGCAATGTGGCTGCAATGGAGAGTTTGGCTGCATGAGAGAGGTAGCCGTTTTGAGGGAATGCCTGTACTTTTATACAGGGACATTTCAGATATCTTTGCGAATAAAAAGATCCCTGATCTCCCTCTCATAATACTATAATAACTACATCCGTAGTTTTATCCGTACTATTAACATGAATGCCCATTCCCTTTTCTAATTGCTTATAATTGTTCACCTCTCTTATACCCTACACACCAGGGTGTGGTGGATGCAGTATAGAAGATGGAAGAAGCAGGTCACCCACCTCACAAGCTGCTCACAGGGGAGCTGCTCGTGGACCCATGAGTTGCTCTCTAACCCATCTCCCAGACACCACAAAGCTCTCTCCACAGCAGACCCAATGAGATATGGCTCTATCGCGTTATGTGAGGCTCCTTGGCTATCATGTATGGCGCTCTGGTTATCACCAAATGGGATGACCATTCTATTCCGCTCCATGTCAACAATGGCGGATAGCCAGCGAAGAGGGCCCGGTCACAGAGGTGCACTTAGGGGTATTATAGGAGTTCAGAGGCCAAGAGCCAAGGCTTTGCAGGTATTATGGATGGTATGCATAGGTCAGTTATGATTTGTCATAATCTGTAACCGGTTATATGACGCATTAGGGAGAGCAGTGCATACAGACAACAGCGTATTCATTTAGGCTACTAGTATAGTATAAGGGGGCTAGGTTACTACTATGGCTTTTCTATGGGGTCTATGGAGTTCTAGTAATGGCCCTAACCAATGGTACACTTACATGTAGGAGAGGACACTTGTCCTGAGGTACAATAGTCCCCCTTCAGATAACAGATAGCAGTAACGCTCTATTCAATGTCTACTCTTATAGGACTCCTCACCCTGAGTTCCTATCATCTTCACTCCATCATCGTTTGCCAATAATGAAGATATTGCATGACCAATCTAGGTTGGAAGACAATATTTGCATTCCCTTATTAGGCATTTCTTTGAAGCTGTCATTTCAGTACAATCATGACCAGTTCTCTATTAGCCCTACTGCTATATTCTTTCTTGAGTGAGACATCAAATGGATGTGTTATTATGAATGTCACGAATGTATGTGTACATTCCTAGCGCTTCAGATAATCAGTTGATGATTACATAACTGTTGTCTAGTGCCAGACATCCTCTATCTATCATAATTGAAGGGTTCCTTTCTTGGCAGAAGGTGCACATGTATGTTCTGAGCTTAAACTACAAACTGAATTAGTCAGAATGCGGGTAGCTTATTGAACCAAGTGTTCAGAATAAGGAGCTGGTACAATTACCATTGATATGGTCTTTAGGTAGCTATGTTAATGAACCTTCTAGTGGATGGGAGTAATGAGACACATTAAAATGTGGGAAGTGAGGAACAACTTTCTATGCCTGTGTTGGTTTATAGCCATTGTGGTGCAAATAATCAAACAACAGACTAACCTGGCGACAGAAAGCATTTTATATACATTTAAATTCATCATATTATAGCTATAACAACCACAAAAGGTGAATGGTCTAAAACCTCTGCATTCACTAGTCAGATTGTTGCTGAACCTGCCATAATTATGAGGTCTATACCGTCCCTGCAACCTCACAAATAAAGGGTCAGCATGGATATGATTATGGGTAACTAACTGAATATCTTAAGCTCTTTGAAAGGAACTAACAATTAAACGGTATATATATGGTGCTATAATTGCTTTACTATGAACATGCCGTGGCGGAACTAAGATACTTATATGTGTACAGGCAAAGGAAAAGGGATATCCAACGAAAATGTCAACTTTAAAATTGATATGATAAGCTTTCCAGTGATATATTACACAAGAAGATATCATTTCTAGTTTATGAGAAATGGCTATTTGAATATGGGTGGGCATAGCCCTATCCAAAACCCAAATTAGCTCTTAGTCTCATAGTTTCCAAGATATCTCTATCTAATTAGCATAATTAGAATAATTAGAAAATGATCACACATTTTCATTCTATAACCTATAGATTTTGATCTAGAAATGATAATTTTATTCTATTTTGACTATAATAATCCTCATGAATCATTCTATATATGGGATTTTTTATTTTCTTTATTTGGAATGAGAATCATGTTTCCATGGCAACACATATCAACAAAGACACCCATTTAAGCTCTAAAACGTTCTTTTCACATTCCAAATAAGGTACCTTTCCTCCAAAAATGGAATGTTTTTTATGAAACTATTGAATTCGCCAGAAAAAAGTGCCTAAGAGAAAATATTAGCCTGTTTCTATCATTTTAGGCCATGGTGGAGCCCCCTAGTGGCTAAAATTGGTACTCATCCCGCGGGGATACCCCTTTCTGCTTGCTTGCTCACATATGTACTGGTAAATACAAAAATATGATTTTATATCAGAATGAATAGCTTATTGTTGGACGGTTTAACACCTGTGTTACACTGATGCATGTATAACCATGTCACTGCCATACTATTACCACCTCCCCCAACAAAGCACTGTTCAAAGGCTTATTTCCCATTGTATTATGGACATAATGTTTCTTTTACTAATTCAGGCTCTTTACACTGGCAGCTTACCCACACAGCAGGTGATAGATGACTAGCGGACAATGATCTGTCAGCTCTAACAACGCCCAGTCAGGGTGTCAACCATGGCAATGAGATCAATTAATCAGACCTATAAAGGCCTGCACCACCATGTAGCCATGCCTTTTATCATCATTACTACCTCACAGCCCACTTGGGACTCTGCCTTCTCTTCAATTTGTAATTTGTATCTGGAGTAGATTGTGAACTGTCAACGGGATCTTGGTGTGAATTATTATGCACTGCAGGTATTATTGTGTGCCTTTTAATGTCACAATGTTTTGTTTGGGCAGAGCGGAGCGAAGGCAATCTATCATTGTGTCTTTTGAATTACTCCCTCTTCAGAAGACTACATAGGAGATCTGTTTACGACTGGCCGTGTTTTAAAAATTATGCTTCCTTCATCAGCATTCCTAGAGACAATAGACAAAGCTTGAGACCTTTAATCTACCCTTTTATTTTTTTAGAGCTCTCTATCGATTTTTCTGTTTATATAGTCCTTGTACATATTTATTCTAATGCTAAATATCCAGGATTACAAAATAGTGCAGCCCTTTTCTCTAATGTACTGGATATTTTGCCTTGGTACTCATGCTTCCCTCATGATTTCATACTTTAATCATAATATTCTTTGACAGATTCAAAACTTTCAATATTTTCAGGTTATTATGGTTTCACAAACTTATGTAAGTTCAGCATTAGAGTATCCCCAAAGTTTTTCACACATTGTCTCAACCTTTCTACCAGCCATCTACTAAATATACTGGATGCTAAACAGCTGCTGATAGGACTATTATGAACATCTGCATCAGGTTTATTGCATCAGGTTTATTGGAAACGCTTCATGTAACTTGAGCTAAATAAAAATATAGTAGACCTAAATTCAACTCAAGCCTCGTACATGTGACTATCCCTTTATTATGATAAATGCATCATCTAAAGTGGCCTTGTTGTGCTGCTATATTCATAGCACCCACTTACCCAATGACACCCTATTATGACCCTCTCCCCTGAGGCTGGTGTCGTCAGTTCGTCACAAACATCCTCGTCACATACATAATTCATACAGTGTCCAACCAGCTGCCGCACTATTTCCCCACACGGAATAATACATTGTGATACAGCTGCACGGCGGTGGAGGTGCGATGCAGTTCAACCACCGTCATCCATCAGGGATTGGATGTCCTTCAACGTAACTGTGGAATAATAGAGTGTACAAGATTGACAGATTCTTAAGGGTGTGTTGGGGAAAGATCGAATACTATACATTATATTATGCATACATATGCTGTTAGAGGTTGCTTGTTGTTTTACGCATTTCATTGGCCAAGTAACCACATACATGTGAAGCTTTCCAATATAAAGTCAGGTGGTTAGTTACTCAAGTGAGTGTCCTGATAGATTAAAGAAAGTACAAAAAGAAAAGTTCTCTCATGGATGTGCAAAGAAACCATAATCGGCAGATAATAGATTGTGGTAAGCAAAATGCTGAGAAGATAATTATGTGTATATAAATTACATAATTTAATAACAACTATGAATATGATCATCATCTTCTGATTCAAATGTGTGTGATCCATACAGGGAATACGTCATTTTGTTTGCACCCCTTAGGTTACTTATGAATACCGGCTATGGTGAGCTAGTCAACCAGTAAACCAAGTAGACCAGACAGTCGCTCAGCCAACTAACCAGCCAACCAGCCAACCAGCCAATCAACAGTGAACCATCCAACCACACAGCCACCACCCTACCAACCAGCCAGCCACGCAGGCACAATGCAGCCAGCCACACCACCATGCGGGCACCATGCAACGAATCAGCGAGCCAGGCAGGCACCATGCAACCAACCACAACGCTATGCAGGCACCACGCACCCAACCAGCTAGTCACGAAGTCACCACGTAACCAATCACGGTCCATGCAGCCACCATACTATCAACCACCCAGCCACCCCGGAACCAACCACCCAGCCACCCAGCCACTCAACCACCACACAACCAACCATCCAGCTCACCAACCAACCAACCAGCTAGTCAGGCCAATCAACCAGGGAGGAACGCAGCCAACCAGATAGCGAACCAACTAACCAATCAGCAAGCCAACCAGCCAGTCAGGCCACCTAGCCAATCACCTAGTCAACCAACTGACCAAAGGAACAAGCCAACCTTCCTGTCTCATACTCCCACCCCCTTCTGCCCCATCCCTAGTGCTGTGCTGGCAGGAGGGGGTTGCTGGCCAGCTCTCACTTGGCCCTCTCTGTAAAACCTCATTAGGAGAGAGGACTTGGCCGTTCAGCACAGTGTACTTTAAAGACCCAGTCCTTTGTAATGAGCACTATGGCCAGAACCTTATGATGTGGGGAAATGGCTGGGTCCAATGAGCAGGATTGGTGGAATTAAGATGATTCATTCGGAAATTGTTGATCGATTACAATAGCATACTGAGTCTCAACATGTTTGACCATTATTATAATTTCAATTGTACGTACAGTTTTCTTTTACTGAGCACAGTGCACGATCTCTTGAGGTTTTTTTTCTAAGTATAGAAGTTACATTGCTGACTCTTCCCCTTTGATTCTATATTTTGAAACACTTTATATGTAAAATAGGGCAGCATTCCCTTTGAGTCCAAGGCTGGCATATTGATTTCATTGGATACACTCCTCTTTACCTGGCCTGGATTCCCTTTTACATAGCGGTAGTCTTAACACAAGGTTAAGGTATAATTATACATGTACCTTGATCTTGTTTTATTATATTGACAGATACTCCCCTCACCCTTATTTAAATGTGACAAATAGCTAACAAATTCTAAACATCACAAGAAATGCAGTGGAGCGCTTGTTTATATGCCTATTAAGATAAACACAAAGGAAATGATATACAGTAAATCATGCATGGTTCAGAAGGGTCAATTGGTAATTGACTTGATTAAGGTCTCTTTTCCATCAGCCAGTATTGGGGTAGGGAGGTATTGGGTATCTCTAAGGACATTGAACATTTTGCAAGTCATCCATGGTTATTCTATCAAAGGTATTACCAAATCTGATAACCAAATGTATTTTACAGTCATTGGTGAATCGGCTAAGAATTATCGGCTTCCACCAAACTCAATCGGCAGCGTCTTCTTCCAACTTAGAAAAGAAAATCGACCACTTTCATACTTGGGTTTGGTGGAAGGCAGATGCATTAAATTTTGTCCATAATTATGTGCATTTTGACTCAATCTGTTTATCTCGTACGTTATCAACGGTTGAAAATTTAATGTTTGGAATTGACATGTGCCCTTTAGGGCTTCCCTGCAACGGTGTTCCCCCTGCGCTCATAAAGTCACCTATGTTAAGAGCCATTGGACCTTCTTTTTCTCGAGATCAAGGTGACTTTATCAATAACAGATTAGTAGTATAGTCAAATAAAACCCACAAACTCGGAGATGGGTAAACTATTGCTCCAGGTCACAGAGTCATCTAAAAAAAACACCAGGTCTCTGGGCCACCAAAACTCTCTGCAGTTATGTTTTAAACAAGACAGCTGTCTTACAAGTGCTGTCTTCTCATCGCGCCTATCCCGCGTTTACGACCAGCAGGAATCAGCCTATGGTCCGCTTAGTGACTGCTGATGCCCCAAATACCCTCGTTACCCACGCGCGATCACTAAACCCAAATGTCGTCTGCTTTACGTTTAGGCGCGAAAACGAGCGTCACGTGATTTCCCGCGTTTCCACGCAACCATTTAGAGTGAGGCCGTGTCCGCTAGGTGGACTTGGGGGTTTGGTAAGGAGTTTGGGATGGTGCGTTGGGTACACCATTAGGGTGAGCGAAAATGGGTGCATTTTGTGAGTGACGAGGTATGATCCAGCCCATGGTGTCGGGTTTATTGCATGATAGGGGTCAGCAGCCAATGGCTTCCTCCTCTGCGTCTCCAGTCACTATGGACTCATGATATATGCAATGACTCTCTTTTCCTTTGTTTCTATTTTTACTATGTTTTATTCAAACAGGGATGTGAAGTGCAAATTAGTTTCGGCGGAGGCCGTAGTGATGGGTTCTATAACTTGTAGGAAAAGAGAGTTGTAGGTTCAGGAGTATTGGAATGGAAATTAAGATGGAAATAGGCGGCTTGTCAAACTGTCAAAGAGAAAAACTGGTACAAAGAGGTGCGAGATTGCGAGAGTTGGTGCATCAACTGCAACCATGCATAAGAGGGCGTATATAACTTTATTGAATAATGCCCTGTTTGATCAAAAAGGGTACCGAAGGATTTTACTCCCATAAGTGCAAACTCACTAAAATATCGCTTTCCTCTCCCCAAACCAGTGAGCCAGCCTGCCCTGTCAATTCCCATGCAGCAATCCGCTTTTTGCCCATAAGGAAATATTGATTTGGGGCTCAGACCTGTTTTGGGAAAATTCGGTGTTACATGTCAATCGCTTTTTGATGCTGATTAAATTATCCCCCAGCTTCTTTTTGGTGATTTAGTGATTTATGTGAAAATTGGGTGTAATAATGACTGGTGGAGAGGGAGTGGCTTCTTATGTGGCTTCCTTCGGGGATTGTAACTCTTCTTTAACCGTTAAGTGTAACATAGTGCTTCAATGTGCTATGCCGTGTGTGATAATGATGTATGAATGTAGCCCTGTCCAGTCTACTCATCAGGGCTACATGAATACAGATCCCCAAGGTTCATGCACGATTGGAAAGGTTTTATTCATGCATCATGGAGACTAATTGCATAGCATTGTGCAGCCCTTAAGCTGCTGAAATTGTCTGTATGTCAATCTCAATTCGCTCGGTGAGGTAATTCAATGTATCATTAGCTACACTAAAGCATATGATAACCACAATACAAAACTATAATAATTATGTTCTGTAGGTTAATATCTTCAGTCATTTGTAATACAGTTCTTCCAATTCTATTTCAATGTAGTTTGATCCACAGAGCCTGTAAAGTCGAATTGATTCCGGTCACAACAGTTGATAACGTTCCATAAAAGGAGACACAATCGCTCACTTGCCTTGGGAAATAAAGACTTATTTGTAAAGGTGTCCTCCGTCTAGTCAGTGCCATATTGGATCAACGGTTGTCAGGGCAACCAATGACACGGAGCACTTTGTTCCCAAACAGGGACAGATGACTACTTTTAGAGGTGGAATGTGATCCAACGGCTTTAAATGGCATTCACCAGCAGTGGAATTCCTTGTTTTACGCTTGATCCTTCATTTTATGGCTCGACTTTAGGGGGATCCATTCCTACGAAGTTGACAGAGCTTGCTTGGATTTCTTTTCAATGTGTCTTGATGTACACAATTCGGAATATTTTCATGTAGTTGTAGTGATTGAGTTGTAACTATCGGTTGTTGTTCTCTTCTGATTTTTAATACAGCAATAAAAACCCAATAAATGGGGTATTGTCTCCGGCACAGTTCCTATATAAATGACTACTGTATCGGTCTCGATATCTCAAACGCTACCCGGCCTCTAAAGACACCCTCATATATTGATATCAGATAAGACGTGGAATGGCGCATGCGCATATTGACACAAGGTCACATGGGTAATAAACATCCGGTCACATGACCTATTCATCACTGGGGTACCACCTAGGGGGACATTAAGCAACCTCGGCTATCAATATGGCGCATAGCGATGACTCCAGTGTTCACTCCTTCGTATAAACGCCGAAAGCGAAGCACATGAATATTGCATGTGTATATGGGCGGTGCCATCAAATATGGAGAGGTTTATGTAATGGAATGGGGCCTCTCCCAACAAATGCCTGAGGCCTTTTGGTGCCTTCTGCTAACGTTTCATGTTGCCCTCCCTCACTGCTTGGCATGTTATCATCATTATGAAGGAACAGTTTCTATTCACAATGTGACGATACAATGCAAGTCACCTTTAGCATTCTATAGGGTGACTGCGCCTTAAGAAATCCATGATGTTAGTGAAACATACATTGGTCTATTCAAGATGTAGATGCATGTTTCAGGCTGCCAGTGGGTGTTCATTTGAATCCGTCCATGCATTTCATGCATACCCCCTGATGTACTACATGTATGGGAAGTAGTATGCCGTGTGCACCGTTCAGCTGCACCGACATTTTTCAGTAGTCTGATGATATCAAACCCACTTTGAAAACCCTAGAACATACATGCCCCCTCTCTTCTAATTATATTTTACTCCATTGGGGATAAACAAAATTCGCTTAAATTATTTTGGTATTTCATAAATAGAACAAACATTTAAAACGTCATTTCTATCTATTGTTAGAGGCCCTTGGTGTGATAGAAAACCTCCAATGCCAGACCACTCACTTTACTGATACGTAATGCATTGTATTTATCATATCTGACATTTATAGCATATATATATTTGTGAAGTGCAATCTCTGGGTGGCACATATTTCGCTTTTGGCACCCACTCAATCGCTGTTCCAATCTTCCCCTGTCCGCAATGGAAACTTCTTTTACGACATTTAAGTCATAGTATACTTTCCTCCCTTCCTCTATACAAAATTCCAGGTTGAGGCAGAGATCCCTTCCACCATACTAAGCACCCATGTTGAGGCAGAGATGAGGTATGAGTGTCTGACAAGGGGAGGTGCTAATAGTGACGCCATCCTAGACACCAGATGACAAATTCTAGCCAATCAGGGAGCTTAGCGATTTATTGGAACAATCCATCTTCTGATGGGTGGGAATTGATGTGGGGTTCATGCAGCAGACCTGTCTGCTGTTGACAACTCCGTTAGATTAATCTGAATTCCTGGACATTCATTCTCAGTGAATCATCCCATTACTAATTTAAAGGAGATCTAGGCCCATCACTTTATCATTTGCAGCGACCTAAGTTCTCATGGTGTTGGGATTTACCATGGAGAGGAGTTGCGCCCTTGAACCGGAGCAAAGGATGACAGCAAACCGAACGAAACGCTTGGTTTTGGTCACCCCTCCTTATCCTAGCAAAACAAGGCCGACCTTGAACATAATTATCGAAACATATATATAAGCATGTGGAAAGTGACTGCTGTGCATAGGCGGAAGCCACCTGCTGCAAATAGACTGAAGCCTTCTTCTGCAAAGAGACACAAAGCCGTCTGGAGGAAACGACCGTTATAAAAGTCGTCTGCTGTCTGAGCAGGCGACATAGACGCAGGACGTAGTATTAATTCCTGGTTGGTACCCGGCATGTTGTCTCTTATTAGATCTGTGTCTACGGGCACCAGCCTAAATTGACGGAGGAAGACGAATGAAGGCCAGGATATATGATGACGTCACCAACTTCCGCCTGTCACGTGTAGTGTCCGAGATGTCCGCTAGGCAGGGACTGTGGCTGCGGCCGTCTGGCCTGTTTCCGTGCCGCCGCCATTTGTACGTGGGAAGGTCATAAGTCAGTTAAGATGGGTACCAGCAGAGGTTTATGATACAGGAAATAGGGCAATGTTCAGTGAAAGTCCTGCTTTTTCAGCCTATATATTTTTGAATTATTATAACATATACCTCAGTAAACAAAAAAAAGTTATACAACGTTATATAACGTTTCTCTTTGGCTCCTTATTATGTCAAAACGTTATTTAACGTTAAAAAACGTTATTTCACGTGAAATGACGTTTTTTTTGTTAGCTGGGATATGGCTAAGTCAGCCCTCATTGCCTGGGATAATAAAACATAGCAGGTCATCTGCAAGGAATACTGTCTGGTGCTGAGGGGCCACTATATATTATATATCATATATAAAGGCATATATTACATCTAAAAGGCTTCTATCGCACTCTATTGATTCCTCTAATGTTAATCATTTGCTGTAATTATCTGTCATCTTAGTGCTCTCGTGTTTTAGTTAGCAAATCAATGTCCTACTTTTATTTTTGCTGTCGTCGTTTGTCTAGAGGAAAGAAAAGTCATACTTTCCAATGTATATTGGATGATGAATTATTAAGAAAAGACATGTGCAATTAATTTTAGATAACATCATATTTTCGGAATCATCTATGGACTGAAATGCGATATCAATTAACTTTAAAGATATCAATTCTCCTTTATTTTGCAAAGTGTCAAGGTTTTATATTTGTTGTATGCATTTGTGTCTGAAATTTGAAAGAATAAAATCTATAAGTATAACAAAAAACCGTGTGTACGAGAAATAAATTGCCTCGAAAATAACCTGGTTGTTCATAATCAGCTCTCTCCGGGAATAGCTGCCCTGACGCATCTATGAAACATCATATATGGGAGGAAATTGAAACCATAAAGGCAGGGAGAGAGCTAATAATTTACCCTGGCAATCGCTACTCTGGGAAGAGGAAGTTGATTTTTTTCACCCTAGTGGCCATCCCTTCTATCTGGAATTACCAATGTTAGGGTCCATTTGGCCCACCTGCCTGGGTCTATCCCATATAAATCACCATATTATAGTGGCCCCAAGTGGATATAAAACACCCAACTCTCAATGGGTTGGGAGCCACTATATTGGCTCAAGCACGATACCCATGCTTTGACTTCCCAAATATATAGAATTACACGAAGTATACGGTTTCCCATATTTCTCAGCATATTCAATAAAGTGATACAGCTTGAATTCATCTGCATGTCTTTTCAAATGTTATAACAACATATCCAACATACCTGTCTTACATAGAAGTATGTCGATATTACACACTGTAAATAGTAAGTGTCAGTGCGCAGTAGAATTTGTTGGAGTTTTACCGTATCTACAATAGCTTTACAGTGTATTCTACCTTTTACCTACACTAAAATGTAAAAACCCCAGTATAGATTCATTTCTTGAAACTCAATGCAATTTTGTGCAATATATTGGCTTACCGCGTGGAAGGGGTTATATAAAACAAATATATTGGCTGACTTGATATTGGTTTTCGATAGCTATCCAGGACCCCATTTAAAACGATGTGTTTTTATTTTTTTACAGTTACCACCAAGGCCATGTAGTCTCCAATCAATTTGCATGAGTGACAAATACCTCTGAACTGAAGGTCCGAGATAACCAAACATGCCTTTTCACGTTGTGAAAGGTCGTGTTCCCAAAGCCAAAGATAGCTGAGGCCACGGGCCATTTCAACCAATGGCAGGCCAGATAAGACTCAAACGTTGGAGCCGCTCGCTCAGTATGCGCTGTGGTACCCCACCCACACTTATTTACAAACATGATCTGCCGGAAACCAGCACTTCCGGTGTCTGAAGGCGGCCATCTTTAACGAGTAAATATCTGTCGGAAGTGGAGTTCACGGTTCAATGGCACCTGTGGGACATCTTGGACGACCTTGGCTAAGGGGTTCATTATAGTATAGGCACTACTCCATACTACTCTACCCCCTGCAGCGGGGTGTTCGCCAATGGGGCTATATAGAGGTCGGGGTCGTCTTACAGGCCTGGCCAAAAGGTGCATAAAGAGGTTAGGGAAACAAGGGGAAGGGGGCGATAATGGAGGTAACAAAGGCCATAGGAAATGGGAAGAAATTTTCCACAGATAGGAAGCTGACATTCAATATGAGGTTGAACCTAAGTCTGACTAAAAATATAAAGGAAACATTAATGTAGTATTGGTAGATTTAACTGAATGAGATACATATATGTAGCTGCTAATTCATCCTGGGCATGATTTATTAAGAATGGATTGTAAACTGTCCTTCAGAAATCGGAACAGTACATTGCGCAATATTCAGCAGTTTAAGTAATTTACTTGGTCCAATAATATAAGTACAATGTATTGTCTAAGAAGCGCTGCTGTTATCATCCGCCTTTTTAATATTGTTACTTTGACAAAAAAAGGTCCAAAGATTGAGGGTAGGATTTTTCTTACTTTGAAAAAATCAGAAACTAGTCGTAAATTGTAACATCACCTGGTGACTCATGAGAATGATTTATCAACTCCTGCAGTAACTAAAGATATCAAGACGTTAAATGGCCGTTTCTTCGCATCAGACTATCATTCGATTTCAATCTACTGGTACATTGTATTCCCGATTGACCTCTGGCCAAATAGCAATAATAAAGCAGGTTCTGTAATCTTGTGATAATACAGTGGTCACATTCAGAAGTTAATGCCTGCTGCTAATGCCTGCACTAAAATTCCAAACCAGTTCTTAGTCAAACATTGTGTGTGTGGCTTTAACTAGTTTCAGATCTACACAACGGGGCATTAACTTCTAGGAGTAATCACCACTGGGCTAATGCATTGGAGTGTGCAGAGGCCCACTTATTCCTGCCAGGAAGTAACCAAAATAGGCAAGACCTTTGGTCAAACAATCAGTGTTTAATAATGATTATATAACAGCTGCTGCTTAATGTACCCTATGAGTGCCACTTATCGCCAATTTCAGCTTAACCGCTTAAAGGTGTAAAATAATTTGATCTTTTTTAAACAATTCATTCACTTGGCTTCTTTTGAGTATTGCAGTAATATTTTTGTCGAGCTGGTGTACATTTTTGGGCGTGTTGATGCAATCAGCACGCTGTTGTTGGGACTTTGTTTAATTGAATATGCATTTTACTATGGAGGGTGGTAATACTGGGGGGGGGGCAAGGACGACGAATATAAGAGATGGGGAGGACATTCAACCCTCTCCTTTTGGGTGGCGCGAACAAAAGGTGGAACTCAACAACCTATAATTTGGATGTATGATGAGACCCCAGCCCCTAATATAGAACTCTGATAATATACAATCACTGGAACGCGTATACATTAATAGAACCCGTCTCAGATCACCAGATTATGAGCACATATCTCCCCTTCCAAAGAGATGTGAAGCCAAGACCCACGATCTAATTAGACAGTGATTACCAGACGTCAGACCTTCTTTAGTTGACAGGACCACTGCTCTAACTAGCTACTCCTAGTCGCACACAGTAAGACCATCAATTGGCATTTATCAATATAGACAAGTCATGACGTCAGAGTTATTTCAATACATTGCTGGCATGAAGCCGAATCACGGGAGGCCGGTTTATTTTGATTGCCTCACAGAGGCGAGATAACTTATCTAATCACGTTCCCCTCCCCCACCTTAACAAGGGGTCACATCTGATCAGCCACTGATGATGTCTAAGGTGTGATTCAGAAATACGCTTTCTTGTCTCAAATTCAATTCATCAAATAAAAGTGGCAGATATATTTCATGGCTTTCTGTTCTGCTATTCAATTTCATAATGATTGAGAATGATCAGAATAAAAATAGGATGCAAACATTGTACTTTCAGCAAATGAGATGGTATTGGTAAATTACATGTGCATGTAAGTTTACTCACCAAATCTCACGCATATTGCACATGCAATCACACCTTGGCTATACCACTACTGGTTCAATTCTGAAAGCACAGGTCTCAATTGGAGTGACTTCATGATTTATCATATTCATAATCATGTTCAGTCACATCTACTAATTTCTAACTCTCTGATCTCTTCACCAAATACCAGCTTTCACCCACATCTGGTCAATACACCGATAACCTTTATTCCTCAGGGCTTAGTCAGTAATGGCTATTTGCTAGGGAGACTTGTCAGAATGACGAACTGATATTCAAAAATGACTGAGGCAAAACTAAATATGACTAAATGCCTAACTCAAAGAAACTTCATAAAAAGGGAGAAGACTAATGTGGGTCAATCAGTACTGACCAATATTAACTAACCAAGGTGACTGAGATTTTAGCTAGTACTGACTTAGATCAGAATATCAGTGTAGATCGGCCAGAGGCACTATATACCTACTGTACACATAACACAGTGGCAGCCACCAGTGAGGCTGTCCTCAGGCCCTGCCCCATTCACACAGCAGGTCCTCCAGTGTAGACAGGGTTGACACAGTGTCCTCCAGCCTCATCCCTTATTCACACCAGCCAACACCTGTTTATATGCCTGCCTCCACGCGGCGTTATCCACCATAAATCCCCAGGATGGCCGGCCGGGCACGGGCAGGGGCCTGACAGGTGGGTGTGGCTGAGAGCATCAGTCAGCCCCTGGATGCTACCACAACCTATACCTACAGGAGGAAGGGCATCTATCTATAGAGGTGTGGGCCTCAGAGGGAGAAGGTCCCCAGAGTGCTTTTATGTGTTGCTAAGGCCCATCCTTCAAGAAGAGCTTCAAGATGAGGACTGCTGGTCCTTGACTTGATGCTTTATTAACCTTTAAGCAGCATTATATGGTCCTATGAATTGGGCTAAAATAGGTAATCACGTGAATTTACAATGGTAAATCACCTCATATATAAGCAAGCCTAGTATACCGGTAGTTGAAAATAAGTCTCATTTGTAAACATGGCTTGGGTTGTGCAACGTCCTCTGTGGCCGACTGATCATGAATGATTGCATACAGCAAGCCCCCCCCCTATACACGAGTGGATAAAAATCAGAAATATAACATGTTTCCATTATAATTTCTTTTACTAAGCTAACAGACGATACAAGCAAGATCATACCCTTGAATCTAGCAAGGAGCTACCTTGGTTAAACAGTTAATAACTTTTAGTAGTAAAGGATTATCATGCAGAGACAGAACTTAATTCAGATGTTAATACCATGTCTCCAATAAAACCTAGTGAAGTGTTGACCAGGTAGTAGCTAAGTGTTTACAAGGTGATCAAGTTGTATTAAGACGGTTAGTGTTCAGCTCCTTGCTCCCCACCCATTAACCTGATCCCTCCTGTAAACAACCCCCACACCCCCACATGCAGCGATAATCCCCCACCCAGGCACTAATCCCATGCATGGCTTAACCCAGCAGGAAGAGTGCCTTTGTCTTCCCTCTCCCCTTTCCCCTCAGCCCCACCCACTGGGAGGAGTTAAACCCCCACTTATCCTATATATAGGGCTGAGTACCTGTCGGGGCTCCACTCCGATTGTTGCTGCAGGGGTACCGAGATGTCGGCTATTTTAGAACTGTTAGAAGCACAATAATAATCCTCTATTATTTTAATATCAGATAATTTTAGACAAAGTATGATGATATATCATTTCCCTAGTGTAAATGCTGTTCGAACAGAATTTAATGTAATGTGGACAATTTATCTCTGATACAGTTCTAAAATACAGCCAGGTAAAGGACGTCCCCAACACCTGGGACAGACCAAATTGATCATCTGGATTTATTACATATTTTCTTACATTTCTTACCCCTTTCTCTTTTTATCACAAAACAGGTTTAAGGATGGGCATGGGCGAGATGGACCAAGAGAGATGTACTGCACTGCCTTAATTTTTTTTGTTACCTATTGCACGTCGGTATGTATACAGTGTAGAAGAAGAAATTCATTTCAAACTTGTGTTTTTATATTTTCCAACAAAGACATGGTTCAGTAGTATTATTAATGAAAGAGCCCTTTTATGTAAGTATTAAGTAGAAAAGATGTGCCAGGTGTGTCAGAGGTCTTGTTCCCAAAGAGTCCTGCCCTGTCTGCCGGTCCTTTCGGACAGCAACTCACAATTCCTAAAGTGGAGGGTCACAAGGTGCTGAAGATGAAGCTTGCTTTACCAGTGTACACACAAGGCTTTGCACGCACAGGGCTTGATACCTTCAGACCTAAATCTGACAGTGACCCTCTGTATATTCAACATGGTTGTACAGAATATATTTCTGATTGTCTGTACATCAAACTTACCAAACTATCAGATATAGGTATAAAGCGGAGGATAGGAATATCATAATGATTGCCATTGCTCAGGAGTGGTTCAAAGTGTAGCATATAAGCCTATTAAATCACAGTTCATTCAAATATTATCAATACTTGACATGTCGTAGCATCGTAACTATCAACTATTGTTTAAAATTATTGTGCAGTTGTTCATACAGTTTTGTTTGTATATTTTTATGTCAATGTTGGAGGATTAGGGCGAAATAAAGAGGCTATCTGCATAGCATTTCGACTTTGTGCAGCACATTCTACTGAGTATATAAAAATAGCCATGTCGATGTGCCTTATTCTCTACTGCTTTATCAGCATTTCTCTCCAACCCCCGCCTCACCCCCACATTCCTATTTCTGTCGACATCCACGAAAGGGAAATCTGTCGAGGATTCATTTTGTCACTGAAAGATGGCATCGTCCAAGGGCAGTGAGTTGTAAGTGAATTAACCCCAGAGGTTAATCTCAGCACCTTCTTAGAAGTGGTCAGAGCGTACACGTAAAAGGATGTGTCAAAGTTACCAAGGGTCAAGGTTGAATGTCACTGCTAGGTGGTGCCTCTGTCTGCTAGAGAAATGCCATCTGCACCGCATTTATAGAATATCCCCCACTATTTGCTGTCTATAATCCATAGAAAAGTGACACGATAAACCTCCAGGGGTCTATCGACCCTTAGAGTTGCTTCTCCCTCTCCCTCAACCCCTTCCTTCAGTCCTGTACCTCTGATCCACAGACTTCAGGCAGGGTGAACTTGCATCACATGCCTGCCAAAGTTTCTAAGGCATCGACATTTTGGCGGGAGAATCCATGAAATGAATTGCTGCTGTGAGCAGCGCTCTGTAGGCAGGGATAGAGGAGCTTATCTTGAAGCCTCCATTTATTTCTTATCGATCTTAGAGATGTCTCCAGCAGACAATCGGAAAGAGAATGATTCGCCAGCAAGAATGGACTGAAATTGAGTGATAATAAACAGCAGTTGGTACATGGCCAATGGGCCATAAACAAGTGACTGGTGACAGAGAGGAGCTTGAAATCCTCCAGAAAGGCTTAAATCCTACCTTGTGGGTGTTTAATTGTTAAAGTGAGTCCAAATGGATGAGCCTATCAATATTGATTATTGCCATCAAGAAACCAGCTCTGTTTACATTATTGATTGTGCAAAAGTCTATAAAGTAGGTTGTTTTAAAAATACATCGACTGAAACAGTTTCATGGAAAACTCCTTTCAAAAGTACAACATAAATACAAACATTTCAATAATTAATTTGGCAGCTTGCATAAACATGTCCCTGTTTATTTGTTGAAGTACCGGTAGTAGGAAAGCAACCTTGCTGATGATTTGGGAGATTGGCAAAATAATAGCCAATGCTATACTATCAATGAAACACTGCGGTACGACCTAGGAATCTCTCTAATTTATGGTTGCTGTAGATATAGTGTTTATGCATAATTAGGGATGATCCACACAGAAAATGATTATAAAAATATAGTGAGTTACTGTCGCCAAAACTACTGCTTATTTTCAAAACTTTGCGAAATAGAACAGCTCTGTTGACATTCTAGACCCACCAGTCTTACCTGGCCTTATCATACTCCCAATAACCAGTTGTTGTTGAATATTTTATATGGCATCTTGTTACATGGGGACCTTTTCATTGTATAGCCAAAGGAAGAGACACAAAAATATGTGCCATATAGTATAGATTACTACTGATCTATGATCAGTGTTCAAATATGTCCATCACAAGAAATGTCTTGTTGTACTAGAGCACTCAGGCTTTTAACTTTTTGATAAAGTCTTTGTAGTGGAGTCGTTGAACTTCAGCGGGGGGCTCGTCCCACAGTGGGACCCCTCGGTAAATGGGACTTCTGTCGAAGATCGTGTTCTTGGATCTTGGAACCTTCAGCTGAGTCCCTGATTTCATTTTAAAACTGAGGGCTTCATACAAGATGGGAATGGTGATTTTAAGGGAGTGGTCATTAACAATAGGGAGAGGGGGTTTCATGGAAATCCTTCTTGTGGATTCTCAAGAGGGGTTATTATGATTTTGTCCCACCCACTGTTGTTTCTATTTTACCTTGACATTATTTATTATTAAAGCCCTAGCTTGTAAACATAAGTGCAATTACAAATTATATAAATTAATGGCACTCCAATAATTATTGTGCTCGGAATTGAATATCAGGAAACAGTCAGAATGAACTTATCTCTATTCAACTAGACTATTGCAAAGCATCCTTCTCTATTTGTAATGAAGGCAGGAGGTAGAGACACAGTAATGGTGGTTTATTTGACTGTTAGATGTGGTGTGGACGATGTGGGCTGTCGCCTGTAAGATGCTGAAAGTACTCTGTTATTGCCCCATACGGCTAATATGTTGTCTGACTTTTGGTCCTCACTAGATGACAAGAAGACACGAAAATGGGCCAAATGTTATCTGCTGTACGAGCGGAAACAACCATTATTTCAGTGCAAATGTTAGGATGCAGTTGTCTACTACTTTTATTGCTATCACTCTCCAGGAGAGTCTGCTTGTGTCTGGTTCTTTTTGTTTTACATCCCTTCTCTGTAGAATATGTCCTTGTTTTAGAAAGCTCAAATAGATGTAAAGAGGAAAGCAAAGTAACAATATGGCGTGCTCTGGACCACTTTTCCTATTAGTAAAACCAATAACACTGGTTTGCCCTATACCTATATCAGTGATCGCCCATCGCAGAGCACATGTTTCAGCGCTGGCTCGTTCTGGGGGATCATAATAGGTTATATGGAGAGCTATTTTGCTGACATCATCAATCACCCCCTCCCTCTGGACGCTGGTTGTGCCATGCAGCCCGAACGGGGTCGCCCCAAATTCACATATGCCCCACTCACATAATACAGTTCCTACTTTGCAATAAAAAATCCTTGTTTCATATTCACAATCAATAATCCTGTCCTTTTTTGTTTGGAACTGAATTAGTTTTATTCCCTTACAACACCGTCACCTTCCTACTTGTCCTATGTCAATATTATGTCAAGAAATTACACCTGCCTGCATGCTTGCTCCCCTCCCTATTCCTCCATATTGTCTCACTGCACTGTCAGAAGTTAGTGTAGCTGCACCCTTAGTTTGACTTTTAAATATTTTCATTTGGCACATGTAATATCGGTGGAGAGTAGCAGACCATATCCAGTGAAAATCATGGAGAAGTGATGAAAATCTGTGGGAGGAGGAAAGATCTGGAAAGCTGAATGAGGGAATGGGGACACTTCAGGGCAGGTAAGGGATTGCCATTGGTTGAGGCGGAGAGAGCTTGGTGGAAAGTAGGAACTTATGATTGTCATTTTGGAATGATTTGAATTTTCCTGGTATTTATTTCAGATGGAATTTTGCAAAACACTTAAGATTCGAAGATGACTCAAAAATGAATATGCGTCATGGGCACTTATTATCTTCTGTATGACGACCAAAGAGCTATATCGCTTTCTTATACTCACTTATTTATAATCACTTCAGTTGGAATTTGAATATATTTATTTGGATGAAAAGTCTTGCAAATACATGGATGTTCTTCAACGATTAGCCAATAGGGCACCTCCTTATAGAGAAGATGTGACAGGAAAGGTTACAATCACGAGTCTCTCATAAAATTAATCAGTTGACAGCATCATTTTCCACCATAAGTCCATCTTATCTTGATATCTTGAATTACAGGCTTTCACAGCAAACCAGCGACCAGAGGCAATCATATGAAGGTATACTGATGAATATCCCCATCCGAAAGGCCAAATTTCTTCTTTTGGAAATGCCAAGATTTCCAGCGGAACATTTGTACTCCAATCAAATGAAATGACCTGTGTTGGGGACCCAGATAATTATTAGTTTTTAGGCAGGGATATTTGAAATGTAAAAATAGGTTCACACCAGGAAAATCTTTTTTCGCCTTGTGAATGAGGTCTACTTGCTTAAAGAAATGTCATGCTATCATGACAAACACTATTTTGCCCAGCAAGGGACACCATTAAGACAATTACATGTATTACTTTTTAAGGTTGCCAATCAGCAATTACTTTAACAATTATTCACTACTGACATGAAACCTCAATGTTTCCAAGTGAGAATGCTTACAATTTTGTAAACAAAAATATGCAGGACATATGCATGTGGAACCAATGTGACCCGTTGTATTGATATTATATTTTCAACATTTATCCTACTTACGACCTTGGTTTAACGATTTCTATTTGGCTAACAGGTGTCCAACAAGATTTCATTCCTTACTGATGCATAAGAGGGTTAAAAGGATTGCATTTGGAGATAGATGTACCACCTTATCATCTGTCTGGAAGGTTTATCTGGCAGACAGTAACACACTCCTTTTTAGAAAACTTTCTGTCCTTCCCCATTTAGCTAAACTACCGTTAATAGATTACTACTGCAGTCGATCAGATATCAACAAACTGGGTTCAGCTTCGGTTTAGAGCAACAAATATTTATTTCTGAACCCTGCTTACAGTCAGCTAATACATGTCGTTCGGGAGCATGACGTCTCGACAGGATGACATGTGCAAGAGTGGTTCGGTACAGGTTCGGGATGCGTGTGGGGCTGGTTAGGGACAGGTTCGGGGACTTGTTCACGACTAGTGCTGGATGTAACTCAGAGGATCCAAACCAGGAGTCGAACTACGTGAATCAAAGGGGAACTGGACTGGTCTCACAAGGAGGGTGTGGCCGGAGTCCTCCATGTAGGGCAGTGGTTAGGCATAGCCCAGGTAGGGACGAGGAGTAGGGAGAATGCGAGGTGTCAGTGGTCAAGCTGGGCTTGGACCATAGACTGGACGTCGACCAGGTGGAATGGGCCGCCTTATATAGTATGGTAGGGGACCAGGGCTGACACCTGGGGACGAGATCTGGTACCAACGGTGAGTAGGAAAGAGCTACCTAGAACCCCATAATTATGAAATGGAGGGTACAGGTAACCTCTGGACCACCACGTGGGAGACGGAACAGGACTCCCAGGTTCCGGCTGATTCAACACCTGGCCACATGGAAGGATAGGGTCGGGACAACTGGGCCCTAACTGGGTGGAATGTGGCGTTAGCCACCCAAGTGACCCGAATCGGACCCGTAGTGTGTAAGATAGTAAACCCATACACTACTAAGTTATGGCTAAACATAACACTGTAAAATCAGTCCTATTCTGTTCAAGCAATTGTTGAATATTTCTTTCCAGTATTAACTGCATATTTTGTATCATTAAAATCCCATAATAGCCTTATGTCTTTTTTATGAGGATAGATCAGTCTATAGATTCCCTTTACAGAATCCATTTATACAATTCTAATAGAGGAAGTTCAAAAAGAGGGTAGTTGATAATAATTTAGTATGTCATTTATCACTTACACGCAATTTATCTATTGTGGTTAGCATTTATATAAGATTTACGGTGCCAATGTACATTGCTGCCCTGTCTCAACAACTAGAACTCTGTGGTTGAGGTTTGCTGAATTTAAATCTAAGAATTGACAGTTTTGTTAAAGTTTCAAGTGAGGCAACAATGTTGATCAACCATCTATATTCACAATATAATCGCATAGCGGTTTCTAAATGGGGACAAATGCATTTATGATAAGTTGCTTACTATTGAAACCTAACTGGTATTGGAATAACACACGCACAGCTTGTAAACGAAACCATACCCGTCGATCAGAATAGTTAGGGGACGATTCAGTTATCTGTCTAGAAAGGAAACATGCCTCATATTCAGATCCCACAGACCATAGTGCAACCTACGAACAAGGAATCTTGAGTGGAAGTAGTGTCAATTCCTTAGAATAAGCGTGAGCCTCCCCACAGTATTGGACTGTTTAGGCCAAAGAGAGTTGTGTTTCAGGTTCAGCCTACATATTCAAATGTATTACCCTACCTCAATCTCTCTCTCAAATCTAAACAGCAAAAAATCATTTCCTTTTTTAATTTTTAATTTTAGGTGATTGACTATTGTATTATTGTGTCAGTAAAGAATGCATAGAATGGTGATGTAAATCACCCAAAAGAAAATACAACAATACTAAATGTGGTTACAGTTTCATATTTATTCCGAGGGACCGAACTTAATTGTTACACAGCTGGAGAGAGACTCAGTTATGGATTCATAGAAATTTGCTGTGGACAACATAGATAACATATCTTAAAGTAAATCCCCCCTTCGCTACTTAGGTTTTCTTGTTCAATGCAAACTAAAGCACAGCATTCCCTTAGGCCTAATCAAGTGTTAATAATAATCCATCGGATTTGAAATGCCTTTATAGAGTTGACTAATGATCATAACCAGATCACATCCATGCATCATGAGCAGAATCAGAAAAGATGAGCTGAGAAATAATATGAATAATGCAGAAACAGACGTCAGAGATAATCGTATCAGGGACCTAATCCACAATGCTCACAATTCTAGGTCAGAGTAGTGGGTGATTTTATTTATCGATCAGGTAATTTTAGAGCCCCTAAGTGTCATTTGTGATCCGGGAGCCACTACCTATAAGTAGCTTCGTTAATTAAGAAGGTGGAGGAGCTCCTACCAATGAGCAGTCAGAGATAAGCATAAGGTGCCCTGACCTTTGGTAATAAGGATGTATAGACGACTGATAAAGGGTGTGGTCTCCAGTGTGTGGGCTTAAAAGGATGTTATCTAGTCTCTTTTCTTTACTATATAACCATTACTTTTTTCCTGTGGCTTAGTGCATCAGTACGTCTTTACTATGCCAAAAGAAAGGACATTCTTGGTTAATTGATGTCCTTTTTTTTTTACAATGGGTTACTTAAAATACTATAATATCTATGGCAATCTTATTTTTAATCTTAAATGAAGTACATTAAGGATCATCTGGTGATGTCCATGCTAGACAATTTCATTATTAGAATCATAATATGAATCCCCTACCAGTTATAATACCCTTGGCAATTACTGGTACTGTTTTAATAGGATATCATGCTTTCATTGCAGTACATTTCACCAGAGGACACTTCGTAGGGTGTTGGCCTGCAAATGAGCACAGTTTTCTAGAAGGAAAAAAACCTTAATACTGGGAGCTACCTTTAGTATATATATGTGAAGCCCTGGAGCATATGAAGCATGTGAATTGTTGGCAACTGCCTTCCTGTCTGCATGAGACAAGGCAGATTGCAGCAGTGTGTAGATGGTTGATTGATGATATTAGCGAAATAGTCCACATATAGCCAATTATGATCGAACAGTACCACCCATGACATAGGTCAATGCTGAAACATGTTAAAGGCGATTGGTGATCACTGATACATATATGTTGCCGTTTCTGCAAAAAAAAGCACCTTAGTGCAGGGTGCTGTAAGGTCCCTTTTCCCAGTACATGTCACATATAGTGGAAACACAGTGTTATTCCTTTTGCTAATTGAATATGTAACAACTGCTATGTAAGATACTATTATATTTCTTTTGTTTGTTGTGCTCACATCACAGTCAGTAATTTAAACAGTATTAGCCCCCCCCCCACATAAAGATGGAATCTAAGTCTTGATAGAGTTCAACCTCTTCTAGCTCTGTCACCAGTGATGCCACATCAAGAGTGTATCAACTGCTGTATATCATCACTCAATGACAGTTCATTGATTCTTGCTCGTGAATAATTACTTGTCCAATTGTCTGCTGAAGCCATCTTCAAGGAGGATCAATAAGAAAAACAATGGAGGCTTTAAGCTACATGCTTATATCGTTTTCTACGATGAGCAGCAGTACAGTCTCAGTTCATGGATAAACTTACCAAAATGATGATGCTTTTGACATGTTCGTTGGTTAATATGCCCCGTCTAAAGAGTCTGTGGACCAACGGTACGTGAATAAAGGAAGAGGTTGCCCAGGCAAATCTAAGGGTTGCTAGACCCATGTAGGCAGATCGCATCATATTTCTATGATTGAGAGAGGCAAGCAGTGGCTGGACCTACTCCAGATGGCATTTCTCTATCAGTCAGGGCCTCAGCTAGCGGGGACATTGAACCACAGGGGGCTTGAACCGAGGTAACTTTGACACATCCTTGTGCGCACAATCTAACGACATCCAGCTGGGAATGGGTTTCGTAAGGAGCTGAGATTAACCTCTAGGGTTAATGCACTTATAATCCTCCACCTTAGGACCACTCAAGGGCTGCAACATCCCTTCAGCAACAAATGAATCCTTGACAGATTTCCCATTAGAATGATGTCAACAGAAATAGGAAAGGGGATAAAAATACCGAAAAGCAGTGGAGAAGATGTTGCTTTGACATGACCATTTGAAATCATATAGAATGTGCTGCACAAAGGCAAAGTGCCATGTAGAAAATTGTGTTATTGGATGGGGGTTCCCTAGCAGATCAGTTATAGCTACTTGTATCGAACAGCAGCGTAGCACTGCCTTTATGCGGAGACTGCAGACAGAGTGACGTTTTCAATGTCAAATTAGTTATGGCCACACAAATCTTGTACTAGTAGTAGTCTCAAGTAGACTACAGAAAGTTCAGCTATAGTAAAGCTCCAATTGACCAAGTTTACATAAAATCTGTACGCACCAATAATGCTCATTAAAACACTGTGGACAGTAGCCTGTATTGGAGATGTAGTATTACGTCTGAAATTCAGGACAGCGTCTAGCGCAACTAATCGAGTATGGTAATATATATTATACAGCTGTCTGTCTATATGTTTAGACCTTTTTAAGTTGATAGTGGGTTAAATAGTGCAAGTAAACCCTTGTAGGTTTGGTTACTTGACAAGACATACTATGCATCGTATGTACACAATCTGTACACGACTACCATTAAATATTATTTTATTGAGTTTTCTAGCTATTTTGGCATACCCCCTTTCAGTTTCACCCTCAACCCAACGGAGAGCATTCTGGGCCACACGCTTTGTCACGCAAAGTATTCTGGGACAGGTGCCTAGTCACGCATGGAATTATGGGGGCAGGGCTGATCCTCCTGTAGGCCACATTTCTTCTCCTCCTGTTGCTGACAGCGACTAAGAGACATCCTACTTTGGCAGAGAGGCGGCACGCTTGTCTGTCTGGGACTATTTCTAGATACATTTATGGTTTAATAGCGTGCACCAGTTGCATCCGGGATTCTCGTACATATATGGATTATGTGATCCAGTGTCTTCTATCTGCACTCTCTCTAAAGGTGGGTGTGTTTTTGTTGGAATTATTGGCATTATGTCCTCTGTAATATGACTCACGTAGATTACTATGCTATCTTTGGAAATTCGATTTGGATAAGAAAGAAAGTTTCCTATTTTAAGATCGTTGATTTCTATCTGATAACATGTAGAGTACTTCGGGGATACAATATTATTATTATTATCATTATCATTATTACTTTTTCCTATTACAAGAACAAAAGTAGGATACTACAATGTGCATATTGGGTAATGAATTTGTTTAATTACTAAGGGTATTCATGCATGGACCCTGTTCCAGAAATATACATTTTGCACCATAGTGAAATATAAATGATATGAATCCACATTTTCTTTAAACAGATGACACTGCTACAATACCTTGCTCAGTTTGAATTTCCTGGTTCTTAACAGAGTGTACTGACTCACCCATCAGGTAATAAATACCAATCTAATCTTAAACTCAAATGAAATGAGCATTTCATTTTCGCACTTCTCCTTGCATTTAACTAAGGCTAAGAACACCTATGTCCATTCCTGCTTGATGGTGTCTTCCCACGTCTAACCCTACCCATAGGGGTAACTTATCCTCTCAACACACGTACAACGACTCACTCACGGGGAGCTGCTCTCCTTAATAAAAGAGCACCTAACAGCCTCTGTCCGCACTCGGCCAGAGAAAGGGTGGGCAGAATACAGAATAGTAAGGACTTTCAGTGGGGATAACGGCTAACAGTGGGGGTATAATGGCTAAAGGGCTAAAGTGGGCACTGCAAGAACCGTTTGACTTCCAAATGGAGTTGTAAATACTGTACAGCAATACTTATAACCATCGGTATAGTATTCATTTAAATGTTAATTACTATAGCTTATAATTATGTATGCCCTATGTATCATATTAATTTGTTATATAGTCCTATTGTGTACAAAAATAACATATTATTGTTGACAGTCAAAAATGGATTCCATACTTACTGACAAATACTAAAGCGTTTACAGAGCACGCACTTGCCTCAGGTATAGTGTATCGTATATCTATATCAAACTAATTCGTTCTTTGAGTTCAATAAAGTTGTGTCTTTGCTCGAAATAAAGTGCAGCTGTACGATGGCTTGTTTTATTGGTTATTAATAACAGAGACATCCTTGTTGAGCTCACACGATCCCTAAACCTGTACACTGAGATGAACTAATTATAGCTTATGTTTAAAAGAATTAACACGGTGCGCGTTACATTTAAAAAAATACAAAATCACCATGCACATTCATCATTGTGGCTAATCTATCGAGGAATTATAAAATCAATGTTGTCAAAATAAATTCTCTTTTCCTCGACCAGCACACCATGGGTAGGAGTGGTATGAGCTGCTCGCCCATCCTGAGCTACTTACCATCCTCCAGGGTGATCAATACCTTGAGCTGCTCACTCTAAGGTCAGGACATCTGATTAATTCGGCTGATGTCTGAACCCTGAGCTACCCACAGCTGAGTTAGACTGGGGCCTGTGGAGCTGCTCCTCTCACCTCCTATATCTAAAAATAGCCCCTAGACGGTGGTAGTTAACCAGAAGCAACACTGTTCATCTTATCTAAGTGTGTCTGTAGAGGTGCAGATATTTCCGTATAGAAAGTCGATATGAAATCTTAGGTTCAATAGTTCTGTACTCACATGTTGATGTTCCAAGTACAAACCAACATTATTAATATATTTATCAGTTTGTGTTAGTTTTGGTCCACAGTGTCCGAAGAAAAACCAGTATGTAACTTGTAAGCAAGCTAACTGTGAGTTAGCAGTCTATCCTCATTTGGTATACGACCTCTGATTAGAGCCTGAAGGTGTTATTTTCCTATCATCATATCAATAAGGAAATAATAATCTTGAACACTATGCTGAATAGACGAGGAGTCGGCGTTCCAGAAAAAGCCATATTCTGATAGTTTAACATTCCGAGAATTAATCATCTAAAGTTGCAACATGATTTCTTATGTTCTAGCCTACAGTGTTTTTGGATATATTTCTATTAATATCTCGTACAGGCACAAAGTCCCATCGTAAACGTCATTTCTAAAGCAGAGTAATTCATTATTGCACATAATACGTTACTTCGATGCTAAGGTTCATAGGTCTTTTTTTTAAAGAAGAGATAATGCATCAAAAATAGTTTCTCATTTTGTTAGGGAGGCCGACACTAATAATATTCTACCAATATATATAACCCCCCACGCTCCAGTCAATGTGATCCCATGCGATCCAAGCGAATCAATGCCCTCTGTGATGGAGTGAATGAACCAGTCTTTGCCGGATGCTGAGGTGCGTGTCGGCTGGCGCCATCTTGAACCAACAGCCAACAATATGGCCGACATCCAGACCACTTCCGGTCCCCAGGGGGAGCCACCTCCGTGAGCAGGACCACGTGACCCGCCGCCATGACTTTGTTCTGCCATCACTCTCCAGAGGGCGCCACTTCAAACAAGTGGATCGTTCCCTCCGGCGGGGGACTTTAGACATTGGGTCCTTCTTGGGGGAGCTATAATAATATTGGTTGTATTATGATTCATATGAAAAGTGTGAGCGAATTCATCAGCTTCTGGGTTTATCGTCTAAGACTGTTTCTTATGCAGTATGTGCACTGGGTGATTAGTTATAGTATTCACGCAATATATCGAAGCAATATTGCTTTGCAAATCTTGATGAATAACCCAAATCAATAAGACTTGCAGTTGGTATGCCTCTCGACTGCCCCTCCCCTATCTATTTATTTGCTGCACTCCATACTTTGATGGAATTGTTGCGAAATAAAGTTGCTAGGCTAAAATCGCTTTTTTCTTATCCGAAATTTACCTACACTGCCTACGTCTTTTCCTCGCAGCCACACCCATTATATGCTGCTTCCTAACTGGGATGGCTATTCAGCTATTAAACTTACTGGTGTGTTTCTTATTACTCTTTAAGTCGCTGGAAATAAAGATTCCCCTTCCCATTAAACAGTCAGCTTCATGAGAGGGGTTTTAATCAACACGGGACAACCCTTCACCGATACCACGCCCTCCTGCTCTCCTGCCTGGTGGTGGGACGTACTCGGCCCTAACGGGGTCTGTGCTGAGTGGGATTCACGTTTTCTTATGGCCAGTTTTCTCCCTATTGTGCAGCATGTATACGTCATACGACAGTCATGTGCATCTCTGAAGGCAAAGAACCCATTACACTTGAGATGCATACCAATTTGAATATCCATAATATGAATATAGCACGTGTAGTGAGATTAACTAATCCTGAATGCATTAAAAAGCCTAAAAATCAAGGGCCCCTCTCCTGTTTTGGATGGAAATCCGGATGGAAATGCATGTGTTTTAGTGTTGTTGTTTTTGAAGTATAGGGATGATATGAAGAGACGTGATGGAGATATATTAAATACTACTATATCGTCCCCCTCCCCCTCCTCCCCCCCCCCCCGCTTTCAAAATCCTTGATCCACTCCTGCCGGAAATGGTACCCGCTTACCCGCCGGCTTCCCAGTAAACACAGTTACGTTAATTTACGTTCAAATGACGTTATTTCTAAGTGTAAATAACGTAACTTTTCTACGTGAAATAACGTTCTAATGTAAGGGTTATTTTAAGTATTTGAACGTATTTGAACGTAAACTAACGTTCAACACACGTTCTGTAAACGTTCATACAGGTTTATTTAGGTAATTTACCTAAAATAACCTAAAAGAAATTTACCTAAAATAATATCCGACGACCTATTTTAAATCGGCTGATATTTCAAAGTTGAATAAAAAATGGTCATCTTACCCAACCCATATTGACTTTAGATTACAGTACTAGTATAGAGGGAATTTATTTCTGCCTTTTGGGACCTGCTGGGATGGAACACCTAACCTTCTGATTTGAAGGCAGACGTGGTAACCACCATACTATAGACTCTGGTGTCAATATGTGGAGCTGGTGAGGTAGTGGTTTATACATATGATGGCCTATATCTGCGTTTATATGATAGGGACCTTTAGCAAACCCAGCTTAGCTCATTAAACGCAGACATATCCTATCCTTTCAGCATAAGGGACCTTTAGCAAACCCGACGTAGGTCATTTAACGCAGACGTATCCTATCCTTTCAGCACTGCTACGTCTGCGTTTTATGAGCTTTTACGTGGTTGCTGAAGGTCCCTATCGCTATGTCTGTGTTTAATTAGCTTTTACGTGGTTGCTAAAGGTCCATATTATGTAGCCATTAGGGACCTTTAGCAAACCCGACGTAGCTCATTTGATCAGGAGGTAGGCTATCATATGCCTTCAGCACTACTACGTCTGCGTTTAATGAGCTTTAACGTGGTTGCTAAAGGTCCCTAATTAAACAAGGAGGTTTTCTAGCTTATTCTCCATCCTATATAGACTGACAGGTTATAATGTACATTATAACGATGGATCAATGATATTTCTGTGATTGATCTAATTCAGGGATTGGCCTGGGATTCGAACCACTGATATCCTGTATATCTCTCGTCTTCTATACACAGGCTGTGTATAAGATTTCTCTTTTGAGATTAATATATTCCACAGCTGTGTGGTATAGTGGGTAGGGCTTAGGACTGTGGACTGGAAGGTCATGAGTTCAATCCCAGAAGGGGAAACTAGTTTCTAAAGGCACCTCTTCAAACTTTTGTGACAGTACCCTGGAAACAAATTCACGTGAATTCCCTCTGAATAACACGGGTTGAACTGGGGTCAGTCCCGGGATTAACCCGGGTTGTATTCCCGTTATATCACGGGATTCTGTGAGCAAAATTTCCCGTTATATCACGGGATTCTGGTAAAGAAGGGTGCATGGGTTCGAATCCCATTACTAATAGACCTGCAGGGTTTTAGTAAATGTGTCTCGTGGATTTCTCTCAATATTCTTATAAAAATATCCACTTACTTTAATCAACCTTTTAACCAACAACACTTCCACATATATGCATGTTCTGTCCGGGATTTGAACCAGCTACCTTCACATCCATAGTCCCGTGCTCTAGGCCCTGACCTACCAGGGCATGTATTGGGAGAGGTATCTGAACTGTGACTAGTGGTGACTGTGCCATAGTGCATAGACTAGTTGTTGACAAAGAGGAAAGCAACCTATGGGCTACATTAATTTGACTGTTTAGTCTCATTTGTTTTATCACACATTTTCAAAAGGGCTGGGTAAACTTGTATCAGCTTAAAAGAACTAGATTCTTGATGAATATCTAATTCATAAATATAAATTTCTTCTCAACATTTCTATTACCGAGCTTGATATAATAATCGTTTTCTATTTTTTGCGTCTCCCTTGATTTTCTTTGGTTTTATACATATAGAAAGCATAGGTACATTTAACCTCCGTGATTCCTATTTTTTCCCTGTAGAAAACACCCCAGTTGACACTATGTACCTTTAGCAAACCCGAGTGGCTAATAAAAATACCATAAAAACATAGACATGATGCAGGTTTTTACATTGCCACCAATGCACGTATAGGGGCCTAGGTCCCCTATGTATAGGGACCTTTAGCAAACCCGACGTAGCTCATTTACCCTAGATGTATGCTATGCTTTCAGCACTGCTACGTCTGCATTTTATGAGCTTTCACATGGTTGCTAAAGGTCCCTATTACGTGGTTGCTAAAGGTCCCTATCATCCAGCCTTCCTCTTTGCCAAAAGCTGCCGAGCTTGATATAATAATGCTTGATGTGAAGGTATCTGGTTCAATTCCCAGATGGGTTAGACAAATTAGGATTCCCGATCATATATTTGTTTGCATATTTTTTTAATTTTATTCTGGATATCATAGGATACAGGTCAAGAGGGGTGCTTTGGTTCGAATCCCATTACTAAAAGACCTGCATGCTTCTAGTGAATGTCTCATGTGTGAGTGATTAAAATATTCACTTAAAACAATCCATATACATGTAGTTTATACATTTAACATCTGCATGTTGTGCCTGGGATTTGAACCAGCTACCTTCACATCCATAGTCCCGTGCTCTAGGCCCTGACCTACTGGGGCATGTATTGGGAGAGGTATCTGAACTGTGACTAGTGGTGACTGTGCTATAGTGCATAGAGTAGCTGTTATTCTACATCATGGACATTTTATGAGCACCATGGGGATTCAAACTCACAATCTCAAACTTCAAATGGGGTAAATCCCGTGATTTAACAGCATTATACATGTAAAATCACGTCTTAAAATCTCGGGATATCACCGGAAATTTTGCTCACAGAATCCCCAAAAAATCCCGGGAATTTCTCGTGACTTGTTACCAGGGTAGTCCCTAATTTCGTTTTTTAGTGTATGCTCCATCTGATGAGAACTAACAGGTTATAAGTTGTTATTCTAATGCACTATAATGATGGATTAATGATGGATTCGACATTCAGATCCCCAATATAACACTTTCTCCAAACAAAAGCAAATTGCTGGTAACAGGACTCGAACCCACATGATTACATTTATAGAAGATCAGTTAAGTTGGTAAAAACGTTATTTTATGTTAAACTACGTCAATATATCTACGTAAAAAAACCTGCAAATTACGTGATTTAAACGTATTTTAAACGTTAATTTACGTTTTTCTACGTCAAATAACCTAAATAAACCCTTACATTGGAACGTTATATTACGTAGCGAAATCACGTTCAAAGAACGTAGTTGTGTTTACTGGGTTCCGACCTGGCCTTGGATGGGCGTTCTTAAAATAAGCTGCCACCTAGGAGGGAATGGCAGAACTAACCCAACGCCAATAGGCCCACGCAGTGACCTCTGCGACCCATCTTGGTGACCTCTGGAGGCTCCTTAGTCACGGCGGCTGCCTTCGGTAAAACAGACAATTGACTCAGGCGCAGACGACTTTTTTTCCCGCGCCCAAACACGTCAGGAGCAAGTCGCAGCGGCGCGTCACCAACAAATCACGGGGTAGCTAGCCAAAATCCACCGACGATTTCTTTTCTGCTTGAAATCGTTTCTTCTTTTTTTCACGTCATAGCACCCCTCTTTCATAGGCCGACCCCCTTTCCTCGCTTAGAAGTCTTCTGTGGTTCTCTTTTTTTATTACTGAGGATTGGATGAGAACCATATCGGTCAGAGTGCGCCTCACCGACCCGACACAGGCCCTATGGGTGGGTGGCTATGGGTAGAGTGGCGGCTATGGGGGGCGGTGATGGCAGAGTATATGGTAAAGTGTAGGGTAGGTTTACCTTGAGTCGGCCCATGAACTACATATGTGGCATGTACTGGGAAAAGAGACCTTAGTGCACCCTGCACTAAGGTCCTTTTTTTTACATATATCGTGTCACATACCATGCATCTAAATAATGTTCATTTTCATGGTTGGAAACATACATTTTCTGTCAATTTAATCAGGTTAACCTTTATTTTTGAACAATGGCAACTACTTAGTTTCATTTTCCACTAGAGGTATTATCATGTATTATATAGATAAGTAGATATTTTCAGTGTCCTTCTCAGGGTATGTGTCCGACTCATGGAGCATCTACCCTAGATAAAAACATTGGTTGTGGTTGGGATGGACGGAGTCGTCTTCATGTTGGGGACACCTTGACATTATAAGAGAGATGAAAGGCGTGCTTGAATGGAAGGAAAATAGGAGCTGTCCCAATAAAAGGTCGAAACGGAGGAATACATAATTATCTGGTGATGTAGGTGGCATGAGGTATAGGGCACGGGCTCTCCATGCAGTGAAGGGGGCAAGAGTGTGTATTAGAGGAAGCGCTGGGGTGGGGGGGGGGTGGGGGGCACGTTATTTATTTTGTATAACAAATGCATGGTTGCGCCCGTTTTAGCGCCTCTGCGCTTGTAGATTTCAGCCGCACCCTTGCCCTGCGTTAAAGGGCCTGCGTTTATCAAAAAAAGTAAATATAGTTTGCGTGAGTTTGACTGATACCTGCGATAAGACGGGCGGATACGGTATGTCTATACTTGAAGACATATTCCTGAAGTATAACAAAATAGGATCCTGACTCTAAGAAACAGTTCATCATCTTTAAGACAATACAATTATGTAAAATAATCAGATAATATGCAAGTATAATATGTATCGCACTTGAAATGGCCTTATTTTGTTACTACTGCACCTTAAAGGAAGGCGTAGACTATAAATCAGTTATTGGAAAGAAGATGGTGTAGCAAGCCATACATTATGGCCACTACAATACCACTACCCTATTTCTGACAACTCATCCTACGATGAATGCTCACACGTCGGTCGATGCCGCGCTCTCACCGTTATTTACACCCTATACTTGAGCGGCGCCAAATAAGCGATACAAACACCAGATAGGATCACTGGTAGTTTGTGAAAAGTCGCCACGGGAGGGAAGCAGTGGGCAGTGCGGCAATGACATTGAATCTAGCGGCAAAGGGGCCAGAAGGGGGATGGGGGATGGGCTCCCCCTCTCTCTCTCCCCTCTCTCTGGGCGATAAATCCATCGGCGGAGCTCCTTTATGACCCCCGGCGGGGTAAGGACCTTCGGCCGCCGTCTAGGATTTCCTAGCCGACTGATAGAATAATGGCTGATGATCAATAAGGGGTGTGGACGCGCGAGGAGTGGGTATGTGGGTGCCCGCGGGCCGTTAGATCTAGCGCCGGGCTGGGAGAGTGTAGATTTACAACCACAGGGTAGGGATTCCATAGGTTCACGTCACTAACGAGCTTGTTGGACGACCAAGGGACGGGTTACACGGGGCTCCCACAGACGTTTCTACCGTAGGGATTACACCAACCGACTTGGTATCCTGGGGGGGCCACTCCCTCAGATTTGGATACCATGTGTGAACACGATTCTAAGGGAAAGGGTCCATCTTTGGGACCTAGGCACGGGCCCGCGAGGGCCCTTGATAAGGGGTGCCTTTCAAGCAAATTTCGGGAGAAAGGGGTACATTTTCAGAGCTTTGAAGGGTATTTTTAGTTTATTTTCATATATTATTTTTTGGTCACATTGAGAAGGGGATTTTTTTTAAAGTGTCACCCATAATTAGGGTATATTTTTCAGGGCATCTGTGATATAGGTCTGTTTGCTTGTTAATTTTCCCTTGAGAAGGGTATGATTTTTGAAAATGTCGCCCCTTGATAAGGGTACCAGATTAGAAGTGATGTTCACACATAGTGACTATAGAAAATATAGGGAGTGGCCCACCCGGGCTTGGTATGTAACTACATTGGTTTGAGCAGACCCACACCCAGAATAACACTGGGGGAGGTATTAGAGGGACTCATATATTATACCGTCAGAGACAGAGATTACCCAAGATTGATGCCATCTTATATCACATGTGCATCATAATGCAAGGTATAAAGGTGCATGCAAAAGAAAAGTAAGCAAGAAGAGTAACCCCCCCCCCGAATTATAGTTTGACATACGTGTATCAAGATAACACAGACCAGTGGACACGTGCCTTCAGGGATCAAGGTCAATGCACTCTACCAGCTGAAGTGTAGTAATATTACCTACAGTGTAGGGAACTGATGTCTACCACCTGATGTGAAGTTGGGTAACTTGGACAATAATTATGGGCAATCTGAATGAAATTTGATGCCACAAACATGCCGGCACTTATGTCCTAATCAAATAATGCCCCGGGCACGCTATGGCTATATTAGTTGGTTGCAATGGAGATAGTAGCCATTGAATCTGTCTATCATCTCCTGTACATTGTAAGCCATTATGTGAGTGTCCCACACCATCTCAAATGGCGAGTTTATTTTGGCATAAATGTCAGTTATAATGTACTGCCCTCGATCCTTGAATGCCCGTTCCAGTGGATATTATGTGAACCTTGTGGGTGCATGAGAGTGAGGTAAGAACAATAATTATAAAGTTTCAATTAGTTTAGAATACACTTGAAATATGAGTGTACCAAGACATAATCAGAACATACATTAGACGCCTACAATCATCCCCTTCTATACAAAAGATTGTAATCATCTTTGGCTAACAGTCCAGAAAGCTGCCTCACTGCGGTCCCACCACTATCCTGCTCCCAGGACGGCAGTGCTTTATGAGACTTAAAACCGAGACTGAAGCGCTGTTTCTTAAGGTGGAAGTCTTCCACCAGCCGCATATCGCACAAGTAATACTTATATCGCACAAGTAATACTTATATCGCACAAGTAATACTTATATTCATGGGGACTTCATCGAGAAAATAGTTCCAGGCCCATGACTGCTCCTCCACTTGAATGGTGGGACTATTTTCCAGCAGCGGGAGGCCATCTTGCAGGTAGGACGTCACGAGGCTATCCCAGCTGTGAGAGATGCTGTTTATTGATTGATTGATTTCAGAAATTTTATTGACAGAAATTACGTATACAAGACAGTATAGTATTGAATATTGATAAGGCAACTATTCTCAAGTGTACATCCACAGAGCTGGAATACCTGTCGGTGAAGTATTCAAGACACTTCAGTAGTTTCATCATAGCCTCCATCAATATTCTTTGTGTTAATCAACTAGTTTCTGACTTAGTACGTCATGTTTTGTAAGAAGGGGACCCCGGGAACAGAGGACCTAGCAGGTCTCCATTCTGGAGAGATTTCTTTTTAAATGTAAGATTTGGCCCAAAAATTGGGGACTTTGATGGAGGGGGGGGATCCCATGTCCTATGTCGCCATATTGATTTTAAGAAATAGCCAATATGCCATGTCACTATCTTACTAATTTTTGTCTTCTGCTCCATGTCACTAAGCCCCAAAATGGTCTATCCCAGTGGGCACAGACCCCGGCACAGACCATTGAATCAACATTGATAAATGGTTGTCAATGTTGATTCAATGTTGATTCAATGCTGATTCAACATCAAACTGCACTTTGTGCCCACTGGGATGTCGCCCTGTCGATTTTTAGGGGTCTAGGGTCATACACTGAAAATTCTGGGGGTTAGTCAATGCTAATATATCTTAGTCAAAACCACTAACTTATCAGCATTATTAAATCAAACTAAGTTTTTGCTAAACTATGACTAACTTTTTACTAACCAGCTACCCACAGGAACTCCACACCAGGTGACAGCACAAGCAAATCATGAGATATTTATCTATATGATACGATTGTAATTGCACTTGTTATCACACTTAGAGGTAACCTTTTCTAATTTTGAATATGAAATGGGGTGTAACATAATGTATGCATGTATCTACTTAGCCAGATTTTTTTTTAAAACTGATCAACCTATTCAAATGAGGTTTTCTGAATGGGACACCTTTTTTGTGTTTTTGAAAAATGCATATATCAAAGACAGACTCAAGTCTCTATATGGCCAATTCTACAGGACAATAATTGTTATGTAGACAAACTGGCTTCAATGGATGGAGTTACCATTGCACATGGAACTCATGATGTGGTTGTTGCATATTAACCAGGGCCATCCCACTGACTGGTTATAGATGTACTAATCACTAATGAATGACTACCGTATATTCCTGCATGTAACTTGTGGGTTATACTAGAACCAAACCTCTAGTGCAGGTTATACAGTATTCTCAGGTTTATGGGCAGGTAATACAAGGGTTTTTGAAGGTATAGTACAGTACTAAAATCACAATTTTCAAGCCCTAGGTAGAGGAGATTTTATGGTAGCCTCATAAGTTCAGGTGACCTGGGCGATGCTAACTTTTAGCTAAGGGTTAGCAGCAAAACGCTAAGATAGGATAGGAACTTTGGGCACGTAATTTTCGCTAATGTTTGTACAAAAGTTAGTAAAAAGTTAGTACAACCTACTAACTTTTGACTAACATTTGAGATTCAATATTTTCAGTGTACCTCTGAGTCTTACCGCTAACTTCTGACCGCCTGTCGGTGGCCTTTGCCTGGTAGATATAGAACAATTGAGTGGAACCTCCAGGGGATAATCATGTTATTGACGAAGGTGTCTGGTCAGGGCACCTTTGTGGTTTTGCCTGGTCCGTAGACAACGGCCTTTTCTTACAATCAATTGGAACAATAGCCCAACACGGAAGGCTGCCATTATCTTACCACCAACGGGAAAATGCTCGGCTGGTCTGTCTCTGCCCTCCCCCTCCCCAATTACCTTATTGGCAGGGGATGAATCCTGCCCGTTTTCGCCCCATTTAGTCGTTAACGCTCAATTTCAATTTTCTCGGATTTCGCGCGCTTTTCCGGAAGTCGTCTGCTGTTCGCCCGCTGCCCCCAAAGCGCGGGAAAACCAATCGTGTCTGGACCCAGGAAATGTCAACAAGGCCGCACGAGCGGCGCCAGCTTTAATTCGCTGACCATGGGAAGCGGACGGCTGGTGCAGGGGAGGGATGAAGGGGAGGGGTGGGAGGGGTAGGTGGTACAGTAACCTTGCTGCCGCTCTCATTGGTTTGTAGACCGACCCAACCTGCTTCCTACACCCTCGCCCTTCCCACCACCAAAGCTCAGGCGCTGCCCACGGCGTAGACACACGCAATGCCCCTCCCAGCTACCCCCACCCCCTCCCGCCACTAACATCACTCCCATCCACTCCTGGATCCTTCCTCCTTTTGCCACTAAGGCTCGCCCCAGATCTCGCGTGCGTGATGTTTGGTGAGAACTATGATGTTTTAGACACACTGCTGACAGTTTTAATAGTCCCCCTCCTCCGTAAAAAAGGGTAAGCTGCATAGGAATGTAAGAGACCCTTGTTTTTAACGTGACTGTCATGCTTTCCCCTGTTCATCCATACTACCCATGTGATGCCCTTCCTGTTAATTGCCTTGGCGCTGACTCGGGCTCCATGATATAACAAATAGCCAATCACAGGCTAGTACCTTCATTAAATCGCACAATCAAGGCGTATCAAAACACCAGGAGACGCCACCCGTCCTGTTTTAATGATCAAATGACAACCGGCTTCCGGTCTCGTAAACTATCGCGTGTCACTGCCTCCGCCAATCAGTATCAAGATTGGGTAGGAGCATGCGCAGTGGGCAGGGAGGCTGTCTGTTGAGGACAGTTACATTAGCACTGATTATGGAGGTAAATGAGGAATAGAAAGGCGTTAAATATAGCATTGGAGGATACAAGTATGATGTACACAGAAAAGCTAAATGCTCTGCCCTTAGTCTATAGTGCCTATCCCAGGTTAGCCATAGGGACATTGGTCAGGCAAGACCAAGTGCTGTTCAAAAATGACTAAGACAAAACAACATGTGACTAATGCCCTACCCAAAAAGCCTATTAATACTCATTGAAATGGAAAAGACTAAGGTGAGTTGGTCGGTACTGACCACCCTGACAGTATTAATATAGCCTAGGTTGGTCATATAGGGGAGCCAGAAAACTAGGTTAGGTACTATTAACCGATTTGTGAGCCAGTACTGAGTAAGTTCCGGAGCCTAAAGAGTATCAGTGTACTCAAACCTAAGGTGTAAGGCACCATGTATACTACCCGGCAATCTATAATGTCATATAATTCATAGGCTTATCATTGTATATCATGATGCTACAATTTAAAGCTTGTAGGGGTACACTGACTATCATTGCTAGCAATGCTAATAATATCATATCTATAGCACATTCTACTCCCCATACCGGTCCTCCTCCCTCCCCCTCCTCACTCTCCTACTGCTACGTTGTACTATACTTACTCCTTCCACCACCACCGAGCTGCAATAAGTTGTACCGCAAATATGTTTTTACGAATGGGAAATGGCACCTGAAACAGATAGCATTTTCCATATACTACTCCGTGTATTACGACATGTGTTACTGCCAGTATGCTACTTCTACTCGTGCTGTTGTTTAGTGGTATACAATGTGGGATTAGCTTTAGGCTCCTGATAGAAGAAGAACACTTTGTGCTACAGTCATGTCATTGCAGGATAAAAGGATGGAGCTCTTTAAATTTGTAGTACAGAATATTAATAAATCTGTAAATAACTTACATGATACTACGATAGGAATATCTTCTTACTGATACAAATCGCCATTTCGCAATACTACTGACATTTTGTTCAGTAAGTAGTATAGAAAAGAGCCTCGCGCTCAGGCTACACAGAGAAAAGAAGCAGAGTTAAAAGGGAATCCAGGCTTGCCTCCAGATTGACTCTCTTTTATGGTTCATTTTGGCTCTCTTGATGAAAGGAGTCAGTACCTGGCTCCCTTAAAAGGGAATTATGTGACCTCCCTAAGAGAGCCCTAGTGTTGTCATGTGTCCATGCACGAGTAAATAATTCCCATGAGACTACGACAAGAATCTCTTCTTACTGATACAAATCGCCATTTCCAAATACTAACATTTTTGTAAGTAGTATAGGGAATGGTGTCGCGCTCAGGCGACATACCGTTAACAATGTCAGCGCAGCTCGGATGTTATCATGCTTGAAAAGACCTGCCCTCCCCCCCTTTTTTAATTTTCTTTTTAACGTTGTTGAGATTTTACATCGTGTCCCCTGTGAATAATATGGATTAGTTGCTTAGCATAGTTGTGGGCTGTCTAGTTTTTGTATGAGATACTCCTGAAAATAGACCAGTTTTAATAAGTAATGTCTTTTATGAGCCTTCCCACGCGACATTCACTTATTTGGGCAGCATGTGCAAAGTCAGAATTCACGATTCATTGTCCTTTCATCCTATTGACTTAGGATGGAATCTGACATGGTCACCCTGGATCTATTGGTCGATTATAGATAGACTGACCCCCATGGGAGAAGTCGTATTGTGTATAGTAATGCGCTAGCCTTTACACTAACAACGAGTAAGTCATCCCCCTCTTAATTAAGAGGAGTGCCCCACCCGAGAAATTTTACTTACTCGTAAAGCTAGGGACTATGCTTACTTCATCTGCAGTCGGAAGTGGAGAATGGACCATGCAGATACCATCAGTGAACATGTGGACCTTTATCGCTCAATGCCGTTCTGTTTGGGGTTCTTTTGATGTTGGGTTGTGGAACTTGGGTCGATGCTTTTAGGTATTTAATCTATTATTTATTTTGACCACGTTCTGCTATGTCGGAGTCGGTGAACGTGAATCCATGTGCACCAAATCGACCCACTGCCTTTGGGATGGGACCGCAAGAGGAATTAGACCTAACTAATAGCTTCTTAACCCTGAACACTGCACCAAATGTTCATGTGTTCATTTATAAATATTCATGATGCACCAACGCAGCACCGGCGAGTAACTTACCGTGCTGCGCTGACAGTAGGGTTGGCATGATGCATGAAGGAAGCACTGGTACTCTCCAGGTCTATTATCAAGCATCATAACGACAAATAGGCATTCAAGAAACGTTACAGAATGTTTACGTCTAGAATATTAAGAATGAGGAGGAGGGAGGAGGGAGGAATCACTTACCTACCTTGTCGGACTGAGGGAGTGCTCATTTCTCAACAACTGGCGGGTCGAATAGCACGCGCATTCCCCCCTTTGTAACATAGTAATGCGCTGGCGTTTTGACTCAAAGAAAGAGGAGTCCAATTTTGTTAACCCCCTCGCCTCGGTCATGGGGTCTAAATCCACCACCCCCGCTGTTGTTAACAAAATATGAGCACTTCTTAATCTAATGTCATTCAAGGTTCGGATCAGCTTAGTATCACAACACATGGCTGGCAGTGTAAGGGTCGCCAATTAAGGTCATGAACCTTTCCTTTACCACTTGGTGTGAACTGCGCTGCACATTAAATTACTTTATGAAAAAAAGCTCTATGTAAATCAACGGTTTCCTTGTGTGGGTTATATAATATGATTAAGAAACAAATTTCCTTGCAAAACGGAATAAAAATTCATAAACACCATTTTCAGAAAAAAATGACCAAAGTCTGACAAAACCATGGGTCAGGAATGATTAGAAATGAAATTCCTAAACCAAATTAATCAATTGTCCATGCCATTAGAGCATAGCCAGTATCACTATGTTACTAAAAACACTAATTACCCTCAGGGTATTTTTACAAAAATAAATCGCGATATGCTTCACCCCTGGGATGTATTTGATTGCGTTTTGCAAACTTTTTATATGTAATTCCATCCATTTGTATGCTTAAATTAACTTGCTGTATATTAATGTGACTGAACAATGTTCATTCTAAATCACCTAGGCTCGATGAGAGGGCACTTATTAATTAGTGTTTCCTCGTGTTAAATGTGTGACACAACATCCTGGAACAACATTTTCAATTGTGAAATCGGGATCATGTATAAGGTAGTTGAAATCCTTACGTGTCTAGGTCACATCTAGCTTCTGCGTCTCCGCCACCTTGAATAAATTACCCTGCCCATCGAGGAACAGCCAACCACGACCCTTGACACATCCATCAGTCATGCACGCACGCCCTCTGTGTGGCCAAGCGAGAACTAATCGATAGAGGAATCAATGCACATCGGATATTTCAACACTCGGTACTGGGCGAACACCTACAAATTAGATTTATCATCCCGAGACCTATTCTCCTGCTCCTGAGGCGATGGTATCAGCCTCAAAGAACCTGCCCTGGAGCAGGCGCTCAGAGACTCTATACCCAAGACCCCCTCCTCACTATCCATAGACCCATGTCACACATACCAACCCCCCACCATACTCCATATCCCATAGACTCCCCCCCCCCCCACACACACACCTCAACCATACTCAATATCCCATAGACCGTATCTCCCCACCCCAAGCTCCTTTGACTGTAAACGCGACTTGAGAAGGGTAGGTTTATTTTGTGGTGTCAAGGAATAGGGAAGTCCTGAATTTGTATATTAGTAAAACAAAATACAGAAATTTAATTCAATTTAGGAAGTCGGCGCAGTGGGACATTATCGGAGGTACTAAAGAGAACAGCTATAGGGTTCAAAACGGATTCAGGAAGATGTTGAAGGGGTGCTGTAAGGGTTACGTATAAGAAGGCGGATAGTGAGTGAATGTTCAGTGAGATCTGGGGCCTTTGTCGGAACCGGGGAGAGAAGAAACTCTTCGAAATTAGTATTCGAAACTCTTGGGAATAATTGCAATGCAGAATACCTACACGGAATATCGCTTCCTACTTATATAATTGTTCTATTTTCTTAAATAGAGATATAAGCGTCAGAAGCACTCCAGGATATAACGTGTAAATGGGACCAAAATAATGCTAGAATCAGGATTTCATTTTCATTCTAAGAATCGTCTCATTTAGACCATAAACGGAAAGTATAGCAAGAGTTTGTTTGTTATGGAAATCATTCTATCATCATTTCGGAAAAAATAACTTCGTCCTATATATCCCTAAAATAGTGCCCTTACTATGAGGATTATAATAGTGAAAAAAGAGTTTCCTCATACCTTTAGGTCCCAAAGTATCATAGTCAGCATAATTTATTTTATTTTACTTACTTTCTAATAATTGATTCTCAACAGTGATTTTATAGTACTATATTGATATCTAATTGATCTATATGGTCTCTGAACCTCTGCATGTCTCTACCATTCTATCTTTGAGATATTTCTCTGCAAATATAGTTGGAATATGTCAACATACAACATCGCCAGGTTGTAGCTGAAGACATGAACCAAGGGGTACACCATCCAGCCACGTGCTATCCGTTACAATAATGACCCATCAGCTGCTCCCCCAAACGCTTAATCTATCCTGAACAAATCGCTCCACTGTTCATTTTGGTTTTGCTTAAAAGCGCCCTTTGAATGTGATGAAACCAAATAAAATAATCAAAACTCAAACTACCCACTCTAATTTTAACACAATCATAGGGCAATGCTTTACTCAAGCACCGAGGGTGCTATCCCCCTGTATACAGGCCATTACAGTACCGACAGAGCCTTTACATTTACAACTTGCTTTACTGCCCACAGCTAGCCTAACCTCCACCAAAACACGTCACGTCACAGCCTGGCACCAAACCGTCGCGTGACGTACACTGCTGACCAATCACAGTCGCCCTTCGTAGGCCACTTCCGGCCACAAGATAGCGGCGATAAGACAGGTTGGTCCGACGCGTGACATTGTCACCCCCCTCCCCTCCACCCCTATGCACCATTTTCATGCAAGGTGGCGTTTGCATGAGCGTTTAAGACGGAGCCCTCTCCAAAAAGGAGCTAGGAAAAACGTACTCTCAGTCACGCGGAGTAACCGGAAGTACCCGAGCTGGCATGTCAAGTCGCTACTTCCGCCGCTCCTGCCGTCGCAGAGTGCGTTTTCTGTCAACGCTGAGGGGTCGTAGTCACCGGAAATGGCCGCTTTCTCGGGCCGACGTCGGCGCGGGAAGCTGTGAACAGCGTTCCTGCGGGGCGCCTGGCGACCGGGGCGCAGCGCCCAATGTCACTAGGCATTAGGGCGCCGCGCCACCGCAAGGGGCGCGCAGAGACCCCGGCATGGTCCCCCTAGTTGTGGAAAGGAACACTACAACGGGACGTGACGTGACGACGAGATTTCCAAGAGCAGTCTGAAAGGAGGAGGTGCAAGGTGGGCAGGAGGCGGGGATTTGAAGCAGAGGGGGGGGGGGGGGGTGGGGGGGTGGGCAGGGAGTTGTGCAGGGTTCGGGGTACACTGATATTCTTTAGCTCCCTATACTATCTCTCAGCCACTATAGCCTAATCAATGAGTTTTAGGCTAGGTTATATTGAGGAAGGCATTAGGCATATATGTTGTTATGCCTCAGTCATTTTTGAATAGCACTGTCTTGGTCATGTCTGACCAATGTATCTATGGCTAGGATAGCCACTTCAGACTAAGGGCAGGGGCATTTAGATTTTCTGTGTAGGCAGGGGTGACTAGAGGGAGAAAAAAAGATGATGGAGATGAAGTTGGGGTATGGAGGGCCGTGGGGAGGGTGCTGCTTGGGTTTACCTTATTGCCCTTTTTGACCGGACTAGCGCCGTTTGCCTGTCGGAGCCGCTAGGTGGGGTTTGGTAAACGTCACACCAGGTTTGGCAACTGCACGTCACCTGTCCCTTCTCATCAGACTAACGAGCAAGGGTCCATAGTCACACACAGCCACTGTTACCACGCCTGACTAGAACAGTATCAAATAAAAACACTTTGAGGCAATCTTCGGTGGTCAGTATTATATGGAAATAAAACTGCCGGTAGTATGGTGTGACATGATGAAGACGCCGAGGTATTGAGGATGTTTAACAGCTGACCATGTTATTTTTTACATGTGCAACTCTTAAATATTCCCAAGAGTTGTAGACTAATTTAGACCCTAAAGCATCCTTTTTACGTTCATGATATGGAATTTTGTCTTAGTCAATTTTTTAAAAGTGATCTATTGTGTTCTACACAAATAATTAGTCTAGATCAATTCTTGTTATACCTTGAGCAGGCTTGGCTATATGGGACCCCCTGCTTGCTAAAGTTGGTACTGAAGGTCCCTCATGGAGCTACGTTTTACCTGAGCTGGCTACCTGCGTGTAGTAGTATAGGCCTATTCCGCATTAGCAAGATGTCCTGTGTACAGCGCCATGTTTATTGGTACCAGTGTAACCAGTGTAACCTCCAGCAACCAGCTCAGCCAAATCTCAGGTCCGAGATTAGGGTACAAACAGGGTGTGAGTACTGTGAGTGGGTTGTACCTGAGCATTACTTATGTCACCTGTCCCTCATAGAGTAGTGGTTAGCATGGTGGATTCATGATGCAGAGGACCTAAGCTCAAATCCCTCCCAGGCCACAACTTGTCACCATACCTCTTCTTATTTATATACGTATATAGTTCCTTTGAAGAAATAGGAATAAACAATTTGTTCAAAAACTATTGATATTTCTTTGATATCATTTCAAGGTTGTTACTCACTTCTACCAAAAGCAAAATATATTTGATATTATAAGGATGTAAATTCATGGTATGGTCACCAAGATATGACTTGACAGGGATTTGAGCTTAGGTACCCTGCATCATAAATAAAGGTCCAAGGGGTTATGTCAAAGAAGTAAACATCTTTCATTCTGCTTGAATGGGTTGAATGTGGAGGGGGTGGACGTTCTACACTGAAAACCTCAGGGTCATCATTTTGACAATACCTAAATTGACAACTTTGGGTAGGTGACGACCTTTGTTCATCATTTCGACGACGTAAGGTGGTCACATCTGATATATTCAAAGCAAAGTTGTCATGATGACGACCTTAGGTAGTCACATTAATTGGGTAGTCAGAATGACTACCTCAAGGTTGTTGATTAAGGTATTGTCAACTTGAAGACCTAAAGTCATCAGTATTGACAACTCTCAAGTCCTAGGTTGTTCCAGTGACTACCCCATGCTATTATACACAGAATGTGCAGTGGCACAGAACTGCCACCCTCTGTGAAAACACTGGGTGGCAGTGCATAACTATTTCAATCACAAGCTATAAACCAGTGACAGGGAGCAGAGTGGTATCTATACCTTTGGGGCCATCCTTCTCATCCATTGGCAACTTATTGTAACAAGTAATGCTACTTAGTTCAATCAAGGGTACACCAAATATGTGAAAGAGATGCCTCTCATTCAGAGGTGAACTAATTAGAGACTATATTCATATGCCATTTTACAGAGCACCTGCCATTATTCATTACGACAACCTAGGTCGTCATAATGACTAGGCTCCTGCCTCTGGGTTTTCAGTGTAGGGGGTTGAAGTCCCAGGAGGTAAAGTTTAACATGTTTCTATAGACTATTTAATTTAAAGCCAAGGCTGTCTGACTCAGGGTGCCTTTACCCTAGTGGCAGTGGCGTATATGGACTGAGATCGCTCAATGATATAAGAACTGAAATGGAAACAGTAAAACGGATTGCATCCCTACTTCTTTACTTGTCAAAGTACCTCTTGTCTCATAACCAATAGAGTACTAATTTCCACGTGTGTTTCATAAACGTAAGGTGATAAAGGACAGAATAGCAAAGTGTCCTCCACATCTGGCCATGGACACAATCGTGTTCCCGGGCATCTCAATTCAATTTCAATTTCAAATCTTTGTTATCACGAACAAAACATTCTGTAGCTATCAACTGTGTTGCTCAGTGAACAGAAGGAATTGTCCTTAATACTAACAGTTTTCTTAAATAACCGTACACAATATTCCCTTTTAGGTTCAACATTTGGAAGAATAAAAGAAGATGATGATGTTACCTACAGGAATGGGAAGGGGAGGGATGACGCTGATAGGATTCAATATACATTATACCTTATACCTTATAGGAATCAAACAACACACTGGGTAATTTCAGCATATAGATCACACACCCTCTAGGGATCATACAACAGTCCTGCCTGGGTTCCCTTATCTAAAGTATCTAAAATATCCCTCAAGCATAATATATCCCCAATGACGTTCAGCACTTGAGTCCCCTGGAACTAATTACATGTATTACAGGCTGGGACAATCATGGGTTTCTCAGGTCGCAATGAGAAAGCACAACACTGTGTTATCTCACTTCTAAATTGGGGAGGTTTTCACATAGCGCTGTGAGATCTCATCCCCCCGTTGGAAACCACATTGATGCTATTTCTAGCATATAGAACTATAGGGAATACAAAATTTTAGCTTGTTTATCAATTATTTCTCATGAAATACACAATAATTTGTTAGCGAGGCCTATTCAGATGTACCTAGCTGATAACATGATACATCACTGTAGACATTTTCTGGAGCAAATAATGGTAAGCCTACAGCAAATTGGGTTTTCTCCATATCATTTTATTGGATTGTATGAAAATCGTCCTATTTTAATGTTAATATCCACACAATCAGATAATGGGAGTGAGCATTGAGAAAACAATTGTGTGCCCATTTATACATGATCTTGATTTTTGTTTGAAATTGAGGGAAATCTTTGGAAAATGTGGAAATTTGAATATATAAAATATGGGTGTGGTGAGATCTCACAGCACTGTGGGAAAACCCCCCAATTTAGCAGTGAGATAACACAGTGTTGTTCATTCTCACTTCGACCTGAGAAACCAATGATCTACTGTAGATATTCAGTAAGGTCTATTATCTACCTACACTAAACTGTACTGTACACTACAGTACAGTAGATTCTAGTGCATACTTACAAGAAAGGCAACCAATTATTTACATCGTGCGTGGCCACAAGCTCTGTCCACGGAATATCTCGCAAGATTTAGCTTGGTGCCAGACATCCACACAGCATAGCTTATCAGGAACAAGCTACATTCCTATAGAGCAGAATATCCCCTGCCGCAGTAGAACCCCTGAGATGTGCCTCCACCTGGTTGATAGCGGTAAAAGCCTCACTCCCTTATCAAATAGGTGCTTCCACCTTGTGGTATCACAAACGTAAACAGTTGTCAGCTGGCCACAGTGGCTAAAGGGTAACGGAAAGAGAAAGCATATAATATACATTCACTTATGATTCCTATGGCTACCCAATGGACACAGACCACCTATTAAGTGCTTATCAAACTCTGCAAACTCTCTGTAGGGATTAATACGCATTTAACAATGCCTCTTGAGCTGGGCTGTGCCCACTGGGTAGTTATAATCAAGGACAAAGCCACTTTGTACAGCATGCCCAGCATACCCAGCTCAAGGGTACCACTGATGGAGCATTTTTGAGGCTCAAAAAGCAACTGTGAGGTCCATTCCATCCAGCATCCAGCATACCTAATTATGCCCACACAATTTGCTATCGGGAAAAATCAATATGAAAATACATCTGCATTCTTTCAAGCTAAATCATCTCCATAGTGACAATAGTAAAAAAAATACAGATGTACAACCATTGTATACACCCTCACGTTTACAGAACCAGTTGATTGATGTTTATAAGTGTACACATAATTTAAAAAAAAGCCTTACCTGTAGTCGTCATCTTGGTAGATGCCATACATGATTTTCGAGGCATCTAGGTCCACAAAGTTAATCCAAAATGACCACCCATTATCATGGTATTACCAACACATACGAGTGGTCTAGATAATCGTTATGACGACTTGTGCAGACTCAACCCCGTATATCATTTATAAGGCCTAGAGCACTGGTCCTCACCCCACTCCGACTGCTACTGGAGGGGCAGTAAGAGTCTGGCCTTTGCAAAATGTGAAGAACACTTACAGTGTGAAGGTCCTGATCATAGTCAGACCAGACTGAGGCTGCAATGTTTCATTTGGATATTACAAGCACATTTTACTGCTGTTGCATAGAGCCGAATGTTCAAGATTCAGTCAGCTCTCAACTCGTCTTCAGTAGGCTGAGTAGTTAGTGCATAGCTTATGCAGTGGTGGTTTTATATGTAGAGCTGGGCCTACATCTCTACTCATGCACATCGCAGTTCTGCCCGAATAGTGTCAACGAAAACAAGCTAAGCAATCAGCACGGATCGAACTGAGACTTGGCCTAAGCTATGGGGCAATCATCAGTAGTAATCCTAACTTGTAATTATACAGTTGATTGTTATCCATCCAATGTGTCCTATTTTAAGTCCATGTTTCGCAATTGAGAATGATAGGCCCCTATCCTGTTTACAATATTGTATAAAATGTGTTATATACACAACAGGTTTTGAGAAACAGATAGTTCACATCACCTCCAAATCATGCTAACACGGGGAAAATAGATGTAAAGTCTAGCCTTTTGGAGGGCAAGATTTATGCAGCAAAAAGTCTGAAGATCCACCTCGCATCCCCTTATTTTCCCCTCAATATGAAAACGAAAACAAATCTCACCCCTGACTACCTAAATCATTGGCAATGTGTTTTCTTGATAGAAACCACAAAGAATAATACCTGCAACGAGTATTTGTTTACTTCTGGCCCATCATCTTAAAACCATATTTTCAATATAATTATAGTAGGGCGGACAGAGATTAGCTTCATGGCAACTTTGGATGGTTTCCATGGAAACATTTTGACATTCCACTCATGCCACTAAACAATCCTATAGTTATAACAACTTTGGGTCTGAACGGATCAAACGTGAGGACCTCAACGGTGTCGCAATGATGAGCCCATCTACTCTAAGACCTATAAGGTTGCAAATTTAGGCATTGTTAATTTGACATAAAGTCGTCAATAAGGTTTTTTAGAGTAGAGGGTCAAATATGTGCCTGTTTCTAGGCAACAAAATGGCAATAGTGCTAGTAGAATCCCCAGTGTATGTATGCTAGTGGTAGTTACAGTATACTATCAGACTCAGACCAGATCTACACAAGAGCCATCTACTGACTGTACACTACACAACAGGCCTGAGTCTAGGTGTAGAGATGACCAGACCACCACAGTGTCAGGCATTTACCCTAATGCTACCGACCCCCGATCTCAACAAAGTTGTATACATAGGTGCCTCTTACAATCATTTTGGGATTCAAAATGTATACAGACTATTAGAGATAGGTAGCAATGTTTCAATTCCACCTCTGTACGTAAAGACGAAAGTAACTTTGGAAAGAAGACGGCGTGTAATCACTAACCAAAAATATACCTCATCATTGTAATCATACACTCGTTTTAGATAATAATAAATCCATATCATGGATCCAATCTACATGTATATTATTTGCCTGTGCAAATGCATGCTTCATTTCCTTCATTTCCTAAAATGCAAATACAAATTATCTAACTATCTATAATGATAATTGCCAAACAATGCACACTGAATCAGTGATGTGCAGACTGCCACTTTCAGCTCGAGGTGGCAGTAGGCCTCATCCTGTGATGTCATCATCTGACACATGTTCATGCTACTGCCACTCTTATTTCTGCAACTAGATGGCATCTGTGAAGGAAGGAGACCTACCTCTTCAGAGACCACCATTTGGTCCATTCCAAGCTGCAGTGTCTCCACCTAGCAGTTAGTCAGGCAGTTAAACAGAAAGTTGGTTTCTGCCACAATGACTTCAATGAGGGCACTGGATGCAGGCCATGATGCCAAGCAAATCGTGGTCACTCCTGGCCATGATTGGTGAACTTTGATCATCACCATTTCTAAGAAGACCAAACCTCACCAAAGTTGGCCATATTGGTAATGACCAAACCTATCAAAATTGTAACTAATATATGCTCAACTTTGGTGATGACCAAATTGGCCAACTTTGGTGTGGTTTGGTGATAACCACAATTTTCTTGGTTGGGATGATGTTAGGACATTTAGGACTTTAAACCCCTGGCAGCACAACTGGCCAAAAGAAGCTGAATATAATGTTTAGATATCATTGTGTTCATCAGTGTGTATGTCATGTGATTGACGGGAATCGTTTTGATATCTAGAAAATTTCGTTCAAGAAAATGAGGAACCGTCTATATGCCTAGTTTTTATTAAACCGAACCCAGAAACACAACCATTTACTTTGTCTAGGAAGGAAGTCAACAACAATGTCATAGACCCAATGCGACTATCAAGTACATTACACCTCTGATAACCTAACTTATAGTAAAATTCTATAACACTGGTTTTTCAGTTCAACCAGTTACCAGAGCCATCACACTCCCACGTGACCATCACGTGGTATGTTGTCACTCGCAATTCATTCTATGTATCATGGGTAGGATCCTGAAAGTAGTGCCATGAATTTTGATACTCAATTGAAAAGGATAGGATTGGACAGCAGGCAGTGAGGCCTGACATAGTACCGGTAATAGCTTTCAGTTTCAGAGTGGTACTCAGCAGTAATAAGGCCCAGTGAATAGGGTGAGGGATGAGGTACAGTCGAATGGCTATTTACAACCTGTAAACATGCACCTGGATATGTTGGAGGCCTGGTGATGGGGATAGGTTGGAGATGATTGTTGTGGAATTTGGGGGAGGGGTTGGCACAATGATCTATGCTCATCATCAATCGCTAGCTACCCACAAGGCATTGAGGGAAATGCCAGTGTGAAGAAACCACACAGTTTCAACACACTGATAGGGAGTGTTCACAGCCATCAATCACATTTTCCTGGCCACAGAAACTTAAGAAATCAAGACAAATGGATGTCTGACACAATTTTATTATGAATCATAGGAAAGGGCTACAGAACTACATCTGGGAGGTATACCTTCACACTACAGAGACATCCCCTGACTGTACAATCTTAAACATTTCCCACTGGATGCAGTCTCATCGCCTGAACCAACCAAGTACGTCTAACCATCAGTTTATATTGCCCCCAACACTGAGGCATACAGTTAAGGCCCGGGCCAGTCTTCCATAGATCCACGAATACTGAAAACTGATTGGTAATAGTATCATTGTCATGAACATCCTCATTGTTACTATTGGGATTTATTATACAAGAAGATTGATGATCAGGCTTGACCAACCAGTGATTGAACCATTTCCTTCTGGTTAATTACTAACGATAATATTCTGCTATCACAATTCATATGTATAAGCATTGGTCATTATTCTGTTATTTATAGTTCAGCTGTTCCACAAATACAGAACCATTACTAGGCAAAATAAGATGTGTGTTTCAGGGTCAGCCCCAAACAGATTTTTTTTCATAATTTTCAGTAATTATTTTACCCATGGACTGCAGCGCTACCTACAAATAGTGTGGAAAGACCTGACTTGCCGTCAATTTCTATTTTTTGAAACGGTGCCAATCTAGTTTTTCCCCTAACCTGAACCTCAATCACCCTTTTTAGGTCTAAGGTCGTTCTACCAATATAGGACTGATTTCCTGACCCCAGTTATGAGATTAATAAAAATGCATGTGAGACACTATATGCTAGTCTCAGTTTTATTGGAGTGATACACATAGGCAGGAGTTGGTAACAGTTTACTATACAAAGGCAACCATTGTTCAGGAACACATGAATACGTATTTTACACCAGCCTCACCATGCCAGAATGGGAGAATGCTGGGAGGTGGCACCACCTATCTGCAGCACGTACATGGATACACTACAATGCTAAAGCCTGGGTGGTGAATATGTGCCAGCTCTATTACAATTATTTCCCATATTAAGACAATTTTCAGTATGCCTAACGACGATTTTGATTATTGCTGACAGGCAAGGATGCTATTACTATTGTATTTCTTACATTATATGGCAGGGGACATCCAAGACAGACATATCTACTTCCTCCTTTTCAAATATAGAAATTTAACTTGCATCTGGTTCCAGTAGCAAGTGGCATTTAGCATAACACCTATCTATTATGCAAATATCCAAATACAAAACAGTTATTGTGTGTCTCAGAGACAAAGCAGGACATTGGATAAGGACGGGAACAAACAAGAACTTACGTGGAGAACAACACTTCATCATTATATAGGGTTTTTATTATGAGATGACAGCTATTTTACTTTGACAATGGTTTACTTCTTGTATTTCTTTTTATAAACTAAAATGCAGAGGATAGGGGTAGTCTTCGCACATTGGGCGATTTAGGTGAGTATCCGGTATTTCATTTGATAATCTGATTCAGGTTTCATAGCATTTTAAGTATCTTTAAGCCGGTACTTCTATCCTGATTGGTAATTTATTCTGTGCAGTCGATTAACGTTGGTATATATCTCCCTACGCCCCTCCCAAGTTTCGGGTACTAGACAATATTCTATCATGTTGAATTCCATATAATAGTGCCCAGCCTTTCTGAGAATATATTGGCAGGCGATTGTGTCCTTATCAGATAACAATTTCATTGTATATATACTTTAAAAACTAATGCTTTAGACGCACACACAGACATGGATATACCCACCTAACATCAAAATAGCTATGGAATAAACAAAACACAATAGTACCATATACTGGTACCTATACAAATACAGCTCACACTAAACCATATACAATAGAAATAATCAAGGACATTCTGTCATGTTATACAGCATTGATTGGAGCTGAGTAGCAAGCTTACATTGTACAGAATCATATCCATTAATGCTTCATGGCACATGGAGTTGAACATTCAACATTTTGGGACTATATTATATGGCATTATGATATTTATTCAGATACTTCTTCACATGCTCTGTTTAGGCTGCATAAATAAAACATATTTCGGAGAGGACAATAACACAAAATGCTTGGTCAGCCCTACTGCATGTGATCTGACTCTGCAGGGTGGGGGTCTGGCATACCTTCTTTATCATTTATAGAATATACAGAACCACAGTCGTCTTCTCTCCCAAACGAAAATACTACTTAGTATGTTTACACCAGAGGAGTCAGTATTATTCACAGTTCGTCCAGCAGACTGCAATGTCATATCGTTTAGACAGTTAAATGTGGTCTTTCACACAGGTCAAGTCTTAGATATTATAGGTTAGTCAACATTCAAGTTCTTAAAAAGAAGTTTTCTTTCAATTAAAGCGTATCATTTAGAAGCACTTTTAAAATATTGATTTTACAGTGCTATGTACTACTATTAGTATTGTTACACTGAACCCACTGGATCCCGACAACTACCTAACTATCTTTGACTATTTGGTCTTAGTATTACACTGTATATTGCCACAAAGTGTATTAGAGAATAAAAACACATTTAATTTGCATTAAGCCCAGCAGATGGTGAAGTCAGCAGTGCTAGTTATGATTTCCGGTGAGGTCAGTGTATGTTCATTAGCCAGATCAACATCAGGTGTTTAGTACCCCTTTACTGAGAAGATTGGTCATATATATTGTAGTGAATTAAAATTAAAGCAAAAAATAATTAACTACTACTGCACATGATAAACTGAGGTTGGGATGCTCTATAAGTTGCTAAAATGTGAAAACAATAAATGTTAGTCATTACAACAGAATATTAGCTCATTTTTTAAATAATTAAATCATGTTAAAGGCTCCCTACTCAGTTCTGTGCACCATCGCCATAATGGAACAGGTCAGGTAAGTATCCGAGAATAATATGAACAAACAGAATTTGAAAAGACCCTTACAAAAGCGTTGACATCACCCAGTAAATAGTATAGGGTAAAGCAAATTGCTAGTACAATCAAAATGAAACAAAATTAGATTAACCAATATACATTTAGTGATGGTGCTTGAAACTTCACCGCTCATCTAATGATTTTAGCAGTGTAAAAAGAAGTATGAGGGGGGAAAAATCGACCAGAAAAAATATAAAATATCGACAAAACAAGTCAGTGCCCGTTTGAAAACATTTTGTCAATAAGATTGGAAAAATCCAACATGAAGCTTAATGATCAACAAACACTTTATGTAAACGTAAATGGTAAAGGCTAAAACCCACCCTCACTGGATGCGGTTTGACATGGGGACTACTACACAAATACAACTACAGTGAGCATGGATTGCCAAACCCTTCTTGACCTGACACTGTCAAGTGCTCGTCATTGTATTTATGCTGTCTGGGACAAGTGGAATAGAGAGCTCTGCCAATATTCCCTTATGGTTTATATTAAATGCTTGAGCATCTAGGACACTTCCCTGTAGTGAAAACCAGTGTCAGCACTATGTATTGCTGTGTTTGCTTATTTCTATTGTATACTGAGTTTCTGAATAAACATACATATCTAAATGGGTTCAGACGTGGGCCATCCAGTCTTTAGGTGGGTGTATTAGACCTTTTTACCAAGTTAAGTAAATAGCAATAAAACATATTATTTCATGTCTTTGGGGGAAGAAATATGGGATACATTCATGCACACATATAGCAATATATTCTGGATAACATAATTCAAATCGAGACAAGGCCTAAGCTATGGGACAATCATGAGTCACAAGACTAATTTGACATCACAGTTGGTCGTTGTCCATCCAAAGTGTGTTATTCTCGTTGCATGTTCAGCAATTGAGAATGATTAGCTCTCATCCTGCTTACTAATTATTATGTATACATTATATGTTTTGACAGTATAAGTTAATGCCATTTCTCATGAATATGATTGGTGAAAATAACGATATCTCATAAAATAGCTAGCAAGCCTATTAGCATTGCTTTTTGAATAAAAAAGAAGACTGCCTCGCCTGCTAAGCCAGAACGCTTCCTACCTGGGTCAGGGACAAGAGTGTCTCAGTGTATAGTTTATATATACAGGTTTTATCACATTCGACATGCTCAGATCCATTACGATTTCTTAAGCACCGCCATCAGTTTATAGTCACTTCCCATGAAAGTACTTCATCCACACCCAAAGCATTATTAACTTTATATTCATTCTAACCTGTTATGTCGTATATAATATATTTCTTCGGGGATGTTCAAAAATGTTGGGTTTAAAATCAGTAAGCTTTGGGAAGCAAATAAGAAAAAGCATTGAGAGTTAACATACATCTTACCAAAACCACAGTATCAGCCACCACCAGGCCACATCATTAATTAAGTAATATATTATTTCATGATAGATACAATAATAAATCTTAAACGCTTCGCTGCACCTGCAGAACACACAAAGCTAAAGCACCTAGGCCATTAGTAATTTTCCTTTAACCCATCCAAGTCCCATTGACAGTCAGCAATTGGTACATTGTTTCAATATTTTGTTATGTAGTATACACAGAACCATTATTATGAACCTGACATGTAGTGAATTTGTACAGGTCTAGAGTACATGTTGATCTTCGCACAAACATTCTATGAATGTCGCAATACTAGATACGTCATACAAAGTATAAAGCTAGATCGTTATTTCTATTGCATTTCATGTAGGGTACCTATTTTACATAGGGCTCTACACAGGTTCAATCTATACTGTTTGTCACTATTACTCCGATATGTCTCATGCATGCTGAATTTCTAACAGTACTATTGTGCCATCCAAAAGTATACTGACAGCTAAAATGGGGGGCTGGGGGCTTGATTTGGCTTATATTTTTACACTAAAAAAGTTAGGAACATTGTTCCTTATGTCAGGTCCCAAGGTTCATCCCATAAAAAAGAGGCAGTCAAAGAGCTTTCAATATCTCAGCAGAGAGCAGAAGGGCACATGGTCTCCATATCCTGCCTCTTCTGTCAAGGTGAGGAAATGTAACATTACACTGACACCAAGAAAATACACATATAGCCTGGCACTTTTTAAAGCAACATAATGAACTCTGCCAAGCCAAGACATGTAAGAACTATGTGGCATTCAGCAAGTTAACATTACATTATGATATAAGTCACATAAGAGACAAAATATATAATCACTTAATGTTATATATGGATATAACTTAGATGTATCATATTCACCTGTGCAAAAAGCATGTTCATTTATTTCATTAAAATGCAAATACATCTTTTAATTGCCAAATATCTATAATGATGATCATGATAATTGCGAATCAATGCACACTGAATCAATGAAGCGCAGACAACACTTTCAGCTCGAGGCGGCAGTAGGCCTCGTCCTGTGACGTCATCATCTGACACAGGTTCATGCTACTGCCACTAGATGGCGTCTGTGAAGGAGACCTGCCCCTTCAGAGAGCACCACGTGGTCCGTCCCCCTGCTGCTTTGCAGTGCGCATGCGGCTCTCATGTGGTGCGGCACTGTCAGACATACTGGTACAAATATATATATATATATATTATTATGTATATAGTGTATATATTACATGTTTGTTGCACAACATGGCTAGCTGTGGCCATTTACCATCAGCTGTCAGTCAATGATCATAGCAGTCATGCCATGAAGTGCGTCAGGATACTCAAGATCTCATAACACTTGAGATCTCATCATTTCGCATCGAGTAGAAAGTCGCATGGTATTAATGTTAGATCTACCACGCTATGAAACCTTAAACCGGTGGTGATGTGCCCACATACCACTGGTCCCATGTCATTGGGCATCTAAATGTGCTTTCTCATTCAGAACAGCTCGGTTTGGCTGTTATACGACGAGTCGATGAGTCGCGTCCCATCTCACATCATTGGAGAGATGCACCCGCAAGATTATCCTCATTAACATTTTGACATGGCCATGGTTTAAGTCCCATAAACCACTTGGACAGCAATGTATGACCTCCAATACTATTGCAACAATCTGGTAGCAACAAGTGGTTCTCTGTCTGAGTAGACTTGACGCTGAACAATGCGACAATAAGCAGTGACTCCAGTGCTCTACGACCCTGCGTGCAAACCTAGAAATACACCTGTCGCTAGCGTGGCACATTAGTTTACCATACAGCGATGATCCAGACACTTTAGACACACACATTAGAGTCTACTCTGTAAACCAACGAGTAATGTATATGTGCGAGTGAGCGCACCAGCACACTAGTTACTTTAGCATGGCTTACCATCATTATCATATAGAAGTATAGCACTTGATATCACATGACTACACATGAACGGGGTGTAGATGATTTCAAGGGTGTGTATTATATGTATATATATTATATATATACATATAATTTGAATATTCCGATGGATGAAGATGATTTCAATCTGCAGTATAAGAAGCCATTGTCATGGCGATATGACTGGTCCTTCCTCCATGCTCTGTTGTCGTCTTGGCATCTAACCGAGCTTCTTCGAACGATCCCTAGAAGGCGCTGCAATGCTTACCAGGCGTCTGTGTAACGGACATCACATTCCTGGAGTGCCGGCAGCTTCTCCTAGGGGCAATAATATCCTATTACTGGACTAATCTGAACTCATTAGCACATGAACGCAATGCATCATACTCTATCTATAGGGATGCATGCATGTTGGCCAATTCTAAAAGAGGCAGACACTAGACTATGGCTTTCCCAAACGATTCCAGAAATATATAACATTGTATGAGTATATTATACAAGATTATAATTCACATTTCCTTAGTATAACTTTTCTAGAAGGTCAAATTACTTATTATATTAATTATTTTAAAATTAGATCATCATAGGTAATCTACAAACATGCTTCTTAATGTAATTTCTTGTAGGTAAGTGCTCAGAATCTTTTTGGAGGATTGATTTGACTCTTCCAAAGAAATTGAGTAAAATCGGTGGGAAATTTGTCTGCCAAGTTTTTAACTACAAGCTTAATGTAATCCTAGCCTAAAGTGCTGATTCCATCGTATGGCAATGCATCATCTGTCACTTGTCTGGCTGTTCAAATGACATTTGAGTATGGAGGAATTATCTATCAAGTAGATGGGATTTATGAGACCTTTTAGACTAATCATAAATCATGGGTCAGTTAGACATCATGTCATAGATATGAATTAAATTTGTAATGACCCCTTCCCCTTTTATAGATCTGGGTAGAGTAAGGTCCTACTAAAACTAATTGTTGGATCCACTATCCTTCAATTGCCCAAGAGTCAAAATCAGCAATTGGGAGGTATCATTGGTAAAATTGATAAATGTCTTTACCAAGTGGGCACAAAATTCTGTTCAATGTTGAATCAACGTTGAATCAACATTGAATCAATGTTGACAACCATTTATCAATGTTGATTCAATTCTCTGCCCACTGGGTAGGGGTCCCAACATACAACTTCGATGGAATCAACCCTTTAGATGACTTATCTATTGAGCCTATGCATGCATATACCCTATAGGTAATATAAGTAATGAATATAGGAGGATACTGACCTTGAGGCCCTCGAAGGTCAAGGCAGACAAGTTAGTACTGTTCAGGTTCAGTTTTCGGAGGCTCTTCATGGCTTAAAAAGATAAAAAGGAAACAATAATATAATACAAATAGGGTTGACATATATTTGAGGAAGCCATACAGCCCTAGGTGTATACATGAAGTCTATTGGAAATTGATGTCATTGCATTGCGCTAATTTAGAGAAAGGTATACATATCAAAATATAATAATCAGCCCTGACTACATCGAACATTTACTATCTCGGACCCCTTACTTCCTTGGACACAAGCCCTCGCAACTTCCCTTCTATAATCTATTATATTTGAACTTCAGATAATTCGCATCCTCCCAAATACAAGGAAGTGAGAGCTTATCACAAAATGTATGAATAATTTCCTGGAAGTAGATGTAAACCTGCCGATTTAATGCAAATTAGTATTTCTCAAACCATGATGCAGTAGTGCATACTGCATAAATATTCCCCAGATAAAGAGAGCTGTACATTAAAATTTATTCTGTATAATGGTAAAAAAAAACATACCTGAAAGACAGTTAAGGCCTTTGTCGGTCACCGGTGTTTCACAAAGATTGAGCACCTGAAGCTTCTGCATGTGTTCTGATAGCAGCTCCAGACCAGCATCTCCAAACTAAGGAACAGACAGAGCCATATTTATCACATGTTTCATTATTCTCTATGAACAGGGCCAGCAGTATAGACTGATCCTTAATTATTAACTATTGGTACACCATTCACAGTATAATGATAGAAAGTCACATTTTATACATATTATGGGAAAGTATCTGAAATTTCGAAATTAAAAGACTTTATATAAATTAATTTTTACCAGTTGTCAGTATTATATAATATGGGGGAAATTATGATGTACATTTGTCTTCTACGAGAGCCCCTAACAAGTAATAATATTGTTGTCATTGTTGTTGTCGTTGTTAAAATATCTTATTTTGCATAGACTATTAATTTTTCTTTCAATGTATAGCCAAGGAAAGTCCACCAAAGAGATGTACCTTATAGTATAACATGGCAGTATTTCTATTTTGGTGTAATTGTCTTATACTCGGTCTCTGACTTCAATTCTATCAAATATTACATTTATCTTTAGATAGCCCAAGGTTAGGCCTTACTCCTCATCTGCCCACATTATAATATTATGTTCTGTTGTTGATTATAATCCATTACTCAAAAAACAAGTTTTACCAGGGCAACCATTTAATAAAATACTCAAATAAAGTGCGCAATTTTTACCTGAGTTGACCAGAGGTTGAGGTAGCGCAATGAGGGAAGTTTGATCAGGTCCTGTGCGCACGCACTGGTCACCTGGGTGAAAGCGAGGCTCAGACATTCAAGGTTTCCGAAAGAGCCTGAACTGAGCATACGGGCCAGATCAGCATCCGTCGACTTGGAGGGCAGGGTAAGTTTCTTAGGTCCACCCTTTTGTTGCTGTATGAATGAGAGGTTCATCATAAGCTGGATCGTCCTAGTACAGTTGCCATAGTATTGATGTTTACATAAATTAAGTTGCTTTAAGTTGTAACATACTCAAAATAATGGTCATACAGAAACAGATAATTCTCTAAAGCATTACAATAAAACGAATCTATTATATTAACCTCTGGCTGGTTAACTATATTTTTGCTGTAACTGGCCATTCGTCTAGGATATAAGTTGACTGGTGTTTTATCTTTGGTATAGTATAGTAATTCTGATATGTAGTTCAAAACTGTGTTCTTAAGCATTGGATGGGAAAAGGTTTAGTATGTACCAATTCTCGCAGGGCAATTTGTCGCTCACACAGCTCTGTGTACATCTTCTTGCCTGTTGACGTGCTTTGTAGTGTTGTAATGATCTGCATCTTTAGATCACTATTATCTATTACTTCGTACTCAAGCATAGCACATAGTACCTGCAATATAAGAAGACATAGTTTGCATCTAGGCTTACAATCTCAAGCTGATGATTACATAGCTAAAATAGAAAACACAAAAATAAAATAATGATACTTATATGTAAGATATACTGTAGCTAAGGCCCAGAATGAAAGCGTGTATTTAAGTTTCGAAGAAAAATGTTACTATGTTATCAGAATTGACAGCAATCCGTTTAATACATACCAATCCGACTCCCAACTTTAAGACAAATTATAATCCAATTTGGGTCCCAAATACCCCAAAAAAGGTCGGGTTGTGAACTTTTTCTTTTACAGCATTTAGCAGTGCATTCCACATGGTGTTTATCAGGGGAAGAGGGTGAAGCGGAGCATAATATTTTGTATTGGCTAGACGCTTCGGGGAGGAAACAACTTGAACTTACCTCCATGGCTGATACGTTCTCTCGCAGGGCGAGGAGCTGGCACGGCGATACCATCTTCTGCATGCTCACCAGGAACGGTTTCCGCTTACAACAGCAGTTTATCAATGTACTCAACTGGAAAAGGAAAGAAAAGCATATATAACGCATGATATTCATTACTCTGAAAATGTTTTGAACATGTGGGTCTTGCGTGGGTTACGATTTAATTATACTTTGATTATGCCCTAATCTATTAAAGTCGATCACCCGAATTAGAAATACAATCACATCTGATTGAAGATATAAACAGCTCAATAATTGCATAATCAGGCGCCCCTGGGAATTTCTTACGGATTGTACTCCATTTCTCCTCTGGTAGATTTGATCTGAGCACTGATAAGTTACCATAGATAATAGGCTATAGGAATGTTCCTCATCAAATGATCCTCCTCGCATTTTATGTAAGTCCTACATTCATAATTATTGTTCTCGAATGAAATTAGCAACAATAGAAAATTGAGATTTAGCCTTCGCCCATCTATAAAATAGTTTGATCATTATCCCCTGAAAATATTTCTAAGAAATCACACTTTATTTCCGGATGGATGGCTTTGATAAGTTCCTGACCATAGCATCTGCTTAGTAGCTACACTGTAAATAGTTAGTGTAAGTACACAGTACAACCTACTGTAGATCTACAGTATAATCTACTATAGAATGGATCTACAGTAGAATCTGCTGTAGATTTACAGTAGATTTTACTGCTTATACCTACAACAAACTGTACACCTAGAGTAGAATCTACTATACACCTACAACAATGGTGCCCAACCAAATGTATGTTATACTAAGTTATGTCATACCTGGACTGAAAATGCAACATGATTGTAATATATGTGTAGACAGAGGTCCTAGCGGAAGTAGGGCAATGCGCCCGTGCTAGGTTTAGATACTTTTTACATTTTATTTTATCATGTAACTGTATTTATTCAACCTAATAAAACATTTAAAAAAAACACCTTTTACAGTGTAGTTCTGGACTTTTGAAAGAACTTACCATGACGCTATAGAGTTCGCCTTCGTCATCACATGCAATGCCGCCAGGACAGAACAGATGGAACCAGCCCTCCTTGTTCTCTCTGATACCCAGCGTTGTCTGGTGCACCTCGCACCGTGAGTCTTCAGCTATGTTCTGTATAGTCTGTTTGATACCCCTATAGTATGGACAGAGAGATTACAGTGTTAAAATAAGGACACTTCTAGCATTATAGCATAGCACTTGGAACCCATGGACTGACACCGACATAACCCATGTTCCTCGATTCACTCAAAAGCATAAGTTAACTACTAATTATGTTAGAGTATCAGTCTAAAGGCACGAATATGCCTGCGTACTGAAACAGTTGTGAAAGGTTATTACACTGATAATATTAAGCATAATACAATTTAATTATTGTATGGAAGTTGTTTGAAACACTTACCCAGTAAATAGCGGATCAGCTAGTGCGCTGCAAGAGATTACACAAGGTTTATAAAAGGAAACTGTTTTAAATGTAGATGTATTTAACACAATGTGTAATATCATACAGAAATGAAAGTGCAATGATTTAAAGCAGCAGTCAGAGAATATTGCACACTTTCCTACATAATGTGATACTAATATTGCTCAGCACAGAAATTACTTGCATCAGACATCATTCTTATGTTCTTCACTGTTGTTGAAATAACTTTTCATGCTTCAGTTTAGACAGGTACATAGTTCTAATAGAGTTGCATGCTTACTCATCTGGGAAGGGAATGGGTTGAAGCAGGCTTCCCAATGGCGGTCGCCAGTCCTCATATTCAGAACTGGAAAACAAAAATATTGTATTGTGATTTCATTCGCTGGATAAATAAAGGAACTTAAATACAATACAATCGTCGGAATATAACATGCTGTTTAATATAATATCATTATATCAAAATATGTAATTGCAACTACTGCAACTTTAGTAGAGATTAGTTTTTGTGAATTCTAAACCAGATAAAGGTTATGTATGTTTGATGTATACATGGACATTAAAATAGGAAATTAGTATCTGTCATTATCATCAATATTATGCTATTTTGTTCAATACTGAATAATTGATATATAGATAGGGATAACAAGGTAACAGGTAGGGACCATTGCGTCTGTTTGTTCTGATTGATGGTAATTCACACCTATAGCGCTTTAGTGTGTAACTCCTCAACACAAGGGGGGGGGGGGGGCAGGGAGAAGGGGAGAGGGGGATTGGGGAGGTAAGTAAGCGGGTTTGTCTTTAGGTTTGTCTATACTTACATAACTTCAAGGATGGCGATATAACTTGTGATCTTCTCTCTCATCTCACTGTTTATACTCTGCATGTCTACATTGTTTAATAGTTCAGTACTGAAACGAAGGAAGGATAAAATGCATGTGATAGGAGTTTTAGCGATTTTACTGTAATCATCTTTTATTACCAGTATTTCATTCATAGTAAAACCAAGCTCTAAGAATCATAATTATTTACGCCAACTTTGTATAGAGCAACTCGCCCATCTGAAGGGATTTCAGCTGCTTTATTTGATAATTTCGCTTGAAACAGTGGGAATGCATCAACGGTGTGAAGTGAAAGCGATATAGAAATTTAGATCACTGCATCCTATCACCAGGAAGGTCAAAGAGGCGAGAAGCTGTCTGTTAGATTCTAGTAGCCGTGATACTAGTTTTAAACGTGTTTTTTTTAAGTGTTTTTTTTTTAAGTAAAAAAAAACAAAGTTAGCTGACGGTGGTACTCACGATTTTCTGTCTTCATAAGAGTTGAAGGTGGCACTCAAACAGACTGCCACTACGTTAGGCATGACTCGTGGGTGGGGGCACTGACTCGTCTGGCCGTGCATGCTGAAAGGTAAGGTTAAATGTTAAAAAGAGCTAATCGTTGTGCCAAATCACATATATAAGTATAATCTACAAATTATGTAAATAATATTATCTCACTAGATTACAGTCATATAGACAGAGGTTCACCTCGTTTGATACGATCCACGGCACCACTTATGAAGAAACCTGACGTTCAGATTACATAAGAGTGGATCTCTTACGTCTATTCCATACTCTATCAAAATATGTATTCAATGGTTTGGTTCATAGCTATTCTGTATGAGTGGAGACTTTTTGTGATGATAGGCTGTGGACAAACTGTATATTGTGGACACTATGTGATAGGTGTGTGTGGACAAACTGTGATGTGGACACTTCATACCCTGTGGACAAAGCGGGACACAATGCCATGTATGGGGAGTTAAGTATGTTTATTTACTATATTAAAAAAAAAAAAATTGATGAACCTTCTGATCATGGCATGATTAGAAAACTGAGCTTGTCGTTTCCTGCCAAAGGCTGGATCGGGAAGCGTATTTGACCTGGTGACATATTTAACAGACTCATTAATTAATAATGGGCTCTTATCTCATATACACATGCTAGGCGTATATAAGGCCTCGCTCCTCTCAGGTACAACAGTCAATGCAGGCTGACTCAACACTGCTTGCTACTAGGGGTCCTGTGGAATGCTACCTGATTTGACCTGCATTTGTCAAACTGGGAAAATTAGACCTTTTATGTATAGGTTCCGTTTGTCTTGTCATTGAATATATCAATATAGAACCAGCGGTTACATATAGACGTATCGTTTGTGTAGTCCAAGTCTAAGAAGCATATATATGGGGGAGTACTCACTGGGAAGTGTAGACATTATTTTCTGCCAGTTTGTCCACAGCCTATCATCACAAAATGATTTGTGGACACTTTGTGATGGTTGGGTGGGGACGAACTGTGTTTTGTGGACACTTTGTGATGATTTGCTCTGAACAAATTGATTTTTGTAGACACGTTGTGAGAGGTGCCTGTGGACAGAACATGATGTGGACAATTCATAGCATGTGGACAAAAGGGACTCCACAGATGTGACCCCTAGGCCTGACTATTGTAGTCTAAGCACTATGTGAACTGTAAAGAAGCACTGCCATTGTGATACGGCAAATGTCGCCCACGTTACCTAGATTATAAGTTCATTGGCCTGTGTTCACTGAGGTGAACTCAGGTGTTAACAGCATCAGTATATGGGAAGAGGCAGGGGGGAGGGGGACATGTATGATGGTTCTCATACATGATATATGTATATGTATATATATATGCACTAAGGGCCTTTTTTTTGCAGATCGTATAATATATATACAACAGTGGCGGATCCAGGATTGTTTAGAGGGAGGGGGGGGCCCAAACCCAAACCTGGCCAACCCAGACTGAATATCTGCTCTCTCGACCACCGCAAGCGAAGCGCAGCGGGCATATTATGGGGGTTTGGGGGCACGCCCCTCCAAAAAATTTTGCTAATCTAGACTTAAAATGGGGTGTATTCTTAGGCATTTTGGAACACAAAATATTAAGACTCGGGCCTCTATCATTCAGGTTTAGAAAATCTTACTATAGGGGAAAATGCTTTGATATGATCACCTGAAGAAAATATTAGAAATGTAGAATCGCAACTCAAGTCCAGGGGGCATACATGGGGGATTTGGGGGTATGCGCCCGAGAAATTCTAGATGAACTAGAATTGAAATCGTGCTTTCTCAGGCAATTTAGTGCAAAATATAATATCAACACTATAGCTTGTGGCTTGAGAAAGCCTTTTAAAAAAAATAAATATCTCACGTAATCAATCAAAGAAAATTTTGTCAATTTAGAATCTAAATGCTGTATTCTGGTACATTTTGCCACACCTGACACCAATATGTAAAACGGGCCTGTGAGGGCTAAAAAGGGTGAAGTCCGTACTAAATAACAAATGGAGGAGGGGAGATAGGGGTAGGGCAGGACAGTAGACTCAGGAAATCACATGGCAGTAGGCAGTTGGGAGGGGAGGGTACATAGAGGGAGGTAGGGGAATGTGGGCATGGAGGGAATATGAGACGGAATGATGGAGCTGAGGGAGCGAAGTGAGCTCCAGGATCCTTTAGCCTCCCAGCCACCCCCCCCCCAGCCCCGGGGCCCTCAGATTTATACTACACTGAAATAGGCTTCTATGAGTTATATGATAGCAGTCCCTTCTCTCTCTTTCTTTCCCTCTTTTCTTTCCCTTCTTTCTTCTCTTTTCTTCCGCTTTATTTATTTATTTATTTTATTTTATTTTATTTTTTTGGGGGGGGGGGGGGGCAGAGCCCGTTGCCCCCTGGATCCGCCAATGTATATCCGCCAATGTATATAGAAAAGTAGTGCTTGTCCCCCTTTATTAGATCCTCTTTTCCTCTCCAACGTACCTTTACATTATGTTGCAAAGGTAAGATTTCGGAAGCATCGTTTGTAGGGAATCACCTCATTATATATCATAGAGTTTTGGCCAAATTAACTAATCTACCTTCTGACGAAGTTCTTGACGACGTTGATGCCGTCATTCTGACAACTCAGGGCCTGCACGTATTCCTGGATAAATGTCCTCATCCGCGGGTATTTTCCAAAGTCCTTAAAATATGAAGATTAGATGAAGTTCATAGACTGGTTTCTAATAGTGAGATTTTGTATACTCAAGTTTCAATCCTAGTGTAGTAGGCCTATCATTTACAGTCGAATTTTACCTCTTTTTAATCTAAATTTCACAACGTATTGTTATATGTAGAATTGCTATGAATTATGTAAAATAAATGCTACAAATACAATGCAGGTCTTTGCAGCGAATTATTACTATTAGAAATTATCACAACCTACGGAAGACCTTTCGAGGCAGCTAAGCTGTCTTCATTTTGTATAACCATTTTTGATATTTCAGGACAGGTTTCTTACCGTAGTGTGTTTTAATATCCGTTGCACAACTGGAGTAAAAAGTTCTATGACAATCTGTGACCGCGGACTGTTTTTACAGTGCTGAAAAAACAAAAGGAGACTGAAATTAAGAACCATCTTTTTTCTCTCTTGTTCCTCTCAAACTGGCATTAAACAATATTTTAGCTTTTTGATTACACCAATTAACTTTTCTACTGAACATCTTCTTAGTGTACAATTATGCTTAACTGTTTATCATTAATTATGTACCAGAATAATTATATGACAATGATCTAGCTGTGCTGTTATTACATTGTACTGTTACCATTATCATCCTTACCTTGCTAAAGAAATCACAAATTTCTTGAGTTGGATGGTTGTGTTCAAGTAAAGGCGCCAGGGCTACGATAATCTCCTCATTCGATACTTGGCTGATGCACTCCGTGTTCTGAAAAGCAAAAACATACGAACACACTCATTCCAATGTATACCCAAAAAGACATATTCTGACGATTAACATGAGATAATGAGAGAAGGACCACATCCTCCTGTAATAGGGAAAGCGGCCTCCTTCTGTAATAGGGAATGCGGACTCCTTCTGTAATAGGGAATGTGGCCTCCTGTAATATGGAAAATGGCCTCCTTCTGTAATAGGGAATGCGGCCTCCTCCTGTAATAGGGAATATGGCCTCCTGTAATAGGGAATTCAGCCTCCTGAACCTAGATGACGCCTCACCTGTAGGGTGGGATTTATTCTCAAGTAGATATTGGACACATCTTAGGAGCAGGTGCAGGTGCAGGTCCTCCCCTAGGGGCAGGGTATACCATTACCGGGCATCTTGGAACCTGAGAGAGCTTTCTTCTGCCTAAAAGTGACACAAAAGGAATACACCTGATGGGTCCTGCTCCATTGAGTCTCCTTAAGAGCCCTTTAACAGCTATCATGGCCAACCTATGTCCGGTGATACCCTCACGATACGCAATGATTCTAACACTATTTCCCAGGCACGTAAATGATTTTTTTTGTTATTATTTCCCCCTTTTTGTGGGGGGGGGGGGGGGGTCAATGCCTAGTTTAAAACAGATTTATACACTTAATACTCGACTTTCTATATCAAAACCATTAACATAGATTTCTTTTAAAGAAACCAAACGGCTATTTATATTGTATTATAGGTTATACTGAGTCTCAACGAGCACCTTCTCACGAAACATCTAACTTGAACATTACTATTTTGTGGTCTTCAACATGGGCGGTGGTAGCACAAGGCATATCTTCCTTTTTTCCAGGCACTGTAGCCATGTAGAGAAGGCATTAAGGCACCTCCCTCCAGGCCATCATCAAGTATATCATATACACTGTACTGCTGCAACCCTTTGATGGGATTCTATACATAAATAACATTCAGCCACGCCCATCACCAAAAGGGCACATCTTGCATTGCTTCTCTTGTTTATGGGAGGTTCCAATTGCACATCCCCTGTTGAATCAAACTTAGCAAGGTGCAGAGGCTAAAAAGAACAGGGCGGGGACCAGTAGGCAAAGAGCACCTAAATGCTACACCTGTGTGGTTATTTCAGTGCTAAGTCTGGGTTAAGGTATTAGTTTGTACCTGTATTATGATATAACTCTTTTGATGCTTGGGGTAACAACTACACCAATCACACCGACAAGCCAGGGGCTGAAATGTGATCTGTTGGCTGCAACTCGCCTTTTGCTCTTTGTTTCTATTCTTGTTTATAATATACGCCATGATATCAGATATCGTATGTGCCACCAGTCAAAGAGTCAGTTAAAGATCATAATATATCACCTACTTGGGGCAGGGGGCTTTCTCGAATGGGAGTGGCAATATTTAACAGTATAGCTATGGTTACACATTTGGAAGTGGTATTTATAGGCTGTCTCTTTGTGGAAGGATTGCAGCAGAGCTCAGTTGTACTAAGAATTCATACAAAATTATCATAAATACATATCTTGTTTCTCTCCTAATTACTACCCAATGCCAAGGAACATTTTCCTTAAATTATTACTACATGTATTTGTTTATAAACATAACCTTTTCTTTACACTGCAAATAAAAGAAAAAAGGGGGGGAGGGTCTAGACCAATCATATCACCTCATCATACAGCTAGCGACTGGGAGCCAACATATTGAAACCAATCCTATTATCTAAATCACACTATAAGTACAATGGATACAGCCCCATAGCTTATGGTCTTTAGATAACGCAGTTGAAATCCCGAAGAAAAATATTCAACAGCAGTAATTGCATAAGAAAAACAACTGTCCTGATTAAATGACTCAGAATATCTGCACGTTTCGATCAACCTCTCACCGCTCACCATCAAAATGAGCCACCAAACTGGGACACCCTTAGGAGCAAGAAACTTTGTTGAATTGTTTCCAATTCCTAGGAAGGCACTTCAGTAGATTGACAGTAGGAATAATCATAAGCTGGAGAGGCTGGGGGAGGGGATTCTTGGAAAATATCAATTGATGTGATCGGATGACGTTTGTAGGTGATGTACGTCAATTGGAGAATACAACGTATTAAGGGAGTGGCCATTTTTTAACAACATAGGGCAGGGAGGTGGTGGGTTTGAGGGGGAAGGGTTTCACATATATTTGGACCGCTTTGGAGGGATGGACCAAATAAATAAGAGCCTTTTTGAGGGAGGGTGTGGACAAAAAAGAACCCCAAAAAACCCACAGTATTATCAGCTAAAAGGCCAGCACATTACTAAGGCCAGGGCTAAAGGGGTGGACCGAAATACTTTTTGAACCTGTCATGGGTTTGGGGGGGGGGGATCTTAATTGGACCCCTCTCACCAGAGGCGGGGGGGGACCTTTCGCCAAGCTTGCACGAAAATCCACCCCACCCCCGGTCGTTGAAGAATATCCACCCTTAAGGCAGATGTGGCCTAGTATCACCACTGATCACACGTCCTATCAGACAAAGAGCCAGAGGTCAATGACATACTAGCCATGTATTTGATGAAGACCCCATGTATACAATTATCCCAGCTATAAGTATGGAGCAAACTATGACTCACGGCACCCAATCTCCTTTGACAAACCTGAGAGCACTGCCTTCTTCATATTGCAATCAAGCCACCTCAAAGAGTATGGCGTCTTACATTGAGCCATTTGCAGCACTTGATTTCATTGGAATCGAGCCTTCATGCCTAATGCCAGATTACCCAAGACTGCTATATTATAGGGAACGTGGCGTTATCTTGTTAATTGCATGTCTGGTTACATACAATTTACTACCCCGTTCATGTCCCTTTCTGGCAAGCAGGAACAGTTCCTAGTATGCACTGCCGTCTACCATTTTCTAAGAAGTACTTGTTCGCCACCGTGGATAAAAATAGGCCTTATTAGTCTGTTTGTGTCAAGTGCAAATTTGTTGATATTAGGCAAAGTCACGATATGCATCTTGATTTTTTGTGAGCCGAGCTGAACATGCTATTGATAGACGATACATTAGGCCTAACAGGTGAGCAGGTGGTAAGGAAAAAATTGCATTGAGCAGTTGAGGATGTGTATCGAAAATTAGTTGTCATCTGCCTATATCCTAGTATTTAAAAAAAATATCAATAAACCCATACTTATCTCTTAATTCAGAGTTGCATTAGATGAGGCTGGTTTTATGTGCTATTATTCATCTTTACAATAATGTTAAGAAATCTAACAGAAACTAGAATGTCAGTTGACATTTACAATGTACTAGAATGTTAGTTGACATTTGACATGTGATATATAATACTAATGGCCCCAGTGGGATCCACTTCCTGGTATCATTAATATGACTGGCCTGAGTGTCAGCTGTCACCAGCTAATACAACGTTGAACGTGAGTAAGGTATTAGCTCAGACTACCCACAAGAGTAGTTGGCAGTCGTATCAGCGCCGTTCCAGGTATATCTCAGGGCACCAGCATAATAATCCCCCGGCCACCTGACAATCCTCCCCTTTCGGGAAACACAGGTAAAACGTGTCGCACTCTCCAAGCCGATTACCTGTTGGTGCCATGCCATCAACTGCACAAACCCTCACCTGTTTTGTGGAGAGTGAGGCTGCCAGAAGTAATGGGATAATTAAGGAAGTTGATCACAGTATTTAGCCCTTTTAAATGCCGGACAGCTTAAATCCCCTTGTCGGTATGATGTGTAAAAGCAGCGCTGCCGAGGTGCCATTGTAACCAACCCTCAAGTACGGGCTTAGTGCACTATACCGAAGTCAGCCCATGCATGACTCCAGTCCTGGCGAGTTACTCGCCCAGGCTGTGTCCATGTATGATGACGGCAAAGGACATTCAGTCAGACATACTTTCTATCCATCATACATGGAGTATGCGGCCAAAAATGGGTAGGTATATAATAAACATGTGCTCCACATGTGTACACTGCTTATCACTGCATGAGGTCGGCCTACATTATAGGTCCATTAGTACCCCATTAGCACAGTATGCTCATCTACGGCCCCATATACCACATACAGTGAACTTTACTGAGTGCAGCAAGGCATCCCACGGGGGTCACATTACATAACAACTATGGAACCTCCTGATGTTGAACAAAGGAGCAAAACAATATTATATATATAGTGCACTGTGCAGTGGCGTATAGGAAAGGATGGGTCGGGCAGGGGTACATTCTGGGTTGATACTTTTGACTTAAATCCATCATAATGATTTAGAAAAATATATAAATAATTATCAGCAGTGACTGAGTGGGATCCTGTGACGTGGGCGTCTACCATGCCCCCCCCCCCCCACACACACACAACGCGAGTAACTCGCCGGCGTTGTGGAGGTGCATCATGCCGCACCTTTAGGAGTGTATCAGGGGCTATAGAGGAGCCATCACAGGATGGGTCATGCTGCATCCATGGCTGCCTTGAAGGGTTACCTAGACATTAAACTTGACCGCGGCAAACTGTCAGTGGTGAATGGCAAAGCATACACGAGGGCTGTGCCGGTGCAGGGGGAGTGAGGAGTAGTGGTGGTGTACATTGTTCTCACACCAATATCATCATGCTCACAGCGCCAGGCACCTTCAATACTATCTACCTTAATCATGCACCCCCTTCCTCTTGACCCTAAGAGTTAAGCTAATATAATACTATAATTTGTTATACCATAGTATATGCTGCATATCACCTAATTATCTAGTTATATATTTTTTGATTTCATTGTTTTGGTCGTTACTCCATATTTGGAGGATAACAGATAGAATAATCTGATATTCCCGTGGCGATAGTTTATCTACTCAAAGTGGTTTCCTACAGATGATCACCTTTTTCCGGGTCACACTTTTTAATATAAAAAGAACACACATGCCCCCCTTCTTTACAACAGCTTAACCAGTATCTTCACTAATTTAATAGTCGATGTCTACCCTTTCTCTCTTAAAATATATATTTACTTTGTCCAGGAACCAGCTCACCATCATTCTAGCTAAATCATAGGAAATATACATGCAAGTGAGCCTAAAACCATCTGCTTCACTTGTTCCCGTGGTGGGTTGTCAGGCCATAATTTGTTAAAGTGATGTTCCTATATTTAATCAAAGGTAGGCCTATCTCTGCTTATCGCTAAAAAAATCATTATCGATGAATTCGAGCAGTCGGGATACATAAGTGAGTTTAATGTGTCCACCAGAAACACATCTATTTGTTTTTTAGGCGACAATGGTTGTGGAATCGGAATGTAAATTATACTCCTAATCCTCTAAGGGCCGCATGTTGCTTTCATGTGCTATGCCCTTTATCACCGTGCCGCATGAATGCATCCCTCGCGAGCCTATTCTGTGCAAGGGCTACATTTGCGCATCATGACGACAAAGAGCAGAACCACATTAATGCATTTTGCGGTCCTTAAAGGTTTAGGAAAACTGTATAGAATCTGTGCCGTGGACTGATTCATGCTGCAACTATTAAACATAATTATATTGCAAGGTTAGGTACCCTTTCAATTCACATTCATGAACATCTTTTAATCTTTCTTTTACTTACCGAAATTCATCAATTTAGCAAGCTATGTACAGTAGGCTACAATGCTACATGATACAGATGCCACTAGAAGATGGAGTTAATATCAAGGTTATTGGAATATTCATGGCGACACATAGCTGTCATATAAAAGGAATAACTTAAATTATTTATGCCTCTGCAAACAATGACTATTATAGAGAAACACTAATCAATGACCTTAGTATATGATGTAAGGATAAATTGCTCTCATTTACTTGAGCCGCATTCTATAGCAGAAGTAGACTTGTATTTTAAAGGCAGTGATCAAATCCCATGATAGTGTTAATAAGTGGTTTGATTAGACAGCGTATCATGAATAGACCAACATGAATGGTTGTGTGATGTCCTTCCATCCTGGCACATATACAGTTAGATTATTATACCACTGAGCATGCTTTCCCATAGGTCTCACATTACATGCTTCACACAGGTGGAGAGAGGAGGAGGGGGCACACCAAGCCCATACACAGGACGACTGGGGCAAGATCATTACAGGGGCATGGTCATCATATCGGGGCCAGCCTTAGGGGTGTCTCCCTCAAGAGATTATCTAATTATTGCTTAATTTCATGATCGGGCTGTATTGCATATAATATACACATAGGCGACCTAGCTAAGAATTACCATTTTGTACCATACATTGCCTAGAGTGACGCAGGGCCTGGGTGTGACAGATTCTTTTCTTTTTATATTGATGTGAATACTATGAGTGTTATAGATGTAACAATTTCTTTTTTTTTCTAATAAAGAATATCTCAAAATATATTATACATGGACTCCCAGTGTTAATGATATATACGACGGGATTCAGTAAGTATATAGGTCTATAGAACAAGCATTCCGATTTTCCTCTTACCGCACATATGTTCAGAACACCAAATCAAGGATTGTCTACATTTCAAAGGGCATGCATGTCTAGAACTGTAAAGCAATAGGAAATCATAAATCAACGACTAGGACATCGAGCTGGGTGAGGTTGGGGGTACTGAGCAAGAGGAAGAATTTGTTTTTGGTACCGCGGCAGTTGAACAAGATGGAGTTGGCCTGTAGAGCATGGCTGGTCGTCGAGATGATAAAGGCACATCCTGGAACAGGCAAGCGGCACACAGCACACATTAGTGCACAGAGGTGAAAGGTGAAAGTTCAAAACATCCAGTCGTTTCCTCCAGTAGGTGGGTGTAGGATGTGCAGGGGGTACCCTGCCACCAGCGGCCACCACCACCCCCCACCACCACCACCACCGACAGTGCCACCACCGACTAATACAGTCACCACAAGCACTACAATCACCACCACAATTTCTTTGGACTTTTAAACCCCTTTTTTGTGTGTGTGCGTTTATGTGACGATGGGGGGTTCTTATGTAAGCCAGGAAAAGTCCGGTTTTGTGTTGAACATTATCAACCATGATTAAAAGAAAATTACAATCACAAAGCTAGACCTTGTATCTGCATATGTATATATGTAATATAAAACTTGGAGGATATAAAAAGAAACAACATAATGAAAGTAAGTCGCATAGACAAGAATGACAAGGGAAGTTTCTGCAGCTGATGTCCCGAATGGTAAGAATAGATGACCCTATATCTCTGTAAAGCAATCGAAAGAAATATATCAAGAGGTACTGCCCATTAATATAGGGAATTCTAAAATGACGAGATGTCAGGTAAATAAGCGTACTGAGAGAGGGGAGAACAGAAGTGAGGATTATATGGGAATTATTTCATACAGAGGGGATCACAATAGCAAAAGGACCAGAGCTTAAAGTATAAAGTATGTGTAATAGTAAAGAAAGTTTAGAGTAAGGACCTGATAGATAGGCGAGAGTCATTCTATGTGGTGGAGGTAAAGGGTAACAATAAAAAGTTGAGCTACTCCACTGGAGTTGCTCTCAAACAAGCATCAGTCGCTCTGTCTCACTCCCATATAACTTTCTATTACAATTTTAAGTCTACATTAGTTGAAATCCTTATTTAATCGATAACGTCGCGATGGGGCTCGGGGACAATCTTGTAACATAGTATGTTCTAGTTATACAACATTTATTTTATCCATTTGTGAACATGTCTATACACAAATCTTATATATTTGATAGATAAATCCTCCTTGATACGATACATTGTGTACCTTGGGCATGTGTTGCTATGGAAATGCACTGCTCAGTGTTCTTCCGGCATTTAATAGAATTGACTCAAATAAAATCAAATCCACAATCAAACATTCTCAGATGTTCACACTTGCAGACAATGCCATTTGTACCCTCGCTTCAAACACTAACCACTATTTGTTATTTTGTCCCCCCCCCCCCCCGTATCAGCACTGGGGTCAACAATAATATCAAAGATCCAAAACTACGATCAATATTTTCAATTTCAATCAAGAGGTTTTCGGGAACGCTGGAATATGCCATGAAAACCCATTTCATGGGCAGTCAGAATAACTGCAGATGTACACCATATATCCCTATGTAAAGCACCCTATCATATATGCAAGAGTCATCACATTTATGTGATGACTCTTGCTTATATGATATGTCTGCCTTTTTGCTGAGGATACTTCTGAATACCACATTACCTATCTAAATACTGTTCCATTGCAAGGACAGCTATACACGATATTATAGAAGGCAATATAGTATCATAGATACATGAAGCATTAGTAAACTTATTCACTTTAGAGAAAGTGAATTAGTGTTAAAAAGGTCTCACCTCTTGGAGAAGCTGGGACACCAGGTCCAGTAACTGCTGCACGCTCTCGTCCTGCAGGGGCGTGTTTAGTGAAAGGTCGATCATACTCTGCAAACATGAGAAATAATATCAAATTAACATTTTGATAATTGTTAGCAAAGTGGACGTTACCCCCTTCTTCTACACTGAAAACTCTATGGGGTAAAAAGTACTCAGGGGATGCTTACTTTTTGTCATCACCGTGATGACGACACTTGGGATTACTTGCTAATCACTATAGTAATCATATTTCTCTGTACAAGAAGGTATCAATCCCTAATTATCAATTATTACCTCCTTCACCCACCATCATACTTTGATTGAGGACACTTTAAACCCTCATAGAAGGCCCAACAAGGCCTATAATAACCAACAGCCTAAGCTTACATTAGTAAATGTGGTTTAAGGCACACAAAAGGTGTCCTTGCTCTTGATAATTTTGCTCAAAACTTACTTGTACTTGATCAAGTGTTTCTAATGTGATGATATTCTTCAAATGTTTGATTTTATAAGTTCTTATAATTAGAGTTAATATGGATATAAATCCATAGATGGCCTGGAGTGGGACCTGTATATTCCAATATTGCCTAGTGGGGCCCTCTAGTGGCAAATATCGTAATCGAGATGATAACTTCAGGTCATTACTGTGATGTCTTTACCCTAACTAATCAGCATGATAACCCTAACTAATCAGCGGTGATATACGTTTCAGATATGCCTAAGTTTTCAGTGTACTCAGGTGCATTTCTGAGACTATGACTCAACGCTTATTGCTAGGTTAACTCTTTAAAGATGGCATTTCAGTTGATTTCGGGTATTTTTCTGCTACCACGATATGTACAATATTGAGGGTATATTCTATATGTATGTATTCTTAAAGCGTTGTGGTATCTCTAAATCAATTAAAATAAACTAGAAAGTTACTATTTGAGTAACTGTCCGGCGGACTAAAATGCCCTTGACCATAATTATTGTATCACATACAGCAAGGGTACCAGCCCTTTAAGTACCTTTGACTGATTGTTGTAGCTGAAGCCACCCACCCAGAACATGTTCCTGAAGGAGCTAATGACCCTTTAGAAACTGCTTGGCGCTGGCATACATGGGTAAATTTGCAGTGTACAGAACATATGGGAGATGGGATGAGTCCATAAATCGAAAGAAAGCTTACTTAAATCAGCCCCCCCCTCCCCCATTGATGTATATATTATAGTGATATGTAGGGGCTCACATTTAAAGCAGTATAAAGAATATAGTTGGCAAATTTAGTATCTTGTCAACTGCTCGGTATGGTGCCATTTTTACATGAAATTACCCATACATGTATTGAAGGGACATATTCAGTCAGACCATACAAAGACCAGATTTCACATATACACTGTTCTAGCCTGGGTAGATGGCAGCTTTCTTTTTTGCCAGGGTGAATAATAGCCTTCATATCTTTATCGTCAATTTCTGTAAAAATGTATTAGTATCTATCTAATGAGGGGTATTGGATGAATGTAAGCAGTAATCGGATACATAATGCACCAATAATATGCATAGGGTACCTGGAATGTGTCAGCTGAAATACCATCTTTAAGGGCCGTTGGCTTATATTGATTTGATGCACTATGTCCTTTTGGCAGCATGATGTATGGATGCAGTTCTGGCGGGTTCTCACTGGTCAGTGCTGCATTCATGCACCATGCAAGAACAGATTATTGTAGTAGGTGATTGATAACAATATGACTTAACCTCTTACATAATCCGATGATGAGAATAGATATGATAATAATAAACCGGAAACTGATGTATAAGAACATGCCCTTGGGTACCTTTTCGCAGATCAGGTCACATAATTATTATTACGTTATGCAATATACTTATTAGTTATATATTTATGTTCATGGTTAAATCCTTCCAGAATGTACAACCCATAAGGGTGATTTCATAAGATTTCTAAGTAAAAAGGACCATATTCTGACCATATTCTGAAGAATATATCGGTACCAACTATACTAGGATGGCTCTGGGTACCTCATCAATTTCCATTGTAATAGCCTTATTTACCCTGCGCTTATTCAAGACCTTTGTCCTTTTTTTTTCACCCCTGTGCTTATTCAAGCCAATACAGTAAACATAGCTTCACCTTTCGGCACTTTTGGTGTTTGGACCGAGCCCCCCCCCCCCCTTTTTTTAAATTCCTGGGTCCGCCCCGGTAGGATACAGTCATTTGACCCGCCCTACCTTGAACAGCAAGTACTGTAAATTCCCGCGTATAACCCGCGGATAATAGGCGAACCAAACTTCCAGTGCGGGTTCTATAATATTCTAGTTGCGGGCAATCTAGGTGCGGGCAATACGAGGGTTTAGTATAAGTATATTATATTAAGTGTATTAAAGTATAGTACAGTACTAATATGGCGATTTTCAGACCCCAGAAGCGGATTATAAGATTCTCCCAAAGTCGGGGTGTGGGTTATACGCGGGGATTTACGGTAGTATTGCATATCGATAGTCATGACCATATTTATGGTACAGTGACCGGCCTAAACCAAACCCTGTTTTGATACGGTCCTTGCTAAACCACCATGCCTTGTGCGGCTCATACATACATCGCCATATGGGTGTGGCATCTATATACCACATACCTTCCACCCCTCCCCCTCCCCACCCCCTTACCATCCTTCCCTCCCTTTGGTTCTGCCCAGTCCTGTAGTCACACACCCAATCTATTTCTGGCAGCTATGAGCAGACTTAGTACATCTAGCACCTCATTAATAAAGTCTCATGAGGGGTCTCATGCTTTGATGATTCGACAATTCACGTATAAATATGACTTTCCCAGAATCTCGACACTCCCCATTATCTATGCGACACACCTATATGATTATACACCTATATGGATTCGGAACGTAAGCATTTACCTGCTGAAATATGTCATGGGCTGTCATTATCGAAAGTATGGTAGGCAGTATTGGCACCAGCGATATTCGCACGAGCTCCTCGTGTGAATAACGTCCGCTATTTGCACGAGGAACGGCGACATGGGGTGACATGGTGAGAGAGGAGACATGGGCAGAGGCGATATGCACGAGGACATGGGTTGAGAGGCGACATGCACGAGGACATGGGGAGAGAGGCGACATGCACGAGGACATGGAGAGAGAGGCGACATGCATGAGGACATGGGGTAAGAGGCGAGATGCACGAGGACATGGGGAGAGAGGTGACATGCACGAGGACATGGGGAGAGAGGTGACATGCACGAGGACATGGGGAGAGAGGTGACATGCACGAGGACATGGGGAGAGAGGCGACATGCACGAGGACATGGGGAGAGAGGCGACATGCACGAGGACATGGAGAGAGAGGCGACATGCACGAGGACATGGGGTAAGAGGCGAGATGCACGAGGACATGGGGAGAGAGGTGACATGCACGAGGACACGGGGAGAGAAGTGACATGCACGAGGACATGGGGAGAGAGGCGATAAAGCCGATATGCACAAGGACGAGGGGAGAGAGGTGACATGCACGAGGACATGGGGAGAGAGGCGACATGCACGAGGGCATGGGGAGAGAGGCGACATGGCGAGACAGGGGACACATACTTTATATTATTAATTGTATATAATTATAACACATTTCCCATGCAGATCAGCAAGTAAGACTTTTGCGTAGTGGTCAGGGTGTCTGCCTCCCATGTGGGCGGCCAGGGTTCAAGTCCCGCTAAGAGCTTATTTTTATGATGTGACAAATGAGAGAGGCGACGTGACGATGAGAGCGACGATAAGAAAGGCGACGTGATGATGAGAGAGGCGACGTGACGTAACAACTAGGATACTCGATGACTCAATACCCTTACGGTCCACCTCCTTTCCTCTACCCTACTACCCCCTTCCTCCATGCATTAATCATTATTTGGGAGTGATTATTTTTGCAGAACGGATAGGGGGGTTAATTTCTTTTTGACACCTTGACCCCTTCATAATTAACTAATCATAATTGTAATATACTTTAGAGGAAAGTAATGCTTTATTCCCATTTCAATGCTATAATTGCTCTACCCATCATCATCATTCAAATATTATTAAAGATATAGGTAATGGTTTTTTTTAATGTAGGTAGGTAATATTTGATTGTGGGGGCCGCATCCTCCTGGCGACCGGGAGCACCGCCAGGAGGATTAGGTGACCGGCACCAACCCCCTGATAAGCTATATAGATAAGCCTGATAAGGGCCACGATGTACTGTGTGACGTATGTTCTACTCCCATGAATACCATATATAGGCCTAACCACTGTATATTTAATTGCGCATCCTGTGGACATTAGCTGAGAGGAAGCTCTCTCGCCTCTCTCGCCGTCGCCTCTCTTACCGTGTAGGTCGCCTCTCTTGCCGTCACCTCTCTTGATGGTTCCTCGTGCGAATAGCGGCCACTATTCGCACGAGCTACTCGTGTACGGAAGCCGACAAGGGCCATAGACATGCACTATGCCTCTTAGTGATCTCTATTATAATGTTATACAGAGAAGAAAATATACATGTTTGCATTGCTGTCAACAGGGAAAAAAGTGCTGTCAGTTTGTCAACCTCTATATTTGAACATGCTGTCAATGGAAGAAATCTGCTGTCTGTCTGTCAAGTACTTTTATTGAAGCTTCTGACAGGTATATCTTAAGCCTGTGAGGTGGGAGTGGTATCCGGGAGTGGTATGGGATCAGGCAGGGAATGGTTTGCTATGAGGTAGGGCATGGTAAGACATGGCTAGAGCATGGTGGGCATGATGTAGCAGGGCATGGCATGGCAGGGTTTTGCAAGGCAGAGAATAGTAGAACATGGCAGGGCATGGTATTGCAAGGTATGGCAGGGCATGGCAGATCATGGCAGCACAGTGTGTGGTAGGGCATAGCAGGGTGTGGTGTGACAGGGCATGGCATGGTGTAGCCATACACGAGTCAGAAGAGCGTTTGCTTCATTTGTGTTAAATCATGTCGGGCATGACATTCACGTCTGATGCTACTCGTGATATACGTCACATCCTAATTGGCGTAGGCCAGGTATAACATCCCCGGCCCCTTAGTGTCCAATGCAGTATTTATGGTGAGACCTAGCGTCATCCTACCTGCTGATGGTCCTATCATCTTACGGCTATTAGCGTGGAGCTGTGTATACATGAAGGTAGTTATCTACATCATGCTCCACCCACTGTGCAGCACCCACGTGCTGACGTCAATGCATGACCCCACTCCCTTGTTGTACAACTACATTGTAGTCAGGCATGGGATTAGCAGAGATGCGACTCAGCCATCGTTAAAAAGTAGCAAATCTACCAATTGTGGTCAATTTTCCGTAGGGAATTATTATAATTCAAAAAAAAAAATAGTAGGAAATACTGTAAAAGTAGGTAAGGTGTCATCTCTTGATTAGGATTTGAGTGGGCTGAAATCCCTTCTGTGGCTTTTATTTGAGATGACCTGTATGGGATGGATCCTTTCCAGAGACTATCAACCCCACCCCCTATTATTATATTATTAAAATGTTTTCTCAGTGGATTCATCCAAATCACAGGGGTGGCCCTTTTTAGCCTGAAAGATTCCAAATTTCAGGAAAATCCAGGTAGAATCCCCTGTCTGTAGTCCGCTGGTATCTGAGGGGATTACAGGATATTTTCACTGTGTGCTACCTTTAGCGTCAACGTTACCACATTGAGCATAAATATGGCAATTATAACAACTATAAGCTATATCATAGAGAATGAAATTACCTGTCGCAGATATCCTCAACTCTGGTCTTAGTGAACACCCTGCGGCGATCTTAGGATGATCGACTTCTGAGCTCTATAGTCATCGCATATAGCTACTTTAACTCGTAAAGTCATCAGCTGGCAGAGTGCTTCTGTGAGTAGGATTACATGTTGACGCACAGGTAGAAACAGCAGCCATATTATTTTACCCTTCGAGGGCAGCATAGTGCTTTAATGTACTTTGTTATTCTGGCATCATGATGCATGAATGCAACCCTGGTGATTATCGAACTCGCCTGCGCTGCATTCATGCAACACGCCCAGCAGCCCTGGTGAGTAACTCGCCAACGCTGATGGCATACCGCCTAATCATCGGCACTGTGTTGTCACATCATGATGACAAATGAACATGACATCTGAGGCATCATGCAGTCTTTAACGGGTTAACCACCACCATGCAGTCTTAACCACCATGGTGCCCCCGACCAGAACACCATCATCATTCTGCACATGACAGAAAGTGACCATGTGTAATTAGCAAACGGACCTGAACCCCCGGCCGCCGTATATAAATTAAGGTCTGAATACCTGTCATGCCTGCACCCCGACCGTTACTACCGGGGCAGCAAGTTCTATGCCTTGAACTTACCCACTAGCCTTACCAAGTAAATTAATCATTATTATGGCCTTGAACATTGACCCAGACACAGGAAACACTAAGACGCAAGTTGTTGTGGGCATCTGTCTAAGAAACATGCTTGTACCAAGTGACACATGACCTGGAAATCAATTGATATAAAGGCAGGTTAGATTATAAAAGATGAAAACAGATTGCTGACACATATATCATGGTGCCAGACGTACAGTTTGGACGTTTGCAACTATGTGTATAGAGTTTCCTATCTCCGGGTGGTTAAGTACAAATTACCACTGCTGGATTAACTCTTTGCAGCCAGCCAGTGCATTTATGCAGATCCTGGTAAAAAACGGCTAGTGCATTAATGCACTATGAGGAGGGCATTTTTGGCATCAAATGCTATTATCCTGAGCAACCACAATAAATATTTTGATCAGACATAACCTGCTATTATGGTACCATATGAAAGGAAATTACATACAGATTGCAAATCAGTTTTTCGAAAACATGTATCACAAATACCTATTCTCATATGAACCTTATTATAACCCTATATATTCATACTGCTGGGTCAAAGGCCTCAATGTGCCCTATTCTGGGGAGTTTGAATTATCATAGAGCCAGCAGGAAAGAGTTAACTCATATGTGACAAACATATTGTGCGAATATAACCCAAGGAATTTCTATACCCCCCCCCATAACAAGTGCCCTAACAAGCCTATAGAATTAGTTGTTCTAAAAGAGTCAAGAAAGTTCAAGGAATCAAGGAATTTACGAATACAAAGCGGGAAGCATCAGATAAGACAACCTATATGCATGTACTAGAAATTCTGAAACTGCCCAATGTAAGTAGGGAGCAATTCCGGAGTTGCCCTGCGCAATTCCGGAATTGTATCTGGGCAATTCCGGAATTGGGCCGGTTCCTATTCTGCGCCTGACATATACACACTGAAGCATTACAGTGCTTGCCATATCACACACATAGTGGTTACCCCCCCCCCCCCCCCCCCCACACACACACATGTATAGACATACAGACACCCTTAACCCACGGTAGAGGGCTTAGGCAAAGAATTCACACTTTGTTTATATCATATACCCACACTTAACCGAAGGTTAAGTTAGATAGCCCCTCGTAACTGAGTTATTTATGTAATAATAACAATGCAAAAGCGGACCCTACGAGGGCACCACCAAACAGGCTGTCGTGGTTATTTTGACATACCCTCAGTTACTCGTGGGCTATCTATCACATAGACCAGTGCTAACACCACACGTGTCGTGTATACCTCTATATATACCCACGTGTACAACATGGTGTCAGTGCAGGAGGATGCGGGTATGATGCTTCACCTGAGACATGCCAAACAGCGCCCCAAGGCCACCCTCCCCGTCCGGGGACAGCAGGCTGGTCATACTGCTACTGCGGCTACTCTTCTTTGGCGTGCCGATCGGGAACATGATGGCGGTGTCCTCGGCCTGAGCAAACCAAACTACTCGTCGCCTAGCAACTGGAGCTGCTCAGAGCCTGATAACGACGGCGTCGTTGCGGCCGTTCACCTTCCTTATTTGTGTGTCCTAGTTAGGAGGTTTGCTGCGTCTTCGTAGTTGTCCTCGTGGTGGTGGTAGTGGCCAGGCACTTTTCTTCTCGGTAAGCGCCTTATTGCGGTCTAGTGCTATTACACTGGGGCCCCCTGATTACTCGCCACACGGCTATACAACTTCACCAACTACAGTTTGCTTTAGTTTGCCGTTAGTATATTAGAGAAATAGGGGATTTCCCAGTGGAGAGGTAAAGATGTATGACTTCTCCAAGGCACTAGGGTAATAAATCACAGCTTTAGTAGTATAGTGAGAGTCGACCCTGCACCAGGTCAAACTGTGGATCACAGTCACAGTCCGTATATAATATAATATATCCTATAGCACTGCTAAGGGCTATAACACCAACAGCACACGTTTCCCTAGGTATGGTCGGTGGCCAATTGCATAGATGAGTTACTAGTAGCGGTAGTGGTTGCAAGCCAAGCCTATCCTATACCATGAGCTACTCTGAGTCGTTGTCCAGAACAGCCGAGCCACTGCTACTGCTGTTTGAGTATTTTTGGCTGTCACCTCTGCTGCCGAGTTGCTCGTTGTGCTGCCGAGTTGCTCGTTGTAGTGGCGGTGGTGGTGGTGGCGCTAAGGCACTGGCGGTTCCTACCGATGTGAGCGGGGTGGATGGACGCCCAGGGGAGGAGGAGGAGGCTGCTTATAGTGCCTACTGAGCTATTGGCTGGAGGACTGAGCTACTCCGTGGTAGTAGTGGTGGCGGTGGTGGTGGGAGAATGTCAACTGACGAGCTGCTCCAGCTCCCACTGCCTTCTTATATCTAAGGACGACAGGCATCACCCATTCTTACACCACCACCACCGCTGCCACCTCCCGCCCCTACCGTACTCATGCTATTTAACCCCTAGGATTAGAGATTTTATTAGGGAAGTGAGTGCTGTACATAGGGGTACTAAATGGTCAATATTCAACTTTAAAATCTTAGAGTTTGGGGTCTTTCGGTTTGGGTTCAGTAGCGAAACGATACCTTGCTGCCGTGATTTGTAAACATCCCATTGTTGTTGAAACCTAGTGTTAACATTATCACTTCACGATCTCAACTGCTCATGCATATAACCATCTGTATATACTTATATAGATGGCTAAAGCGATGAGCACCTATAGTGACGTCACGTTCAGATGGGAATGCAAGGTCCGCAGCGTCAAAGGGTCCAAGGTACGTTCATCTCAACACCAAGAGAAACATACTCCAGTGGCCTCCAGGGCAAGTGCGGAGGCTCGAACCCATGCATGACTTCGCACATTTGCAGCTACATCACGCTTCCCCAAAAGAAGGCTAATCAACATATTCCCACCCAGGTGTTTAGTGCCTGCTTTACGGTCAGGTGCAAGGGCCAGATCGATAAGCACTGGTTCTACCTGTAGGTGGTAATGCCTTTTGTTTGTGTATGATGTCTGCCCCATCCCCAGCACTGTCAACCAACAGGGTGTGGCCCAGGCACCAGAGAACCCCCCCCCCCTCCCCTGCTTGTTACCCATACCCCATGTCCCCTCACACCCCTCTATCTCACCCTCTAATCCCACTCTTCCACAGGACCCCGCCCTACAATGTATAGAAAGGTGGATCCAGATATCATACCCATCTACATTTTCTATCTTATCATGCTACAATATTATACTTTACACATCATTTTAAAATAGGTTCTGTCACAATTATAATTGATTTTCCAATACAATGTGTATATTGCAACAATTATTTCTGAAAATGTGCATACGTGAAAGCACTTAAGAACGAAACAGTGGTAAATCAAGCAAAATATTTTTCAAGTAAAATGTGTGCATATTGCATTGATATGAGCTTGGTCCCATATGCAAAAGGGACATAGACTAATAATACTAGTGATTTGACAAATATCCATTCCGTGAATCATTTTTATTCGCGTGTTACGAAGAAGTATGAATAACTTTCATTAAATCATTGTGCACTCTTTAGAAACATTACCTGATTCAAAATTTAGACCCATATGTATTTTACCTCCATGAAAACTCTTTCGTCTGTCATTTGTGTTCTTGATTGATGAATCAGCAAAATGGAGGGCTGCCCTTTGCTGATAGTGTATACTGATAATGACAACTCATATACTATTTACCAGATACAACGGACCTTTACATGTTCATATATCAATGCAGAACACAATAAGCATCTATTATTATGCTGGATCAAATCAAACCTGGTGCACACTACCCCACAAAGGATACAATTAATATTGGTATTGTTGTTACAAAGAGATGGTTCACCGACCAACAATACACTATGAGCTATATATATATATGCAAATGTCAAAGGGCAGTTTGCAGTCCCCACCCTGCGTATTGATAGGGGAAACCTCTGAGAAGGCGTACCACGCATTCCAGTGTATGCCCATATAAAAGATAAGGTCACAGAGGGGAGATACCACACCAAGGACTGTTAGAGGCCACGCCCATGTCTTCCACAACCCCACCCTGCCTCTCTGGGTAGCTCCTAATGCCCCATGAGTGCCTACACACCTCGGCTACTGACTACTGAGCAACTCGATCCTATCTTAAAGTTACTATTTGAGCTAATAAATTGCTGTCGGCGGACAGAAATGGGGTGCATTATAACACCATTGTAGTCACCATGCTCTGCACTGCAATCACAACAAAACAGCCTGTATAGGACCACAGCATCCAGTCTCTTCCTACCTCCAAATCACAATAAGGAGAGCATTGATTGAATAAAGAACCATGTCAAACACGAAGAGAAATGGCTGATGAAAGCAACTGCAATGCTATTCTATCACTTAATTTTAGGACGATTTAACTGATATTGCAACTTTAAAGTTGGGATATTGGCTACGTCATTGTATTCACCAGTCAGTTCAACCGTATGAAAATCATTCGTGCATTTTTGGATCAAGCAGGTAGCTCAGATTGATTTTAAAACTAATTAAATCTTCTAATGATGCCAAGTATACTGTGCTCAAGAGGAAAACCTCTTAACGCAGCCATAAACGGCACAGGTCTGTGCAACAAGTATTGCTGACCCTCACAAATCCTCACCCCAAAGGTGTCAATCTATGCATAAAATATTGATTGTTTTCTCTATGTTTACGCCCAGGTACCCTTCAGCAGTCCCATGCGAGTACAGGGGATAAAACCGCTAGTGGAATTGCTGGCTCTTAGACGTGTTTTTTCCTCCGCTGGGTTGGGCCACACCTTAGATTAATGGCATCCCGAAATGCATTCTGATACGACTCACTTCTAAAAAAGATTTAGTTTTAAGTCAGTACTTGCATCTGGTAGGTGCAGCTATGGGAACGTTCACAAATGACGTCACTGCCTGAGGGAGTGGTATAGAGGGGGTGGCTTTGTTTGGTTTAAGTGACCAAACATGTGTAGGAGGGTCATTGTTTTTAGTGACCAGGTAACGAAATATACACGTGTATAAACCTAGGCCATACATTTCTATTGAGTAATTTGTCCAAAATCGTAACAGGGGTGGGTGGATGTTGGAAAAGGATGATGCCATTTGTGTGTGTTCCATATCCTTATATATACAGTACACTAATTGCTAGTCACGCAGTTGTACAGTTACTGCCCCCGGCCCCAATCGCAAATTGCACTTGTCGATATAATCTGTAGCTCCGAATATAGAAATAATGACTGAAAATAGTATGGCAATAATATTATTTCCAATTCGAACTGCCCTTGGGCAGAACTTGATATCACCATTCGTACACCTGCATCCTGTATACTATGCCATGCGTTGTGAGTGTTCAGGTACAAGTCTGTCGGTCAGAAAATAGATTGAATGTGTGATTTACATTACAAATGACTCAGGGTCAAGGTGATTAAAGGATTGAGCGTGTGAGTGACCTCACAGATGGCTCAGGGTAAGCTGGATTTGTAGCTTATTATGTATTTAGATATAGTAATCCCTTATAATCATTCATTGGTCAATTCTGGCATCAGAAATGAATTCCTTGTTAAAAAGTACCCTAAAGTCCTGTGTCATACATGTATGTTATTCCATATCAGGCCAGCAGGTGGGTGTGGGTGAGCAGGTGGGTGTGGGAGAGCGGATGGGTGTGGTTGTGCAGGTGGATGTGGGCGACAGTTGCAGGCTGCAGGCATGTACCGCCTTCTGTCCCTATATCAAAAAGCGAGTCGATCGGACTATAAACAGCGAAGATATATGGTGGTACAATTTTGCTTTGCACAGGTTAAGATCTAGCACAGTACGAGATGTACCAGTGGCGCCACCATGTGCATCATGGCTGGAACGGGAACTATACTAAGGGTGTTCTTTTGCTTTGCTTTTGTGTCCTGCATTTAAATTTAAATTAAAGAACCTAGATGGTTTTTTTTCTGTGCATATGAGGGTATTTCTATGTAGTAGATGGCATTCCTGTATGTAAAGAGAGAAATATCAGGGAGCATGGGCAGTGTAGGCTAGAACCTGAATTCTATCATTGGTTTAACATTGAAGTCTATGTAGCTTTCATGTAGAGGGCAGCAATTTAACAGTAGTTTGTCCCCCGACCTTGTTTATCTGTCCCTTTTGTCATCTCATGTCTATGTCCCACACACACTGACGTCTTAAAACATGGTTCAGTCGTTGTATATTACTCAGTCACCCTGAGTCAATGATTCAATTGATTGCTTGAAAGAATGAAACTGTAAAATAAATCATTTCAGGAACAATCATTATTTGTCAATTCTGAGAGCAGAACCAAACTGTATCCCTCATTTTAAACGACTGGTGACCAGTGTCAAAGGTATTCCAGATACAGCCGTGCGTTCATAGATTCATATTTACCGTCCCCACCGAAAATCAAGTCGATCAGAGTCGAGATATACATACATGTGTCTCCGTTCTATCCTGCCATATTCAGTAAGTTTTGGTTTCGCTTGTTGTGTCTGCATCAGTCGGAAGTATCTGTCCACATTAACATACTTCAAGATATTTCAAGATACTTGAAAAGAAATGTCCAAAAAGGTTTTCACAAAAAAATCTCACCCGGTATTACAAGATAGCTCCAATTGACTTTGCTTTGGAACTGTGTGGTCTGTAAAGTAGACAGAAGGCCACTTTATTAGCCAAAAGTTTAATCGTCAGATACATATTTTCCTGATTTTTGGTGACTTAAAAAAAGAAGAATATTTGATGGGTTGGAAGAGGATAATTATTTGCAGTATTTTTAGTCTACCATGTAGATCAATGTCCGATTCTTCAATACCCTCTGCCAATATATTTCACGGATAAAACGCCCTGGAAATCGTTCCAATCCGTGGTATAATCCTCAGGCTGATAACCCCGAGTCAATAGTGTCAGTAAATATTGATCTACCCCTGCTCCTTCCCACATTTCCCACTTGGTAAATCTGGTTAAAAACATAAAACCCAACAGGTAAGAAAAGGTGCTTATTTTGTAAATTATAATAAGTAAGGATATAGGTGTTTGTCAACATGACATTGAATGTCTACAAACTCAGCACCGACCAGGTGAAGACTGCATTACAGGTATATCTGCAAAAGTAGCATGAGAAAGCAGGTGTGTGGACCCGCACGGCTAAGCATTTCTACTGCCATCGGTGCCTGTGTATACACATGTGGAATCGGACTCCATGTATTGATGCCTGTATGGCAACGGTCTTACCTGTTGACGCTAATCTGTAAGGACAACATCGTGTCTAAAGCCCCCAAAGAAGCAGGATAATATGTCCAATAACCACGTTATTGCATTGAATACTGTCTAAAGTTTCAAAGTATTCATGTCTTTGGTGCACGGTATAATAGCCACTGATACCCAGGAGAAGTGTGCCAAACATCTATTATTCCATGAATCATGGGTTTGGTGCACAGTACAATGTATATCCAATAGTGGGGGCACAGTGTGTTGCAGATGTCCATTGTTCCATGAATCTGCAACTTCGTGGTCAGTCATATAGTTGTCACGTATCTAGCCAAAAAGATGATTTCCATGCATCTGGAGGTTCGTGCTCATTCATATTGTTGTAACATATTGTACTCAAATTATTCTCAGCGGATGTTAACCCTGAGACAAGACGATGCTTGGAGAACTTGTCGGTAGGTCATCGGCCCTAAGTGTAAGTGGGTTAACGATGAGAATATGCCCAAAATCGATATCTTATTACCTCTTGACCGTTAAGCTTGTCACATCACCGACATTAATGTTTCAGGGGGAAACAGCCCTGGGCCAATTATCTGTGAGGCATTGTACCAATTAGGAAAGTCAGAGGTAACTCGATTCTTTTTCTTTTAAAGAAACTCACTGCGAGATAGACTTCATGCAAGGTCCTGTGACCATTATGTGGACCATGGCACATGTAGTGGGCGTTGTAAGTTATAATGAGTGTGTCTTTGAAAGAAACATATATAACACTGTGATGGGGTCTACATGTAGCGATTTTACTTTTTAACACTTATCGTTGAAACCGCATTCAATAGTAGACACATACACCATTTGATAAAACAGCATTATATAATTTGCTGTGACATTTCCGGGAAGGCAGGTGTCTGCTCTATTTAAATGACATGATTCATGTCCATGCATGCTGTATATGTTGAGATAAGCTGGCAGCATTGAATCCTAATGTTAATCACCGAGGCTGGAGCATTGTGTCCAGTAGTGTTTGTCTATCTGTCTGCTCTCGGCATTGTCTTCAGTGACGTCTACATTACATTAACTCTGTAATGACTGCATAGCGATTATTTACCAAGCAATCATTATCGGAATTGATATAGAACTAATCACAATCACTGTGCTTTGAACAACCACACAGCCAAAAATAATTTTCTCATTTTCAGAAAATATTTCTTGTTTTAAGTAAAATAAACAAGTCTGTCCGTAGGATAACAAAATTTTACTTCAAAATGTGGTTGAGTTTAATATACCTAGATTAAGAAAAACAAACAAGAAGGACATTTCTAAATCAAGTATTTTATATTGGAATCAAGATGATATTTCCTGACATATTTCTCAAAATAATCTTTCTTACGGAATGGCCCTTTTTTCTAGAAAACCTTTTTCTTAATTAAGTAAGTTTTAACTTGTTATTTGAGTAAATAAACAAGATTGGTGTTCTTGCCTCGGAAAGGGGTATGATTATATCTAATTTTAGTCTTAGAGAGAAAGGATTGATGCCAGAGCATCAGAAAGAGATTCATCAGATTAAATGCAGCTTTTTGTAGCTACAATGGAGATTTATGCAAACAGACCTTTATTCAAAGTCATATTGCTTCATGTTTTGGGACAGGTAATGCTTTCCTTTATATAAATGATATTATCAAGCAAATGGTGTCTCTTACCATTTCTACCTATAGCTATTATAATTCATTCACTGGAACAAGGGTTCTTATATCAAATTATTCCCTAACACGATTCCCCCTTTCCCATATATTTTTACCCTCTTCTGTTCTTTTGGGACTTAATTTGAGGCAGAATATATACCCTGTTTAATAAAAGAAAAAGTAGTTATATTGCATAGTGGTGGCCTCTTGTGGCACAACCTGTAACTAATATTCTTAATCTAAGAAAATAATCCTTATTTAACAGTCTGTATACTTGATCACTATGGAACCTACAGGGGACTGTTGTGATAAATGATTCCACTCCCAGTAAACAGAGAATTTTTATTTGATTTTGATACACATGTATTTCACACGGCAAAGGCTAGTATTGGTTCCAATCCTCCCATTATTTTAAATCAAAAGAAGCCCAATAAAACGTTTTCATTCCACTCACATCCCACACCTATAAAATTCTCAAATAATGGAAGGAATTTGGTGAAGGCTTAAGCATGGTCATAACCATCACATAATAGAATATACTTGCATATTTTTTTGCCCTAATAAACACTTTGGACACATTGTTTCAGGTTAATTCTTAACTGAGCAGATTTTCAAGACATAGCAATCTTATATCTAGAAATAGAACTTTTCTCATTCTATGGATGAAAAGTTCAGAGATCAACCTAAAGGTACTCTGCTGACCTTAAAAGTTTAATGCCATAATTGCAGTCTATATTATGTATCATAATTATACTCGTCATACATGTATAGGCTCGCAGTTTATAGAGGGTCAAGTTACTGTCATTATAGTCTACAATATTATAATTATGTCCAGACATTGGATAACCCCAGGCGGATAGCACCATGGCATGGGTATTTAATATCTGTACCACTGTGCACACCTGGACAGGTGCTCCGATGCCACTCACTGAACCAATACTTGTAGTTTACCTATGAAGCTAATCCAATTAGGTCTGCCTATATGCGGGCTGTTAAAATCTATCATCCACATCCATCCCCCTTCACGTGACCTGTCACCCTACACATACCATAGTCATTTCCATATTCACAATGCTGTACATCACTGACACCATGTGTTCTTACACCACCCACCTCCACCCAGTGCCACTGAACTACTCACACACCTCAGCAGTGCTGCCACCTAGTGTGTGTCACCCACAGTAAGTAGTAGTAGTAGTATATGGCAACTTGTCTCGGGAGACGGCGCTATGGATCCATGCAACCACAGTACATGCCATCATGCACGGTGATGTCCCTCTAGTGTGCGCATCCATTGAATTTCGCTTGGTGCTGTGGGATAGGCACTGGTAATGGTTATAGGGAGGCCTATCTTATGGACATTAATTCTTGGGTGAATACCAGGGGGTTATCTGATTGGTCTGGGACCTCAAGTCTACCACTGACTGCCGCTGCTGAAGCCTGTGGGTTCACTATATACTGCTGAATAGGAATGGCATGATTGCACCTATTTATTTTCAACTAAAGAATTTTGACTATATAATTAGCGTGAGTGTACTAAAGAGGACCCAGTGAACAAAAACATTATACGATGTTATATAACGTTTCCCTATGACTCCTTATCATGACAATACGTTATATGACGTTAAAAACCTTATTTTGATGTAAAATAACGTATTTTTGTTAGCTAGGGAGAATATATCTGCATGTAGTAAATGCACTGTGTGGGCCTATATGTAAGAGTCTCTTAACTGTACGCATGCCACCTTTGTCAATTTCCGTTCTAGTGGCAAGGGCATGAGTACATCACATGTATTGAGCTGGTAGTTAACACATTTCCTAAAGAGGAGCATATATCTGCACGTAGTGAATGCCCTATGTGGGCCCTTGTGTGAGAGTCTCTTGGCTGTACGTCTGTAAACTTTGTCAATTTCCGTTCTAAGTGAAAGGAAATAAGTACATCCCGTACATTGGGCTGATAGTTAACACGTTTCCCTACATGTGTGAGCTACCTACTTTTTTCTATTTTTTATCCTAAGTCTACCTGCAATTAAACAAAGAACAAATCCACTCAAATTCAAATAATAAAAAAACAATTTAATCAACTGGTAGGATAGCACATCCTGACACTCTAACCGTTAGCGTTGATAAAATTAATGTATGTTAGATTGTATTTTCAGTAGTTATCAACGGAAATTAGAAAATGTAGGTACATGCCAAGCTGACCCACCTCGACTTCTGACCCCGAGCGAAAATAGTTTCGGTGGGCTGGGTGTTGTGGTATTAAACGTATACATGTTCCAACAATATATAGGACCCAGCTAACAAAAAAAACGTTATTTTACGTGAAAATTACGTTTTGAATTTTACATAACGTTATGTCATACTAAAGAGCCTCAGAAAAATGTTGACATATAACGTTATAAAATGGTGTATAACGTTATTTGTTTACTGGGACCCTGGTGCCGATTGTGTAAACTGCAGGTCTGAAGAGTCAGGGAACAGGCCACAGAGATGACCGCGCCATCAGAGCGGCAGGCCTTTACCCTATCCCTTACACCCACCAGCCACCTGTAGTACAGCATATCATCTATCTCTATGAGGATGAGGGTCAGGGAAGGAACTGGCTGGGAGACTGAAGGTGTTTAAGAGCAGCTCACACAGCAGCCCTCAACTGCTTGCCCACTACACCGTTATAGTTACAGCCTATGGTTCAGAAACATGCATTTCTTTAAAAACACACAAGGTGGCACCTGTGTCCCGCTGTACGCCAAATAGCTCATTTCCAAGCATATACATTAATGCATAGGATTCTGTAAGGTGGCAGTATAATTATCATCTGAACGAGGTGGTTACCCATGCTTGTGTTCTCTCCGCCAAAGCTGTGGAACTGGTTCTTATTACACAACTTGTGAACATCATTTAGGACTCTTGGTAATAGAGTTATGCACCGATTTAACAGAAGTATTACATTCAGGGGTAATTATATTCAACTAATTATCGAAGGATCGCAAAATCAGTTACCACACTGGATAGATCAGCTTCAATCAAGCCACTCGTATTGGGCGATATAGTACAGCCACCTAGTGGTAACTCCCAGAATTGAAAAGCTGAATCTTTCTGGTGACGTGAACTCCATCTGGTGGTATGAATTATCTAAAGGGAAGGGGGGTGTAATGGCACCTAAGTCTATGTTTGTGTTGCTGTTTCCAGCTACTCATTGTTATAAGATAAATATGAAAAATGCGTTGTGCATGTCTATATCTATTCTAATCAAATTCAAAAATCTAGCTGGAGAAATTGTATGGATGTATAGCCACAGATGTATTGATGTAGGGGGAGGCTTCGGCTGTAGCCATAATATAATTCTTTTATCCATACCGACATTAATTTCCATACATACATATATACCTGTTTTGGTGTGTCAATTCTATGAACAGTTCATTTTCATTGCAATGAAAAACTGTTGTCAGAAATGGGAAACATGGGGGCCTCATCTACCACCGTAGGGTTAATTAGCGTGTTTTCTTTTTGCTTAAAGAGGGTGGAGTAAAAAATATCTCCCCCCCCCCCTGGACAGTGGCCCAGAGACCTTGGTAGCTGAGGTACAGACAACTCAAAATCATTGCCTGAGGGCATGCGCCCATATCTGGAATCCTCGGGCTATAACCAGAGTAGATCTACATGTAAGATGTTGTTGTAAGTTCCTGAAGATCAGAAGAACAGAAACCCTATTGTGTATGATATATCGACTATCCAGAAACTGTGATAACATAATTGTACCAGTAAGAGATTTACGTGGTAATGACTCTGTAAAATTAAAAGTGCAGAGGCCTATAGGTGAACAATATCGTAAAAGCCCAAAGTACAGGGGTTTTCTGGCCTGGAATAAACTGCTGCCTGAAATACAGAGACCGGACACGTACAGTGCTTTTGTCAGCAAGATAAAGAACTGAGGAAATGTTATTCTCTCATCACGCTGTATAAATATAAAAGTAATCTATCGATTGATGTGCTTTACTATACTGAGAGTGTTAGCTGCGATTTAATGTACCTAGATGGATGGTGCACTGCACTATTTATACAAATGGTATACTCTGCAATTTATTATGATATGTACTAGCAAAATGCTTCTGCAATTGATATGACCTATATGGAGAAATATAGACACTGTATTTGATTGAAAATCTGTTTCACTCTTGGGAGCTAGTAAACTGATAGGTATGTCAACCTTGAGAGGCGACCAGCCAGAATTGTGTATGTGATAATGTCAGTGATATTATTGGGCTCTCCTGTATGCTACATCTATTTCTCTTATTACCTGCTGTAAATTGTAGTGTTGACTGGTCATACTCATGATTATAAGGGGTCATGTGAAATGTTGCCAGTTTTGGCTTAGTTTGAAAGACTATACTTGTATAGGAACTTTGACCAAATAAAAATTATCAAACTCAACCTCAAGGAGTCCAATTCTGTTGGTCCTCCTCCAAATCCACCCCCCCCCCCCCCCGCCCTGTTGTTAAAACAATACCGCTACCTTTAGTGGACCCGATGCAGGTCATCCGCCTTCAATTCCCTCGTAATAAAATAATCTGCCAGGATGTGGATTTATTTACCAAAATAAAAACTTCAGAATTAGGGCTTCAAATGCTTGGGTCGCCCGTGTTTTGCAGCTATTGTAGCCAGAAACACTTCTTTTAGAACATGACACTCACCTTAATTTCCTTTATAAGCACCTCTGGTCGCCGCGTGTTTTTTAATAACCTCTCGTATTTCAGCACGTATCTCTGCAAACGGAGAGAACATACAGATTGGGTTAGTAATGAATCCCCACTATGTATAGACGAAAGGTAATACATCTGTACCGGTAGTTATGTAAATACTGAACATATATGTATATTGCGATACAAACAGTACATATCTCGAGTACAAAATCTCCCTAATTTATCATTTCTGTCCTGGTGAAATTCAATTTGAGGCAATCTTGTACAAGCTCGATTTGTAATTATCAATGATCGGATACAATGTATTTAGGTCGATTTGTTTAGCGCGATACCGAGAGCAGGGATCTATTTATTATCTTAGAAGTGATAAAGATGTTGACATTGGTTGAGGCATAGTAAACACATTCGAACGTGGGAACCGGTTCAGAAAATGATAGTTCAAATTAAATGGACGGGCATTATCATAATGGACAATTCTCTCAAAAGTCCCCACCATTGAATTACATTTATTTTTGAAATGTACTATGTTGCGGTATCGTCTAACATTAAACGATTGTTTACCAAGTGATCAGGCTTCTTGATCTACCCCTACGTTGGCCCATACGAGGCCTCCACATCTTTAGGTTGTAGGGAGATCTAACCTTGTCCATTGTAGCAATGGTGTACTTTATAGCATTGGTTGTTGCAACCGTTGGGGAAGCATTATCTATGATTATGTTTGTATTACCTGAACTACTTCTAATCCTCGGTATACAACATGTTTCTATAGTGTGACCGCATATAGAAGGGGCCCTGTTAATTAAACTGAGAACTCAATAACACAGAGTTCATTAGAAGGGAAACACAAGAAGTGTCATATGTAATTCTGAAACCACGAGATGTAAAAGTCATGAGAATTGAATACTTTCCCATTAATTTATACGGAATATTTTGCCCATCTCACGTTTAAATATCCCATGGTCGGCCTTGACATTTTGGAATGGCATTTGATTGGTCCCTCGACAGAAAATTACATATTTCCTTACATGTCCTGTGGGTTATAATTAAGATTATAACGATATCATTAAAAAAAGAATTGACGGTCAAACTGCTATCTTTAACTCTTCTTTGAGCAGAATGTTTTCCATCTAGAAGGGGAGGAGTGATGGTTTGAGCTATGGTTGTTCATGAAAATGATAGAACCCTGATATCCTGTATCTATTCTAATAAGGGAGATATATAATAATAGTAAAATAGCAATCATGATTCCAAAAATGAAAATCTAACCTGTAAACTGGAATATATCAGGATTCCCTCTGCCGATTTTGACAAAATAAATGCTGTACTATAGATAGGTTTAAGTACTTTTAGAATATTTTTCTGGAACTCTCATGATGTGTATGCTTTATTTGGTTACCATGGCAACCACAGTTACCTAAAATGGTCATTTTTAGGCCATTTTTAGTATATGTTGGCACCATATTTTTTGGCATGAAAATATGCCCAAAGTGAATTTTCACAAAAAAAAACATATTAGATAACATTTATTGTTATTTTTACCTAAAAAATCAATTAAATCAGGGTAAAACTGTACTAATTTTCTCCCATGTTGGGAAGGCTGCCAAATAAAGGGAATTCAAGGCAGACACAAATGGTTCCGGTTAATCTCTGCATTCAACGAAGAATAATGAGATAGCTTTCAAATGATTGAAATCATGTTTTATCGACATGTGTGGTTCGATCGGAGCATACATACATGCAAAAAAATAATTTAAGCATTAAAAGAAAGAAATATGCGCGCTCTGGGAATAATGAGTCAGAGCAACTTCAGATATCCACAGAAATATTGATAAAAATATTTAGAATATTAATACAATATTTACAATTTTCACCCTAAGGATCCTGACTATGGTGTTGAGCCCCTTCAAGTTCCATAAAATACATGCCCTTATTGCAACACAAAAAGAACCTGTACTAACCCGCAGTAGCACATATCCAAATATAAAAGTAGATCTAGACCCAACTGTGCAGCTCCCAAAACAAATACTGCTTATCACTGATTAAAATAAGGTGAATTGTTGCCATGGTAGCCGAAATAAGAATGTTATTTCAAATAGTAATGGAAGGGGACTTCCATTAGCTTTTAAAAGGTGATTTTAAGTTGCCCCCAGAAATGACATGTCGCCATGACCCATGTTTTCACATGTTTTCGGTGGGTAAAAGTAAAAGACGAATCCCTTAATGAACCTGGGCGAAGGGACCTCAAAACACAACCGAGTTGTAAATAATTTATTTAAGGAATAAAGGCCATCCTTCTTTGTGTCAATTCGTTAAGAGCTTAACCCACTAATATATTTTACCTGTTTAACCCCAACCGCCCCTATTTATAGGGCTGAGTAACTGTCCTGACTGCACTCCGACTGTCGCTGGAGGGGTACCCAGATTTGTGCCTTTAAACAAGTAATCGGATACCTGGTGCATTTCCTACCAAAACGGTTTAATGCCATTTCCTTTAATCTGTTCTGGACCCAAGCAATTACTCTTACTTACATCCAATGTAAGTGATCCTGTAAATAGGAAAGATGGAACGGGGTCAAAGCAATCCCGCACTCCAATGTGTAATTATAAGGTATAATATTATGTTGATTTCACTTCCTGCCCGCCACTATTGGTGGCGTCTATACTGTCAATTATATTATGAACGACAAAGTTGTCTGATATGTAAAAAAGCTGGCTAACCTCCTTGTACCACATGTTATTAATAATATGAGCTAGTTTGCCATGACTATTTTTACAGTTTAAACATAGGAAAGTGCCCTTTATTCTATTATTGAATACCCCTTTAAATACAAGTACTGTCAGTATTTTTTCATGCTTATTTATTCTACTTTCTTATGGGGTGGATTACTATGTGCTATTTTCTCAAAGGAACCCCCCATATGGATTCACCTGTAGGGCGACTTAACCCATATCCCCATGTCTCCCCCCCCTACCACAATGTTGCCATATGAATGAAGCTGTGCCATCTACCTTGTATTCCCCGTTTTTTTTCATATCTATCCCCTCCAGAAACCCTTTCCCCAAGGGAAACCATAGAAGAAGAATTATAGGGAACCCATCCCTTAATAGCTGGAAGGGAATACCCCCATGAGAAAGGGTTCGGGGCGGGGAGAGACATATAGAAATGGGGCAGAGATATTTTGAGGAATTATAGCATACATGGTAAGGGTCAATCTGAAATCTTATTCTATCTGGGGGAAGGGGCATTATGGGCTAATATGGGCGACTTAAACCGGTAGGTATGGGTATAGGTATAAGTCGCCCTTTTTGCAGCAAGTTTAAGAAGGGCGACTTAAACCAATACCTGTCGCCCTGGGAGATGTAAAAATAAGGTATAGTGTCAGGTACCAAAAAGTGATAGTTCAGACATGGGCCCATTTTAAGAGATTTGTCAGTTACTAGGAACAGGTTCCGTCTTTTACTTGTAACTGACAGGGCCACATAAACCCATAGATGGCCATGGGCGACCTTTGTCAGGATAGTCATGAAAGAGTTTACAGTGATATGAAGGTTATGGTTCATCCTCATTGTTCATAACTGCTTTTATAACCTCCGCATTCCTCTCCCGGGACTTCTCTTTTGTCCTCAAGTCGGATGTAGATATTAATGTACCATATTCCCTTGAGACTTTTATACGCTGTTAGCAAGTGTTATTATTCGCTCTAGCAGACATTCACTCCTCTAAAGAAAATTCTACAATCGCTTGACCAGTGCTTAAACTATTTGCATATCTCTGGGGCATAGCTGAATATCAGAGAAGCCTTAAAAACTTCCAGCCGAGAACTCTTGAATACTAGCAACTGATAGTGTTCGCTATTCATATAAAAAATGTCCCCCAGAGGAAGTACACTGGAGGAAGCACTTAAGAATTGGAGTAGGTCTCAGGGGGAAGTAGGGCAGACTAAATGCTTAACTAATCTGGAGCGCGAAGGACGTCATTGGTCTACTCTTACTATCTGGTACATAATACATCATCCAGACCAGATAACAGAACGTCAACCTTTCGGACGTATTCCTATACTCCTAGCCCATGAGTACACAAACATAGCTGGTTCCAGACGTGAGGTCAATGCCATTATATCATCCATCGATATCTAATAATAAGATGACTGACGTATATATACACTGCTACTAAGCCAATACAATTGCATGTGTAATAGATAAACTTGATCATGAGAGAAATTTAAACTAGAAGACCGAAGGCCTGTTGGAAAGTGAACAAATTGGGTCAGAGACAAGGGGGTCAGTAAGTAAATTGTGAAGTTTTATCAACGCTGACCTTTCCAGTACAGTACACAGCAATATATAAACATAAAAAAAGGTTTCCCTCTATGGATCTCATCATTCCTTGACCATTAATGCCTGTTGAAGGAATACCCCTGAATTAAGAGTATCAAACTGAAAGCCGAGACGTGAGGTCGTATCTCAGATATTATGACCCACCTACCAGGCAAGATTTACTATAGTATAGCTTATCTACTGAAGAGCTATAGCCCATAGCATCTCATTCCGATCCAGAACTGCACAAGATTCAAGACGGAACAAAAAGCCATACTTGTTCCCTGCCCTTGAAAACAACCCCTTTTCACACACCCCCCCCTCCTTATCTTTTTTCTGTCTATGTAATTTTTAAATTCTTAAATTCAATCTTTACAGAACACGGACATACATGTCTTCCAACACCATTTTTTTCCAATGATTGAAAGGAACATTGATAAGAGTTTATGTCACATTCAAACAGAAAAAGCGGTTTCTTTCCGCTTTTAGGAATGACCATAATGTAATTTCTGTCTGGGAAGGGAGGGACTAGGCATCTAGTTCAGTATGGCTTGCATAATACGTTGTTATAGCAGAGCATACAGAGCAGGAGAAGATGTCACGGTATAGAGATGGCAGGGAGGGGATGGGAGGCAGGGGAGTGACATAATATACACTGGAGGAAGCACTTAAGAATTGGAGAAGGTCTTACACATCATATACATAATGTATAAAAGGAGCCGCATAATGCAGACTCTGACTATTATAAGAAGTAGGGAAATTCAAAATGTGCTACAGAGTTGAACCCTATTCGCACCCTCTTACAACTTTTATGTGTGTATAGTAGATGAGTTCGTTATCCAGGTCCATCCTATAAACAAATATTTCTTTGTGGACCTTAGTGTTCCAGGGATTATGGCTGGTATTGTAATAACTCAGAGGATATATGTTGTTGGTGGGTTTTTTTAATTAAAAAAGAAGATAAAATGTTTTATGTTTTCAGTATCCGATCAATATTGACCTTTGGTAATAACAACATGAGGGGAGAAAAGCCTACACCCAATATCTATAACTAAGAAAACTTAATCTGTGCGGATTCATGAAGTGGGAGGGTAAAACCACTCTGGTTCATACATTAACCATGCTGAGTCACACTACCTACTGGAGTCTTTAGCAGATGCTATCCAGCAGCCGCCACCTCTAATCGGCAAACAACACTCCTACGTCATACACATGTATTCTACTTTAGCCCTGAGGGGACTTTTTCTCATATATTGCTTCCTGCTACCTGCTATCTATCTTCCACCCGATGGTAAAGTGCTCTCCCTTTTCACCCTATAAGATAGGTGCTCACAGACTATCTCTCTCCATGGTGGGATTCTAGATGGTGGGAGGGAGAGCGAGAGGGAGAGCGAGAGGGAGAGGGAGAGCGAGAGCGAGGGGGAGAGCGAGAGATAGAGAGAGAGAGAGAGAGAGAGAGCGAGAGAGAGAGCGAGAGAGCGAGAGAGAGAGCGAGAGAGAGAGAGAGAGAGAGAGAGAGAGAGAGAGAGAGAGAGAGAGAGAGAGAGAGAGAGAGAGAGAGAGAGAGAGAGAGAGAGAGACCGCGAGAGAGAAGGATTAAAATTATGAAAAGACATGTATACAGACAGGTATACAGACAGGAATGCAGGGACGCAGAGACTTACGGAAAGATAGACAGAGACGCCACTCTCTAGTGAACAACAATCACGCGGGGCTTCCACTATTCATGAATGCAATTATTCAAAATCTTATTGTCTTTTGTTTATGGAATATGGCATTCCTATCGGTTTAACCAAAGAAGGCCGTTGAGTGTCAGACCTTGTGAAATGCGGCCTGACACTCAACTCGTGAAATAACCCTGTCAACAGACTATAACTCGTGAACCTTTGTCTATAAATCATATTATGTAAAATCATTGGGTTGTAGATACAATAATGGGGGTCTAATTAACTTCGATTATACAAAAGTCTCAATTATAGTGTCAGAAGGTAGAACATCAATACCTGGTATAATCATGACGAAAATAATAGACAATTTCATATTTTGTGGTAACCAGTTGTTTCATAATATAGGGCATATCGACCTACATGTAGAATCCACTGTGTCAATTTACATAGAAGCCTATAGATATTATAGGGATACGGCTACAACAAGCATGCATGCAGAAAATCTTTTGTACCAGGGCCTATAGACGTTCCAATATCCCGATATTCAACAACATTAGCAGTAACCCTAACGACCTTAAATGGAAGTCAAAGGTCAACAATGACAAAAAAAGGTGCAATTTCTAGGATTTTGGTCCAGGTCCAGGTCACTTTAGAGCAAATATAATGACACTTGGATCTTCGCAATCATACAGGACATATCTTTAGCTGCCTGCCCCCTGACCCTATCTATCCCTTACTCCCTCTTCGTCCCTTTGTATCCGATCCTGCCTTCAAGTTTCACTCCATTATGATCTTTGAGTCAAGGTCAGTGCCATTTATGAACCGGAATAATTAATATTTCGGCATAATTGACAGATTTCCCAACCCTACTGGCCTAGTCTTTACCTGCAAATACCCCCTTGTCTCTCTTCTGACACACTCTACCCACATACCTTGTAGTGTACCCACTGACACTGGCAGAGATGCCACTCACTATAGTCACCAACAATTCGGAAATTATTCAATTTTTATGTTTTAATAGGAAATGAGATAAATTGTGTCATAGGAATTACAGCACAAAATTCAGAATTCCGAGAAAGTAGAGCTCTCTAAATTGAATAATGGTGTATATAACCCCAAAGGAAGCCACATCACATGTGGCTTCCTGTATAATCCAAAGGGAGGACACTTAACCAGCATGACCTCCACATGTAACAGGTAACTTTAACAGGTATGAGTTCCGTTAACCAGTTTGAAATTACATAAGTAATGCCTTAAACCTAGCACAGGCGTGTCGCATTCCTACCACTAGGCCCCTTTCTCGTCTAATTGTTTCAAATTTGATTTATTTCACAGAAGAAAATAAGGTATTTTTGGGTTCACTTTTTACTGTGTTCGAATCATACGAAGGGTATGGGAAGCAAGCTGGAACACAGTGGTCCCGAGTGCTTTGACATGTTGACAGAGCCCCAGCTCACTCTACAAACAATACCCGTGTTTACTTGTCTATTCAGGACGCTGTGTTTACAATGGGTGATCAATGGCTCGTAACGGGCAGCAGCTTCCTTCTACCTGTATGGCTGCTAAACTGCTAAACTAAGTTGTCCAGAATGTTGTGTGCTTTATTCAGATTGTTTGTGAAAGCATGACCAAGTTATGAAATTAATGTAGGACTATGATTAGTTCCATCCTCCTAGATAATATCGCTAATCATCGCAAGTAGATCTTTGGTCGTTTGGTTGATATAGAACAGAAACCATTATTAGGATACATTGTACTATGATATTATATGATAATAATAATATCAACTCAATTATATCAGGGATATCAATCTAGTTATACAGAGCTTGCTATTTCTCCGTTGGAGCTATCAACATATATAGATGCCAATCTTGCATGTATATTTATTCATTCCTGTCGTTATCTTATCGCATACTGTTTCCTTATGGTATGTTCTATTTCACATGCATATATAAACTTAGCCAAGTTCTCTGCCGGCACTAGCTGAAAGGGTGGTCCTAATAGTAATACATTGTATAGTAGTCAATGGTAGATAATGGGGGTATCTTGGGGTGGTTGTAATGTAGGGGTGGTGATATATAGTGGTGATCATAACAATCGGTCGTAATCGGGGGTGTTCATAATATTGGACACTAGTGGGAGGCCGTATACGGTAGAGGTGCAGGTCGCAATAGAGGGGTGATTTTAATAATAGGTATGTTAAAACAGGGGAGTGGTCACCCTTATTGCCATGGGAGAAAGCGGCCCTAATATAAGAAGTGCGCACATCGGAGGGGTTGGACACATATAATGGGCAGTGGTCCCCAGGGCTATTAGAGGGAGTGGACACACTCGCACAAGCATCGGTTGTTGGCGGTTGGGAGGCGGACTAGCTCTGGGGGCGGACCGCCCATAGTGAACACGTTAATCACCTCAAGTAATATTCTGCGCACGATATTGATGTAACGTCCTGTTACCCCTTTGTTCAATCCACAGCTTACATAGTCTCTTCTCTTGAACTTGGAATTGAACTTGAAAATGATATATATTGTGAGATATCTATGATTTCATAGGTAATCATTTTCTCACAATGATACGTCGTATGCAGGTCCCTAGACCTATACTCTGTCACCCCTGCTACTATTGTGTGATCTGGCAGCATGCTATTGGTATAAAAAGTATCCTCTTTTCGACTAGCCATCCACAGCTCACCTACTGGACTCCAAAACATAGAACCGAATGTCGAAATTCACTTTAATATACTAGAGATAGTAGCAGGGATGGAGGTGATCAATCTAAAAAAAAGATTGGATGTGTGATTTGCATCACAAATGACTCAGGGCCAGGGTGATTATGTGATTGAATTCATTGCTTGAAAGATTGAGGTGTAAATGATTTTAGAAACAATGATTATTTGGTGAGTGTGGGTGAGCCACTGGGTGTGGGCAACATTGGCCAGCGGCACGAGCCCTCTGGCATTCCGCACTAGCGAGTTGCAGTGATTCTCCTTTGTGAGACCTATAGCTACAGGGTTATTTTTTTCCCTAGTTGGTCAAGAATAATAATAGTAGGCCTATTCACAGAGAAAAACTAAAGATGCATACAAAATCATTTTGGATTAGGCCTAACCTATAAAATTGTATATTATGTAAAGGAAATTTCCAACTGAATTGTATACTATCATGAATTTTGACTAACCAAAAGGACATTTTAAAATGGTGTGAGAACCAAATAACCTTGGTATGGATTCGAAGTCAGGACCTTTGTATTGAATTGCCAGTGTCCTAACGACTCCCCCAATCTGAACACATGATATAAGGATCCACAATAGAGGCCTATAACTGAAAGGTTTATGGCCCCTAAAACTCCAAATTTTGGACATGACAGGAACCAGCTTCAGCTAACCAGCTGGCTGCTATAGTTAGCAGAGGAAGGAGCACTGGTACCAGACAAAATGGCGCTGTACAATGATCATCTTGCTAATGCGGAATATATCCGTCCCCGCCAAAAATCAAGTCCATCGGAGCATAAACAGTGTAGATAGTTGAAATACCGGTATCCGCCTTTCCATTTTGCCATGTGCTTGTGTTGTGTCGGGTGGCATTCAATGACAGTAGTAGTGTACACAGAGCTTGCTGAAGTTCACCAGACACTAATTTGCCAGACACACATTTACCTGACACAACTTCTCCCGACACAATTTTGCCTGATATTACCAATCAGCACCCACTCTCTGCCTTTCGCCCCCCTAGAAAATCAAGTTGATCAGAGCATAAAGTGCAGTGAGATGATTCAGCGTTCCTGTTAGATCCCGCCAAACTTTGTAAGATGGAACAACACTTAGAGTTAGACCAACTGACCGCTCCAGTCATCTGGTCAATATCATACAAATTACCCAATCACTTTGAGACGTTAATACCTCTAGTTTTCGGTAGGTTGTCAAACTACATGATGTAACATCGGACGCTGCAGGGTGAATACTGAGAGTATGAGCCTTTTGGGAAAAATCATAAACGTCGTAGAAAGCAGGTTAGGAGGTTGAAATACTGAAAGATGTCCTACAGAACCGTCTACCATAAGAGGAGGTCTTGGGTAGATTCACCTGGAGTCTACCAGATACCTTAAGTCGGACACTTGCATTTTGAGTTAACCATGTATGGTAAAATCTCTTGTTGGTAAAAGCAACGCATAATTTGTACTATCATACTCAAATAGAGGGTTTTATAACATGCTTGGATAAATACAAATTCAGACTCAAAATAACCCGACTCAACTCAAGGTATGTGGTCGACTCAAGGTAAATCTACCTTACATGGAACTACTCCAGGGTAATCAGGGTATTACTATAGATGTTCCCACCATATATGGGACTAAACAATCAAGGTGTATTCACTGTAGGGAATTATCAGTTTGCATGTGTTTTTGCCAGTCATTTCTTTTTTGATCATGCAGTAGAAGCCCTGCACGTCATTTCTAAGCATACTTGATTAAAAATGTGGACAAATTCTGATTTTTACAGCTAAGTGGATGATTGGAACCGCCTGAAATGGAGGTGGAACAGCCTAAAATGGGGGTTATTTTGACCTACAAAGGCCTTTATGCTGTAACTATCTGAAGAATCATATGTTTCCAACAGATCATTAAAACTATTAGCATAAAGCACAGAGTTTGCAGCTATATTGCGGAATGTCTTGGCTTTTCAAAACTGTTTTAAGTTGAAAAAATGGGCTAATATTGCTTTAGTTATAAGGCAAAACGTAACAATTGGTTACCCATTCTTTTAGCACCTTTTGCAAGAAGGCAATACTTAACTCTTGGAAGCATGTTTCGTAGACCCAATGGTCAGATTCCCTATAGTAGAACACAGTGGGATGACAAAAACTTAATTTTGGCTGCCAATACAAGGCCCTACTAACCTCTCTACTAGCCCCCCCCCCCCCCTTTAGGATTGTAGCTCTCACTACAAGATTGGGTTTGCGCCTACTATAGGGTCTCTGAGCATAACGGTTCAAGAGATTCTCACGTATTCTGTCCAATGGCAGGCATAAAGCTTGTTTTGCCTCATTCTGAAAATCTGTTTAGAGGATCATAATTTCCAAAATAAAGGTGCTAGATTTATCAAAATAGGCTCAAAAGAAGTGGAATTTAGTTTTACCCAATCTGTGAACTTCCCATCTGCATACTGTAATCAGTTATCCTGTAATGGCATTCAGAGTGATGACAGGTAGATAAAAAACCCAAATTTTAGAAAGAATTGTCATGGTTTCCATGGCAACCGGTCACATGATTTTCAAAATATGAGAGTGACAATGCCTGAATTATTTTGCCTTTCATCTTAGCTTTAACCTGATTCCTGGATCACTATTGTAGGTTGAGGGGTTGCAAAGTTATCAATGACTCTTCAAAACATACAGGGGAAACTTTAAGTTTGGGTCCCATATATAGTGGGAAGATCTATAGGTGCTGAGTGGCTGAAGGGAAATGAAGAATCCCCTCTTACCCTTCTCCTCCAGTAAGTGTTGAACCACATCCTGGTAAGAGCTCATAAAACCTTCCGCTCGGCTACTACTCCCTCAACAGGATCCCACGCGTATAGACTGCTTCACTAAGGCACTTAATTGCAGCCCAATCTTCATAATGAGAACCAGGATCTTCATGCTGTAGTCTGCCTACAAGCATTAGCACTGCGTCTGTGAGGATAGCATTCTCCGTAACTTGATTTACGGAGAAAGGGGGTTGTTAAACCCCCACCCACTCTATAAACAAGGCTGAGTACCTATCTTGGCTCCCCTCCGACTGTTGCTGTAGGGGTACTGATCTGGGCTTTTAAGGTTAACTAGCTTTTGAGCCTCCTTTAGTTTGGATTAGCATTGATCTTCGTGGCTCATTACTTTGATCTACCATGAAACTAATGCCAAAAATATAAAGAGGTTTGGTTTCCAGTAACGTCGTCTTACAAACCAGACCCGGGATGATTTGAAGGGCCCACTTTAGGTTCCTATTTTAAGAGCCCAGTTAAAGGGTTTTTACTCCATAGTCCATAATGGTCGTCCGATAACCGAACCGGAAAAAAGGCACGTAGCAAAAGAGGAAAAGGGAGGGGAGGTGGCGTCCAGGTTTACTGTTCACAACCTACAGCTGTGGCCTTCTTTGAGTACGGACTGTAATGCATTAAGCAAGAAAAAATATTTCCCGAGACATCCCAGCCTCTTGTCACTAAATCCGGCATATCTCACCAAGACAAGTCTTTAGCGTCAGTCATGGTTTGTTACTCATGCACCCACCTACCCCTTATTGCAAGATGTCGTGAAGATGCCTCCAGGATTCACCTTGATTAAATAGTTATCTCCATCTACAAACACTCTTAGTGACGCATTTGGACAAATCATAACTATAGTGGAATCTCGTTATAAGGAGGACTGATATAAGGAGCTTCCTGCTATAAGGAACCCGTTCCCATGGGCAAAATTGCCCATTCTCTCCATATTTAGTATTGGTTATAAGGAACATTGCTTTTAATAAGCGCATTTGCTTTCCTTATAACGAGTATTTCCCATTTAGCTCAGCCGGGGGTAGGATAGGTTGTTGTGTGAGTTGCTCTCATCAGTGTTCATCAATATAGACAGTGAAATTTAAGATGGCTAAACACACTGCCACAGAGAAAGGAAACAGCGTCAAAAGGGAGTCCAGGTTGCCTCCAAAAAGACTCTTCTCTTTAGAGGAGTCCATGCTGCCTAAGGGAGCCTAGGTGACTCTCTAGCTGGTCTAAGGGAGTCACTTGGGGGAGTCACATAGTTCTCTGACTTAAAGGAATCACACAAGGACCTGGGCTCCCCTAAAGAGGAGGGTCATTCTGGGGGCTACCTGGACTCCCCTTTGACGCTGTTTCTTTTCTCTGTGTGCCTATGCTCACGGAAAAGACCTCTGGATACCCCCTTGGTTAATGGAGCCCTTCATTCAAACACAGCAGGAAGAGGAAATAGACTGGAGAGTGATGTATACTCAGGAGGATTGTGTATAGGTGGATTGGAGGAGCCAGGTTTCTTACCTGGCTGTTGCAGATTAACGATTTAAGAACTGCATGCTGTACTAAAGCAGCATTAGTTGTCATGATGTATCAACGAAATGCTGGCGAGAAACTCACTGGCCAAAAATATAGCTGTGCATCGACAAGGGAAAGGGACCTCCGTGCGGGAATTTTAGTACTAGCTAGTTTTGGCCACTAGGGGGGCTCCATTTAGCCAAAAATAAATTGATCTACACAATATTTTGATGAGTCACTTTAGAAAATTGGATAGATATCTCTTGAATAAAGAAAGCTTATTGGCATTTGAAATTGGGCAGTGCCCACACATATTCAAGGGGTCAGTTCTCAAAAACTAGAAGGGCTACCTGCTAATGAAACATACAGAGGCGTAGGAAGCAAATGTCCATTGGGGGGCCCAAGGGGGGCCCACCCCAACCAGCTTTAAACATCGGATCTTAAGTATGATGGTGTCTATACATGCTTGTATTTGAATCATATAAAAGGGTAGTTTTGAGGCCCCTTCAGTTCTGATTGGGGGCCCAATAAACTCTACCCCCACTTTTTCCTATTATGGGAGAGGTACGATTTGGAAAATATGTGTATTATTTTATAGGGTCGTGAAAAATTTTGGGGGGCCCAAACATATTCAGGCCCCCCCTCCTCTGTGATTGGGGGGGGGGGGGGGGCTGGGCCCCCCTGGCCCCCCCCCCTTTTCCTACGCCACTGACATATCACTGGAAAGCTGATGACCTCAATTTTGTAATTGAGTTTTACCTTTGGAGGACCTTTTCCCTTGACTGTACACAAAAAGTCTGCTGCTCTTTATTTTGGCCCAGTGAACTATATGTACAGCATGCGTGCGGTCATGAACCCATCCCTACCCTACCGGAATGGCGAGTGTCAGATGATGTTGTGAGTCACGGTACACCCAGAAACTCTTGTCTGGGTCACGCATAGCAGACACACCACATCTTGCCACGTCTAGTACGGCCATGCATACGTAATAACACACAGGGGCTGGCTACACTATTTCATATAAGCTCATAATATTCTCATATACAAAACAAGGATGTGGTTTCAGTAGTCATATGTGAGCCAAAGCCTCCAATGCTAAAGGGCATAGACGGGGCACTATTAATATGTTGTACTTTCATTTCCTTTGTCACCCGGTAGTATACAGTATTATGATCAAGGCCTCATGGATCATCATTTGTCATCATGATACACCAAATAAATGGCAAGTGAGTCCCCCGGGATGACACTGAATTGGTGTATCGTGTTGACCATACTATTTTCTGAATGGTAATATTATAGCTTACCTTCCATTGTATAGAATGCAACCATTGGTCCCGAAGGTAGGAATTCGTAGCCTGCAAGAGATAATGATGATAATTGTATAGGATTTAATGTTAACATCGTTATCTTGGGATCAACTACACGATCCCCCAAAATGACTAATGATATATATGTGGCATGTGTAATGGGAAAAGGGGCCTTCGTGCGCTTTGCACTAAGGGCCTTTATGGATCATGTCACATATTAACTACTATGTCACCTATATCTGATCACGTTATCAGAAGTTGACCCTGACTGAACATAATAACATACAACAAGTTATGTTCTGGTTTCCTACAAAGAGAAAAGTGGGAGTGTCTCCGAAAGCACTTCTCCAAGAGAAGAGCGTCATTCCTTAAGTAGTCAGTCTTACTCAAGCATTATTATGAAAACCACTACGATCTCTCAATAATAAAAACAATACAATAATAATTTAAAAAATCATCTTTTTTTATTATTGTATTTCCTTTCATTAATGGTCACATTAACTATGTTCCCAGAGACTGTTCATAAAAGCTTACATACAAGTCAAAGTGACATGGTCCGATGATTAGGGCTCAAGAATGAATTTTGTTAAAAGTGAACAAAAATGTTCAATATGGCCATACTACATGTCCTACCTATTTTATTTAACATTATTCCCCATAATTTAGATAAGAATTCAGTCAAATTCAATTTTAAACTCAATTTAAGACTTTTGGAGTGCATGCTACGATTCCCCCCATTGAAAATACACAGTAAAATAGGTACCTGGGCCATGTTGGACCCTCTAAATGGGCTCCTATTGCCCATAGATGACATTGTAGTATTTCATATCTTCCAAATCTGATATTGTACTTACATTTGGAACACATTTGAGTAGAATTTAAAATACGGAAAAAATCGGACCATGTCACTTTAATCAGATGCATGGAAACAGGCTCATTGTTGGGGCAAGTGTCTAGGGTTGCTTGGTATAGGTGTCTGTGGCGGGGGATATACTGACAAATTGATAGTGATGATACGTGCTTTTATACTGTAGACAAACAGTATATTCTACTCTCTATCGACACTAATACCGTAGTATATAATGTAAAACTGCAATAGATTATACAGCTCAGCTACATTAACTGCTAACAGTGTACGAAATAATAACGGCCTGTACATAAAGGATCCCCTCATTTTTCACCTTTACCTACACTAGCGAATTCATTAGTCCAACAAAACCATCACGCATTCCGTGAATCACGATAGTCGTGATAGGTAGAATTGCCAAATTAATTTAACCACTTCCGAGAAAATCCATTTATCCTATGGCATTATATATCTCAGGATGTGTTTGGTTTCCATGGTTACCTAACCTCCACACAAATGCTATCCTATAAATTCAACAGAGCATGGCTAAAATCCATTTCAGAATTAGGACATTAATATTCATGAATTTGGAGCTCACCTGTAAGAGGACAGATCCGTCCGGGATCGTGATTCGTATACAAAACTTCTGTCCGGCGTCCCACCGGGAAATAATGTTAACCTCTTCAATACTGGAGTAGAGAATGGGGCTCTCCATGAATCCAAGAGGCTGCAAGTAGATAAAGATGGATCCGTTAGATTATTGATTTCAATATCAATAATATGTTATGAGTATGTAAAATTGAGCACCATGCATTCATAATGTGGTGCCTCGGTACAATCGGTTTCATGTATTGGCTATAACCCTTGGAATTGTTTCAATCAAAGCTTACAAAATGCATTTAGTACTAACATGTCTATATTTATGTAACAGGTTTTAATATAAATTTGAAACTCCTCCAGAAAATAAATATAAGTAATAAGACACAACTTCTCGCCTATTGAATATTTGGTTGACAGTATTGCCAACTGACAAGGCAACACCCAACAAATACTATTCCCTCTAAAAGACACCGTTTAAACAATGCCTCCATTAACAAGTGCTTGTCCCAAGGAAAGGAGCATAGAAATGGAAGGACTGGTAAAAAGCTAAAGTTACAAGAGGATGAATTCAAAGTGTGTGTTTGACGCATGTCATGTTCAGGGCTGAGGGAAGAACTGCCAGCATTATTCTTGGAAACCTTGATCCTTTAGAGAGGGGATACTGGTAAAAGGTGACACTTGTAGTTAGGATGCACTAACGCAGCATTGGTGCATCATGCCGACCCTTCGGGAGTGTCTCAACTCCGTAGGGTCGTCATGATGCTTGAATGCAGCCTTCATGCAGCATATCGACGAAGGGCATGATGAGGAGTTAATGTATTATGCCGTCCTTAAAGGTTTAATAGGTACTCATAGTTGCTCATCTGTTCTGGATACCTAAGATCCCGCCCTGGAAAACATCGCCACAAGTCTGACCGAATTACCCTTAATTCCAGCGTTGTTTCATATAGGCCTATTCATAAAAACAGTCGCTGATTCATACTAATGAGCGTGCATTATTGCGGCCATAATTGGGTTATAAACACACTCATAGGCGTGCCGGTATACTATATTATGTAATGTAGGTAATGCCTTCTTACCTAGGGATTTGATAAGCTGGCCGTACAGTCGTCAATAATCACGACAGCCCCATTAATTTGAACAAGTAACATCGTATTTCACACAGGTAACCATACATAGGATAGTGACCTCCACCGAGATAGCAACCACGAACATTGATACTAGTTCACGATTCCCACATTTCATAGCCTCCTGTATTAATGTTACGAGATCATATCACATTCACAACAGCCACCAAAATATCAATGTACCAAATAAAAGATTAAAGAAATCCTGAAGGCCCTTATTCACACCCTGTTATTCACCCTGTCGGGCCCTTATCGTGATAGGTAGAATTACCCTTATCCCACAAAAGAAATTGTCCTAATACTACAAATATCACCCTAATCCTACAAAAGCTATACATTTATAGGCAATGGTCATACCTCCTCGTGGGCCCCAAATTTGCAAGGGCCCCGATGTCCCCAGGTGCCCTACATGATGGCAGATACGGGTAATTTTACCTTTCGCCGAAATGTTATCAAACTCAACTCAGCAAAGGTTTCTATCAAGTTAACATTGGGTCTGCCAAAGGACATTTCATTTCATTGTAAAAACTGTGTAAATTGTCACAAACAATTGTAATAATTCCCAGGTCAATACAATTCATGAACTCACTGATAGGAGATGTTTTTTTGTTGCAACTAGTGCCCAATTGACAGAGCACCTATGCTGCATACCAGGGCCACACCCAGAATGTTAATTACAGTTATCTCTGCCCCATCAGCGAACCACTCATCCATATTCCGTTAAGGGCCTCATGGTGCTTTACTGTGGGAAGCCACTGGTTGCCATACATGAATGCAACCCTGCCTAGCCGGCATGGGCTGCATTAACTTTTGTGGTTCATTCCGACCCTCCAGGTGTGTATCAGCCGCTTATGCTTCAATACAGTTATAGCGAGTCACTCGTCAGGGCTGCATCCATGCATCATGACCACAGATGGCGTAGCATATTATATGACTTTGCAGCCCTTAAAGGTTTCTACTAAGGCTTCATAATAACAGCCGGCCATCCATCTACCTGTGGTCATTATGTGGATAAATTGATCCTTTGTTTATGCAGACAGGAGCCAAAATTGCCTTCTCAATTAATGTGCCACCCAGGCAATCTAATATTTGCCATAGTTATTATTACCTTGCTTTTAAAAGCTCTTTCGATTTTCCATAAATATCTATGCTGTTGCCACTTTTTCTTTTCTGGAGGCGGGAGCTGAATATTTATTGCAGTCGCACAAATATTGTGTTGCCCACACATGAAACTGGTAACACTTAACCTAACGTTGCAAGCAGAGTACAGAGATACCACGTCCCGGTCTCCCAAAGGTAGAAACTCTCTACAATTTGGTCAATATCCTGTAGGTAATTAACACACTTTCACCGAAAATCCCAATGAAAAGTAGGAGTTCCTACAAATATAGAGCAATGCATTACTCTAATGCATGGTTGCCAACAATAGTCACTGCTTATGTAAAATGAACTCATCTTATAGTTGTCAACTGCAGCCTTTGTTAGTATCCCTCACCGCTATCTCCACACAGCGCATGTCCTTTCCAGCTCCTATCTCCATACATAACCTTCCTTTCTACCCTTTATCCCCATACAGCGCCTGTCCTATATATCTAACCCTATCTCCATATAGCTCCTATCCTATCTAACCCCTTATCTCCATCCAGTGTTTGTCCTACCCCATGATGTCCGCCCAGCTACTTCCCTGTGCAGTCCCCTGTCCCTATCCTGCTTTGAGGCCTGAGCAGCTCGTCTGGTCATGTCCTTTTCAGTTTAGGTCCCTATTCGCAGGCCGGCTGCATTCAGGGATACCCTACCTCTCATATTGATCCCAAGCAGGAAGTGGGCCATGGGCCAGGAAGATGGCAGTGTTCGTAAAGGTACGGGATCGTTGTTAGACTTGTGTGACTAGGGTGTGTTAACGCCTGGATCTACGACTCCCAGGCCTGCGTCAGCCAAGCTACCGTCCCTTCGCCCCCCCCCCCCGGGCTCCCCTTATAGCTCTATGTTTAATCAATAGAGAAGTTAGCATCAACCACAGGCTTGGTGTTGGCTGCGTAAATATTAATAAGGAGTTATTGATGTTGTAAAGGGCAAAGGAAGACATTATTTATGGAAATTAATGATGTAGAAAATGCATCCAGAATGGCGATTATATTCCTAGTTGTAAATAAGTCAATTCACCTCTGAACCGTGTGAACTCTGTAATAGTTCAAAGCTGCATTAGCTCTTATAACTAAATCAAACACATATATCAGTGTCTCCTATTAGGCATACTTCGAGTGATACTGAATGACGGAGTGTGCAGCCAATTTCATAGCACTGCATTTTGTTACATGTTGTACTATGACATTGTATGATAATTATTTTGTGATTTTGTGTGAAAGTAATGTATCCTACAATACAGCACAACCCTGGGACAATCAGCTAAGATATTACACTGCTATTGCCCAATACATACACTTGTGCATTTCTCGTCCATTTCTCATATCTTGCATAGAGAAAGTGTAATGATCATGTGTGTCATATGGGAGTAGTTGTTGATTTAAGATCTTGATTATGAAGTTGAAGTTGAAAATTCTTTTATTTATCCTGAAATATTACATTAGCCTAGGGCATGTTTTAATAATATTCCAGCTCATGTGTTCATATATGAACATACATTTTTATCGTAGTATAATTAATTACATCATTAGTCCTTATGGACAGAGTATGTTACATTTAATTAAAGGTCCAAAAAGGGTGTGTCAGATGTTATGACACATGCCTGATGGAATGTGGCATTTGAGAGAGTGGTAAAATTTAGAAATTTTGAATAAAAGGTTATGGCCATTATGGCCTACATATGCTATTAATTGGGTTGTTAGGAGAGATGGAATGAGAAGTATTAGTTACATAATAATATAAAGTCTTGGGTGGGTGGCACTGAGAGAGGGAGATAATGCTGGGACTCCCTCGTATAGAGGGAGAGGTTCTATGTCCTTGACATGACCGTGAGGTCATGTCGTTGGGTCAAGCATGAGTTTGGTTGCATAGAACTCCTTTCTTTTTGAGACAAACCTTGTTATATCGTCGATATTTCTTATATCTTTGTCAAAGGAGTTCCATGTCATTGACTGTCTAAACCTTAAACTCTTCCTATAATGGGGGTTTTTAGGCCATGTTGTATGCAATAATTTGCCATCATGGAGCCTTGTAAATATTTGCCTTGTATCAAGCTGGGAATTTGTTTGGGTTAAATTAAAAGCTGAAATCTCAACATGAAACTTTCTTCTGTCCTCCAATCTGCTTAGCTTAGCAGTTTTGGTTAATTTCTTAGCATTAATGGTATCCTCATTAAGATATGTAGTCCTTAGCCCCCTGTCGAATGCACTTTGAAGGTGATCTAACTCAGTTTGTATAGCTGAAGTATAGATAATATCCCCATAATCTATAGCAGGCAATATCATCAATTTCAGAACATCTTCTGCTGATTTTTGGGTTAGGCTTAGCCTAATTTTCCTGAATAAACTATTTTTAAAATTGACGTTCCTAGTTAAGTTTTGTACCTGTTGTTTATAACTCAATAAGTTATCAAGTATTAAACCTAGGTATCTATATGTAACTGCAGATTCAATGATATCATTATCTATGGTTAGAACAGGCTTTGGGGTGTGTTTGAGAAGTGATTGTGTGCCGAAATGAACTACTTTAGTTTTCTTTGTGTTTAGGGATAATTTATTACTTTTACACCAAATATTTACCTTATCAAGATCATTATTAATAATGTTTTGAACATCTAGGCTAAGAGAATTGTGTGGAAAATAAATTACAGTATCATCTGCGTAATGTTGACATTTGAGATTTTGAAGAGTATTATTTAAATCATTTATATATAGGAGAAACAACAGGGGGCCCAGGACACTTCCTTGGGGAACACCACATGAGATAGGAGCAGGCTGGGAGATGTAGTTATTAGCTTTTGTTTGTTGAGATCTATTAGTTAGGTAATTTTTAATTAAATTTTTTGAAGAATTTGAGAAGCCCAGTTCCGAAAGTTTGCTAATTAAAATTGTGTGATTTATTGTATCAAAAGCTTTTTTAAAGTCTAAAAAGATGGCTGATGTGATGAGTTCTTTATTGACTGATGAGTGGATAGAGTTGGTAAATTTTGAAAGGCTGTCTAAAGTAGATCTTTTTGGTCTAAAACCATCCTGGTGTTCTGTGAGAATTTCATTATTATTTATATGAATCATTATTTGTTTATGCAATAGTTTTTCCATTATTTTAGCGGGTAGGGGTAAGATGGAGATGGGCCTGAGGTTATTAACATCTGTGATGTCTCCTCCCTTAGGTAGAGGGGAAACCTTAGCAAGTTTCCATGTATCTGGAAATTTAGACTCAGCAATAACTAAATTAAATATGTGTAGGGCATGGTTAGGCAGGCTGGTAAGGGCATCTTTGAGAACCTGAGTTGAAATATTATCAACCCCGGATGACTTTGAGACATTAATTTTCCTCAAAAGAGGCTCAAGTTCCTCCAAAGCAATTTTTTGGAAAGAAAAATTAGAGTCCACAGTCTTGCCATTATACACCCAAGGAGTATTCATATTTTGTGCTAAGTTATTTCCTATGTTAGCAAAGTAATCATTAATAAATGTAGCAGTCTCCTCATGAGGAACAGGCTCATCAGTATCCTTATTGATGAGTGAGAAGGTAGGTGATGAGGGTTTGGGATTTACTACTTTATTAATAGTTCTCCAGTAGTCTTTTGGCTTATCCTTATTTGCCTCTATCTTATCCCTATGGAATTTCCTTTCTGCCTCCCTATTAATGATTTTTGACCTATTTCTAAGAAACCTGGCGATTTCATAATCATCATCATTTTTTGTGTGGCAATAATACCTCCAGGCCTCGTCCTTATCTTTCATTAGATAAATCATTTCCCTTGTAATCCAAGGTTTCTTGGCTTGCTTAAAATTAAAATCTTTTATGGGACAATTTATATCTAATTTATAGTGGAGTGCTGCTATAAACATTTCCCATGCATCGTGCGCTGAATTACATGTGAAAAAATTGTTCCAGTCTAATTCAAGTAATTGGTTCTTGAAGGCTATTGGATTGTAAAATCTATATGTACGACCAGAGAATGCCAGTCTCTCTTTAGGGACGCAGACATGTTGGCGTGTTACATAGATTAACTCATGGTCACTAAGGCTTATGGCTTTAGTGCCATACCCTGTTATATTGTATGAATTAGTGATAATCAGATCTAGTGTAGTATGGTTACCAGTAGTGGGATTCATTCTAGTATAATTTTTAATTAATTGCTTGCAACCTAAATGACCTATCATATTTTTTAACAATTGTAAATCAGGGTGTGCTCTCTGTCCAGGTTTGAGGGGTGCAATGTTAATATTATAATCTCCTATCATAAAGATATATCACTAGCACATCTAGTGTCTGAGTATCATTCCTGTATACATGCTAGAACAGGGCATGAGTGTACTGATAGCGGATAGTGATTCCCAGCCCTCTTGGACATTACATAAAAATGTGACAATCCACGGGAAAACCAGCAGTATGCACCCCTTGCTTAAGGCTGGTTTTCCCATAGAAATTACATTTGGTCATGTAGTCTTCATTGCCACCGTGTAGCCCCGGTGGGCTGGTTGACAGGGTACCCTGATTTGATGACACTTTGTACCTGTAGCAGGTAGCCTTCACTGCACCTGGTTATTTAGCAGCTATCTACGCCTACGATACTTGATATCATATCACCTTGAACTGTGTCAGGTATACCTGATTATCCTTTAGCCGGTCAATAAGCAGCTCCTGTGAGCTGGTTGCCATGGTCCCTGGTTACCCTTAATATATAATGTCACTCTGTACTGTCAGATAGTGCTGGTTACACTCTAGCTGCTGGTCATTGAGCAGCTGCTGGCAGCCGGTTGCCATGCATGGTCTTTGGCTAAACCTCATGTTACCATGTACTGGTTACACTTAAGCTGGCCAATGAGCAGCTTCTGTGAGCTGGTTGCCATGGTCCCAGTGGTTTGGATTTATGTACCGATGTACTGTCAGATATTTACACAGATCCTGTGAGCTGGTTGCCATGGTCCCTGCGTTATAGCCTTATGTCACCCTATACTGTCAGATAGTCCTGGGTATACTCTAGCTGGTCATTGAACAGCTGCTGTGAGCTGGTTGCCATGGTCCCTGGTATATCCATATATCACTATGCCCTGTCAGGTAGTCCTGGTTATACTCTAGCTGGTCATTGAGCAGCTCCTTTGAGCTGGTTGCCATGGTCCCTGGTTTAGCCTCATGTCACTATGTCCTGTCAGATAGTCCTGGTTATATTCTAGCTGGTCATTGAGCAGCTCCTGTGAGCTGGTTGCCATGGTGCCCTGAGTTGACTGTACTTTGACCAATCCGAACACTGCCTGTCAGACTAGTCGATGGAGGGCGCCACCGCTCAGAACAAACACCAATCCCCAAACACAGTCCCCACCCTGTGTGTACATATCACACAGTCCATGTGCTTGGAGAGTGGATAAACATGTCCAGTTTGTGTGTCCTACGTTCAGCCGTTCAACACTGGAGTCGACATCAACAGAGGGACACTGATTTATTAATGAGCAATAACTCAGGGTATTGGGAAACCAACAGTGAACAAGTCAAAGCTTCCTGGCTTTGTCGTAAACACAATGTACTGGTGATTAGACTTTACAACGTGTATAGAACCATAGGATAGAAAAGCATATACCCTACATGTGCTGGCAATACCTATCAGCATTAGTATCCACATTGATCACTGGCCGAGAAAAGGGTTGGACCTTCCCACTCCCCCAATAATGGAGTGTCCTGTAATTATACGCCTCTAGCATATACACACACGGAAGTCCTAGTCCCCTGCCCCGATGAAAAGTTGCTTCCCATGCTACTGCGGCCATATCATTATAAGTATTGCATAGATCCTAGAATGAAAATGGAATTCCCTTACGCAGTGGATAGAATCCTATAGCAGCGGCTGGTATCGTCTACAATTTATGTCTTTATTCTGTTTGATCTTTCACTTCACCACTTATCTGAGGGGTTACCTCTTCCTGCTATAAATCAGATAACATGACACCACAAGTACTACTAGTACTCTTAGTATTACTTGAAGTATTAAGGTTATTAGGGCATTTTGAGTAGCACGACATGTTACATAGTGATTTACGTGACATGTACACGTTTACATTATGAGGTAATCTGGGTCAACGTTATATCTAATGACACGATACACACACACAGAAAGTGAGAGTCATTGTCGCTAAAACTACCCTCACTGCCTGACTCTCAGGTGAGGGTAGTTTTAGCGACAATAGCTCTCACTTTTCTGAGGGTGTACAAGTATAATGGGCGGAGAGTAAGTGCTGCGGATATAATATGTATCAGCAGAAGGATATTTCCTTGTTATTGTTATACATACTTGTTGTTTTAACATACTGTGTGAATGAGTGCATCCCTGGCGAGTAGATCACCCAGGTCTTCATTCATTCATCATGACAACTTAGAGAATAGTAACTACCATGTGATGTCTTACATTGAATAACTTGTAGCTTTGATTTTGAAGGGATAGGGAGGGACGGACTTTAATTTTTTTGGAAATTTATAAGATCTTCTATGCTTTAGCACTGAAGGGCCGTATTCAATGCCCCCCATTGAATACACTGCGGCCTATTCAATGGGCTAGGATAAGATTGTTTTTCTTCATAATATGGCCTCAAATAAAAAATAAACACATGGGGGGCTGGGGCATATCCCACGAAGCCGCAGGCTTCGTGGGATATGGCCCCAGCCACCACTCGTGAAAAACAACAGAGATAGTATCAATGGGCGTTGGCATTTGTCTATGTATTAGCAGTATTCCGGTTCAAGCTTTAAAATATTTAGGTAGACGGAAGTACTTTTTTGTTGTTGTAAATAACAACATTTGAATCCGTTGGCCTTGTAGTATAGGTGACTCTGCAGTGTGTAAAAATCATTCTTAAACTTTAAAACAAAGCCTAGTAGGACAATCTTCCTAAATCATACCAGCAAGAGCATATACATATTTATGTATAAATCATACTTGTTTTCTTTTTTGCTTGAGAATTTATTGGAACATGACGAGAATCCAGAGTACATTGACCCTTGGCTTAGCATTGTATGTATCATCGCCTACTGTGTCATCTATCTCAATTCTCAACCAAAGCCAGTGCATGTGTACCTGGGATGTTCTGATCAGGAGAGTTGAGTAAGTAGCTTAGCACAGAGTGGGTGGAGTGGGACGTGTACGTCATGCACCTGACACACAGATCGCTTTGTTCGGGTTTACACTCCAGCCTTAAGAAAAAATACCGGGTTAAAACACCCGACCCCATTTTTTCATAATTCAGAAATTCTCCCACGAATTGCACCGTCGCTATAAAAATTGTATTCTAACATTCTACCATAGCGATCTCATATATTCTTTTTGGTGTGGCCTTATTGTCAAAAACCGCCTCTCCAAAGAGCTTAAAGGCCCAGATCTCGGCACCCCTCCAGCGAAAGTCGAAGTGAAGTTGGGATAGGTAATCAGGCCTATTTATAAGGACGCTGGAGGTTAAGGTCTATAAGTCATTTAGATAGCGCCAAATCTATACCATAGGGTGTCTGACACTATGGAGACATGACACTTAAGTCGTGATCTCCATCATCGTCCTCTCCTCCTCTGGTTCCCCAAATTTCTCCTTGTTCGCTTCTGGAGAACCCCTCATTAATCAAATAAAGTTCCTTTTATTTAGGCATAGGCTCTAAATGCCGTTGTATGCTTGTCTGAATCCGCAAGGGTGCTGGCTTTAAAATGTAACAGCAACAACCATCGTGAATCCCATTGATTTAGCAGGAGACAGGTACCCTTTCTTTGCCACCGTTAAGTTGAAGATGGCGGTGTTTCACGACTTAGCAATTGTAAATGAGCTGCCCACATAATACTAATTGCAAGCTCTATCCGCACTGTCCCGCCCACCATGTACATTAATTTTGTTAGATTAATAAATCAATAGAGAAATTGCAATGGTCCGGCATGCTGCTAAACCATATTCAGTTGTCATGGTATTTCCACATGTACAATGCAGCTGAAGCCCACTACAGTAAGATAAATAATTATTCAATATCAAATATAGTCACCGGAATAATTTCCCACGGCTCAACCGATAATTACCGGGAGCATTTCCTTTTAATTGTCAAGAGAGCATTTCAGAGGAGAGTCTCTGAGCTATACTTACAGTTACCAGTGAATCATAGATTTTGAGGATGAGCCTAGGTTCCTTCCAGGTAGGCTTACCTTTGACACCAAAAGTTGCACATGACTCAGACCAGCCCCTAGTCGACGATGCTTTTGAGAGTTAAATACAATGTGTTTCAAAAGGGTGTAGACTAAAACAGGTACTTGCATCCAGATATTCATAAAAATCCACGTCAGCATCGAGCGCCATGCACAAAGCCCCAACCCACTATACTACTATGCTGACCCCCCACCTCACCCACTTGGTGTAGTAGGCCTATTACTCGTGCAGTAGTCCTCGGGTGTCTAGCTGACCCAGATACTACGGGACATCACACAGCTCTACAGAACCCCTTTCCCGTTTTTCTTATCTTTTGACCGACCACGAACTACTACTATTGCTGCCAGAGGATCCATGTGCCTGTTCTGTTAAGTGAAGATCCCTTAATGGCCAGTTCTGATAGGGTTGCCATGGTAACGCCAGGGGCTGACCAGCTACCTCCTGTGTGGGCATGCATACTTAGTTCTATGGCTTAATATCTGCTAGGCTCCTCCCGTTTATATAGATCTGTGCTCCAGGTTACCTTCTTGTACTATAAGGTAGCAATGAACTGTACTCCTTGTGAACTAGTTTTTCTTTTGTTAATATCAGAGCCGAGTATCGGAGGCATTTGGTGCACTAGGCTCTACTAACCCCGATCAGAAGGCAGTAGTTACTTCCCTAGTCAGTAGCACTAAAACATTCCACTGATTTGTTAAGCATGCCTGAAAAATGATTGTCTGGTGGCAGTAGTAGATCAGTGGTACACTAATCTACTATTGAGAGAGATTTGGCTTCATCCATCATTTATAGCCATTTCAAATCTACCTCTATGTTCTAACAGCCTTGGATGGAGGAGCCACTGTGCCTGTGTTAAGAGAAACCTATCTCTTTGGGGGCTTCCATAATGTGAGTAGCACATTTTATGTAGACACAGATTTTCAGAAAATATTCATACACATGATTATGGAAGTCCCCTTTGTGACATACTACTTATTCACTATGTACTCACAGCACCTGACACCCTGTATGAAATCTATACTGAATATCAATACTGAACTGTCAACAAGGAAGCAGGATATACTCCTCCCCCTCTGTTTCCAAAACAAAAACAGGATTGGCACGGGGAGATTATATCCTTACCAGACAGCCCACTATGTATTCACAGATGCAGGGGGGTCCTGGGTGCATAATAACCCGACACTAGGCAGCGGCCGCAAATGCATTATCATATAGTGGGCAACCGACAGCAGTGTGGAAGGGGAAAGGCAAGGCGTGGTTTTTCATTTCCTGTTCCATCATCAGCTGGATTACTGTGAACTGCGACGCAGGCATATTACCTACTGTGTGAAGGCAGGTAGATGTGTGGTTGTCATGAAGCAGGCATTGTAGCAGACACATAGAAAGGGGATGATGGGCGACTTACATTACTGTATACAACATTCATGTTTAAGGCTCACAAAGAAATAAGCTATTTCAGGTTCGGCCGCCTACCTATAGATATGATATTTCCATTCAGCCAATACATATGTCTCCATTTCTGGGAATTTGTCTCCCATGGAAAAAAGGGGGGGGGGGATGTTCCCTTTTAGTGCCAATAGGATATGCCTTTTAAAATTGGGGATTGTTCATACATATACACCGATATGTTATTAGAGATAAGACAGATTTGGGAGAAGGCGCAGGCAAGGGAAAGACCCAGGGAAGGATTATTAGAATATCATCAAAATAAGTATGATATCTTTTCCCTAGTAACGCCTGACTAAAGGACGGCTTCCTCATTAAAAGTGGTGTTGTCATGCTGGAATAAACTACCAAACTAGCACCAGATCTCTAACTGAAACACTCACTTTTTCTGGTTGTTAGGAAAACATGTACATACTCTTTTACTGTTAATTGACGCGTTAACACAGTGTGACAGGTAGAACATGACTACATAGGCCACACACACAATCGTGTTTCCGTTAACATAATAGAAATTCAAAGGTCAAAAGGTCAAATTATTCCGGAAACGGTTCCTCTAAACTAAAGAGCTAAAGTTGCAGTAGTTTATTAGCAGTGTGACCCCCGTTCCCTCCCGCCTCTCTCTCGGGATCGGCCCGTCTATTTTTCTCGCTCTAAGGGAGTGGTCATTTTTTAACAACAGGGGGGGGTTGGTGGATTTCCGCACGAGCGGGTCGACATTTTTTTGGTCCCCCCCGCGAGAGGGGTCGAAATTTTTTTGGCCCCCCCCTCCAGCAGGTTGAAATTGAGAGCGGCTGAACCCTTTGAGCTATAGTAATGCGCGGGCTTTTCCGCTAAAAGGGGGTGTAATTTTTTTGGTCCCCCCCTCAAGAGGGGCCCAAATTTTTTTGGTCCCTCCTTCAAGGGGTCCAAATTTTTTTGGTCCCCCCCCCCCAAATCCACCAACCCCTCCCTGTTGTTAAAAAATGACCACTCCCTAAGGACATAGGGTGACCTGTATTAAACACATGTGTTTTTCTGTGTGACCAATATTAGGGTACCACGCCCTGTTTTACAGTGCTAATATGACCAGCACGACGACAGGCTACTCTCACCTGGAGGCAGGAAGTACGTGCTGATTAACACATCTCCAGTGGCGCAAAAAACCCATTCCCAATGGCTAGTGATATAGGTGTGGCACGAGGCAATGGGGACCTGCCCATATTAAAGGTGTTAATGATGAAACTAAAGAAAGGCTACGCCGAAACATACCTGTTATTTGGGAGGGGGTGGAGTAATGGGTGGGCTTTTGTCTAGCTGGATTCACAGCGATAAAGACAATGTCTGAGGCTATACTGTAAGTACATGTACAAAGTCCTCCCCCCCCCCTCCACCCACCCCCACTCTCCATAATAAAAGACAGAAGGGAAGGGAATAAGGCAACCGTATATCTCGCCATTACTGGGTTTTGTTGAAATCCTGAGTTAAAATGTATCGGCAAATCTACCATTAGTATACCTTCTATGTACCATTTTTAAAAGTCTCACCTCGCGAGCATAGATTTTATGCATATATTACTGTAACATTTCGTCGCATCTTAGTGGGCTCAACAGATCGCCATGGCAACCAACCAACAAACCTGATTTACAGATGTGATAATTCTTATTTCGGGCCGAGTAGATTCTATCGCTCGGCCTATGTACCCTTTACTCCTACATGACACTCTTCTGGAGGTGCAGAGGCTTAGTCCTGAAGTAAATTTCAATTCGGGGGCCCATCGAGGAGGAGAGGGGGGCAGTGCTAAGATAAGCTTCTATGAATACAATCTCAGTCTTTCCTATGTGAGAAATGGGAATTGTGTGTAGTAAGTTTATCACTTTTGGTTGGGAGGAAACATTATATAATTATGCAATAATAATTATTATTGTTTTAAAACATACTTCTGTTCGTGTCTTTTTCCTCTCTCTTTCTGGCAACCTAGAATCTCTCCAAGCTAATCTATATACCTTTTTAACGTATTCTATACTACACTACAGCATCACTCTAGATAGCCACCTTGTACCTATCACCATCATCCAAATCCGAGTAGGTCCCCTAGATCTATTTGACGCATGAGGGAGGGACGGGTGTGACGTATATTTATATAGGATTATATAGGGAGGATAGCCTACACGGCATGGGAGCCGCCATTTTCTTTCTGTCCCCTGGCTCAGAGCAGTGCATTGTGGGTAAATCTGTTATCAGCCACTGTTCACACCTAGGAACAATGGCCACAGATAACACTGATAAGACTGATGGGTGACATCCCACCCCTATCTTAATCACCTTAATCACCTCCCCATTGTATCAGGTGTGAAGTGAGGGACTTAGCCTGATGGAGAGACAATGCATTAATTACACTCTGACTGACTGATATGTGGTCACCCACAGAGGTGTTAATGCTCTATTCCTCTAAGATTTGAACTATTCACATTGCTGTAAGCTTATCTAATTAAAGACCATGTCATGGGAAAACATTAATCTAATTTATACAGAATATAAACAGATAGTAAATGAGAGAGAACCCTCCAAAGTAAACTACACAAAGGGGGGAAATGGAGGCTTGACACACGACTACCTGAGCCTCCTGGTACATGCCTCTGGAACCAGCATAGGCTCTCCCCCGTATAAAGGAGAAGGTGTCTGGTCTAGACCCACCTGACCCACACATGAAGACCCTTCCCAATCCATAAGCTTAGTCCTTCCGGAAATACAAAAAGGTTTGCAGATCCATGAATTACAATCTGAATATTTCCATACTTTCTTCAGGTTCATATAATTCTTAACATTTAAAACAACGAGCGGTTTTAGCATAAACTGTAGTGAATCAAAAATAAATTGTCGGACCATGTTGCCTGAAACACACCTTTTTTGGCTTAATGTTCAAGTTGGTGGTAAATAGGTACCCACAAACTGTAGGTATTACTGCTGTTTGGTTTCATAATACCACACACCCTGACATACAGTCTATGACCAATCCAATATTACCATTAATAAACCAATAATCTTTTTATTGAACATAAAGTCAGGTGCATAATGATTAGCACTACGAGATAATAATGCCTACATGTATGTTGATTGGCTCATCATCAGTATCAACCAATCATAATTATATAGCACAGCAGTGGCGAGCACATATACTATCCTGATTAGCGGGACCCCTCATGCGGGCAGCCATTGCCTGTTCTGGCACTGTTGAGATAAAGCTTTGATTATAGCTGTCACAATGGGTACCAGTTTTTATATAATGCACCCAAGGCATTCCGCAGTGAAGGTCAAGGGATTATTCCATCGGTCTAAAATGTATCCCGCTAGGCCCCTATATACACCATCACAGCATGTTATAATCATCACTTTATAGCCATACATATTTTGGTGGCATATAACTTTCATAAAACACAGTAGGCATCACCTTGAACTCCTGGTGCAATGTATATCGACATCCAGGACCATTCATTAGTGCTGGATTATGAAGGTTAATAATCTTTGACCCCATCCTATGTGTGCAAGCCAGGGCGTAGGCTACTACGGTCCATATGGCTAAGTACACACATGCCTTTTACAATAGTTCAATAATTAGAGCGATATCATTTTGCTTATGTCCAATCTCCTTTCCCAATTATCAAATTATTGAACTTATAATAGTTCAATAATTAGAGCGATATCATTTTGCTTATGTCCAATCTCCTTTCCCAATTATCAAAGTACTGGTAGTTTCCTAGTTAATCATCAAGAAATTAGAGCTGCCCACGAGGTATACTATTTCACCAACACATACAACAGTCAGAACAATGGAGCCGGGTCTCCCAAGATACCACATAAATTACCTGTTATTGTCAAAAGGCGACTTGTGTGATAGAAGCTTACCGCAGCCATACTGCCATTTACATGGACCCCCCAGCAGAGGGCACCCCAGGGCCTCTCCACATTGCCCAATCACAGAGCGGCGTCCTATGGAGGAGAGAGCCCTGCACTGGGTGAACCAAATCTCAGGACACTCTCCATGCCTGGTTCCCTCTGGCTGTACAACACAACTGTATATAATGAAGCCATATCGCCTTTCCATATTATTATATTAAAGCGGCATAATCACCGAGCATGTGCCACTCACAATGTTAGTACTGTTCTACTCTACTATGTGGTAGCTGCGCGAGTGGTAATAATTGCTCCTTTAAAGAGTCATATGACAATTGGATTTCGCGATGAATTGTTTGCCAATTTGGTATACTGTTTTCAATAAAGGCCTATTGTGGCTGAACTCTGGCTGAACTAGTGGAGTGGTGGTGATGGTGAGAGGGGGAGGGGGGGGGGGGGTCTCGATTTGAATGAACCATCCTGATGGCCGGAGGTAAAAGGTTTCACTCTACAGGTGGAGAAAAATTCGAGATCCTTGGCTACAGTTTCTAGAGAGTAAAACTTAAAAATTACTGATGATAAATCTCAAGTCATCTTCCTTGATACACATCATCCAGTAACTAGTTCGACACTTCTACCCACTGCCCCATGACGAGGTCGAATGCCATGTCCATTGGGGAACTTTCACAATCGATCTAAGGGCTTCTGCATGGACCTTCTTTCAGATGCCAACCAACCCACCTACTAGTATATCTTTTTGACGCTATTTTGGGATGGCAATGTATAGCGCCTGTCAACAAGTCTCTTTAATATCTGAACACTATCCACCATATCCCCTCCCACGCACACATACACACATGTCACACGTCATGTTGGTCGAATAGAGTTGGTTTTGATATTTCTAGGACAATAAAGATATTCCAAAGAAGAATCTGACATTATTCAGTAAAGGTAAAGAGGGAAACCAAATAACGTCGTGACGACCCGCGGCAAACATATGGCTCCATGCACCATGAGGAACAAATGCGACAGAGATATAGCTGAGATCTCTATGAAAGCCAGCGTTGTATGATCGAGGGAAAGGTGTGCCGGGAAAGTGGCAATTCCCAGAAGTCAGCGCGCGCCCCGCGTCCCACTGGCCACCTCTTTAATGGCGTTGCCATAGCAACGGGGAAGATTCATTAGCAGTCCATCATAGATCAGCCCCAAGGAGAGTGGTGAGGGTGTTGCTATGGTAACAGGCAGCAGTTGGGGCTGGAAAGGCTACTGCTGCCGTCTGGATTACACTGTCACATCAAGAAGGGAATAGGATGAACATGTGGAGGCTAACAAGTAATAACAAAGGGGAAGGGAAGCTGGGGAGAGGGAATGAATACGGAGTATAAGGTAGGAGAAGGTGATATGTACCAATAGCAGGGTAGTAGTAAAAGAGGGAACAATGGGTTAAAGATGGATTTAAGGTGGGTCGATCCCATTGAATCAAAGTCATCAGAATTCCACAATCTTTTTTCTGTAGGTACCCTAAATCATCTGAAAACGGAAAATGAAAAGAAAAATAGGGGGTGCCGACCTACTTTTTAAGATATGGAAATTTCAAAATTAAAAGTATTTTAATTATTATATCAAAAAAATGAAAATAATGTAAAAATTCTTAGGATTTTATTCTCTATCAGCCAATAACCACAGAATTCTGAAATATCACACATTGAACACATGGATATATACCTTAATTCTAAAAATATTTTCGAAATTTTACCACTTTGCATTCTAGGGGAAAATTGCGTCTTTCGAGAGAAGAGTAGGAAAAAAATGCATTCTTTCCTTACATACTCAAAGAAAATGGGTAGTAAAAATCATCAGATTTTTCTTAAACGTCCCCAAAAGATTGCTTAGATCATTTGCTGATGAATAAGAGGAATTTTGATATGGGGTGCCGACCAAAATTTGAGGGTTTTGGCCCTTTGAAATAAAAAAGTAGTGAAAAACGGACTAAATTAAATCTTTGAAGCATTGCATTATGGGTAAATTCCCAACAATCTGCATATAAAATGATCTCGTCACGTAGCTTTGGATATATTCAAGCAATTTATTCACTTTTATTGTATTTCTTAGCCATTTATTAGATCATAAATGACAACTCCTAAAGTATTCTTGAAAATGCACAAAATAGCTATGATTATTATTATCCAAAATAGAAAGAACTCTGAAATGCCCAATTTTGCTCAAAATCATCCAATAATTTTTTTGTGTGTTCAAAACTATTCAGAGCATATGCCTACCAAGAATGGGGTAATTCTGACATATTCAAGCCATGTGCGCAGAAAGATGCGCAGCAGTCCATTCTGCAATGGCCGCGACCCACCTTAAAATAGGTTTATAATGTGATCAAAACCTGTCATGGGAGATCTGAAAGGGATACTGATCAGAGTTGAAATGGAGATGGTGGATTGAGAAGAAAAACAGCTAGAATATAGAGGGGAGGATTCATAAATGAATCCATTGCTCATACCGAGTGCTAGTACTACAAAAGGGCGAGCAGCGATGACTGATGACAATATGGTTGAGCTGTCGTGTGGCAAAGGTCATGGTTTGATGGCAGTATAGAGCCCTGACACATGCATGTATAGCTGTCACGCCTACATTAGGCAACAGGCTGTATTAACACGCATTACACGCCATTTCACGGAGAGAGACAAACACCTGCCAAAGATATAGGTTAGGAATGGTTACAGATGTTATGCACAAATCGGTTTCTCCTCTAGAGCTACTACAGCGTTTTCCAGCTAACAAAAAAACGTTATTTTACTTCAAAATAACGTTTTTAACGTCATAATATTATATGGTTTGTCACAGTAAGGATCCATAGGGGAACGTTATATAACGTTGTATATAACGTGTTTTTTTAAAACTGGGTTGCTTCAATATAAAAAATGCTGGTCTTGTATATAAGCGTCCAGGGTAATAACTGATTGGTCAGCACCCCGGCGCATTGTCATCCCATAAACTATTAACAAGCTGATAATTATTATCAGCTGTATATCGTCTTTTTATTCATGGGAAGGGAGAACTAGCCTCATGTGCGAGCTGTTTTACACAGACTATAGATCATTTAACCCTTTAATGGTCGCATTGGGCTTAAGTCGACTACATTCATGCATCATGATGAGAGTGGGCATAATGCATTAAAAGGTATGCGGTCTATAAAGGTTTAAGCACCACCATCATTCACCGATAACAATATGACAACAACCGTTGGTGATATACCGTAAGACAATATTTGCACCTCTATGACGTCACACACATAACAAGGCCATATCAGTGACCGGAAGTGCTGTCATAATGTCGCTTGTTCCCGTGGCAGCTGCCCGGTGGTCGGGGCTCCAACACTGCTGGCCGAGATTATAGAGTCGCAACTGACATATCGGGGTCCCCGGACCCTGGTGTGCACTGAAAATCTAAATGCCTCGGCCCTTAGTCTGAAGTGGTTATCCCAGCTTAGTCATAGGGGCATTGGTCAGGCATGACCAAGTGCTATTCAAAAATGACTGAGGCATAACAACATAATTATGACTAATAATGTTAATATGCCTTACTCAAAAGGACTTAGTCTAAAGTGGACAGACTATTAATTTTAATTTAACTACCGGTAACCTAGTTTGGTAGTATAGAGAGCCAACAAATGACTAACTTGGTTGGGCACTACAGTGACTGAGAGATCGGCCGCATAGATAGCCAAAGAATATCAGTGTGGAGACACGCACCAACCAACAATTAATCAGGGGAATAGGCCATTTTTTCACGAGCTGATAAAATAGCTCTAAATTATACCTTTACCGACAATACTGTTCATGGGGGTATATCATGCAGGCTCTATGATTGACATTAACCCTTTAAGGGCTGCATAACGTATAATATTATTAATGTATTATGCTCTTTGGTGGTCAGAATGCACCCTTGGCGAGTGACTCACCAGGGCTGCCAACTCTATGAGGTTAATACACTCTCAAATAGCCGGAATAATGCGAGTAGACTCGACAGAGATGCATCCATGCATCAGGACGACTAAGGACATAACACATTACAGCACTGTGCTGCCCTTAACGGCTTCATGAAACCTTTTTGGACAAATGCAATACATATACATAATAATCATAGAGTTGACTCGATTCATGAATCAGTGCACATCTCTGTAGCGTCCATTGCATGTATACACACCATAATATGGGGGCTGGGTTCTAGGCCAAGGCCGGTGCCAATTATTTAATAGTGATGTCTTGGCAAAGAAGAGGTCTTGGCACAGTTGGCGCTGCGCCAGAAGACACACCATTCACTGACTGACCTGCATGTAAACCCGTGTTATATGTATACACATGGAGGGACACATATTCCATCCGTGCCCCGGTGGGGCCACTTCCTATATTTTCTATAGTAACTATGTGTGAACATCACCTCAAATTTGGTACCCTTATCACGGGAGGAATAACAACTAAATGGCACCATTTACACGGGAAATTGAACAGAAAACATAACATAATCAAGGCAGACCTAAGAATAATACGGGTGGCCATTAAAGAAATACACTTAATTAGTTGGGATATCTAAATATTTTGGGAGGGAAAAGCAAAACGTTCCCTTGTAAACTCTCAAATGGTCTTAAAATGTACCCCTTTCTCTCCAAAATTGCCCAAGACATACCCCTTACCAAGGGCCCGCGAGGGTCCGTGCCTGAGTCCAAAACATGGCCTTTCCCTTGGAATCATGTTCACACATGGTATTCAAATCTCGGGGAGTGCCCCCCCCCCTCCCGGATCCATGCTGGTTTTGAGTGGGTCGCTAATACTTTGATGAGCGTAATTTAGCAGGTATGTGGAGGTAGTACTATCGCATAGGAATATCGGACACCGCTGGACGAAGGAGCAACCTATTTGGCATTCCTACCTGCACGATCTATAGTTAGTGTTGGGATATTGGTGTACAATTTTGGGTTCAATGGGGGGTATTTACGTCCTAATCTATGGTCTTACGTGCCCCGGCCTTACATAATAGTTACAGAAATGCACTCCGTAATTCGTTTCCCTTTAAACACCGGCTTCCGCTATAAAAGCACAGAGTGCCGGTCCTTGCGCAGCTCCGACTGTTACTGGAAGGGCAGCAATTGTTTTGCCTTTAAGGTAGGCGGCGTGTGCCTTAGACCGTGTCAGGGCGTGCAAACCATGTGAAACATCGTGACTTATTTCTGTGTGACACTGTCTTATTTTCTCCACCCCCTACCCCCTCTCTCAACCACCCTCCCTTTCACAACACATACACCTTTGGGAGTGCCAGACTAACAGAGAAATCAAAGTGAATCACTCTGACTCCGTTTAGCTGTTTAGGTTATACAGAGTCAGATATGCCACCAGAATCACTCGCAAAATGAATAGAAAGGGAGTCAGGGAGGGGCGTCAGGAGGGGCGGTATTGGCGACCGTGACCCAGGCGATATATACACTATTTGTATAGGCTGTATAGGTCAATTCCCAAAAAATAGTGACAAGGAATTGAAGTGGTGGTCTACAACAGGGAGTGGAGGGGGGGGGGATTAGTTGGACATTACTGAACAGCCATGAATTCGTGTGAATGTGGCAACTCATTTAAATCATTGCAGCATAGACACGTGCATTGTTATTTATATTAATCCCCTTCAAATATCAAGATGTATATCTGGCAATAATGCTGTTTGGTACAGTGTAAGTTCCTTCCCTCCCTGGAAGTTCCATTGAAATGTTCTTTTATCTCAAATCATTCAGACATGGAGATAATACATATACTAGCAGAGTACCACTTGAAAGGACACCTTGAATAATAAGGTTGAAGGGAAAGTATGGCTGGATGGTATCGGCTTTAAATATAGATTAAGTGTATACGCAGTATAGGCCTGAGAATGGAGATCGGCTATAATTGACCCTGTGGAAGATTGGATGAATACCCTGAGGCATCCTCCTCCAGTGGGTTCAGGTGGTTCAGCATAGACTGCGCTCACTCACAATGATATGGCATTGTGCGTCGAGACAACCACTCAATATCGCCGTAGGTTCCATGCACTGTAAAAAAGGTGCTTAGATTTTATACACTTATCCTTGTCCCGTATTTGAACACACGTTATACATCTAAACATGTTTAGGTTGATAATATGCTTAACCTTTATGTTTAGATTTCCATGTGATTACACCTGATATTTTTAGATAAGTGAAGTGTTTATGAGGCTTTGTGCTTATGTTTTAATGTGTTTAGATTTAAAATGCTTAGATATATGAAGTGTTTATAGTGGATATATGTGATATTAATATAAAAAATTATCCTTTTACATTGATAGTAGGTAGTAATTACACTTTCTGAGAGTGTAGTCACATATTTTACATACCGGGTAGTACATGTGTCTCCATAGGCTACTAGATAACTCAGGAATAGGTACAACAGAATAGTAATAATGCTATATATTTTCGTGTATCCCATAGGATTGGTGTTCCTATTGGTTTTATCTGATATTGATAGATTTTTTTTTTAAACAGAGCAGATATTGATAGATATTGGTAATTATATACATTGCAATTGCAAGTTTCCCTTTTGGTAATGTTAATCACAGTTTCCCATGTTTAGATTTATCAAATGATATGATTCAATGGTTATTATTCATGGATTATCTTACTCATGAATGTGCGGTGAAAGTTCATCCATGAACTTAACTGCCACCTGGTGGAGTATAATTATGTGTTTGATATCTAAACACCTAAACAAAGGCATTTAGATCAAATATGTTTACGACTAAAATGATACACACTATCTGGAATATACTGGAGTATATAACATAATTATAATGCAGGTATAATGCGTATTATAGAACAAAACTCTGACTTATTTGACAGAATTAACTCAATTTATGCACTCCTTTCATATGTCCATTAAAGGTCTAAACACATGATTGATTTTAATGTTTATATCCTAATCATATAGTTTCTTAGTGTTTAAATCCTAAACATCTAAACATGTTTAGCCTAGCCGTTTAGGGGTTTAGACTTTTGGTGTTAAATCTCTAAACAGGTGGTCAAAAATATGATTAGCTTGGCAAAACGTTTAGACTTTAAACGTGTTTAGAACTAAACATGTTTAAAACCTAAGCACTTTTTTTACAGTGTGGGATATGTAAGAATAGCTGCCTGCGCAGTTCAAAAGCCCCTGAGATATGAAATGTGATTTTTAACTCAGTGTGGGGTGGAATACATTACTCCAGGGTACCGCCCACACAAGAAAAACAACTTGATTAAGCATGTTGGCTTTATGCTTTCAAATATCTGAATGCCATCTCAATGTGTTAGAAATGGGGTTTAATAATGAGCATGATATGGTGTGATGTAGCACATCTGTTCTCTAGCGGATTGGCCCTACGGGGTATGGAAAATTACCACAGCTGAAAATTCATGTCAAATAAAACATAGAAATATTCTGTCGGTTTGTATATTATATTTGACATTACGCTGACATGATAGTATACCTTGTTAGCCATTGCTGAATGAATATAATGCAGTCTGTAACCCTGCCAAGCGTCATATTCTTATAATATGACCATATACAGCCCCACATGTACGGCCCATCTTGGAGTTTGTGTGGTAAACAGTCCCACCCTTACAGTGTCGTGACCACTGCGTTATCCTTCAATAGCCACAATGTCAAACATATGGGGTGAGCACCTCCCCACCCCTGAACTCCTAATATGAGCTGCTCATCCCACCATGAGGTTATGAACTGCTCCAGGATGAGCAATGAGAACATGATAATACCCACTGTTTGAACCCTATACTGTAATGTATGTTTCATCGCTATGCCACCCACTGGTTTCATGATTAATGTTCAAAGCTTTCTTTCAAGCAACTGCCAGTGTTCGTCCCCCATACCGTGTGCATCACGAGGATATACACATGTGCCATGGTGGTCTATGGGCAGACATGGGTGGATCCTCTCTGGTGTGTGAACGATCTTTATTGGCCAATGTCACGACTCTCGGCCCCCTCTGTCAGCCCTGATAGTATCAGATTCAATCCGATAGAGCATCGTGGGAATACTCTTGAGCAGATACACGTGAGTTGATGGTTAAATGAAAATACATCAAAGGAATTGGGATTTGAGAGGTTTTTGATATATAGCGAGGGAGAGGGAGAGCGACAGAGAGAGGGGAGGGGGGCAGGTGGAGGGGAAGGGGGGAGAGTAGAGAAAGAGGTAGAGGGAAATGCAGAGGCAGAGGGAGGAGGATAGAAAGGAACAGAGGCAGCTTTAGAATATACACAGGGCCTCCCCTTTTCTTATAAAAAATATCAACCTAGCTGACAACAATACTAATTGAATCATTTTGTTAAATTACTTCACCATTTAGATCAACTAACAGGTTGAATGAATGATATTGGACATTGAAGACTATTGATTACAATAGCAATTAGCCACAGCATTTCAAAAGTGTATACAACCCTTTGTCATACCCTAGGTCTATATGTTAGCACTAAACCCAGCTCGTATGATGAGGAGGTATAAAGATAAGGACCAGGGTGGTGGGTGCAGATTGCTGTGGCACGTATCTCACACCTGTGTCAATATTAGCTGGCAGTACACAGGGTTTGGGGTAGACCCAGACGTCAGGTTGTTGCATACTTTGAGAACATGTGTCAGAAAGCTGTAACACTCTTGACTCACCTCCATCGGCTCTTGCAGCCTCCTGTCATACGACTGGGGGTGGGGGTGGGGGGGGGGGGGGGGGGTGAAGAGGCTGTAATGGAGGTGGGGTGTGTGTGTGGGGGGGGGGGGGCGCAGTCCAGTCAAGAGGCACCAATGAGAGAGACCCTCAAGAATCTAAAACCATGATTTGAGATTTTTCCCGCATGGTCCCATGCCTATTTATAAATATTACGTTCACTCACTTTTCTACATGTTCTGCAGGTTTTATATGGAATTTCTGTGATGAGTTAATTTCCTTCAAAATGCTATAACCATAGTCGCGTTCCTGTATTTTTCTCGACCAGTGAGTTTCATCTGTTTTCCATATGATAAGGAATGGGCCAGGGCTGGGCAAAATCGAGGAGATCAAAATTATATCTAATATAATAAGTCAAGCACACGCAAACATGGTATATAAAGAGAAGACTGATGCAGAATACGACATTTCCCTGACACGTGGCATATCCGAAAACATTCTAGATAAGGCCACTCAAAAAAATAAAATGGTTTCTCATCACCGCGCGCATCATAAAAATCCGCTTTTGAGGAAAACTTTTTTTTTTTTTTTTGCTAATTTTTTTAATGAAAAATTTGATAAAAATGGACAAATATTGGGATATTTGGTATCAAATTAAAGCTAATACTGCCAGTCATGCAGTAGGATAGAAATAACTTACATTTTTCCTACTTTTAAAGATCATTAAATTCTTAACTTCTAAAATGTGAATTTTGGTCATGAAAAACGTATATCATCCCATACATTTTTACCCGGGCATAAAAAAAAAAGAGGAAAAAAAAGCCTCCCTCGTCAGATTTTTCAGACCTTGGTGATGAGAAACCACTTTTTTTTTGAGTGGCCTAAAGGAGCTACAATCTATTCTGAATTTCTACATGTTCCAACTCTCCCATGTTTGGGGGGTTAGTTCTCTGCAACCTATGGGACTATCTTAACAACCAAAGTATCAAACTGTAGCTAAAGACATGAACTCAATAAAGGTGTTTTCCCCCCAATCTCACCTTATGCCATGTTTTGTCACAATTATGATAATTTAGGCAGCTCTGTGAAAATTATTTTTCCAGACAAAATGAAGATGTGATTTCTTTTTGCCTTAATTTTCACTTAATTGCTGGAACTGGAAGTGGTCAACTTAATTGTGTCACTCAGAATACCGCTCAGCGAGTTAAACTAATTTAGTGTGTGACCCCACCTACCTGTTTAACTAGTTAGAAATAAGACCGTTCGTGCAGTTAATGACATGATCGAGGAAAGACATGAAAATTAAGAGTTTTTTATGTACTGAAAAGTGGGATGTAAGTGTACCCTGCATTCGAATTGGAGGAAATACTTCCTGCCCAAACACGACTCAAAACTCTAAACTGCCCAGTATTCCAAGTCCAAGTTCTCAGATGAACTATTACATTAATTACAAGCATTTCTCAAACACAATGAGCATTATACATTCGTTTTAATATATCGTATGTATGCTGTATCTACAAAAATAGACCATAGTTACATCAATTTACTCCAGGCAATGTGTTTCTCAGAAAAAGGTGTCGGGTGACTTCATCAGGGTTTTGAGGTCACTAGCTGTAGGTTGTTTGCTTCTTCCAATTGAATTAAGTCTGGGGGGGGGGATCCGGCAATCCTCACTGCGACTAGAAAAATACATGTTGCTACAATATTTGATTGTATTTTAATTATTTTCTAAAAGAAAGAGACTATCGTCTTTTTGCCCTGGGCATGGATGGCTGACCTTAAACACTCCTCCTTAATGTGACTCATGATTGAAAATCTTACAGTCAGATTCCCTTTAAAGTGGAACCGCTTAACGTGAACACTGCGCCAAAGCGACTGACAAGAACTTTTGCCAAGTTCTAGTGCCATTCATTGGCAAGTACTAAGGCAGGGACGTGTATCAATAATGTATTGTAGATGGGAAAATGGTAGCAATTAACTATAGGGTGTCCCCGGGCGTCTCTATTCCAAAGAAGATCCAACTGCGCTAAATTATTGCGAAAAAGGATGTATATAACATATTATAAGGATTCTGTCGTGAGACTGGTTCGAAAATAGCCTCAATAAACCTGATTCTGTGGTATTATGGCTTGTGTCCCCTCTCTACTGGGCTGTATAATTATGGCCCGAGTTTATATAGACGGTGGACATGCCACTGTGAGGGTTATTGATCTTTTTTTCTTTTCTCATATCCACCATAACAGACTTATTGATGTGAGCGTTTACCATGTCCCAACGACCAATATATACCAGTGTATTCATAATGGCAAAAGTAGAAATTGACCACCTCCTGTCTAGCGACTTAGTAGAAACAGACATCTACAGATGCAATGATACATTAGTATAGTCTATATAATATCTAAGAGATTTAATGAGAGATTTAAGAAGATGTCCCACCCATGTAAACAGCCACACGACTCTTCCATTTCGCCTTACGAAAGTTTACATCTGATATAAATGTGAAATGTTCACAGTCTTCCAACTACAGCCACATTGTGTGGGAACCTGAGAACAGAGAAATGATGAAAGGGAATGCTCCAACAAAGGGTCTGAGGGAATGGTGAAGAATAGATCGACACAGCTGGTGGGGGAGGGGGTAGAGGGGAGGGTTTTAGTAATCATTCTCGTCACAATGGGAGCTATAATACATGATGGAATAATCAACAAAATCTTGTGGGTGACCATGTGCATGATAACAATCTGAATATTTGGACACTCTTCCAATTGATCAATATATATATATATTATATATATATATATATATATATATATATATATATATATATATATATATATATATATATATATATATATATATATACATATAATATACTAGTGAACCGATACCCTTGGGGCTGTGAATAATTATCAAGATTAATCTAAATCATCTTCCTCAAATAAAGCACCTATATCCATTGGTTGATGAGCTAGCATTGGTGAAAGAGGTGGAGGGGAGATTGACAATATCACTATGGTGTAGCAGATAAACAAACGTGGGTTGTATAACCTAACAAGGAACATGTTTTATTCGTCCATATCGGCCCAAAACAGTTCGTGTTTACATTGATGTGACCCGGAGACAAAAGAGCCCGTCATAACTCAAAGTGACCCGAAACATCCCTGACCTCGGTGCCTTCTATATCTCTGCAACTGTCACCGAGATGAGACAGTAACCGCCTACATTATATGGACATACAGTACTATAGTACCTCTTTACTCTAATCATACGTTTTTGACTAGAGTCGTATAATTCTCCATGCAGTTACAATTAGGCGGTCTCCATAATTCCCCTTGTTTGTCTCAGTTGTTAGCACAGGTTCACATGCTATGACAACTGAGTGAGTAAAATATACTGTGAGGACAAGCCATTTATTACTTGGGGTGGTGGTCTCATTTTATCTTCTCACCACAGTATATCCCTACCCAAACGATATTCCTTAGAAGATGTTGACAAACTCAACCCTTCAATATAATATATCGATGTTGACAGAGTGAGGCATTAACATAAATGTGTGTAGGCTAGGATCAAGACAAAAAAGGTTTAACCCTCCCCCCTACCCGTCTTGGCATACCCCAGCCCCATCCCCTTTCCACCAATTAAGCCTATTCACAGCAATCTGCAAACAAAATGACGGCTAACAGTTTACATACACATAACAAGTACTGACAAGTTCCATAGCCTTGAGGATATTATGTGTGCAGCTACCCTACTTAATGTAATACATGATGACCTACATGTATATATGTTACTTCTGCTTGTAGGTTATGTATAGAGGATCCACACGAAGTGTCCTTAATACTGCGCTCTATGGAAGTAGGTTACACATAGTTAGAGGTATACCATGTATCCTCTAATCTAATACTAGATGCAGAGTGTCATGTTCTTTGATGTGCCAATGTTATAAAATTATAATGCTGAAGAATGATCTCACTGCCTCCCCCTCATACTACTGAATAGACAGATACTTATACTGATGATATTGCAATCGAAATTAAATCTAGATTTTGGATCCCTCTTGTGGGAGGAGTTGGGTATAAACATGCCTTGTCTTTCGGCTCTAATTAAGAGTGTGGTCGGAGAAATGTCACCGGCTGTATGTACAGGTGGAAGGGGGTCGTGTAATGGCATGTGCCCTCCCACGGAGATAATTATCAGTAATGACCACTGTCCTTTGATTAGTTCTGTGTGCATCACAGGTTGGCAGAGTGCAGTTTATGTAACATGTATTATTTGTAATCTAATCCTCAGTCCTTTATGTGTGAATTGACGTCATTGACAGCTTGTCTGCTAGCAATTTAACACTACTTTTGTTAGCAGTATTTTTTTGTGAAAGACTTCTCTCGAGCTCCTACGGATCACATGGCAAAACGCCTCGGACTTAGTGACGTATTCCGAATAGCCTTCCAGGAAGGTGTGAATGGATGTACACATCTAGGTGTCCAGGTGCGAGCAGTTTCGGTCGAATTGACCAATAAAATAATGCCTTTGTCTCAAAACCGATATACAATGTACCTGCTGACATGTCCATCTCTCTGCTTACCTGTGTCTCATTTTCTCTCTGGTGACTACCATGCCGACCATCATTGTACCTTTCTGTCAGTGTCCCTGTTGTCCCCCTTCCGACCACCAAAGTGCAAAGTAATTTTGCTTTAGACATGTACCATAATTGTTAATATTTACTATGGTATAAAGTGCATTTTGAGTTTTTAGTTGATGTGATCCAATGTTTAAATAGTGATTCCAACAAAACTACCAGGATTTAAAACAGTCCGTTTTCAGTTTTGAGTAACTGATGGGATCTCTAAGTATTTACAATGTGTGCCCCATGATCGCAAAAATCAAAACTAAAATTTAATATGCTCCGCGGTTGGGTCTTTTCCGTTATTCTGTCATATTTGTCTTGATTACCTAATGTTTTGATAGTCTATATCTATCATGTAACAATATCTAACGAGACATGTCTAACAGTTAATACAATACTTGTACCTTCACAATATTATGTCCATAAGTACTAAAGTCCCTATGCCCCCCCCCCCCTTCCCCACCTCCCTGCAGTGGAATAGCCGTCATAACACAAGCGACCAGACCCACCGGCCCCAGGCAGGCCTCACTGCATAACTGCATATCTCCAACATGCCCGCCTCCCATAAATCACCAACACATCCATATAGTCTGGCCACACAACCTCAAACACAGCAGCGACCACCACCGCCATCCCTCCCAGCAGGCTCCATCAAATGACCATGCTACGAATCGCTGACTCAGCCTTTTTACTATTTACCGAGTCACACAGAGGCGGCATTCAGCTGCTGCTGTCGTTACTGTGTCTGGCAATTTGAATATCTCTCTGCACGACTCATGAAGCCCAGCTTAATAATAAGCAATACATTTGTGGCACACATGGATGTAATTGGGGAAGGTTATTGGAACCCTCCCCCAGGACCACTGCCACACTAATTATGTATGGCCCATTTCCATATCTCAGGTTTTCATCCTACTAGTTATGTGACTGTTTAAGACAAAATAAAGATGGAAACTCAAAGCCTAATTATATGATACATTTATTTACAGATGTTGCCCCCGATGAGGCTACGTCATGGAATAAGCTTGCTGACATGTTGCACCATCAGATTAGCTCCAGATTAAAAAGGAATTGGCTTTTCAATCAGGACTGCATACCCCACAACTGAAAGCATTGTAGCCGAGGTAAAGCATAGGCATAATAAAAGGGGTTTGTTTTGAAAGGTGATATTGCACGTGGGAGTGCATATGGTATGAAGGTACATATGATATATGCATGTTCTGAGTGACAAGCCTTATAGTTCTGAACATTGGCTATAACTGCTAGCTGCGAAACCACTCATTTGCATAGGTCTACATACGTATGTATACATAATGTTTACTGTTACTTATACATATCGACCGATTGGTGTGGAACATGTTACTATCAACGAATAACAACCACTACATGTATATACCCGAGTCAGTGGGACGTCAGGTGTATTGATGCCAAACGCCGTGTGGCATAGATAAAAAGTGTACCACCATAATGGACCTTGGACTGGTGGTGGTAATCCAACCACCTACAATCATTATACCGCACTGGAGGGGGCAGGTATACTATATGTATGTACACTACGAAGGTGCAAACTTCTCCACTGGATTCTATAGTACAGCCAGCATCTCCTGGTATGAATTATGCACCATATAGTTTAGAGTACTCAGAGTAGCAAGTGAGGTGTGTATTTATATGTTATAGTTTCAGCTTGCACCTGAAAATATCGCAAATACCTTGCAAGTTGTTGAAACATTTATCATGTATTTGTTTCCATAGTATGGTCGAGAATGGGTTCCTGTGTTTAGCAGTTACCGCTGGGAAGTGGACAACTTTCAAAGTTGAAGTGCCCTTTTATAGTGTGTGACATGTGACCTGAGTTGACCAATCAGAGAGCAGCAGGGCTGGGTCATGATCTGTTTACAGTAGAATGATAACCAGGGTAAAGTTTGGTTGCCAGGCTACTCGACCTCTTGACCTCAGTGGATCTAAATAAAGGAACTGGCGGTTTCACCTTAGGGGATCTTCAGACTGCATTTGAAATAAATATTTAGATTGATTGGACAGGTTTCCACGTTGAAGCAATATTGACTGCATAATTAGCTAAATAAAATTTTAAAAAGACTTCCCTTACTCCACTCCACAATACATCCTCCTGTCCTTGAATCGGAAACACTCATTTTCTTGGAAGACGTGGGGCTTAGATATTTGGGCTAAATAATAAACCCCCTGATAGGTTTAACAAACGCAGTATGGGGAATGCCAGCAGGTTGTTGGCATGCAATACTATAAGGTTAACAATGGCGGATTATGATTTACTTGAGCCATTGATCCAATGGTACGACTGTTCTACCAAGGCCAATGTCCGACAAAATATTGACATTATGGCACCCTGTCAACAACGATTGACTGATGTACTCGTGAGTGAACATTATTTAAAAACAGGGGGTGGCGGTGGGTATAGGGGGACTCGACAGAACCCTTGATCAGAGGAGGGGGGGGGAGAAGAAAATAATGTCAACCTCTCTTGGGGGAGTGGGGGGGGGGGTCACCTGGCACCAGCCAGCGCTATTACATGCATAAAAAGGTGTGCAAATGATTTCAGCAGATATGGGGGGAGGCAGTTTTCTTTTTCAAAATTCCACCACCCCCTGTTATGTAACTAATGATCATTCCTGTACACCATGACGACAGAAATGGCGAATTGTGTACAGATGCGGGCAGAGCTTCGATAGTATGGCCACTATTAATCTATTTTACCAGAATTGTATAGTATCAGAAGGCTGGTCATATACGTCATTAAAAGAACGATAACCGATAACCTCATTACACAGAAAGGTAGACCTCCCATGACCCACACTGTTCAGTAGCTAAATGATAGAACACAACAACATTAATACCTATAGAAAGAGGTAGTCAATCCCCACAGGGGTGGTATGTGGGTAGCATTGTAATAGGGACACTATTGAGAACAATGAATTAGTCTGGAATATTGCTTTATGTGTATGTTTATAATAATACGGGCCTCTCTATGTTAAACACACACGCACACACACACACACACACATATATATAATATATATATAATATATAATATATATATATATATATATATGGGAGCTCCTTGTATGATCTACATGTACTATGCCAATGGTTCCTTACTCCTTGACGGGACCTACAGCTAACTTGACATACCATAATTATAGTGTATCCCTATAATTATTAAAAGTTTAATATGCCACTTAGTTACCAAAAAAGCCAGCATGCTTGCTAACTTTCCTACTCCTCCCTCTTTGTCTCCATCTCACTCCCGTGAAATCATCCCTATACCTTCCTCTTCCATCCGTCCCTTCACCCCGATCAAGTTTCTATTCCTTCCTCTCCCATCTTTCCCAATGACATCCTTTCTAGCTTCCTATCCCTCCCTCCTTTCACGACTACGCTATCCTTCCTGCTCTTACCTGTTACCCTATATTCCTTCACCCCATGGAAACTCTATGCCATATTATGTAAATTAAGAAGGACGATTTAAGATAAGTAGGAAAGGTTCATCATAGATTCCGGTGCAAATTTTGATTGCTGAAAAACGATTGAAATTGTGGTTTCATTGGATTGACCTCAAAGTCAAGTTTTCCATGAGACTCAGGGGTTAACCCTGAGTCAATAACCTCTCTGTGGGTGATGCTATACTGGTGGTCAAGTGCATAAACTGGGTCAATACACTCTCACAACGGAGGTTGCCTATAGTAAGGTACAGTGTGGGACACTCTGAATGTCAGCCATTTTCTTGCACTGCCCCCTGTTAGATGACATAGCAGGTGGTAGACAAACACAAAAATGCTTAAAATATCAAATATAACGTACTTATTGGGTTCTGGAATAGCAGTGTGTAACTGAATCAGGATATAAGTAAGGTCTGCACCATTTGGGGCATCTAATTTCACTCAGATTGTCCCTAGTGCGCCCTACACAGCAGGTGGTAGTCAAATGGTTTCCCACACTGTTAGTAATATATCAGAACATCTGTCTGGAGAATGGAATGACCTAGTTAATGCATGTGCTGGTGGTATATGGAGGGTTATAGTAGTTGGCTGTGGGTTGTGCTGGGGGACAAGGAGACTCTCATTACCAGCAAGCCCTACGGCAATTACCTTGATTATCTGGCCCATATTAGAGAGTAATTATGGGAGCCTCACCGGCGGCTAACCACAGGCCGATATGTACAGTGGATAGTTGTGTGATAGGGGTAATATTATTCTGCTAGTGGTAGGTCTACATCCACTGCTGTTCTAATTACTTGGATATACAGTGTAAGTCGAATTCTATAGCATAGGCTTATGGATTATTCCAATGCAAATAAGCATGAGTATGCTCTATGCTTACTGACGAAAAGCATAGAGACCATAGTTATAGTCCTCAAGTAGGCCTCCATTTCTGAGTTTTTGAACAGAATCACTATTATGTTATGCTTTGAATATCTATCAATATTCAATCGGATGTTGGTGAAATGGTCACATGATAAAATCCAAATTAATTCCCTAGCTATTGAAGCGCTTACTGCAATCCATCATCATGGCCAGACCAATTGGTTCGATATGACAATCATTATTACCAACCAAAATGGAAACACCCATATAATGGACAGGAGGAATTTCCAATATGGAAACTGCACCAGGCACAGGAGGAGAGCAATGTCCATGCAGGCTGCAGATGCTAATAAACTCTGTGTAGCTGTTCTTTTGTAGACACTGGCCTCTGGCTGTGTTCTGGAGGCAGTGGGACCCTAAAGATCAGCCTCCTCCTCCTCCTGCTCCTCCTCTGTGTGGACATCAGCATCACAGGCAGGAGCCAAATGACACGGCCTTTGGGGGAAGACAGAGACACAGAGGTATACATAGAGGGAAGAGGGAGGAGGGAGGGGGAGGGCATGTGGATGAAGTTTAGTCATAGCAGCAAGTGATAGAGACAGAGTCTTTGGTCATAGGTACTGCGTTGGGATTAGATGTTTACAAATATACACTACAATACATTGTGTGCGGAGTGTTTGTAGGTTTCAACCAGATTTATCTGCTAAGTACCAGTACTTATTGTTTGAAAAACACACTCATTTAAGGTCATATCAATCTGAGATCCCCCCGCCCCTGAAGTGAGCAAGGACAGATTTCCGATCGGTCTAATCACTAGGTGGGAGTGGTGGATGCCGAGAGGAAGATGGATAGGACAAGGGGGCAATGTACACAGTTGTATAGGTTTAATGAAATCTGTTGAAAACATGAATAAGTAAAGAGGGTGAGTGAGCACATGTGTGCGTTGCTGGACAGGGAGAAATGGTGAAATTGGTGTAGGGAAGAGGATTTTTTTTAGGGGCTGCTGGAAGGCTGGATACCACAGTTGAAACATCCTGTAGAGGGAAGGGTATTATAGCATAGCAATAATACATAAACGTGCCTGCAGGATGAAAGAGGGGCAGCGGTCCACCTAATTATAAACGAAGGGAGTCCCCTTTCGGTCCTTTCTGTATGACAAGTATATGGATAAACATAATCCTGTTGCCTATATTCACCACATGCCATCCGTCATGTCATAATGTTTATGTACACATTACTTTCTCTTAAAAAAAGGCTCACTAATTGATGATTTTGTAATTATCTTCCTTCTCCAATTGTCAAGGAGTGGCAACATTCCGAGAGAAAGACTGACACGATTATATTATCGGGAGTGAATTATGTCCACGAAGTCTATAGCATACACTTATTACAAATGCATAATGCTATTGAAAATAAGGGTGGGGGGGGGGTGTTTCAGGAAACCTTACCCTAGCTTCAAAAAGGGGCCGACCCTATTATTTTTTCTCATTTTCTATGATTGATTTAATATTCATATTTTGCTAGGTTTTATCAAGTCCTTGGACAGGAGTTACATTTCTTACACATCTTCATAGGTATGGGGTGATCAGTTCACATGTGGAAGCGGCCTGGTGTAGTCTGACGTTATAAAGAATGCCTGATTTCAAGCAAGATAACACTGTTATAATTATTATGGAATATAAAGGACAGTAGAGGGAAAAGAGAGAGGGAGAGCGACAGAGAAGGGGATAGAGAAGGAGAGAGAAAGGGGAGAAGAGACAAGAAACGGAGACGGACAGACAGACAGAGTCAGATAGACACAAAGAGGGAGGGGGGGGGGGGGCGATCAGAGAGAGATTTCTATGAGCTGCTCGTGCGTGGTGAGCACTAGTGAGCAGCTGATGGGGTGGGAACTGTGGAGCAGGGAGGGGGCGAGCAGAAGCATGCGCTGATCCATACTTCTCATAACAAAACAAACAACGTCTCCATACCCTTTATCATAACATAGCACCATGTGTTGGTACCATCAGTATACAAATCGGCTCTTCCCCTATCGTATGTCTTAGCCCATTTGGAAATATACACTATCAAATTCATTAGTATTCGTAAGGCATCTGTAGTATCCATTCCTCACATTGCTTTTAGTAGGGAGCAGCTCCCTCCCGATGGGGGAGCAGCTCATGGTGTTTTCACTTACCGTGGAGGAGCGTATCTCACAGTCGCCGAGCTCAAGGTGGTGGCTTTCCCAGCGGCGGAGGTACTTGGAATTCATGATTTTACTGACTATGGTTCGTGTGTGGTTGAGCCTACAGAGCTGTATGTCTCCCTCATGGAGCAGTTTGTACCTGGGCCCATTAGAGTTGGAGGCCGAGGCGGCGGCAGCAGAGCAGGTGGAGTGGGAAGAGGAGGTCGGGGAGGGTTTGGCAGGGCTATTGGCCGCTGCGCTGCCCGCCATACTGTCTACACTGTGGCCGTTAACTAACGGGGTGGCCGGCCGGTCAGCAGGGCTACAACTGCCGACCGAGCCAGCAGAGCTGTTCATGGGGGATTGACATGAGGTGGGCTGCTGTTGGTGGGGTTGGAATACCTCTGTGGTCCTGCCTGTGGAGGTGGAGGAGGAGGAGGCCGTCCCACCGCCGCCGCCACCGCTCCCGCTGCCGTTCCCACCACCGCCGCTCGCCCCTACAGCTCCGCCATCGCCTCCACCGCCGCTAGAGCAGCCATCCGCCGTCGCCATGTTGTTTGGGAGAGGAGGCGGTCCGACGGGCGATGGAGGCTGGCAGCGTGCGTCGGCCGCCGCTGCTGCACCCACCCCAAGACACTCACACACTAGTGCCTCAATTTTGCGGCTCTTTTCCTTCGCGGCCCCAAAACAAAGAGGGAGGTGGGATCCAACGTAGCTACTACAGCTGTGTATCCCGTGTTCTGCCGTGGTTAGGCTTCTAGTGGTAGACTCCAGGGAGGTCGGCTAGCACTACTACTAGTCTAGTATAGAGTAGTATAATAACGATCCTGCTTGGTAATCTAGTAGTGGTGGTTTAAAGGGGGAGCAGGAGGAGGGAGGGTACCCCCTGTCCGATCTTACTGCTGCTGTGCTGTGTACCGTACCGTGCCGTACCATCAAATTATCATTCTAACGTGCTGTAGCTGTAGCCTCACAGCCGCCCCGAGCAGCACTCACTCTGTGTGTTTATATTTAGCAATGCAATCACGTGGCTTCTGACGTCACCAGCAGGAACGCAGCCTGGAGTAGGGGAGGCTACCACCACTATGATACGGGGGCGCGTGGCAGCTCCCAGCGTGATATGGCCGTGTGCTTTCTAAGTTCTATACACGGTAAATCACACACACGTAATGTTGACACATACTGGAAGGTGCAGTCAGGGAGGGGGTAGGTGGTGGAGGGGGTCTACGAACACCCACTGGAGGCCACTGCGTCATAGGCCTTTGCTACAGACCGACATATTGGCCTACCTCCTCCTCCCGAGGGCCATGACCGTGCGCCGACAGCACGTGTTTTACCTCCTGTGGCGGGAAAATCAAAATGTCGTCTGCACAAAGCTACACTTAACACTGTAGTCCACTGTATACAGTAACATTTAGTCAATGTCGTACGTTCTATTTGTAAATGCAGTCATACAATGTCGTTACTTCAATGTCTCACCTATTGCTATGTCTTAATGATCTCACAAAGGGAGTGGTCACATTACACTGTAATTTACAGCATATTAATTTAAATAACCACATGACAATCACGTCCATCTCTTGACACATTATAACACTCCCTGTGATACCACATTACAACAGGTGATATGAGCTGCGCACATGGGGTCAGAAACTACCTGCATGCTGTGACCCCTACTGAGCATAAATAATTGTAGATCACTTTCATCCTGTTCTCTGACATTAAGCTAAGGGAGTGGTCATTTTTTAACAGCGGGGGGGGGGGGGGGGGGGTTGGTCCATGGCAATAACTGTCAGTAATGCATACATTGGTTAAACATACAAATTACAATGATGGACCACCCTTGGCAAGTACTCATTTGAAATGTAATGCTGGTTCAACATTGGAATTCTGATAATAGACCATTGCTGGGTTGACCACTGGCCCGGGCCACTGGCCCAGAGCTGGTCCATGCTTGATAATACTGATGTTGACCCAGTGTTGACCCAGTGTTGGAACATCTCAGGGCCATCATATATATTTTTTCTGATGTTGGACCAACCTCAATTCCAACTACATTGGTCCAATATTGGCTGTGTAATCTCCACCAGGAGGATTCAATGTTGCCTGAAGAGTTTCTGACAGATTGGCTCCTAATTTGCCATTTTATTTGGTTATAAATCTGATCCCCAGTGTGCATGTGTTTCAAGGTGAGAGGAAGTTCATGGATGAAATTCAATATCTAAAAGTGCCATTCACTGCATGACATTACTGAGAATTTGTCATAAGTAACTTGAAGACACTTCGTGTGTGGGTAATTAACTTAGATAAGTCCTAAAAATGATAGTACTCCATTTTTTATAATGTCTAAACATTTTGGGATTGAGATTAAGATGGGTTGAAAAGAGATTTTGTAATTCGCATTTCTGAGTGTACATATTATTTAGTTATTCTTTTCTGGATTATTAAACGAAAACAAATTTTAAAGATTATAAGTCAATTTCTTCAGTAAATGCGTTTGAACCTGGCTGTATAGGCACTTCGTTTGCCACCTGTCCTCATTACAAAAAGAAACTGATTTTCAACCCGTAGGGGTAAAATATATCAACCCCTTGATGGGGGAGGGGGGGCTGTAAAAAAAATTTGAATACCCACCATCCCTCCTTCTGGGTGCAAAAAATGTCGAAACCCCAAGCGTCCCTCCCCCACCCCATTGTTAAAACATTATCACTCTCTAACCGGGCACAGTGTGCCTGGGTTTTGGGGACCCTAGCATCATCCCAGAGGGACTCCCCCCCGCCCCGCTCTGAGCTTGTGTCTGTGCACAGAGAGAAGTAAAGGCATCGCCATGACTCTTTTACCATAGTCAACTCTAGTTGACTCTTGTAGCAGAGTCATGATGACTCTGGTGGAGGTGTCACAGCCACTCCAGTCATACTCCTTGGACATTGTACAAACTGATGCTACCTTCAGTGCAGAGTCAAGAGCAGTTGACTCTGCCCACAGCAGAGTTTGACTCTCCATGAAGAGTCAAATAAAAAATGTGTTGACTCTGATAGTGGTTGTATATGAAACCACCTGATTGGGCAACCTGCACTAGTTTGGTACCAGTGGCAACCACAGGCTAGAGCCACTAGCAATACTTCAGGCATTTGGTACATGCCAAACAGTTGTGGTCCTTTATAGAATAGTACACTGTGTCTTTATTTGTCTAAGAAATGTAGTTAAGGAATGTCAATGTAAAAGCTTTTCCAATTAACTTACCTGATTCAAATATAATGATAAACTTTACAATAAATTCCAAGAACATCAACAGTTTAGAGCTTAGCCACCATATTTGTGGGTAAGGGAAATACATAATTATAAGGCTGGGCACTAACTGTCTGAGATATAATGTATGGCACTGCTTAATACTACACATAGACCTAATTTGATGCTTGTGGCCAATGGTCTGCAGAGTGTAGTGTGAGGCAGATAATAACTTAGCCCTCTCACATAAGGAGGAGTGGTGGACATGAAAACATGTCTTGTTAGTGACCTCTCTTGGGCAATAACTTAACCTACTTGCTTCTTTCACAGGCCTCACCTGGCCTGTCTTCTAATTGTATACACCTGTTGCTCCCAGCCTAGCCTGACATAATTACACAATCCGCCTGACCTGCATGCCCTTATATATTCAAGTATCAATTTTGACTCCCCCTCCTTTGATGGGTCATCTGTGGTTGACTCTTCAGGAATGGAGAGGCAAACTCATTCGACTCTCCTCTACAGGTGTCGTGTGGGAGACTCTGGCTGTCAGAGTCGTAGCGACTCTGGAATATTGGAGAATTTACTGGATACTTAAAATGTATAAAAAATAATTATGCTAATTTTATTTTGCAAATCATAAATGATCCCTACAGCAAGGCGTTGAACTCCATCTCTTTTTCAACAACATCTTTAATTTAGTAGCTTTTTACAGTTATAGCACTTAGTGGGACCTTCTCAGCTCCTACTAAATAGCTTATGAGAAACACTATTTGTCCCCTCAAACAGTTGCTTTTTCGTGACAAACTGCCTTAAAAATCCCCAACTAGATCTACTTCTCTAAGTCACTGTCAGAAATGCCCTTTTTTTGTCATTTAACAATTTCTCTTTAATATTTACAAACAAACTGCTTCACCAAAAGTTAAATAGCTGGAACAGTCCAGAAATGAATTTTGATGAACGTGTTCTTTGCACCAACTCTTTGAAAAAAGAGAAAAACCTTCCAGGACTCCCAATCAGAAATAAAGCGGTCTCAAACATTATTATTTTAGATACTAATGTGCATGTGTACAGTGCTGTATGCACCATCATGCAAAATACAATGCTTAAAGTTGGTTGGATTGGGCACGCCCTGGGCCCCCCAATAAAGATTTGCTTCCCACGCCTCTGCTTATGCAATGCTGGGCTTATTAGCATGGGACTAATCTAAGCCTATATCAACTTTATTTGTTTGACAACCCTGATACATCTAGGGTGGTCTTGAGAGATGATGAGCTTGCATGTTGTCAATTTGAAGAGTTTCAACTTGTCAATTCTATGCTATTCATTTAGAAGGCACCTTAGGGCCTTCGGTTGTTATCTACACAATCACGTCTTTCCAGTAATACCGAGTGTCTGCTGTCAATTTTCGGTGCAAGGTGGCAAGGTGATTGGTAACTTGGTACTGCAGCACTAATAAGCGTATGAATTAAGCAATGTTTGAGGCCATGTCATTGGGCTGTTGGTGACGGGTGCTGGCGCCCTCTGTCCATCAGTAGACAAACCAACTTGTGGGGCTGCAGCATGGTAAAAAGAGGGGTAAAAGGCATGGCAGCAGAGGGGTATAAAGCCACTATTTCTAGATCAAAATCTAATATCTTAAGGGTAAGAATGTATGATCGTCTTTTTAATTAACATAATCATGCTTATTAGATAGAGGTATCTTTGAAACTATGAAATTTAGAGCTTATCGGGAGTTTCGTGAAGCCATTTCTCAAAATTAGAATGATATCTTCTTGTGTATTATATTACTGGAAAGCTTATTTTAAATCTTTAATTTAAACTTGTCTTCTTTTGTTTCTCCTTTGTTTGTCTTCTTTTCCCTTGCCTGTACATTACTGTGAAATTGCAACGGTCATGAACCTTGCCATGCTAAATCCCACATTTCTGTATACTACTTACTATCATCAAAATTAATGGAATCAAATCAGGTGTCGCCATAGGTAGCCAGGTAACTTAATTTGCATGTCAACATCATAATCCAATAAAAATGCTTGTTATATCAAAATGATATAACAGCTAGATCATTTGTCGTTTCCTTTATTATATGATATAACTATCAGTAATGCATATGCTAAAAATGAGTCAGGCATGACATTGTGAAATCTCAGACTGGCGTTTATAGCAGGGGGCAATTTGGGATTAGCCACTACTGGTCGCTGGTCATTGGGATGGTCATAATTGCGGAGGGTAAGCAATATTGAGCAAAATCTCCCTTTAACTTTCCTTCTCTGTATCATAAATAGCATGAATCAAGCTCCCATTGATACAGTATGCTTTTAAGTAACAGTTTTTATTTCATGATTGAGTTATAATTATAATTATGTTTTATGGTTTCTTGCTGTGTTCTTTTTGCTTAGAAAGGAGCATGTTGACCACCCGAATGATTTGCATCTCTTTTACTCCCATGTAGATACAGAACAGGAGTGGTTTGTCAGGTGATTATTTTGTAAAGTCTGGAGAGTCTTGTTGCAGCATCCTCACTTGTGCATCAAAATGCTGCTCTGCCATTTTGTGAATTCCGCTGAGGTACGGTTGACACTTTATCATTATGTCCTCTGACATAAGAGACAATTCCCTCCCAGTCGACATGGCCAGTACCTGTTTGGAAGAGATGGACAATAGATTAATCAATATGGGTTACATAAGTTGGAAACTTTTATTCACATAACATTGATCAGCTGTTAAGAACCCTATAATGATGGTGGAGGTATAGTCTTATCCATGCAACTCCACAATAGCACAATGGCCATGGGCCCTGGCCTTTATTTCATGTTTTTTTCTCTTCAACATAATTATGTTTAATTGCATATAAATGGCCATAAGAGTTTGAACAAATGATGACGTCATAGGCCATGTGATACAGGAACATCGTATCCCATGGGTGGCATGGGATTCCGGAATTCTAGTATTTAAGCAAAGTGATCATTGTATCCACCATGAAATAAGGGTCCATAACCGCACACCTGTATTTTCCCTGGATGTCTAATGATAGGTCAACTGAAACACTATACATGTATACATTCTAATGATTGGCGTCGTAATGATATTGGCTGGATACTTGTCAGACCATCCAGGCAGCGCATCCAGGGTAATAATGATACACCTATAGCATACCCCGGTAGCATACACGTTACGACTCCTCTATTATCCAATTCACTGATTAATACCGATGTCCAGGGAGGTGTACACACTTGTCACATAGCATGGAGGCATAGCGCATGCCTCAGGCACACCTATTCATTACACGCACCTGTGTCATGGCCATTCTTTCTATGTAGTAGATACTATCCAGGGTCCATCCAGGGGAGTCGCCTACACAGAGAACGCCATGTTGACCCATCATCAGCAGCTCCCTGTCAGTTCCCAATGTATCCCCCAGGCGGCGCCCCTCTACCATGTTGTCTCCGTAGCCATCGAACTCGGTGTCGTAGGCGATCTTCTGGTAGAATCGGATGGCGGTCTGATGGCAGGGCAGGATGGTCGGGTCCTTTAAGCACGCTGATGAGGATATAACACAGTGGTAGGGGTTAAAATGTTCACACACTCAATGATAATAGTTTAACTTGGTAAATGTGTCGGATAAACATTATTGTGATGTTCTTTACATCTCTGCCAATAAACACCACCTGAAAGGCATACACAGTATGATAAATAGGGCCCTAAGAGTAGCCTATAGGCCACAGGGGTAACTAGTAGAACTGTCCTCCATAGAAAGGCTAAACTCAATAGCCTTAAGGATAGGACGGTCTTGCATTTGCATAGGATGGCCTTTACAAAGTCACTCGATATAGATAACCTGCGTAATCGGCCTTTAAGAACCAGGCTACATGATAACCGCATTTTAAAGCAAGTCAGAGCCAAAGACTGACACAAGTGTGGCATGGGCTGGATCTATAATGATGTCCGTGCATTGAAAACTGATTGTGAATTTGTTGGATGGACACAGAAGCACTTCTCGGAAAGATTAGCAAGCTACAACCATCAGACATGGATCTAGACCTACTTATACCTCCACATGACCTGAACTGACCATTCATCTAAAGGACAGCAACATCGTCTTTTTATTTACCTAATTACATATCAACCCTAGTAGCAAGCCCGCATGGGGCCAATTTGGTTTTAGCTCGGATTTGCTGTTTGAAGTTGGGCAAAACTGAGCTGGGTTTCATGTTGGGCAGATGGCTGGGCTGAAGTGTGGCCCCGATCGGGCTGCCCATTTTGGGCTCAGATCAGTTTCAAAGCGGGCTGCCCGATTTGGGCTCAGATCAGTTTCAAAGAGGGCTACCCGCTTTGGGTTCATGTTGGCCAGATGACAGGAAACCCGTCCAAAACCCGTTCTGAGCCCAATTCGGGCAGCCCACTTGGGGCCACACCAAAACACAGTGCCCTAAACCAACGGGCGCCCATCGGCTAGCCCACTCCAGGCCGATGAGGGCTGAGGTTGGGTTTGGACAGGGCAACTTGTCTAGTAGTTCTGATGATTGACACCATATGTCACTACTTTACAATATCTAGAGTTTTCCAACAAAACCAGATGAAATTGACATTACATAATAATACAATAAAATGTTAAAGTGATGTAGAATAGGAATCAATAAATAGATGTTCTCACAGTTTGGAAATAAGATAGACTATATATTTGAATGATGAAAAGGAGTTTCTCTAAGCAGCTATCCAGTGTAAACACTATTTCTGTGGCATTGCAATCTGCTTAATATAAGACTCATGTACCCCATGTAGGTATGAACTATGGCTTTGAAGGCCAATGTGCACCATAGACACTTGTCCATGCTGCATGTGGCTCAAACCTGATGATAATAGGCCTGCTTGCTACTTACATTATTGGGTAGGAAGAGTATGATTATGCCGTGGGTTGATAAGAAGGACCTAGGATATCTGGTTCAACAAATACAAGAAATCATTGGAGAATGATTGAACAGATTCTAAAAACCTATAAGTATCCGATCTGAGCCCGCTTTCAACCCGTCCAAAAACCGATCTGAGCCCGCTTTCAACCCATCCAAAAACCGATCTGAACCCACTTTCAGCCCGTCCAAAAACCAATCTGAGCCCAAAGTGGGAAGCCCGTCCAAAAACTGATCTGAGCCCAAAGCGGGCTTCCCATCCAAAACCCGATCTGCGCCCAACATGGGAAGCCCGCACGGGGCCAGACCAAAGCCCAATGCCCTAAACAGACGGGAGCCCGTCGGTTAGCCCACTCCGGGCCAGACTTGCAAACACAGTCTGGCCCCGTCCGGGGCCACAGTGTGTTTGCTACTAGGGAAGTCAACTGGGATATCATTTTATAAGGGCCCAACATCCACCCTTTGGGATATAGTTACACCATCTGGCCCGTATATCCATAAACTGGCTATCAACATCGGCCTGTGTGCGATATACACTGCAAAAGTCAAGTACCTTTGAGTGTGTACCCATAATACAAATGAATATGCAACTTTACATTTTCTGCCACACATACTAATAACTTTTCCTTCTTCTATTATTAGTGGCCCTAAGCCACACTGTTGACAGGTATTCATGTACAAGTGAAATATATATGCCATTGACTGGATACAGGATAAATACGACAAAAACTCATGCCTATATGTCTTCAGTATGCATAACATAATTTACATACATATATTAGCTCTCAAAGGCAACACATTGCCTTAACAGTTCCAACGCAGCTCTAACAGGTAAATCGACAGCACTCTAGTGGTGAATAACTCACTCGCTCACTCACTCACTCACTCACTCACTCACTCACTCACTTACTCACTCACTCACTTCAATCACTCACTCACATGTACACACCCATTCACTCACTCGCTCACTCACTCACTCACGCACCCACCCACCAACTCACTCGACCAATCACGAAATCACTCACCCACTCACTAACTCACTCATTCACTCGGATTTACTCACCCACTCACCCACCCACTCACCCACTCACCCACTCACCCACTCACCCACTCACTAACTCAACCATTTAACCTGCACATGACTAACCACTGCGTCAACCACTCACAGCTCTATAGCTACCTACCTAAGGCGGTGGTATAAGGTGGGTGGACGTGGAAGACACAGGTGTGGTTCTTGATGTGACGCACACCGCGGTGTATACAGAAGGCAGAGGTCTCAGCCTCCCCCTCCCCCTCCACCACCTCCCCTGCTGCGCTGATACCCAGGAGACTGGAAGCTGTCACCTAAAGTGTCAGGTAAAGAAAAGTCGTTTGAGTTTGAGTCTATGCACAGCCAAAAATATTTTTCTTATTTCAAGAAACTAAGATAAATTAACTCGTCAGTTATCCATCAGGCGAGTTTATTTATCTTATCTTGTTAAAATGAGAAAATAATTTTTGGCTGTGAGCTTGTTAATTGCACTTTTAGTCCCTAGGGGACTGTTTTCAGTTCACACGTATGGGATTGACAATTGTTATCCTAGGTTCACCATACAGTGCTACTAACTCATCTACTTATGACACCTTTATCATAAGATAGCACATTTTATATGTACACAATTGTATGAAAATGAATAACAATTGGTGCGGTAATAGTCCAGTTGCCAGGGGTGAATTATCCTTGTGACCTTGCAATAAAACCCCCCGAAGAGGTTATGAGTGATTTGGGTGCAGGAAGTCAAATACTTTCAGAATCTTGATGACGCTCGGCTGGCATCCTTGAGGGTTTTCAGAAATTCAAGATGGCGTCCAAGATGGCCGGCGAAAATGTTATAAAAGTCATAAATCAGTCAATTCTTATGTGATTTACATGTGTAATACCTCTAATTTGTTTTTTGGGGCATGCCTGATTGATTAAAAGAGTCAAAAATTCATTTGTACGGTGGCCGACAAGGCTCACTGCAAAAAGAGTAGTATCAAAAAGAAATTTTCTTTTTCACTTTAGAAGTGGGGGAAAAAAATTATCATTTTTTTCAGAAGTGAAAAAAATATTTTTATTTTTTAACATCGAAAATAGTAACTGTTGCTGTCAACTGTCAACTTTTTCAACATTGTGCTCTCCAAGCACATTCTGCCATCACCAAATGAGATGAGCCTTGTGATTGGTCCTTGGTGGTGGGTACTTGAAGTAGGGATTTCCGGGCGGACTATTTTTTACCACCTCACTTGTCCTGTTTATGACCAGTCCTAAACAGGAAAGTTCCTGTTTATGACAATCTTTTGCGTGTACGAAAGAATAACCTTATTTGATGACAAATGAATGCAAATGTAAAAAAAAAAAATTCACTTCTGAAAAAAATGATAAAATTTTTTTCCCCCACTTTTATAGTGAACTTTTTTTTTTCACACTACTTTTTTTTGGAGTGAGCCTTGTCGGCCACCATACATTTGAGTAGGTATCTGTGGCAACCAGCATGCTGATTCTAACAAACAAAAAATATAATTATTTTGATAAAACAATAAGTCATTTTTCAAAATATGCAGTCATGTAATATCTCATATTGAAGGTCTCATTGAGGTACATCATTTTAACATAGTTTTAGAGTTGTCACAGGTCCTAGAACAAACTGGGTCTTAGACACTAGTTTTATGTATACTCTCATGATCCCCATGCATGTTGGTAGAGTTCGTGATGCATATAGATGAGATGGTCTAAAGTCTAAAGCCATATTATATGCCACATTGGATTACCGTGATATGATTCTAGAAATGGTTCAAGTAAACAATAATTATAATCATGTTTTTGGAAAATTGCCAATACTTTTCCTGGTCCTGTCTCTCCACAAATTTGCGGACGTCCACAAATTTGCGGACGTCCGTAAATACACTCTCCATAATATTCATGGAGCTCCGCAAATATAGGCCATTATGGCTTTTTGGTACTTAAGCATAGAAATACGGATGTCCGTATATATTTGCTGACGTCCGCAAATATATTTATGGAGCTCCGCAAATATATACAGATGTCCGCAAATATATACGGAGGTCCGTATTTGTATGCTTAATTACCAACAACACGTACAGGCCTATATTTTGCGGAGCTCCATAAATAAATGGTAAATTTGCGGAGGTCCGCAAATTTACAGATGTCCGCAAATTTCCGGAGAAACAGCCTCCAGATAATGATGAACTGTAATCATGAAACGGTTATTTATAAACAGGGGGGATTTAGAGGGGGCGGGGGGGGGGGGGGGCGGGGGGGGGGCGGACCCGACGTGCGCACCCCCCTATTTTTTTGTACATTTTATTGTGACAATTTCCAATACCCCCAATACATTGCCTATTTCACGCCCCCCCCCCTTTTCCAAAATCCTGGATCCGCCCCTGACAAACGTAAAGACGTACCTCCTTCCAGTGCAGTCCGTACGGTACAATCAGCATGACGTCATCTCCACTGCCGTCACCTGCTGACGTCATCATCGATAGGTGATTGCAGATGCCCTCGTGTAGGCCCATCCTCTCCAGTATTCTTTAATGTAGAGGTATTCAATTCAAAGCTTTATTTCAAACTCAATTGACGTACAAGACGAAAAACACATATAAGAAATCATGTTAGGCCTATTAAAAACACCCAGGTAATTTAGATCACACGTAGACCACAAGATTTCTTTCTAGGATTTATATAGAAGTTGCTCAAACATTGTTATACTGAAATCTGTTCCCTATATGATACTATATTTGCTATCGGACCGTCGCGTTTAAGCGCCGGATCCTGAAGAATCGCCGGTAAGACGCGATCTTGAATGAGCGTATGTTTCAAGGGGTAAGCATGCCTCAGCTATGAGCGCCGGGGCGCTTAAGGCTGTGTCTCGTGAGATGGGGCCAAGTGTGAACGTCTTTGACCGGGTGCCAGCTTTGACTGGGTGCCAGCTTTGACCTGGTGCCAGCTTTGACTGGCTTGATAGAAAAGGGTTTATTAAGGGTATTTGAAGATAAAAAATTGGCTGAAAAGGTTAATGGATGTTACAACACTTTGCATTAGTAGTTAGTAGCCCATTTATATCTCAACCTGCCTTAAATAAACCCTTTTCTATCAAGCCAGTCAAAACTGGCCCCCGGTCAAAGCTGGCACCCAGTCAAAGACGTTCACCCATGGCCCCATCTCATGAGACACAGCCTTAAGATAACAATCACACGTGTGTATATGAGAATGAGATTCTCCATAGATAAACTGGATAGGTAGGCAAAAAAGACAATACGAAAATTCTTAAAAAAATTGCGTTAAAAAAAACGTATGGTTGGCCCTGGATGGTGTTTCTCCACAAATATATGGACGTCCGTAAATTTGCGGACGTCCGTAAATACACTCTCCATATATTTGTGGAGTTCCGCAAATATAGGCCTATATGTCTTTTTGGTACTTAAGCATACAGATGCGGACCGCCGTATATATTTGCGGACATCCGTATATATTTGCGGAGCTCCATAAATATATTTGTGGATGTCCACATATTTACGGACGTCCGTATATTTGTGGAGAAACACCATCCAGTTTAGATAGGGTCGGTCGGGTGACCTGAAACAAACCTTTTCTCTTGGCCTTACGCGAAAAAATCTGTTATCTAGGTGAAGTGCAGCCACCTGTTTTGGTTCCCACAGACGGATACGAAAACTGATACGGATCCGCATTGAATGGGGACAAGGGAAGTTCAATTGTATCAGTTACATGTATTTAGAGTGGTCACTGTTAGGGCATGGAAAAGATGATAACATGGATAATGCGACTTTGTGGTTCATAACACCTCCCCCCATTCAGTTAAGGTATACTTCAATGTAATTTATGTCCAAAACTGCCTCATAGAGTGGACGCCTGGAATGGGATATTACAAATTATCCCCACCAACGATGGGGAATATATATATATATTATAATATAGGTATTTTCTGAAGAAGGTAGATCAATTCTATCGAAACGTCGCAACAATTATTACCCCCCCCCCCCCAACCACTTCGATGTGTTATCAAACCCCCTAATACATTTTGCCAACTCAACTGTACATGTACAACGTGTCTGGTTTTGTGTGATATCACCACGATCTTATATACATCATATGTAGGATACATTCACAAGTCATTGGGCCAAGTTATGGTAAGGTATAACCTAACATGAATTGAATCATTTCATCAAAAAGAACCGAGGATATGGCTCTTCAATTTGAAGATAATTAGAGTAGGTGGAGAAGAGACAAAGAGTACGTAATTCTATTCACCTGGTTGTTTGCCGGCATTTATGTTCAGTTCAAAAGTAGATTGAATGCATGCAGGCATGCATCATGCGGGTTGAAAGTACCCTTTTGAAATTGAGATAGGAAGGTAGCCTATATGAGAATATAATTGAATTTTGTAGTGTATATTTACAAACGTGTGATAGGAGATATAATTATAATAATGCCCAATACTCCCCAGGCTATATTCCTGGGACAGCAAGCACACATTGTAGCTGATACAGTGAGAGTTGCAATGACATACCTATAGGAGGCTGCTAGCTGCACCCTGGCCTTCCTGTTCGCCTCCCATGCCACCCTGGAGGAGGGACTGGTCCCTGCTGCACTGGAGTACAATTTGTAGTTGCTGGAGAGGAGTCTTGTGGTAGGCACCAAACCCACACTCCTTGCAACTCCAGGGGCCCGCAGGAGGGCCGACCTTGCCGCCAATAGAGGCCTTGTCCAACTCAACACCATCCTGACAAGTTGACCACTCCTGGTTTACTAGTACTACAGCTGCAGCTGAACTGATAGATTTATGCGTCGTAAGGGTGCGTATGGAGGTCACTGAATCAGGCCAGGCGTAGAAAGTGGAGCGGTCATTTTTATCAAACAACAATGGTGATTTTAGCTAAAAATAGGCGCATTTTGTATGTTCTCCCCTCAAGAGGGCTCCAATCTTTTTGATACCCCCTCTCAAGAGGCCCAATATGTGTGGTCCCCCTCAATCCGCGAACTCACCCCCTGTTAGTAAAATGGCCACTCTCCTACAGTGCAATAATAGGCTAGCCTTAAGCCTAACAGACAACATAATCACTCCAGTTGCTATAAGGGAGGATTTCCGCATGAGCGGGTCGAATTTTATTTGCCCCCCCCCCCCCGCGGGAGGGGTCGAATTTTTTGGGTTCCCCCCTCAGGCAAGTTGAAATTGAGTGCTGCCGACTCCTTTGAGCTATAATAATGCGCAGGCTTTTTCGCTAAAAAGGGGTGCAAATTTGTTGGTCCCCCCTCTCAAGAGGGGCCCAAATCTTTTTGGTCCCTCCCCTTCAAGGGGTCTTAATGTTTTTGGTCCCCCCCACCCCAAATCCACCAATCACCCCCCCCCCCCGGTTGTTAAAAAATGACCACTCACTAACATGGCATTAATAGTTAATCTATATTAGTTAGTAGGTATGGCGTTCCTTCCAAATTTAGCCATTATCTATAATCTACAGGACTAGAATTAAAACTGGTTTGTCGATCGATGACTCTACAGAATTTACAGATCGTCAGCTTATCGTTTGTACAGTACTTGGCCTGACCAAGGTGCATACATACACCCCAGACTGGATGATATGATGCCTCGTAGAGGCAACCATCACCTGTAGACAATAGGTGAGCCTTCATATTGGGTTCATTGAACTTGATCATGTTGAGCTCCAGGAGGTACTTCTCAGCGTCTTTCGACCATTCTTTGGTTTCCTTGATCTTTTTTCCAGCCTCCATGATGTTTTAGGGGTCAACCAAGTCCATAATAATTATTGTCCTGTTGAGGTCTGGATTTTTCCCCTTTCATGCTTGAAGGCCTGCTCGACTGATGAATAGCAAGTGGCATCTACCTGTATTTTACAGGGGTACAAATTCGAGAAGCGGTTGTGGGTTGGTCGGAACATGGTGCCATCAGGTGTCTTAGCTGTAGTAGCGAGTTCCATGTTGATATCAGGAAAAGGTAGGCAGTTCAGGTGAGCATGGGAGAATGATTTTTTAACTTCTATGAGAGCCCTTTACCTGAACCTCACATCCTTGTTTTTAGACTTACATAGGAAGTATACAGAGCTTATGTCTACATGGTTTAGAAATTCTTGTCGTTCCTGTGCAAGGGGGTCATTTATTATAGAGAGAGTTTCTGCCAATATACCTGTAATGCTCGTGCCCACCATTCTATTGATAGGTGATTGGTGTATTCTAAGGGTGAATGAGGAGCAAACACATGCAGTGCCTTGTGCTGGGTGCAGTGAGTAGGGTCAGTCTGTGGTCTTTTTGCTTTGGATCCCCACATCATGTAGGAACATTGGTCCTGGAATCTGGAGTTAGCCCATCCATAATGGCGGATGGTGAGCAAGCAATGCTAAACATGTTTTGTCTATTTGTAATGTAAATACTTAATATTCTTACATGACAGTTGGTAGAATCTTAGTTTAGGTATATTATGTGGTCATGAAGGTAATTGATAGCCTCATCAAATCAATGCAATAATAGAGAAATCAGCCTGAAATAAAGATTGTAGACTAGGCTCACTCTGTTTACAAGTGTGACTAGGCTTACTCAGCTTGTGAAAAAAAATGACTAGGCTAACTGAGTAAAAAGTACTAGGCTAACTAATCCTTATATAAATTGTGTTCCATTACAGTTACAAAGGAACCCCAGTGTGTCTTTTGTGAGCTCAGTGGTCACTCACTATGGTGAATCATTCAGCATGTACCATACAACATCATGCTCATGGATATTTTACCATCCAAGGTTAAAGCAGCAAGCCTGATATTTGGAATTAGCCAAGTCCTATATAGTTAGGCTAGTACATGGGACCTGATTCTTGTTATGGAGTTATTCCTTCCCAATTATCTAGCTGGCTCTTCTTCTGTTATGCTTCATGTGCACTATGAATATCACAAATGCACATCATGGTCCTCAACCGGCACTGAATGGTCATTTTATATCATCATAGGTTCATCCATTCTCTTCACCAGTAACTTAATCAGCCTAGTCATGTACCTAAAATCATGTTATATCCAAAAACCATTAGTGCACTATGTGTATAATACATGGACATAGCCACCGACACTTAACTTTATGATGTTCAGCTCCCTATAACTACTGTACAACCCCCCCCCCCCTGTAGGATGGGCTAACTCTCCAGTGTTCCGACAGTGCATATGGCCCCCAGGAGCTCATGTTTAGGGTCAGGTGTTGGGGGCTATAGCGATAATTCGGATTTCTCCATGTGCGCGGCCATGTTAGTTCGGAGCTCGCAACTTATCGTGAGACTTAGGCAGTGACCACACTTACACACACCATAGCTTGGAAGTAACAAGCTAAGTTGCGAGAGCAGAACCGGAAGCGGAAACTACTGTCTGTGTCAGCTAGTGTACACACAGTGGTTGCGGGAACAAGTCTGCACCAGTTAGAACGCTATAGGCTATTGTTCCACAAATAGAATACCCCACACAAGCTCTGCATGGTCAGGCTTATACTAAGTGTATAACTCTCAGCTCAGAGTGTGGGTGTGTACGTGGCTGTTCCCAGCCGCTAGGGGAGTGGTAATTTGTTTAACAACGGAGGGGGGGGGGGGGGGGGGGGGAGAGATTTAAGGGGGGGGGGGGGTCAAAACAATTTGGACCCCATGGGACAAAATAATTTCACTCCCTTTTTAGCGAAAAGGCCAGTGCTTTACTATAGCTCAAAGTCCTGAGTCAGCCACGATCAATTTTCCACCACCCCTACCCCCGTCTGGGGAAGAGGTGCTGGAAAACATTTGGAACCCTCTCGAGGGGGACGAGAAAAATGTTGGTGCACTCGAGAAAAAATCCATCAGCCCCCCTCTCCAGGCTCTGTTATTAAAAAAATACCACCCCCTTATCCTCTATCCACTGCCATTGGAACCAGGAGTACATTCTCGCGTAGAAGCCGCGGCTTGTACGCGAGTCAGACTCAGCTTTCTTTTGATACCAAACATGCCTATATAGGTGCGGCTTATACGAGAGTTTTTATTAGTACAGGGTATACTACAGTACCAAAATCGCAATATTCAGACCCCCTTTGCGGCTTATATAATTTGTCAAAGTTAGGGGTGCGGCTTATACGCGAGTTAGGCTTATACGCGAGAATTTACGGTATGTTGCAGAACAGAAATTGATATTATTCACCCTTAATAAGACTGTATTGACAAAATCATTTGGGGCATGTTTGACAATGTATTACTAAAGAATATCATGTTTAAGGTCTGTTATATTCTAAATCATATATCTAAAGATATCAATAAAATAAATCACTGAGGTCTGATTTTTGTATGCTATATCTCTTGGTGAAAATTTGATATCTTATCGAAATCCCATGTCCAATATCATGTTATATTTCTTCAATGAGTTAGAAATAACATAATTACTGCAAACAGCACTTGTATTCGTTACCCTATATCAAATAATATGAAATAATTCGAGCTGCTAAAAATAATTCAACATTTTTATATTAGGCTATGGCAAGTTTTCTTTTCATGTAAGAATACTTAACTGACATGAAGATATCCACAAGACATTATAGGGGAACATGTTGTAGGGGTGACATTTATACCAGTTTTTACTATACCCGCCCACAGTAGTGATTGTTAATCAGTCAGTCATGATTGATACCTCTAAGAAACTTTTTAGACATCATAGAATCATGTCCATTTTATGCCAGCATTGTTATTTCCATAGACATTCTGCAAGGAAGTAAGTATCACCTGGTTTATCAAAGACATCTTGCAGGCATTTTTCGTTTCCATAAAGACACATTTATCCTAGCCAAAGGGCCCAGTTGTGATATCAGCCCATGGGCCCATTTCAATCTATACAATTTTAAAGAACACAGACACCATGTATCTTGCATTGGTTGTCCAACCACAATTTATCAATTCATTGTTACACAAGGAACACCAGATAATATTCCAGAAGAAATTTATTCCATTTTTGCCTCTATTGCAGTTTATAGAATTAATTTCATCCAACTTTTAATCAGGGATGAGGGAATTAATGCTGAATAAATATTAATGACATTACACTGAAGTATGAGACCCCTAGTTTTACAGCTCAGCACTATAATATGATATAGTTATAGATATAGTTATGTTGACTTATAGAAGTCATCTTCTGACAAGATTGTGATGTCATTAAAAACATGTTTATATCGGAATAAATACCCGCATACCTTCCTTTTAAAGTTGGTACATGTCTCCCAACTGTGCTGGCTAAAGGTGATTCAGATATAAGATGTGTAATGACAATCAGATCCACAGCTTTGTTGGAGAACACACAAGCATGGGCAATCACCTGATATATTTAAACAACAACAGGGAAATCGGGAGCGTACCCAAGAATGCATTTCGTCTGCTCACTCTCCACCCTACTCTCTGTGCTCAACTGTAGAAAACAAGAGACCAAACATCTGCTGGCAGAATGATTTTTCACAACACTACAGAGCCTATTTGCGATAGGCTGAGGCATTCCCACAGTTCAGTGTACTAGGTCAGACGAACGCTGTCTGCACGAATTTCCCGCCACTATCGCCGGCAGCGGAGCTGCTGGTTTGAGTCTATAACGTATTTTATTCACAGAGTGATTTTCAAAAACACGATACAATTCAAATGGACTATATGTCCTTTGATTATGTTTGGTCAGATATGAACATGACAATTGATATTACTATCGTCTGACATAATTATACAGTCATTGATCAATGAAATGGCGTTTACATAGTATATTGAACAATACACAAAATGGGTCGACAAATCATGAGACAATTATATAAGTTACTCAGGTACAGTGCATACTAATTATTAAAGTTGTTATTTGCCTGTCATGGCTAGAAATAGTTTGATCAGAGTAGGTTTGATCTTGCCCTTGAAGGCTTCCATATCAGTCATTAGACGACACGAGGCTGCCACCTGTACATAATTCGATGCACTAATGGGTGAATAGATGGGAATGCGCTATGAGGTGACTGCTCAGCAGGGAGAATATCTTGTAAGACTGCACACAGCTGCCTTATAAGAGAGGCATGCTAAATAAATTAGTGTACCTACACTAACGACCGTGTAGGTTGATTTTTATTTGTTTTTTAATTTTAATTTTTTAAATGACGAAAGTACCAGAAATTAGTCGCAAATCGTGACGTTGGCTTACAGGTCATCAGAATAGCTTACTGATTTCTCCAGTAACTAGAAATATCACAAAATTATTGGATATTCTTGATAATAGTCAATTTCCTTAAGTCAGACAATTAATTAGGCCACTGAAATGAATGGGAGCTTCTTCTTCCTGATCAGAAGTCTATAAGAAATCTAGAAAAATATGAATTAAAAAAAAAATATCACAAAATCGGAAAAGAGGAAGCTAGGGTTGGCCCTTTTTGGAAACTAGGGTTCTATTGCCTGAAACGCACCCTTAAATTGTTTGGCCTTATACGTAGATACAATAGGTGTGAACATGCACGCATGCTAGTTGCAAGGGCAAGAAGTATATACTGTCCATAAAGGTTGTCCTCATTGCTTACATAGCGTATCACCTTAAAAGCAATAAAAAACAAATCTGGGTTATTCTCCAGGTCCTCCCTCTAGTGGTGGAACATAATACTTATTGAGACATTTTACATGGCTCTACATATCCATATGGACAACTGTTAACCAAACAATAATCGTCCCGCGGTAGTCCACTGCTCATAGCAAGCACTCAATTGACTGCTGTAACTAGAAGCGATGGGCATGATGAAGTTCCAGGTGTTATTATTCACTTACAGTGCTATTCTGTTCAGCATAATATTGCCTACTGCAGAGCAAGCAGCATACATGTACGTATTCTAGTTGTTTTTCTAATATGGCTAACAATATGTTCATAAGTACGTGGGTATAGAAATTGTCCATCCACAACGAAAAGTAGTTTGGACAAGGATTAGGGTGACTGAGAGAAATTGTACTAACTTGTAGTTCGACTACAAGACTCCCGGCTGCTTCTCAGTCTCTAGTCAAGGCAGGGGACACGGTAAGTACGAGTTTGGAAACTTGAATGCAGACCCGGAGAGGGCAAGAAGAGCAAGTTAGGAGAGTTAAAGTTGAAGGCATCTTAAGGAATGCAAAGGAGGGCAGGTAAGGGTAGACCAAGGTAGAGTAGGAGAGGTGGGACTACTTGTAAAGTATTTTCTTACCAGTTTCTGGGCAAGAATCCACCCACCCACCCACCCACCAAAAAAATGCCCATCGCGCCCTCTCTAAATCCGCCACTGCGATACATTTTCAGTATTGGCCTAAATAGGGACCAAAGAATCCTGGACGAGCTAGTTGAGAATATCAACATTGAACTACTCTGCTTAAATGCCTTAAACAATGTCATGTCACCGCGGCCAGACCTCATTATACATCCAGTCGACCTGGACACAGGTACCATATCACCTGAGTATGGTATGCTCAAAGACGGTACCCATCCCAGCATCAGCGCTATGATATGTATTGGCAACGACCTAGGTCTAACTATGTCACTCAACACTGACTATCCTATAGTCCCACCACACATGATGAGGAGCGAGGACTATCCATACTGAGGTAACCAGCCCCACACACATTTGTTCAGTAATTCCGTCATACCAGTAAACTGTAGGGGTACGTTACTTATATGGTTATCACTTGAATCAAAACTCAGCCTAGTCATACTATTAACTCAAGGCTAATGATCCATATAGACTACATAGCCTAACTTAATTTTTTTTCTCCCATTCAAATGCTCTGCTATTTGGGACCTTTTTACCAGGACCGTGTGAGCACCAACCCGTACACGTGGACACCATGGTAGGCCCAATCACAGCGACAACGATGGCTCTACACCCAGCAGGCTCGACACCGAGCATCCCCTTTGGCCCCTACATCAGCACGCCTAGGACCTAACCAATGAACTCTCACGTACATAATAACTACATACTAACTGCACAAGGCTAAGGTAGGGTCCAACCTTATAATACTTGGTGTCCCTGCCCACCTGAGCAGTGCATCCACTATGCAGGCGCTACACTCATTGACTGCCAGACATTACGGCACACTGAAATGCACTATCACAAAAGTGAATAGACACAGACATTGCCTTACAACATAGCCTGACACGGTAAAATCTAATTATGAAAACTGATGACTATAATATGTGTGATAAACAGCTAAACAATGTCAATAGCCTCATCATATACGATATGAAGTGTGACAAAACTGTACTGAAAAATGTTAACATTTATCGGCTGATGCTCAATGAGCATGACCAAAACTCGGCTTCTAACCATAATATGTACTCACTAATACCAACTTATTGACATCGATTGCAATGAATATTAGCCCTTTAAGGGCCGCTGCTGCCACTGGGCAGCATCTAAAATACCCTTGAAAAACCGCTGCTGCCATAGGGCAGCAAAATTGCTACTCTAGGGCAGCAGTACCACTAAATTACAGCTCCTGCTATGAAACAAAGAATACAAATTTTTGAATGAATCCAAAAATATTTAATATGATTACTACGTCCCCTTGTCAAAACGGTGTAATTTCTGTCTCCAATACAACTTATTTTACTCCTTAGCCACTGTACCAGGGAGCACATACTTGCAAAATTGGATATTCCCATGGCATAGGGCCGGTGGTTAAGTCCCAAATGACATTTTTCAAGGCCAGCAGGGAAAGGGTTAAGAGGATTTATTATATTGATTAATAAGACAAAATGAATTATATTTCGATTTCAATATAATATACTTAAACATAAAAGCCGACAAGACCCTGCCGCCCAATTTTGTTTCCGATAATTGCTTATTAGTCCGCTGGTTTAATGACACTCAACATAAGTTGGATGCTGATGCCAATTAGACATAAATTTCTGTTTACCAACAATTATACATTATATAGTCCTGAAAACGGTAAAAACTATTATCTAAAGCACTAGTTTAATAATACAGAAAATCACATAACTATGTACTAACCATATTATGTACCTACTAATTACGCCATTCCCAAGGCCGACATATAGTGCACACGATAGGTGTACTATAACCAAAACTGCTGGTTATTTATAATAATGTTGTCATTTGTATTGTCTACTAATCATACTATGTATCCACTAACCCGCTCCGCGGTAAAATTTGCGCAACAAATGATGCGAGCATTGCAACACTAAATTAACTAACTGTATTGAATTTATAATGTGCACTACTGGGTACCATATACGTGTCTCAGCTGCCCCCAATTGTCCTGTGGTGCAACAATAAAGATTATTTGTTTCTACCTCTGCATTAGGTCGGTCTGTTCAACCGGGATATAAATCGGATTAATGGGGTTGCGGAGCCCCCCCCCCCTCTTATCATCACCCCCCTGGAAACATCAAGTACTAAAATTGAGTTAGCTCTCTTCTGAGTGCTGACCCTGTTAGAGTACAACTCACACGGTCATCACTCCCGGTATATCTCCAGTGACACAACTCGAGTTATACCACCCCCCTACCCTTAATCTAAACAACAGATAAAGCTGATGGTTGACCCACAGCGCAGGCTGAACCTAGTCAATACCCAACGCTACTTGGATTCACTCAAGGGAATCACCATAGCTAGTTGTAATGCGCGCAGTGCCAATAGGAAAACCATGCTGGATATAAAACTTAGCCTTAACTGCGACATCCTATGTGTGTGCGAAACATGGCTGAATGACACTAGTGACAATGCCCTAATAAATTGGCCCGGAAAAACCATTTACCGCCATGACAGAGTCGCACACACTGGAGGTGGCTTAATGCTATACGTGACCAACACCTTGAGTCCCTACTGCACTGTTAACACTAACCTTCAACTAATGCTACCAGACATAGAGACCCAAGCACTAAACATTGAGCAACCAAATCACAAGTCCATGCTAATCCTGAATGTCTACCGACCACCTAATGCGGATGTTGAAATGTTTGATAGTAAAATGTGTGACTTATTGAAATTAATAGATAGAGTGAAATATGAACTATGGGTTGTAGGAGATATCAATATCAATACACGTGACAGAAACAGTCTTGGCTCTACCAACTTGTTTGATATGTGCCGGGAATTCAGTCTGCGCAGGCTAATAGAAGAAATAACTCGCCCAAATGAGAATGACTCTGGTGGCACGTGCCTAGATCACATACTCACAAATTGTGAAATTGTGAGCCACTCAGGCGTACTAAGTTGCATGATCGCCGATCATTACAGTGTCTATGCCTGTCGTAAAAAGGACAGAGAAAAGAACTGTCAATTGTCTTTCACTGGCCGGTCATATCGGAGATATGATAGTGATGACCTGAAAGCCAAATTGTCTGACCTTGACCTTACTGACCTTTATAACTCACAAGACCCTGACGAGCAATGGCTGTTTATTTATGACTTCCTCATTAGCTACCTTGACACCCACTGTCCCATTAAGACCATAACTATCAAGAAGAAATCTGAACCATGGGTAAGCACTGAAACTATTGAATTATTAAACGAGCGTCAGGAGTTAATAGCTGAGAATAGAGTCACTAAGGGCAGGGACACCCTTAAGAGGATTAGGAAGTTGCGCAACAGAACTCAGCGCCAAATGGAAAATGCAGCAAATGACTATGTAATTCTCACGCTAGAAAATGCAAAAGGAGACCCAAATAAATTCTGGAGGGAAGTTAATGCCTTATTAAACCCTGTCACTAAGAATCTTAATATTTAATTAGTAAATGACCTGACTGGGGAGGTAATCCCTAAAGAGGAAACAGCTGCCTATATAAGCGACAATTTTGCAAATATTGGCCAAGATTTATTCTCTAAGCTCCCACCAACAGGCATAATGCTCCCAGACCCGGTCGTTGATGAAAACGAGGAGGAATTAGATCTAGAAGAAATAGTCACTGCTGAGGATGTTGCACTTCTTGTTAATCAAATAAACATAGACAAGTCTTGTGGCTTAAAAGACATTAACAGCAAGGTACTGAAGGATGCCCTACAGTGTCTAATAGCACCTCTTACAGCTATATTTAAGAACTCACTTGCAAGTGGTATTTTTCCAATCTCATGGTCTAAGGGCCTACTTGTCCCGATTCCTAAGAAGGGCAACTTAAGTAGCATAAAAAATTGGCGTCCAATCACACTGCTTCCTCTGCCTGGCAAATTAATGGAAAAGCTGGTCCACAAGGTCTTGTCTAAACACCTATAAGATAACGTTATACTGAACAAAAACCAATTTGGCTTCCGCCCTGAACGAGGTACAGCTGATGCAGTTTTTGCAATAGTTGAAGACCTCTTTGAAACTAGGGATGATGGAAAGGTAACTGCTGCATGCTTCATTGACTTCTGTAAAGCGTTTGACAGTGTACACCACCCAACCCTAATCAACAAAATCCATAGGCTAAACATACATGGGGCACTCAAAAAATGGCTAACTGACTATCTCGGCCACCGATTGCATGAAACTGTAGCAAATAATCTAAGATCCCCACAATCTTCAGTCCATTTTGGAGTGCCCCAAGGCTCGATCCTAGGTCCATTACTATTTGTATTATATGTGAATGACCTGCCAAATGTAATTAGGAACAGTAAATATACAATGTATGCTGATGATTTGGTGTTATACGCGTCAAACTCAGACCCCGCTGTGGCAGTGCAGCAGTTACAGGAAGACCTACTAGCGGTTGGCAACTGGTGTAATCAGAACTATATGACTATAAATACCTTAAAAAGTATGGTTATGTTCTTTGGATCGCCATGCAGAATAGAGCGTTTGGCAGACCCCATTGTAACACTGTGCGGTGAGCCTTTACCTTGTTGCAAAACATATCCCTATTTGGGGATTGAGTTAGATAGTAAACTTACCATAAAACCGCATGTGATCAAAGTTAAGAAAAGTTTCGGCAATAAAAATATGAAGCTAACTAGATTAAGAAAAAGCCTAACAAAAGACATTAGTTTAATGATCTACAAGGTAATGATATCACCGTCAGTTGAGTACTGCTCATTTTATACTGGCAGCGTGGTTAAAGGGGAGCTGGATAAACTGCAAAGAATGCAGAATCAGGCCCTAAGAACCTGTCTCCAGGCAAGAGTAAGAGAAATTAGTATAGCTGAACTGCACAAACTATGTGGGGTGGACACTATGCAAACAAGACGCCAAAAGCAGCTTCTTTGCATAATGTGGAAGAAATCGAGACGCGGAGAGGCAATTGTCCAAGAGCAAGTCCGCACTAGAGGCGACCTAAAAATAAGATTTGCTAAGCGAAGAGCTAAATCAGCCTTCTATGAAAGAGCACCTTATTATCGTGCTGTCACAATCTGGGACAAGCTCGACAAAGATGTTCAAAAATTACCCACATATAAAAGGTTCAAAACGGCCATCAGCAAACTGAAATTGGACTAATGTCACTCATCTCTCACTGACTAAACATTAATGTCACACTTCATGCAGTTGTCACCGACTTAATATTGCATTTTTGTAGTACATAATAATAATTATATGATTGTATTACAACCCATGGATATAACCTCGCCAATAGCACCACATGCGAACAAGGACTGAAATCGATGTGGTGCGCGGAAGACCGTCCCCTGGGGACGATTGTGCACCCTTATAAAATAATAATAATAATAATAATGATTATTCTCCTGTTTCCTCGTATCCACAGTGCCACCTAAATCAGAAGGACAGAAACAGCTTGAAGTAAAGGAAACCAAAGATGCTAATGACGAGAGGAAATCTGCAATAATGCACAGAGGTATGCTAGGCCTAGTGATATGCTGGATTTGTTGGAGCCTAAAACAAAAGAAAGTTCTATTTTCACAATAAACACATTAAAATTATAACGCAAAATCGATTCTCTATATCATATTGGCTATATTGCTTATCAAGTTGAAGGGAGTTTATTTTTTAGATTAAAATCACTCTCTAATCTAGAACTTCTGTGTCCTACCGTAATTTCATTTCTTTTCAACTTTTCAGATGCCATTATTTTTGTTTCAATTATTAGTTTTGTCATAGTAGCTCTTTTCCTGGTAGGATGGATACATATTTGCTATCAAAGAGAATGGTAAGTAGCCAGGTGAGAGTGTTCCTATCTCACAATTGAGTACTCGTTTACCTGTCAATTACAATTAATTAGCAGACCTATTGTACAAAATGTATAAAATGATTTGTAGCTGCCGAGGATTAGTTTAATACATCGTATTTCTTTTAGTTCTCAAAATCAGATAAATTAGTAACACGGTCCTAGATGAATATCCAAAATACAGAATTTATATCGCCATTTCATGCAGATCCTGTAAAATAAATGCTTATTCCTTTTCAGGGGACCAATGAAAACGTTGAGAATAAGGCTCGGAACAAGTCAATCCAATACGTCATCAGTGTAAACGTGCGGGCCACCAATGACTGTAGGACCATAGCACTGCAATATCCATCAAGCTGACCATTCATAACATTACATATAGAGGATGTTTGACTATAGGTCAATCTACTGTCTGTATTAGAGTAGTCAATCCTGGGATCTTTAGAAAGTACATCTATCCTACCGCAGAGAACGCTATACTGCCATAAACATTCATATACGGCATGCCATTCCGGACTGATGCTATAAGTTCGAATGATGTATAGGCAAATGGCCTCAAGTGGTCCACTGCATACCCCCATAGAAAAATATAGCATTTTCGAAAAACACACAGGGTAATGAAATAGAGGCCCTACTGGCAGAAAGAGACAATGTCCGTGGAATGAGCACAATAAATACGCAGTATATTAACAATAAACACGTTTTTACAGAACAAAGCGATAATAATGTCGTTCTTACGACCACACACTAAGTTGTGCATTGATAGCTGCATTTATTTGTAAAGCATCTGATCAGTATTAGATTAAATTGAATATTACCCAGCAATTTGTACCTTCAACACCCAAGCTAACAATGGTGGGAATCCCATTTCATGATCTCCAATGGGCAGTTCGATGAATAATTCTGAACATTTAAAAAAAAACAAAAAAAACAACAACAAAACTCATGGCTTGGCCTTTACATTTTTCTATCAGCCTAGTGTTGCCATGTATAGCATCAATAACAATTCATGTTTGTCTTAATCCTAGTCTATTACAATTTCTTTTATTTGCAAACTTAAATTAGTGCAGGGTGCACCAAGGTCTTTTTTCCCAGTGCATGTCACATATGTTTCTGGATCGAGTAAACATTATAGGAAACACTTCTTTAAAAACATTGGAGAATCCACTCCTTGTAACACTCATTACCAGAGGCGTAGGAAGCAAATCTTCATTGGGGGGGCCCACTCCAACTAAGTTTAAGCATCGACTGCTTTGCATGATATATTGTACATATGCTTATGTTGTAACAGTATAGAAAATTAGTATTTGACCCCATTTTAGTTCTGATTTGGGGCCCAGGCCCCTCTGACCTCACTTTTTCCTATACAAGAGAGCCAAGGATAGGAAAGTATGTTTTTTATTGAGGGGTCTTGACAAATTTTGGGGGGGCCCAAACATATTCAGGCCCCCCCTCCTCAGTGATTGGGGGGGCCCGGGCCCCCCTGGCCCCCCCTTTTCCTACGCCACTGATTACATGATATTCATAGTTTCATCTTTTGTGGCTGTTATATAATTATAATCAAGTTTCAGATGTTATTTCTTACGTACGGTGCATGCCATACCTGTCCTTGTATTGCATCAAATAAAGACACCAATTCATAAAACTTAATATTCTGCATTGTCTTTACTCTATTCCGCCTTTTTTCTACTCTACTGTAGTACTGAACCGATGAAACAACCGAGAAAGGGAAGGTTTACAGTACCGGTAATAATCGCCAGATGACACTGCTAATAGTAGTAGGCCCTACGTTCTGGCGGCTCCATATGAGACTTAGACAGGTACCATACTCCCCCATACATGATTCTTCAGTAACCAGGTGCGTTCCGAGGGCAGAACCAAATTTTCACAAGAGCTGCTTGTCCCTGCCTGAACGTGTTGATCACGGGAGCCAATTACATTCCATTAAACGTTATAGCCATGACTCGCGATCATTGGAAAAATCTGGGCAAAGGTATTATAAGAACATCTGGACCATTGTTTTAGGACTGTTATAAAGACACATTTCAAAAGTCACATTCTAAGGGATTCCTGAATGAAAATTTGCGTGTATGCCCATAGTCACACCGTATATATTTCCCCCGAAAATCCCCGCACTTGATTCTTAATAGCCTTCACCCTCAGGAAAGTGACCGTTACTGTCGCCAAAACCACTCTCACTTGCAAGTCAAACAGTGCCTGGCTTGCAGGTGAGAGTGCTTTCGGCGACAGTGACTCTTACTTTTCTGGGCGTGTTCACGATGCATACAATGTCATATGGTATATTATGTGTTCAGAGGGAAAACCAGATCTATGAATCACCAAAGGTTGTCCTCATTGCGTGCATAGCGTGTAGCGTAGCTACAAGCAGCCAGGACAAAGGGTTAAAGAGAAATGTGGGTCATATCTTCTCCAAGAGACCAACGTTGGATTTTACACTGCAGCTAGTCATGTACACATGTATATACGTGTCCTATACAAGAGGCCACTGACAGTCATTGGTTAATGCTGATAATTAGCCGTATATGATTGTCGATCATCACTCAACTGTTGCTGCTAAGGTGGTATGATGAGGTGTCAGATGCTATTAAACACCTGTGGTGTCATCATTCTCGTCATATTGTGTAGTTTAGCACAGGCTTCAGACGTTCCAGGTAAGTGAGTGGGGGGGGGGGGGATCTAGTCCATATAGTAGACTGAACATTTGCTTCCGGTCAAACCGACAATTGTATCCCTTGTCCTCATAATTGATGGCCATTTCCTGATTTAGAGAGCACAGTATTATCATACATGGTGATATTTTTATGACATTGCAGCAATAATCAGTTATGCACAGGCATCTTAAATATCATATTACAAGTTCGAATTAAATATCTATAGTCAAAGTTCCAATCCGCTGCGAGAAAACGACCCTAGATATAGATTCTTTTTATAAAATAGCACTGATCCCCTCAATATAATCTGACACCTATTCAACATTATTGTTCAAAATCAAGATAACATTTCAGTTTTGATTGATGACATATATATTCTGTTTTCCTCCCTTTCTAGGACATCCATTTGTAGTAAATACCACACTTCCCTGCAATTCAGTAAGTTCAGCAGTTAACACAATGAGATATGTCTGTGGAAGCAATGTGGAACCTATAGTGTCCAACATTTACTACACAGCCTTTGTGTATAGCCCTACTTCAGGTTGTTGCGAGTGTGCTACCCCTGATTCAAGACACCTAAATGGCCAAATATATCATACATGCTTAGATGTGTACTACAACCAAATAAAGTGCAACCTATTATGTACAACTCTGGACAGACTTAACTGTGCCCACAAACTCTCAATATCTTACTATTGTGAGGGTAACCAGCCACCTGAAATACAACCACCAGTAACATGTAAGTATTGCCACATGCTTTTCATAAAACCCATTCCTTAGATATTACCACTTTAGTGGCAGGGTTATAACAGACAACACAGAGTACTATAAGTAATAAATATCATATTATTATATATTTGGATTATATTCTAATCTTATAATGTATAGGAAACCACTCGAAGATTCCTGATGCTGTGAGACTGTTTTGTTTGTCTAATCATTTTAAATGGCTTCCTTATATTTGGTAGTTGGCCAAAGGGCTATTTCCGGGTAGCTATAGCCACTGGGTGACCCATTTGTTTGTGTATTCCTATCGTAAACCCTATGTTGCGTATTTATCAGATTATACACTGAAACTGTCCTCATCTTCATGTTCAGAAGAGACAAAGCAGCATTGGGAATAGGGTCCATGTGATTGGACCCATCAAGTTATTATGGATGATGAATAATTATGACCTTAAAGATATTGAGTTATTGTCTTACTGATGCTGAAAATGGAGATTAAATGGGGATAGATTGTAACTCTGATGATTGCTATATTAAAGGTGTCTGAATATTCAAGAGAGGAAAAACGCTGATGTACATGCCCTGACACTGTTTATCTGGAGTAATGATTTTTTGTATCATACGTTAACAAATGTTATGCCGCGTCACGAGCGCGTATTTTGTTAATAAACGAATCTTGCGAGGGCTCATTGAAACAACTGGTCGGGAAATTGTATCCCATAATCATTTCTGTACATTTTCTGTTTCTTCATAGCGATGTCAACACCAAGAGATACCCTTAGTTCTAGCACCACAATTAGAGAGGAAGTGGAGCCAGTTGGACCAGACAAAAGTAAGTTTACCAAAAAACAACTTTGCAATGTTTCATATTATAGATAACAACTTTTTAGTAGGACCTGAACAGCTTAAGTCAGATTTCAACAGTAAAACAAAAGAAACAAGCCTAAATCAAGTCTAACATTTTGAATGGCCCTATTTCCCTCAGCTAAATAATTAGTCTGAAAATAGGCCTAATATAATTATTGTTCAAAATGATATCTACTTAAGTTTTGTGTAATGCCTTTTTTCTTTCCTCCCTTTACAGGACATCAGTTTGTAGTAAATATCACACTTCCCTGCAATCCAGTAAGTTCAGCAGTTAACACAATGAGATATGTCTGTGGAGGCAATGTGGAGCCTATAGTCACCAGAATTTACTACACTGCCTTTGTGTATAGCCCTACTTCAGGCTGTTGCAAGTGTGCTACCCCTGATTCAAGACACCTAAATGGCCAAATATATCATACATGCTTAGATGTGTACTACAACCAAATAAAGTGCAACCTATTATGTACAACTCTGGACAGACTTAACTGTGCCCACAAACTCTCAATAGCTTACTATTGCCAGGATAACCAGTCACCTGAAACACAATCAACAGCAACATGTACGTATTACCAAATGGTTTTTGTAAAACATATTACCACTTATGTGGCAGTATGATAACAGTCCTAACCACCACTATAAAGTCATACATATTATCTTATCATAAATATGATATAATCTGATAGTGTATGTAAAACCATTCGAAAATCGCTGATGCTGTAAGATGGTTTTATATTTTTAATAATTTTCTGACCAACACCATGAACGTTGGTCCAATGTTTTCAATGGGACATGCACAGCCAACCATGAAAGAACAACAAAGGACTACTCTTGGGTAACTATAGCCCCTGTGTGACCTATCCCAGGACAACTACTCTAGACCCCCAGAGAATAAGCCCCATATGTATAATTCTCAAGTGTTCTTGTCATAAACAATGACCCCTTGGATAACAGTCATCTGGTCATTTATGGGATTCTTATAGACACTGACACCATCCTTATGGACACTGATCAATGCCACCATATCACATAATTATGGTCACGTCAGAGGAGACAAAGAAGGAAGGTATAAGTAAACCTCTAACCTCTGTGAGGTTGCACTAATGAAGTTCTAACAGATGATGCATATGACCATACAGATGTTGAATTCATGTCGTATGGACGCTGAAAATTGAGAATAAATGGAGCGATAGATTGTGGCTTTTGGAGAAATGATGCCCCATATTTATCATGCTACTTTTCTGTATTCCTCATAGCCATGGTAAGGCCCGGAGATACTAATGATGAGGAAGTCCAGCAAGCTGGAGTGGACAAAGGTAAGTATTTTCTCATCATCTATGGAAATCTTACGGTTACACTTAGATTTCAACTATAAACGATCACGATTATATTAGCAATAAATTGACGTAAATACTGTTACATGAATGCGAAGAGCTAAATTCAAGTTAAGATGAATTATATGGTAAAGTAGAAAGTTTTTCTTATTGTATCCTGATACATGTAGTTCCTGTTAATATCGTTAATGTAATCTCCGTTTATTGTTCCAGCGGCAATCATTGTTGGATCAGTCATTGGTGTCATTGTTGGGGCGCTTCTAATAACGGGACTAGTCATTTTCTATATAAGGAAAAGAAAGGTATGTAACTAAAACACATGTTTCCCATTTAGCTCCTGATTTTTCTATAATATTGGAACAGTAGCAGTAGTATCAATGATATGCACAATCAAGTATACGTCACATTTAACAGTATGTCATGGACTTCATAAACCAAGGTGCAAGCTGACAAATTAAAAGCATGATTATGGATGTTATAGAGATTTTATTAAAGCGATTTGCTTTATGTGTCTTCTACAGGGGACCGATGAAACAAATGAAAGCAAGTCTGACATGAAGTGATAGTATATTTTTTTGGAGCCTGCATACATATTGGACCATCGTATCAAAATATTGGCTGTGCCAATTTCCAAAACGTGGATGCTCACCCTTTTTTGTTACATAATCACAAGCGTACCCCACAATGATGATGCACTGTAAATAGTAGGTGTAGGTACACACTATAATCTATCTACAGTAGAACCTACCGTAGAGTGGATTTACGGTCGAATCTACTGTAGATTTACAGTAGAGTCTACTGATTACCTATAATAAACTGTACACGTATACAGTAGAATCCACTGTACACCTATGTAAGCAGGATGACTCGTACAGACCTGAGGAAAGATATGCATGAAATGAAACACCAGATCGAAAACCGCCTAGCCAACTTTACAACAGTACATTGGAAACCGGTACACCTCAGTATATTAATTGGTTATAGACCCCAATGGGGAAGTGAATGCATCACCTGCCCCTACTGCATATAGCATAATTATGGCTTCCCCTATTATTCGTAACAAACTGGGAGAAAAATGTCTGTGCCAATGGCAGTTTACATAATACAATCCACTTCTCAATGGGAGCTTGCAATCTGGAAAATGTGAAAAGATTCACCACAATGTTTTCTATCGATGTATTATAGCACAAATAAAATTGATAAAAGTCCAATGTCTCGATATTGTCTTTTCGATATAATATATGTGTGTACACACAACACTTTTTCAAAATTGCATAAAGTCGTAGGATCCGCCTAATTTGACATGGGTCGGACGGGAGACTGGAAACACACCTTTTTGACAGGGATTATATTTTAGCACTGTTTAGGACTTACAGTGATAATGCTCAATAATCTTTATTTTACAGTAACTGTCTTGTCCTCTGTGTCACAACATACAAGCAATACGTATACCAGGTAACCCTATTGCTTCCAATGACCAATGATTTATAACCCTTAACACAGGTAAATCTCTAAAAGAGCATCAGTAATGGCAAAGATAAAATAAATTTAGCCACACTGGGGAACTTCACCATCCACCACCCGCACCCTTTTGTTAGAAAATGATCATTCCCTGTTAATCTGATACATAGAGTGATATCCTAGCTGGCAAAAACGTAATTTTACGTCAAAATAACGTTTTTAACTTTACATTTACTTTTTGCCATAGTAAGGCGCCTTAGATAAACGTTATATAACATTAGAAAAATGTTGTATAACGTTTTTTGTCTACCGGGAGACCTGTGCGCTAGTTATTCCGCCTTGGTATTTAGAGCCCTACTACAACTTTCACCTCTAAATGTGATCTAGACTTCTTCCTACCCGACTGCAGGATGTATTGATACTACATAGGAGAGGACTACCTGAATCACGACATCCTGCATAGCTGACCTCACTACTCACCTAGCGTGGATGGTGTCAATACAAAAAGCTAACAATTTATAATATGTAGGACAGCACAAAACCTTCAGGGCTAGCTATTTACAAAGTACACAACTTTACTTGGGTATACTAACTGGTGACCCAGATGTATTGTATATGCTTAGAGAGAATACCACATTTTACAGACAGAAATATAGGATGGTATCATACGGCATCATGAGCATCTTTGGTGCCATACTTTTACAGCTGTGGTGCGGTGTTAGGTATGCCTGGGGTAAGTAACCTCCACTCTTCCCACACACTCATAATACTGTTAATACATGTATACTACCGAAGTAATGTGTACATTGTTTGCACTGCAACCAGCACAGAATTGAATAGAAACACGCCTAGGACAGAATCACATAAAATAAAAGAAGTCAATTGTGTGTTACCTTTATATACGGCAGATTATCCGTCATTGAGTCAGTAATGATATTGATAGTTACCCTCGGTAGTCGTCATAATAATCAGATTCTGGCATCTTATCAATATATTGATGTAGATATACATCAACTCAAAACACAATGTTGAGTTTATTTGTAAAAAAAAAAAATATATATTATGTATATGACCATGCTTGTTTTAGGCCAACACTATCCAGTGGTTGAGATCACCATACCTTGTGATGGACCACAGGCAATATCCGCGGCTTTTTTGAATATGGAAGGAATTTGCGCATCAAGACAAGCTGTTCTAGAGATCACTTCTATATACTATACATCATACATACCAATGTACGGTTGCTGCCGTTGTATGTCTCATTACCCAGCACCTCGCAGCTCTGACTTGAGTCCTTCATGTCTAGATGGCATAAACAACGAGGTGTATTGTGATATACCCTGTCCTGGACACATGCTCCCTTGCCATTTCATCATTTCATTAATATACCATTGTTATCCCCTACAACAGCCACCAGTACTTATCCCTACCCCAGCTCCTGTATTACGTAAGTACACTTATCTGTTTTGAGATACAAGATTTACTATGCTTAAGTACTGGAAGGGCCGTATAATTCATTCAATTCCCGCCCATTAAATACAATGTGGCCGTATTCAATGGGCTGAGAAAAAGTAGTTTTTTCCTTTATTAAATGGCTTCAAATTTAAAGAAAATGAAGACAAATGCCAACTGCATCGATACTGCTCTGATTTATTTCACTCGTGGGGGCTAGGACACATCCTTTTAGAGGCATTATGCACTCTAAAGACACATATTATATTCAATCCTCTCACTCAGGTGAGAGGAACCGTCTTATGACGCCTCTTATTATCCTCGCGGCTACGCCGCAAGGACTACACCCTCATTAGGAGGTCAAACTAGGATGACCATGGCCGTCCTACGGGGAACACCCTTTTCCTTTTTCCCTTTCTCTCCCTTATACGATCCAGACATTATAGACAAGCAGAACAATGATACCGGCATCATTATTTCACCAGATCAATCTCTACCATTGAACTCACCCATCACAACCTCGAACTGCGCTCATCCCCTGGCGTGGCTTTTACCAGGTCTTAAATGCCTGTCACCATTGGTGGCTTTAAAATTTATCGTATCGTATCGGCACATCCCACGAAGCCGCAGGCTGAGTAAGATACTGCCCCAGCCCCCACTTGTGAAATACAACAGAGACTGTATCAATAGGCGTTGACATTTGTCTATATACACATGTATGCTCTAATATTACTATCAGTAAATTATGCTAGTATTTTCTACCATGTTTCTTTGTATGTTCGTGTCCAAATATAATATATCAACTATTCAATGATTTGACATAATACATCATGCCAATTTACTATCATGATGTCTCTTTTTGATGGAGGAAAAGTAGCATAGATAGACTTACACCCTTATGCATGCCTATCTTTTGCCGATCAATATCAATAGATATCATCAAAAGTAAAAAGCCAACCGATGATAGGAGATTATCTACTGTGTTTTACATTGCCACTAGCGGATAAATCCATCCCCGGTAGTGCTGTTCGTGAATCCCAGAAGCCCCGACTGAGGGAAGGTAAGTGTTAATTAGATGCTGCCCAAAGATAAATGATGAACTCAAAAAATGGTTTACTCTGTTTACTAGTTCCTATAAAAACAATTCTAGAATACAATGGAGCCAGTGATACAAGGACAGACATGCATACATCGATGGTATAATGCATTACTGTTGCATTAAGAATTACTGAACGTTCCTAGAATTATGATCCCTTCATCATAGTTAGAATCTAGAAGTGTACTTTTTTCTGTATTGCTCATCAATTGTTAATGTCGTTATCTCTTCCTGTAATTGCTAAAGTCACACTCATGTAAACTGTGTTTGGTTTGTTCTTGCAGATGTGGTGATTGTCGTGGCTGTTCTCAGTGGATTGGTAGCATTGACTTTAATTGTAACTGGTGCATATGCTATCTATTACAAAAAATGGTGTGTAATCGCAGTTTCATAATTTTATCATTATCATTATTATGTTAACTGCTGCATCAAGTGAATAATTTGATTAAAATTAGTCCCTCTCAAGGTTTTTTATGCCAAAAGATGATATTGTTAAATTGGAATACAAATGATAAAACAGTTGTTTTCAATTTTGTGTAACTATAATCATGTACTCGATAATGACATTGTAGTATTGGAAAACATTAAGCATAACTTATGATAACAGGTATTGTTGGAAATAATCTGTTGTTCCCTCCACTGCCTTCAGGAAGCCATTTCAGAGACTCACAGTAAGACCTGAAAGGGTTGACAACATATATATCAAACCAAGCGATGTCAGACGTTCAACTGTACCAGACCAACCACGGGATGACACAGAATGGATGACTGTGGGTGATGTACACACTTTAAGACATTCAGCTATACCAGACCAACCACAGGATGACACAGAATGGATGACTATAAGAGAGGTACAGACGGTACGATCATCAATGACAGTCCAGCCTCCTCTAGAGGATCTTGACCTAATGTCACAAGGTGTAGCCCAGGGGCATACACCTTCCACAACTAGAAGATCTGAAGATCAAGTTGACCAGGACAATATTTCCGACCTCAATACCAACCAGAATGCACTGGAATCAGATCTGTCTGACACTTCTGATGTGAAAGTACCTTCAGAAGCAGCGCTAAAGGACACGGCATCTTACGAGAATGTTATACCAACAAGTATGGAACCTCCCGATATGAGCATACCAGCGAAGGAAAAAACTGGTCCATATGAGAATGTACCATCAAGGACTGCTCTCAGCAAAAGGTTATGTACTATCAGAGCAAGTGCGGTGGGTTGTGAGCATATCGTACCTGAATTACCGCCAAGAAGCTGAAGCCGCTAATGAGCCCAGGGTAGGAACGACTGCAGGCCGCTAAACTACTAAACAAAACGACAATTGAATCTGGTCAACACAAGTATTCGTACATATAAGTTAATTCATTATTTGTGTTGACTGGGTAAATATACTGCATAATGATCACTCAGAGTATAAAACATGATTAGTTCTTTCCACTATTCAGGCACTATTCGTGGAGCATGGTTATTATAGACATTGGGCCAATAGTCCTTATTGCCTATCGCCATAGGAGCTATTGTCCACAGTGCTCCTCATCCATGTACCGGTCTACTCAAGGTACCAACAGACCAGCTAGTCATCTCATGGGCAGTCTACCTTACCAGGCACTTGTGGTACCTATACTCTGTCCACTAGCCATCTCTTTATCCAAGATATGCCCAATCTGTATCTGGAGACCTGGTCGGTGTTTTACAGCTATTTAACTAAGTGATCAACCAGCCCCTACCCTGGCCAAACACCAGACATCTACTGTGGCAAGGGTAGACTTTGGTATATTAAATATTTAGGGACCCATCCTTGGCCCCTTGACCTTCACCATCAGACACTAATGCTGTTCAGACGGTTACTCATGACTGTAAGGTGGTTCTCACCGACAATGACCTGACCCAATGGAAGCAGATTCATGGAAAGACACCTGAATAACACCTTAAGAATGTCACACCACGGAATATCCTAGAACTGTTACCCAACACTTACTGATTTTGCTATCTAAGAACACCTACCGATTTTACCTATCTCAGGGTGGAGATCCCTCTAAATCTAGGACCAGCTCAATGAGATATTCATTATAAATCAAATAAGAGTCCCTTATTTATCATTCATTATCCTACTATTCTAAGATTACATATGGAAATAATGCACTAGTAGATGCATAGCCAGTTTCTTAACAGTGCTTGATGAAATAAAAATATTATTATGCTAATATATTATTGGCTTGACAGTAACCAATTGGGAATGTTGAAGAAAGAATTGATCATCATATGTCTCAAGCGCTATAACTTACCTGTAATAGCTACGATAATGCAATGATCTCACGGGAGTGTCCTTCTGCTATTGGATAATAATAATATGGTATACTTGCTTAAATCTTTGATTTTAAATAAAGGACAACGATGGAAGTTTTGTGTAATAAACTGTCCTTCAACTGTAGGCTTGCTGACCAAGTCCTTGATTTAAATAAAGACCAAAACCGGACATTTTCTGTAATATACTTTTCTTTTCTGGTACCACTCTATCAGTATAATAGTAGAGTCTGTGCAAACTTGTCTTCAGGAGTTGACCAATTGAATTGAATTGAATTGAATTTTTTTCTTTTATTTATACTGTATGGTAGGTAGATCATATACCTGTATTCTCCTCTGTACAGTCAATGGAGTGATTGTCTTCTCGAACAATGGCATATTCAGTATGCATATAATGCAGGAAAATACAATTGTAAATATAAAGGCATAGGCTTAGAGCCATGACTTAGTATAATAGTAAAGATGGTTAGTATATCTTATGTTGTAGAAAGGCAGATGGTAAAGCCTATATGGACTGGTGGTTATGTCCGGGTTGAGTGATGGTCAGTCATTCAACTGTAGTCAATGGCAGGTTTGAATTAAATCCTGTACACCAGTCCTTGTGCAAAGGCTGTCAGGAAGTCACAATCTAAATGTAGCAGTTTGTCCAGTCCCCTCTGTAGCCCTTGTGGAGGAAAATAGAACTGGAGCTCGAGGTTGCCCCAGTCAGGTATGCACTAGTTAATGGGTTGATAATTAGGCTTGCGTTCGGGATAGTGGCCATAAGGTCGTGCTGATAGCACACCATTATCCCAAATAAGTGCCTAAATAACAACCCCTTAATGCCTTTATCCCACTATTTCCTCATAAAATGTGAAATTTAAAATGTAAAATGCATAGCCACAGCATCCTACAGTGCGGAGTTGTAGTGCTTTTCTCACCTCCCGGCGGGCTGATATCCAGAATTATACCACGATTCTGGCGTTTCCCGTGCCGAGAGTGGATATTTGCTGTGCGTATATCTCAGGCTAACGCACACTCAGAATTAATTTTTTACACCAAGACGCTTCTATATATTTTAACAAGGTAATGAAAGATAGGCATAGCCATTTTGGCTACGCAATTAGAGTGAATCGTCCGGGTTGCGAACCCCGGCCGCTGAGGCCAAACGCGAGCGCCTAACCTCATGCGCCATGAAGAGGACACACATATTGCGGGTAGGAAGCCAATACTGACCTTGTCGCCATGATATCGTTTATTGTCCGGTCGATACATAATGAATAACATCCAAATGTGGCGAAATTAGAGCATGTCAAGCTTATTCCTTCAATGCAGTACATGTTTAGACCTCCATGTTGATGATCCCGTGCAGTATTAGCCTTTTAATTGCGTAAATTCCTCATATTTCGACATTTTGTGAAGGGTGCCAGTCTGGTTAGATTTGTAAATAGCGGGACGCTTCCGATCACGTGATCGACTCACCTAGTTTCCGCGGTGGCTTCGATCAGCTGATCATCCTCACCAGCCCAAGTCGAGTGACCAATGCTTAGCGTTAGGGTTATGTTCCCCCTAATGTCATAGGGCGCATTGGTCACTCGACTTTGGCGTGTGAGTTTTAGATAGTCCTACTAAGCATACAAGAACCTAACCGGCGGGCTGTTATCGTTCGCAAAATGTCGAAATATAAGGAATTTACGCAATTAAAAGGCTAGTGAAGTGTGACCAGTGAGCAGAAGCTCAACACCCCTGTACCCGGCCTTAGAGTCTCTGTACCCGGCTTTAGTGTCTCTGTACCCGGCCCTATGTGCAAGATATTAAAGCATGAAGTTCCCTACCACTTTATTATACCTAGCATATGATAATGGTATTCATTAAGCCTAGGAGTCTGTATGGCCACTGTGTCTAGTAAAAGTGTCATACACCCACGTGTGGGCGTATGGGCCGTATGCCCACGGCTGGGACTAGCCGTGGGCATACAGCCCATACGCCCACGCCGCAGGGGTGGCGCCCGTCCCCCCCCCCCCACTCCGGGAGAATTTAGAACTACCCCGGTACCGGCCGTGAGTGGGAATTAGGTCACCAAACTAGGTCACCCACAGCGCCCACTCGCTAAAATGAACGACCTAGTAATGTTTTATAAAGCTCAGTATTAAAAGAGCCAGGATTTGAAGATGGAGGGTTATATAATATTTATAAAAATTAAAATGCTTAGGAGTCCTATGCATTAGCCTATCGAACAACTTTTGCAATGCTCCCACACTCCCGGGTGACACTCCCATTAGTTCCCATTGGAACTGTGAAATCGACAACGTCCTTATTTTATTAAATGAGGAGGTGAGGGGGGGGGGGGTGGCTAGGTATAATAAAGCCAAAACCACACTTGAAAGCATACAGCCTCTGCACGGCCATGCGCGTATCAATACATGTACGGGACTCTCGTGCTACGCACTCGAGCCCGTACATGTATTGATACGCTTATGGCCGTACAGAGGCTGTATGCTTTCTCGTGCAGTTTTGGTTTAGTACCCAACTTTTCAGCCCCTGTACTCGGCCTTAGTGTCTCTGTACCCGGCCCTATGTGCAAGATATTAAAGCATGAAGTTCCCTACCCATGTACCCAACTTTTCAGCCTCTGTACCCGGCCTTAGTGTCTCTGTACCCGGCCCTATGTGCATGACATTAAAGCATGAAGTTCCCTACCCCTGTACCCAACTTTTCAGCCCCTGTACTCGGCCTTAGTGTCTCTGTACCCGGCCCTATGTGCACGACATAAAAGCATGAAGTTCCCTACCCCTGTACCCAACCTTTGAGCCTCTGTACCCAGCATTAGTGTCTCTGTACCCGGCCCTATGTGCAGAATATTAAAACATGAAGTTCCCTACCCCTGTACCCAACCTTTGAGCCTCTGTACCCGGCCTTAGTGTCTCTGTACCCGGCCCTATGTGCAGGATATTAAAGCTTGAAGTTCCCTACCCCTGTACCCAACTTTTCAGCCTCTGTACCCGGCCTTGGTGTCTCTGTACCCGGCCCTATGTGCAGGATATTAAAGCATGAAGTTCCCTACCCCTGTACCCAACCTTTGAGCCTCTGTACCCGGCCTTAGTGTCTCTGTACCCGGCTCTATGTGTAGGATATTAAAGCATGAAACTCAATTTATTCATATACAACTAGGCTAGGGCTTTCTAATGCTATACTGCATTAGTATGTAGGATAGGTAGTTTTCTCAGAATTAATTGTCAAAGATGTATCCGTTTTCATATCTGCGGAGTCATCCCGACCGGTCGGCCCTAAGATAAGTTATCAGTACCCCATCCCCAGTTTAGAGTTAAAGTCAAAACCTGAACAAAACTCAATTTATTCATATACAACTAGGCTAGGGCTTTCTAATCCTATACTGCATTAGTGTGTGGGGTTGGTACTTTCCTCAGAATTAATTGTCAAAGATGGATCGGTTTTCATATCTGCGGAGACATCCCAACGGGTTGGGCCGAGGCTATGTTATCACTACCCCATCCCCAGATTTTTCTCCCAAGTGGAAACTTGAACAAAACTCGATTTATTTATATACAACTAGGCTAGGGCTTTCTAATCCTATACTGCATTAGTATGCAGGATAGGTAGTTTTCTCAGAATTAATTGTCACAGATGGATCCGTTTTCATATCTGCGGAGTCATCCCGACCGGTCGGCCCTAAGATAAGTTATCAGTACCCCATCCCCAGTTTAGAGTTAAAGTCAAAACCTGAACAAAACTCAATTTATTCATATACAACTAGGCTAGGGCTTTCTAATCCTATACTGCATTAGTGTGTGGGGTTGGTAGTTTCCTCAGAATTAATTGTCAAAGATGGATCAGTTTTCATATCTGCGGAGACATCCCGACGGGTTGGGCCGAGGCTATGTTATCACTACCCCATCCCCAGATTTTTCTCCCAAGTGGAAACTTGAACAAAACTCGATTTATTTATATACAACTAGGCTAGGGCTTTCTAATCCTATACTGCATTAGTATGCAGGATAGGTAGTTTTCTCAGAATTAATTGTCACAGATGGATCCGTTTTCATATCTGCGGAGTCATCCCGACCGGTCGGCCCTAAGATAAGTTATCAGTACCCCATCCCCAGTTAAGAATTAAAGTCAAAACCTGAACAAAACTCAATTTATTCATATACAACTAGGCTAGGGCTTTCTAATCCTATACTGTATTAGTATGCAGGATAGATAGTTTTCTCAAAATTAATTGTCAAAGATGGATCCGTTTTCATATCTGCGGAGTCATCCCGACCGGTCGGCCCTAAGATAAGTTATCAGTACCCCATCCCCAGTTTAGAATTAAAGTCAAAATCTGAACAAAACTCAATTTATTCATAAACAACTAGGCTAGGGCTTTCTAATACTATACTGCATTAGAATGTAAGATGGATAGTTTTTCTCAAAATTAATTGTCAAAGATGGATCCATTTTCATATCTGCGGAGTCACCCCGACCGGTCGGCCCAAAGATGAGTTATTAGTATCCCATCCCAAGATTTTTTTTGAAGTGGAAACTTGAACAAAACTTAATTTATTCATATACAACTAGGCTAGGGCTTTCTAATCCTATACTGCATTAGTATGTAGGATAGGTAGTTTTCTCAGAATTAATTGTCAAAGATGGACCCGTTTCATATCTGCGGAGACACCCCAACAGGGCGGGTCTAAAATATGTTATCAGTACCCCATCCCCAGATTTTATCAAAGTCGAAACCTGAACAAAACTCGATTTATTCATATACAACTAGGCTAGGGCTTTCTAATACTATACTGCATTAGTGTGTGAGGTTGGCACTTTCCTCAGAATTAATTGTCAAAGATGGATCCGTTTTCATATCTGCGTAGACATCCCGACGGGTTGGGCCGAGGCTATGTTATCACTACCCCATCCCCAGATTTTTTCTCCCAGTGGAAACTTGAACAAAACTCGATTTATTCATATACAATTAGGCTAGGGCTTTCTAATCCTATACTGCATTAGTATGCAGGATAGATAGTTTTCTCAAAATTAATTGTCAAAGATGGATCCGTTTTCATATCTGCGGAGTCACTCCGACCGGGCAGCCTTAAGATATGCTATCGGTACCCCATCACCAGGTTTTTCTCCAAGTGGAAACTTGAACAAAACTCGATTTACTCATATACAACTAGGCTAGGGCTTTCTAATCCTATGCTGGATTAGTATGCAGGATAGATAGTTTTCTCAAAATTAATTGTCAAAGATGGATAGATTTTCATATCTGCGGAGTCACTCCGACCGGGCAGCCCTAAGATCTGTTATCAGTACCCCATCCCCAGTTTAGAATTAAAGTCAAAACCTGAACAAAACTCAATTTATTCATATACAACTAGGCTAGGGCTTTCTAATGCTATACTGCATTAGTATGTAGGATAGGTAGTTATCTCAGAATTAATTGTCAAAGATGGATCCGTTTCATATCTGCGGAGACACCCCAACAGGGCGGGTCTAAAATATGTTATCAGTACCCCATCCCCAGATTTTATCAAAGTCGAAACTTGAACAAAACTCAATTTATTCATATACAACTAGGCTAGGGCTTTCTAATCCTATACTTCATTAGTGTGTGGGGTTGGTACTTTCCTCAGAATTAATTGTCAAAGATGGATCAGTTTTCATATCTGCGGAGACATCCCGACGGGTTGGGCCGAGGCTATGTTATCACTACCCCATCCCCAGATTTTTCTCCCAAGTGGAAACTTGAACAAAACTCGATTTATTTATATACAACTAGGCTAGGGCTTTCTAATCCTATACTGCATTAGTATGCAGGATAGGTAGTTTTCTCAGAATTAATTGTCACAGATGGATCCGTTTTCATATCTGCGGAGTCATCCCGACCGGTCAGCCCTAAGATAAGTTATCAGTACCCCATCCCCAGTTAAGAATTAAAGTCAAAACCTGAACAAAACTCAATTTATTCATATACAACTAGGCTAGGGCTTTCTAATCCTATACTGCATTAGTATGCAGGATAGATAGTTTTCTCAAAATTAATTGTCAAAGATGGATCCGTTTTCATATCTGCGGAGTCATCCCGACCGGTCGGCCCTAAGATAAGTTATCAGTACCCCATCCCCAGTTTAGAATTAAAGTCAAAATCTGAACAAAACTCAATTTATTCATATACAACTAGGCTAGGGCTTTCTAATACTATACTGCATTAGAATGTAGGATGGATAGTTTTCTCAAAATTAATTGTCAAAGATGGATCCATTTTCATATCTGCGGAGTCACCCCGACCGGTCGGCCCAAAGATGAGTTATTAGTATCCCATCCCAAGATTTTTTTTGAAGTGGAAACTTGAACAAAACTTAATTTATTCATATACACCTAGGCTAGGGCCTTCTAATCCTATACTGCATTAGTATGTAGGATAGGTAGTTTTCTCAGAATTAATTGTCAAAGATGGATCCGTTTCATATCTGCGGAGACACCCCAACAGGGCGGGTCTAAAATATGTTATCAGTACCCCATCCCCAGATTTTATCAAAGTCGAAACCTGAACAAAACTCGATATATTCATATACAACTAGGCTAGGGCTTTCTAATACTATACTGCATTAGTGTGTGAGGTTGGCACTTTCCTCAGAATTAACCCTTTCCCTGCTGGCCTTGAAATATGTCATTTGGGACTTAACCACCGGCCCTATGCCATGGGAATATGCAACTTTGCAAGTATGTGCTCCCTGGGATAGTGGCTAAGGAGTGAAATAATTTGTATTGGAGACAGAATTTACACCTTTTTGAGAAGGGGACGTAGTATTAATGTTAAATATTTTTGGATTGATTCAAAAATTCTTATTCTTTGTTTCATAGCAGGAGCTGTAATTTAGTGGTATTGATGCCCTAGGGTATCAATTTTGCTGCCCCATGGCAGCAGCGGTTTTCCAAGGGTATTTTAGATGCTGCCCAGAGGCAGCAGCGGCCCTTAAAGGGTTAATTGTCAAAGATGGATCCGTTTTCATATCTGCGTAGACATCCCGACGGGTTGGCCGAGGCTATGTTATCACTACCCCATCCCCAGATTTTTTCTCCCAGTGGAAACTTGAACAAAACTCGATTTATTCATATACAATTAGGCTAGGGCTTTCTAATCCTATACTGCATTAGTATGCAGGATAGATAGTTTTCTCAAAATTAATTGTCAAAGATGGATCCGTTTTCATATCTGCGGAGTCACTCCGACCGGGCAGCCCTAAGATCTGTTATCAGTACCCCATCCCCAGTTTAGAATTAAAGTCAAAACCTGAACAAAACTCAATTTATTCATATACAACTAGGCTAGGGCTTTCTAATGCTATACTGCATTAGTATGCAGGATAGATAGTTTTCTCAAAATGAATTGTCAAAGATGGATCCGTTTTCACATCTGCTGAGTGGTGTGTGCAGCCAACCATGACCCCTACCATGCAGCCAACCATGCAGGCCGCCATGACACCTAATTTGCATAACACCCGCGGCAGGCATCCTGGGCCCTCTCCTCTGTGTCCTATCTCCCCCTCCATGTCTCTGGTATGTGGTACCGCTGGGAGAATCATGGCGCTCGGCGAGTCTGCCAGTCGATCCCGAAACAAAATGGACTATTGAAAAAGGTAGGCCTAATACGTTAAATTCTCATATATTTGAGGAAATTGTGGTATAAACGCATTAAGGGCTTGTGGGGAAAGCACTTGTGAGGTATATCTGTCTAATAATGAACTCGCCTTCGGCTCGTTCATTATTGCCAGATATACCTCACAAGTGCTTTCCCCGCAAGCCATTATTGCATCAATATCAGCACAGCAAATATCCAGTTTCTGTAAAAAGCAGAAAGAGCAAGTAATTTTTTAACTTGTGTGAGCTATATAGAAGTCCGGCCATGTACACCTCACATTTCATATACTACTTCTTTTGGGCCATGCTAACAAGAAGTTTAGGGAAAACCCGTGCGTTAACTGAATGTCACGATTGTGATCTCCTTAAACATCGATCTTTTGAGAACAGGACAGTATTCCGTGAAGCATTTTACTTTTGATATTCTAAATTTTAGAACTGTTCATTTCAGTAATACCCCATTATGTTAAATCTGTGAGCTGTCTGTCTGTGAACCATGCCCAAACAAGAACAGAAAAGAAACGGGAAAGAAAACCTTTTTCCGAATTAGCCTACTTCCTTCTAGCTTGTCCTGGTGCCGAATATACAAGAAATAAAGTGTAGGTCACACGCTTCTGTGCACACATACGTTTCTCACTGAACATCGGGTAAACTGTATCTGTTAATGGATAACCAGTGTCACCTAGGGAGGTGTATTAGTACGGTTAGAGTGTTGTCTACTGATCCTGTTATTACAGAATAGTCAGGATGGATTGGTCCTATTTTCTGGTCATCTGTTGTGTCACCACTGTTGCTGCTGGTAAGTGAAATATTCATCACGCATACCTATCGAGTAGCTATAACCCACCGTGTATATTACTCTTCATTGATCCTTCCTCCGCACTATAACAAACTGGGACATTATTAGTTAATCGTTTCGTAGAGTCTGAAATGAACACGACAAAGGCTAATGAATACTAAAATAGTGTTGATAATACGTACATGGTTTGGTCAATGGATGGATGCATATGATTGGAATGAACTAAACCTAGTAATGGGAACTCTGATTCAACAGTGGCATATACTTCAATTTTTTTTTAATCATTGGTTATGAAAGATAATATTGCTTACCCTAGAAATATCTCTTTGCAGGACAATCAACACTGAGTGTCTCTACAGTATATTATCCTTGTGAAACCAGAGACATATCACAGGCTGTTAACAACATGACAACCGCATGTGGGACTACAAGTGAACCCAGCATACAATATGTAACTTATATTTCCTATCGGTCGGGCTATTGTTGCCGCCATTGTGCTTATGGATTCGTTCGGAATGGCACTTTACTCACATTTTGTATCAATGTTCAGAATAAGAAGTTCCGTAACGGTTGCAATAAGAGACTTCTATGTACATCCTCTATTTCTTATTGCATCTATAAACTGACGATACACTTTTTCTGCAAGCCTTATCAATATAATACACCGGAACCCTCTTCCACCAGACGCAACGAGGTTGAAACAGGTATGTATTAATTGTGTACATCTTTTAATATGCACGATTGGATCAGGAAAAAGAATCGAGGACCTAGTTTCCCATCCAGAACTCACATAAGGGTTCCACTGTAGATAATGAAAGACAATAGGGGAATATATCATTTATTGATAACAGCTTCTCACAATTCCATAATTTGTTATTTCTCCTGAAGGCACTCTTTGAACTTAATTCTAATTGTCTGCTAATACTTTCAAAAATATGCATAATTAGTTTACCTCCACCTACTATTCAAAGCAGTTACATTGAACGTATTATAAGACAGTTATTCCTCTTCAAATTTACATTAACACTAGGCTCAAACGTGAATTGTCATTCAATTTACAACTGTGTACATTTTGTAGAGACTCCCACAACTTCTCCCACGAGTACCACATTATCCACAGCATCAGCAGGGAATACTGGAGGTCAGGTTGACACCAGTGGAGACCAGGCATCTAACCAAGGAACCAACCGTGATGGTAAGCTCAACCAAGTTCAAGATGCCTTGATCTTACTTGTTATTTTTTTATTAACGTTGCTGGATATTGATTGCAGTATTGACCGATGCTGAAGAAGCACCTTGTTAGAACAATATCCTATGCCTCAATACCAAGATGTCAGGCTTTGATTATGTCTCACCCATGAACAAGAACTCATGATAAAACGGTATATGTGTTATTGAAGCTACATGAAGGTTTAAGAATATACAAAAGAAATTAACCCTATAATGGGGATAAACTAAGCTCAACCTGACCGTATTCCTAACCGTGGTACAGGAATCCAGTGTAGTTCATAATAGCCTTCAGGTACAAATGCAATCATCAGTGTTTTCTTGTGAGGCATCGCCTGGGGATTTAGGGTTATCTCTGTCTGTGAATGAAACATAAGAAGTCCTCTGAGACCTTATTCTTGAAGACCCACTGATCATAAGCTGAATTTCACTTCTACTTCGCAATTTCCAATGTTATGAATGATATATGATTAATATAGTTTTGGATCATGATATTAACCACATGATGTATTTCTTTCTCACAGCGGTTGTCATTACTGTGGCTACCATCAGTGCTCTATTGGCTGCAGCTTTTATCATTATTGGAGCATTTATTGTTCATAGAAAGTGGTAGGTACATGCAATTCATATTCAGGGTGAACTATGGTTAATTTGCTTAAATTGCTTAATGTTAGTCAAGCCTACATAGTTAGCATCAGACCTAGTATTGCATAATGATATCTTATTCAAATTCTAAGGGATGTGTAATAACTATGATTTGAGGCTAATACTGTATTACACCAACTGACCAAGTCATTTATACAAATTAAGAGTATTGTGTGTTTATTTTCAGGAATCCCTTAAAAAGATTGAGTGTAAGGCCTGCATGGGTGGAAAATCTATACACTAGACCCACCCAGAGAAGACCCACATTTGCACAAGACCGACCACTACCAGAAGAGCCACCACCAGAGCCACCACCACCAGAACACCCACAGGATACAACAGAGTGGATGACAATAGGAGAAGTGCAGACTCTCCAGGCATCTGGCGGGTCTTCTCTCCACACTGCTCCAGGGCTGGACGATGAGGTAGATGGACACCCCAGCATCCCTGACCATAATGCCAATGTCATGGGTCATAGTTCACAGGAACCAACAATGCCAGCCCCTCCATTTTATGATGTGGCTGCAACAGCGCATCTTCCCCAAGAGGACCAAGCATCCTATGTGAATGTGCGATCTCCTGAGGTTTCCATCACACCTCCTGCACTGCCGACGAAGGGTATTAGGCCATCATGTTATACATTTTAAATGTCAAAGTTTTCTTGACTTGAACAGAATATCATTTAGCATTAACCTTCCATAATCCTATTCACGATCCTTATGCAACACACACATGATGCATAATGATACTACGACTGACTGTGATAAGAAAGTGGCTTTATAACTGTCATCTGTTATATCTACAATATCTCAAATTGTCATAAACTGATAAATAATAACAAAACACTACTAATATAAGTGACGCATACTGTTAAATAGACTTCAAATTAGCATTTGAAATGTGTATAATTGTGTAGAGCAGATTAAATGATTCATAACCTATTTATGCCTTGCTGTCATAATTGTCTTCCAGTCAACTGCACATCAAACCTTCTAGATCCTTATATATTTTGCTTGCGAGGTTCAGATAATTTAGTAGAAACCAACCAGAAACGAGACAGTGCTGACGTTGCTGTTTTCTATTGGTTCATAACTCCTACTACTCTAGAAGTAGGAAAACTTTTGTAAATTTTTGGGCGAATCCCATGGGATTACATAGGTGGATTCATGAGTACCATATTAGCAAACCCACATGGGAACGATTCTGGTTGCTGGTAAAAATCAGACATAATTTCAGTACATGGATTCTAGGTTGGGCAGATGGCCAGATTCCAATTGGGCCTGATCGGGCCAAACTGGCTTGAGTCCTTCGCTTTTGGTTATTAGGGAGTGTTCATTTATTAATTACAGGGGGGGGGGGAGATTTTGTGTGGAGCCAATTTTTTTTCGCCCACCCCCCTTTGGACTATAGTAGCTAAAAAGGGGCTAGATTTTTTACGCCCCCCCTCAAGAGGCATCAGAATTTTTTACGCCCCCCCGCCTCATGTAGGAGGAGTCGGAAATGTTTGCGCCCCCCCAAACCCACCATCCCCCTTGTAACTAACAAATGAACACTCCCTTAGGACAGGTTCAGTTCTGGCCATCCAAATCTATATTTCCTAAGATCTGTACATGCTCCATGTAGGTAGGACCAAGTCGACATAATTATATCCTGTATGAAACATGAAAGAGAAGAAAGACAAGAAAGAAAACCCTGTGGCTGAATTGGCGTTCCTCTTAGATTCTTCATTGGTATTGGCTACAGAAGAAGTAAAGTGTGGGTCACACGCTCCTGTGCACACGTTCCAAAAATAGCTAGGTCAGGCTGTCTGTCAATGGAGAACCAATGTCATTCACGGAAGTGTATTTGTACATGCTGGAGCGATTCTGCTGGAACTGTTATCACATTATGATCCACATAATGGGTTGGTTCAATGTGCTGATCATCTTTTGTATACTGACTTGTACTCTAGGTAAGATAAAAGGTTAAGTCACTTTTGGCTATCAGCTATGCTCTCTAAACATGTATTTGTAGAAGTTGTTATCGTGTAACCCCTCCTCTTTAGACCCTTCATTACGACTGCCGTATGTTATATTTTCATGTTCAGTAACATTTTGAGCAAGACCAGAATGCTACAACTTATAGATAGGCCTTGGTAACTTATTCCTAGTGATTCGGTCGATAATTCAAGCACAATTAAAAGTTCCTACCCCAGTTGATTTGGTGCCAATTTATTTCAATACTCATTACATCATCTTAAGTATCTATGGTAATATTTCGTTTTTAATGATATCTATTTGCAGGGCAATATCAAGTCACTGTAGAACTCCCTTGTCAATTCATATCCCAGGCGTTTGACACAATGAGAGGCCAATGTAGCAGTCGTCCAAGTATACCAATAATACAATCTGTAACATACCGTGGGTATCAGAGGCGCTATTCTTACTGTACACGTTGCAGTGAGAACTGCAATCATCCCAACAGTTGGTTTGGGGATCTACCACCTGATTGTTTCACTGTTTGGAACAGTAGATTCAACTGTGGATGGAGGATACCTTGTCTAAATGCACACCAACCTAGGTGCACCATTCATCTAACAATAGCATATTATTGCGAACAGACAGGCTTTCCTCCAGCACAACCCTCGTCCCTTGGAACTACAGATGTTGTCACACGTAAGTATAATGTTCTCTAATATAGTGACAACTTAAAAAAACAAACTTGTATTGATGTTTTAAGGATGATGGAATGATGACTTAGGATCCGTAACATATTCAATTTTGACTCCGCATCCGCAAGTCCCTCACATCCATATTTTGTGATAATTTACTTGGTGGTTTTTAGAGACTCCCACCACCGTTACCACGAGTACCACATTTTCTACCACATAAGCAAGGAATACTGAAGCTCAGGTTGGCACCAATGGAGATCAGGAATCCAACCAAGGCACAGAACGTAATGGTAAGCTAAATATAGAGTAAGATGATCTCTCATCTTCATAACCGTCTGGAGCCACAAACTGTTGGTTGCAATAGGTATTGATTACAAGTAAGGGGATCCAAATGAATATATATACCAGGAGCCTTCAACCATTGACTGCTACTTGTCAATAGTCTATTATCTAGGCAGTTCACAAGTAGCTGTCAAATTAACCACATTTAATGTGGTTAATATAATCAATTTACGTTTGAGTCGTCATAATATTTACCACATGACATTTTTCTTCCTCACAGTGGTTATCATTACTGTGGCTACCATCAGTGCTCTAGCGGCCGCAGCTTGTATTATCATTGGAGCATTTATTGTTCATAGAAAGTGGTAAGGACATTCCATTCATATTCAATGTGTGAAGTATTATAATTGGCTTAAATTTGATAAATAATTTTTCTATATAGAACTACCATCAATTATGAACAAGTACTGAATCATGATACTTTGTGCAAAAGTCTGAGTAATGTGTATACAAGGAAATTTGAAGTCTATAGTGTATAACACCAACTGGCCAACTGATTTATAATACAAATATTGTGTGAATTTTCAGGAATCCCCTAAAAAGATTGAGTGTAAGGCCTGCATGGGTGGAAAATCTATACACTAGACCCACCCAGAGAAGACCCACATTTGCACAAGACCGACCACTACCAGAAGAGCCACCACCAGAGCCACCACCACCAGAACACCCACAGGATACAACAGAGTGGATGACTATTGGAGAGGTGCAGACTCTCCAGGCATCTGGCGGGTCTTCTCTCCACACTGCCCAAGGGCTGGCTGATGAGGTAGATGGACACCCCAGCATCCCTGACTATGATGCCAATGTCATGGGTCATAGTTCACAGGAACCTGTTGTACCAGGCACTCCACTTTATGATGTGGCCGCAACGGCACATCTTCCCCAAGAGGACCAAGCAACCTATGTGAATGTGCGATCTCCTGAGGTTTCTACCACACCTCCTGCACCCCAAGAGGACAAAACATCCTATGTGAATGAGCGATCTCCTGAGGTTTCTACCACACCTCCTGCACCCCAAGAGGACCAAACATCCTATGTGAATGTGCGATCTCCTGAGGTTTCTACCACACCTCCTGCACTGCCACCGAAGGGTATTAGCCCATCATGATATACATTATAACTGTCGAAATTCTCCCGAACAGAATATCATTCACCTGATTATTCTATATATTCCCCCACATCATACATATTGAAACTGCGCTTGACTCTGATATGAAAGTGGCTTATCAACTTATACATCTGCAGTGTCAAGATCTTCAAACATAATGATGATTATAGCCTAATAAAAAGAAATCATACCGTTGAATACAATCAAGATAAGGATGTGTAATGTGTAGGACACAATAACCGATTCATAACCTGCATACTTTGCTGTCATTATTGTATTCCCATCCAACTCAACATCCAAATTTATTTATCTTTATTCGCACGTTATGTGCCCTGCTAGCCTATAGTTCGTTACCTATCCAGGATAAACAAAATAGATATATAGCTGGAGCTATAATGATCAATTGGAGCTATTCTCACAATAGTTGATACAAACAATATCTGAAGCTTGACATACAGTGATTATGCAATGTATACTTTTTAAAAATAAGATTTGAAAGAATAGCTCCGATTCAGTCAAAAATATCATATGTTCCGTACCAGCTTATTACTTTTCACTCGGAGAAACAACCTAAGTCACTTGTACTGGGTTTCCCAATCCCTAAACTTCCCCTTTGCTAGTCACGACTAGTACTTTCCTTATACACAAAATTATCTAGAGCATGACGGCAGATCTAACCAAAGAGGGACTAGGGATCCCCATAGCAACAGGAAAGTAAATATATATTGGAGAAATAAGGACAGTAGATTGGAAGAAGGGTATAAGTTATAGATGATATAAAAGAAGTGTGTGCGTGCTACCTCGTCCTGAACATAGATGTAATAGATAAAGGGGAGTGGTATATCCTTTTGGAACAGGACGAGAAATTACTAGGCCGAGAAACTCCACCCCTCCCACACGAGAGTGTGACTGAGAGCGATCCAAATTATACTTGTACAATCACCCCAACCTGGTCCCAGAGTCCGATACCGCATCCTCTGGTACCAGGTTGTAACCTCCTTTAGGGAGTGTTCATTTATTAATTACAGGGGGGCTGGTGAGATTTCGCGCGGAGAGACGAAATTTTTGTATGCCCCCCCCCCCCTTGAGAGTGCAGGGAACGTTTTTTGCCGAAGGCGGCGAAAAAATTTCGCCCACCCCCCTTCGAACTATAGTACCTCGCGGGCTTTAATGCTAAAAAGGGGCTACGCCCCCCCCCCCCCCCCATGAGGGGTCAGAATCCCCGCAGGAGGGGTCGGACATTTTTACCGCCCTAATAAATGAACACTCCCTTAGGTTTATGGTAGTCACAGGCGCTAACTACTGGTGTCTTGTTCCAGAGTTAGTCAGTACAGGTTCGAGCCTGTGACGGCAGTAGTCTGCATTTGGATTGAAATTTGTTCCCACTCCTGTTGGGATTCACCGCTCCCTCTCATTTGGTCTCAATCACTTTTGGTGTAAACATGAACTCTATGACTCAAAATCTAGGACGGTTTTTCTATGTTAAAGGGGCATTCTCACCACTCGCACTTAACCACATAGCAGACTAGAACAGTACTAGAATTGTGAGTGGGAAACGCTTGGTGAGAATGCCACTTTAAATATACTGTGTAGAAATAGGACCTGATTCTTTGAGCTAACCTAAAGCGAGTAGCATATACTATAGTGACTGATATAGTTTCAGAAATATCCACTAGATGGCCTGCATTACCTGGATTTTCCTAGACTGGGGCATGTAGTATACTAGCCGGACCCCAATCTATGGGCTTGGCATGAGAGGCCTTGGTGACTTGAAGGGGAGGCCAGGGGTTGCCTGGGTAATAGATTATGCCATGTGATCGGCTTTGATAAATCATTTTTTAGGATCTGTATATTTTAATCAATGTATATCAAATAATATTTTTTGACATAAATTAAAATGCACAAGCCAGCTTCTTAATGAATATATATCAATGACACCTTTCGGGTATGTATACACCTATAAATTTGCTTATGTCTTCCCTCGGTAGCAACCGTTATTTAGATATTCTGAGATTCTAGCTTGAAATCGGAGCTATATTATGCACTTCTGCTATATGACATGTATGATCATGAAAGCCTTGACAAACCGTCATTCTTAAGATTTGAACTCCTCTGATATTGCCTGGACAATTTTCCACGAGAACAGCTCGAATAGCGAGGCTATGCCGTTGGATCAAATTCTTAGAATTTCTCTGATTTTCTTTCTGAATTTGCCTAAATCCTGTGGCTGCATTTATAATACAGAATGTTGAATACAATGATGATTATTTATTTTAATTTTGCTCTAAATTCAAAAATGTAATTGCTAAAATTCTATAACCATGTATCACAGAAATGTGACAGTTCATACGAAGAAAACCTGAATATCCAACTCCCAGGAAGTTTTCCTTATGGTTGTTTAACAGATAATATTCCGTTTGAGGAAAAATGTGGTGTTTGAATTTAAAAAAAGAGGTTAAAAGTAGTATTAGACGTCTATTTAACTTTAGCTATGATATATTACTCACCAAGGGGGGGGGTTGCTTTGTGTCATGATACTATATCGATTTTAATCAATTCATGATTCGACAATTTAATATCGAGCCCTACTAAAATGATTCACAAAGGGATATTATTGCAAAATCAGTAAACAGGAACGATGAAGTGAGTTTCACTGATTTTAATGAGATTGTGCATGGAAGTACTCAACATGTGAGCAAATAATGACATGATAATGATAGGTAAGGCACAAGGGGCATGTAGCAGAGCAAGCTGCAGGTGAGTATAATGGGTATTACATTAACCCTTTCGTGCCCAGAACTATTTTGACAAAGTGAGTTTTCACAACATCATTTTGTGATTGTGTAATAGTTAAATATTTTGGGCTGAGATATGTTTTATATTATATTTTCTGAAAGCTAATGGAACACACTTTCGAATAATGTATGGAAGAACGTCTGCAAAAGTCATAATTCCGGTTACCATGGCAACCAGAAACATTATTTTCCTAATATTAAACAATATGGTAAAAAACTGTTAATATTTCCAAAAAGGGCCCTTTCAGTTTGAAATAGACTGATTTGGCATGGTAAACATGCTTTTGTTCTTCCAAATGAGGGCACACATATTGAAAGTGAAAGAATACCACCAATTTAGTTGATATCTCCAGAAAAAAACATTAAAAAAGTTTTTTATCACTATTTTCGCCATTTTTTCAATATTTCTTTTATTTATCAATATTTCTTTTAACTCCTTTTGGCCAATGCGCGCATTTTCACTGTTTTTTAGGCCATTTCTAATTCATTATATTTTGTATTTATGCATATCATCGATATCCATTTTACCTGGTCATAGAGTATTTAGTACCGTTAGAAAGCTTATGCAATTGCGCTTCATTTGCCTCTAGAATCATCCTGATTTGACAACTATAGCCCCTAGGGTGCTGTGTTGAAGATGTATAGGTGTAAAAGCGCGCACTTTTGGAGTTCTGGGCACGTAAGGGTTAAGCAAAACAAAAAATATTGCATGTTTTGTACTTTCACACCTTCACTGAAGGTTAAGATAATTTTAAATACTCATTTGTCATATAAACTTAGCCATGTTGGAATTGAGCATAGTATGCTCAATGACAATGGGGCCATAAAACCAACATCGGCACGTTGAAAGATAAGAAGCGAATATGCTCAAAGTAAGCTCATGGTCAATGTAATCTTTTTTGCATGATATATGGTATTTTTATTGAAAGCCATATCACAGAAGATGTAGAGTATTGAATAATTCAAACAAGTCAACTTTTTTTTTCTCTATCTCTAATTATATGATGAGATGAAGCGAGGGGAACTAGATTAGACAATTGTAATGTATTGAACACCCGAGAATCGCTAAAAGTGAGTTCAGATGACCAGTTTAAAAGGTTCTCCTATACATATTCATATACACATCGCAAACATATCCTGTAGATTTTTATAATTATCTTTTAATCCTGAAATAGCAGCACAATGTGTTAGCGCACTAGGCCATGTTGCCTTCATGATATATGACCGCAGACCTCATTTGTAGTTCGCCAGTGCTGCATTCAATGATTCATGCATCATGCCAACCCTATGGAGTTGCTACACTCCCGAAGGATCAAAATGATGCACCAAAGCAGCTCACAGGACAGAACATTGAGTTTGTTCTCATTACACATCCACTAGTCTTGTCAAAGCAACATTTTCACCAAGGATCTGTATGTAGTCTTTCTAGTACTGTTCTACTCAAGATGCTACTCAAATAAGGAGTGCCATGTCAGTGATGAGAGTGAAGCTTTAATGGGTTAAAACTCTAGTCAGCCTCCTCCACACGAGGTCCTTCAGCACTAGCACCACCAGGTGGCTGTTGTCCAGCACTGCCCCCACCCTGGTGCATCTTGGTCATGATGGGGGAGCACACCTTCCTCAGCTCCTCCAGCTGGTGCTCATACTCATCCTTCTCTGCCAGCATGTTATTGTCCAACCAGCTAGTCACCTCATCACACTTCCTGGTGACAGTGTCCTTGTCTGATTGGGAAAGGCGGTCAGTGGGAGCATCAGCAGCTGCCTGCTTGTAACTATATGTGTTATGCTCCAGGTTGTTCCTGGCGGTTATGTTTTCTCGTTGTCGCTCATCTGCCTCACGGTAGTTCTCGGCGTCATTCACCATGCGTTCAATCTCAGCCTGGGATAACCGGCCCTTGTCGTTCGTGATGGTGATTTTGTTGGTCTTGCCGGTGCTTTCATCTTCTGCTGTTACGTATAGAATGCCATTAGCATCCACGTCAAATGTGACCTTGATTTTTGGGACACCTCGCGGTGCCGGTGGAATGCCAGAGAGGTCAAAGCGACCAAGAAGGTTATTGTCCTTGGTCATCGCTCTCTCACCCTCATACACTTGGATGGACACACCTGGTTGGTTATCAGCATAGGTAGTGAAGGTCTTGTATGTCTTGCAGGGAATTCTTGAGTTGCGGTCCACCAAGTTGGTCATTACCCCGCCAGCTGTTTCAATGCCAAGAGACAACGGTGCAACATCAACAAGCAGAACATCATTGATGACAGTATCGTTGACACCGGTCATCACTGCTGCCTGTACGGCTGCACCATAGGCCACTGCCTCATCTGGGTTGATGCTCTTGTTCAGCTCCTTGCCACCCATGAAATCTTGTAGCAACTTCTGGATCTTGGGTATACGGGTTGATCCCCCGACAAGAACCACATCGTTGATCTTGGACTTGTCCATCTTAGCATCAACAAGGGCTTTCTCAACTGGTTCCAAAGTAGAGCGGAAGAGGTCAGAGCAGAGTTCCTCAAAACGCGCTCGGGTGATGGCAGTGTAGAAGTCAATGCCTTCAAACAGGGAATCCACTTCCAAGTTAGCCTGTGTGCTGCTAGACAGGGTCCTCTTGGCACGCTCACAGGCTGTCCTCAAGCGCCTCAGTGCTCGCGGATTATTGCTCAAGTCCTTCTTGTTCTTCCGCTTGAACTCGGCCACGAAGTGATCAACGAGGCGGTTGTCAAAGTCTTCCCCACCCAGATGGGTGTCGCCGGCTGTGGAGCACACCTCAAACACGGACCCTTCACTAACGGTCAGGATGCTCACATCGAAGGTACCACCTCCAAGGTCAAAAATAAGGATGTTCTTTTCACCTTTCAGGTTTTTGTCCAGCCCATACGCCAGTGCAGCAGCGGTCGGCTCATTGATAATACGTAGGACATTCATGCCTGCTATGGCACCTGCATCCTTGGTGGCTTGTCTCTGGGAGTCATTGAAGTAGGCTGGGACTGTGACGACGGCATCGGTGAGTTTCTGTCCCAGGTAGGCCTCCGCAGTCTCCTTCATCTTGTTAAGAACCATGGAACTGATTTCCTCAGGGGCGAACGTCTTCTGTTCACCTGCAGAGGGGTTTAAAAAAGTTATTTATTATTAAGATACTGTATTCACATTAGATATGATATTGCTATGGATGAATGGACGTAGGTCACTATTTTTCAACTGAGAAGTTCTTGACCAAGACTCATTCGAAGAGAATTACTCAACACAACACATGTTACAGTCCAGCAGTAGCTGCCTCTCAAGTGAGAGTAGTCTGGGCTAAAGTGACTCGCATGTCATTCTCGGTGCACCAATGGCCCTTTTCGCAGACTGCATAACTGTATGGGATATACCTTTGGACTAGAGCCAACTTACCTCTCTACCATGCCAACATGCCAACCTGTCGGTGTCTGACCAGTGGAGGCCTAATTGTTAGCGCCTCTCTATTTCAGTGTTTGACATATCCGCCCAGTAAACGCTTGATGTTCTAAAATGTATGTATTTTGTTTGTGCCCAGGAATGTTTAGTCTAACGCTAAATTAAAGCTCATCATATTACCTAAATTGATACAGACTAAAATAAAATGCAATGTTTAAGAAAGAGTGGATCAGCTCATGAATGCTTAGAGGGTGAGTAAGATATGCTCTCCGCAGGCAGGCAGGAAAGATACGATAAATGATTTGTAATTTACTAGTGTAATAAACGATACTTTGTCTCTTTATGATATTGGTAGAGTATCAATTAAAGAACAAAGTCGACACAGTTCGGATCAAGTGTTACAGGTTGCAAATCGGGTTTATTCAGAAAACCTAGACAAGCAGTATCTATGTGTGCGAACTCCCTATAGAGTTCGGAACGGGTCAGTAGGCTAATCAGCCGTATTGATCACAGGGTCTCCTTGCCAGCGTGGCTCAGAGTAACCGACGAGTACCGTCAGATGCTGGGTATATATAGGCAGCCAGCCTGCGCGCGCACACGCAGACCGGAAGCCTATAGCGACCTCTGTCCATACCCCAAGCCCGGGGTAGGTGCTGCCACCTACCGTCGGACTGAAGGGTTCGGACTGAGCTCGCAACACAACATCCAACAGCACTCGTCATATAACATACCCGTATAACCCTAGCCCCTACACTACCCCCTACCAGATAATAACCGGGAGGTAAAAAATTAATTAAGGTTAAAGTCCGAAAACACTTCGGACTGGCATTATCTTATAAATACCACCTTAGGGGTTTATTAAAGTTATACCTTACAAACAATATGACGTATACTGTTGAACACAAAAAGGTATTAATTACACACATTTCTACATATATAGACCGTAATAACAATTACGCCCCATTCCCTAGGATAGATGGAGTTAATCTATACATATAGTATACAAACACTTGAAAAAGTACAATATCACAGTAAAAAAAATTTCGTCCCTTCAGGACCCCGAGCTAATTAAACTCGTAACGAATAATACTTATAAGTGATAAACAATACCACTTCTTTTAAAGTTTTAAAGACATATTAAAGTATTATTACAAAAAGACATCACACGTGTAGCGAAGATCCGGATCCTCTGTTGATGGTGTTGCATTCCGCCCGGCTTTCAGAACCTACTTCGTTCAGCTCTTACTCACCGGAACGAGAAAGTTCATAGCTCATGCTCGGGAGCTTTTTAGGTGATAAATAGAGAGAAAAAAAAAAAAATAGTCCTGCCTCCAGGCGATCTTCGGACTCATAATTAGGAGCACTCGGTCCTGATATCCATAGTTTATATAAAAAACATCCTGTATCGGATCCATGTTGGTAAAGTGCTCCAGTCCCGAGTTCAGCGTCCCTTCCGGATCTCCTTGTCCTCCTCCGTCAGTACCACCTGGCAGACTGGATCCTTGCGTAGCCAGCCTGCCGCGTTCCTCTGTCCGGACACTCCTAAACCCTTCCTAAGGGTTTTGCTTGTAGGGTTGGTATATTTAGGATACCCCCCCTTTTCTCCTAATCGGCTCCTAGAATAGGATGATCTAGCCCGACTCGTCTCCGGAACCGGGTTGAGCCGGCTCCTCTTCCTCCTCGGAGTCCGACGCCGCTTCCGCCAGAGTCAGCTCCTGGAGCCAGAGCTCGATTTGAGCCCGAGTTCCATCCCACTCGTGCATTTCATGCGCGAAGCAGTCCCGGAACCGACGGCGTTCGTGGTCCAGCTTTTCCTCGGCGTTCTTAACTGCCAGCTTCTGCTTCTTCCTTTCGGTTTTAGCAGCACATCGTTCAGTCCGAGCGTTTTCACGCTCTTCCTGTACGGACTCCGCAGCCGCTGCCTTCTGGGTAGCGACCTCCCTCTGATGGAGATGATGCACCGTGTTTAACGACAACATCGCCACCTCCTGACTCAGGCCAGCAAGCAACCGATGAAAATTGTCTTGCCATTGACCGAAGGCCTCCTGTCCGGCTTCATAGGAAGTGAAGTCGGCGGGAGGGAACGAAGGAGGGCTCTTCAGTCGCAAGACTAGACGCCCCTCCTCTGCGGTCTCGGGTGGGAGATCCGGGGTCTGAACTGGCTTCGGCGTTTTCTTTGCTGGAGCCTTCGTCTTACCGGTCTGGGATAGAGTCTGCGACTCATCACCCGGAACCATGTTATTTTCGGGGAACTCCTCTGCGAAGGACCCCATCGTGCTGGAGTTCGGATCCTCCGGCTCAGACCGAGGTGGCCTGCCCTGGGGACCCTTCTTCCAGTCAGTCGTGTGAGAGGTGAATGCCGGCCCTTTATAGCCCGGATCCGCCTTCTCCATAACGGATTTCCTTTCATCCGTTTTGGCCTTCTTAGAGTCGGCCTGCTCGGAAGACCCACTAGGTCTCTTCTGAGCGCGCCGCACCTTTCGCGTGCTGGTACGCTTCTGGTACTCCTCGAATTCATCGAAGAGCTCACCTTCCGGAACCCGGTTGTAGTTGCCGTCCGGGTTTACCTTGTAAAAGACCCGGACCTTTCCTCTCTCGTTGGTGCCAAAATCCACCTCGAGATTCTCGTTTCGGCCCACTACCGGAGGGAAATGGGCGTAGACTTCCTGATGGGCTGTCTGGATGCGTTCCGCCGCAACGTCCAGAGCCAAGCCGTGCTGCTTAGCAAGATGCCTGATGATGTCGGCTCTAGTGTAGAACCAGCCACCATTCGGACAACCCTTGCTCTGCTTTGGACCCACACTCAAGCAGTCATACGGCATGTAGTGACGCAAATGAAAGCGGGTAACATGTCTTGCGTACCGAACCTTGCTAGGCCAAGTTCGGGGCGTTTCCAGTGTCTCGTCGATGTTCAGACAAGGCTCAAAGGGGCACTTGCTAAATGGATGCCATCTAGACATAGCCCATGCCAACTTAGCTTTCTGGAAGATTGAATGGTATTTGGTACTACCATTGCGAACCTTGTCCAGGAGCTCAAAGTGGTACAACTGTACCGACTTCTCGAGTGGATCGGTCTTAATCCACTCCTCGTCATCGGAGAGACCGTCAGGACCCACCTCTTCCGGAATGTGTGAGGCCCGCTTGTCCTTGACACAGTCATTCACACACATGGGTTTAAAATATTTAAACCCACTTGCAGCATTGGCTCGGAGTGCATTCCGGACCAGAACCTGAAGTTCGTCGTCCGGGAGAGAATTTTCATCCAATCCCTTCAGAACCGCTTCTACCTCCTCGTCGGATCGACCCCCCTTCCGAGAGGTTACCTTGATGGTCTCTCGTAGGTATTGGTCCCTCCGATTGGCCTTTTCCATTTGACTAGTGTCTACAGACCTAGCCGCGGCAGTGTTCTGTTGGAGCATTTCCTCCTCCAGAGTGGCATCCAGAAGGGACTCTTTGGTCTTCTGTTGCATACTCCGAGCCAGCTTCATTGCTGGCTTCAGGAGTCTCCTCTTCTCCCGCCGGCTATGCACGGTCTTGAATTCCGCTGCAGTTTGCAGGTCGTACTCCAAGGCCGCGATAAGTTCGGGACGTCCCTCGGTCTCAGCAACTAAGCGAGCTGTCTCTGACTGTTTGCTAAGATCGTTCATGGCCGCCGTTAGGCAATCTGGGAACCAAGCCGGGAACCTGGCAGACAACTCGTCCAGCCCCCGGAAGGTCCGCATTTGGATCAGATCGAAGGATCTGACTTCTGTGGCGCTCATCTGATCGATGATAGCACCTCGGAGCAGGGATGGGACGTCGGCGTCCTCCTTCTCCCATCGGTCATGCTGATGTGGAGCGAGGATTTGCACCCCCGATCCAGTTGGACCACCACCGGCAGCCTGGTCCAGTTTCCCGGCTTCCTCCGAAATATCCATGGTATTGGATGGTTCCAGAGCAGGCTCGGTAGACTGTGGAGGAGTATCCACTCGGACGGGTACCTCTTTTGGAGGAGGTAACTCCACCCGAACGGGTATCTCCTTCCTTGGCTCCAGGGGAGTCGGGAGGTCAAATGTGATGCCAGACAGCACATCCTGCACTACCTGAACCGTGTGGGCTGCGGATGCTGTATCCATAGCTTCCTCGGTTCGAGGTGCCTCGGGAGGAACTACCGTTTTCGGACGGGCTCCCCCATGTCCCTTCGCACCAGCCATCGCAGCGGCTGTAGCAGCTACTGCTGAGCTGTTGTCCAGCCCTCCTGAGAAGGACAACATGTCAACGGCTGAGGTCGGAGCAGCTGTGGTTACAACTGCCTTCCCACTACCTTTCCCCTTGGACGGGATCGGTAGGTCGGACTTACTGGGACCCGGAGTCTTGACAGTTTTAGTACTGTCGGACGTCGGCCCCTTCCCTGACTGGTCCTTAGCACCAGGCTTCGGATCAGCTTTCTTTTGACCCTTAGGCGCCTTCGTAGCAGGAGCCTTGGGGTCCACCGTATTCGGGTCCTTGGAGGCCGCTGCAGTAGCAGCCTTGGAACCCGGCTTCTTTGTACTCGCAGTACTTTCCTTTTTCAGAGCGGGCTTTTTAGGCTCGTCCTTTCCCGGAGGCTTCTTTCCCACACCAGTGTGTTTGATAGCCTTAGTGCTAGCCTTAGTATCGGCCGACTTGGACCGATCTCGGGTAGCACCCTTCCCACCGCGCGTCCTCGGACGTGAAGTGTCGGAATCACTCCCACTCCCCATAGACAGTTTGCGAGCAACCGTCTTCTAGAGGTTTGGTGATATGCTGAGACTGCATATCCGGGAGGGACGTGCAGTCGTCTCGGAAGGATCCGCCGCTACCTGGGTGTAGGCGAGTCCTCGCAGCACTCCGGAGTCCTCGCTGCCGTCCGGCGACGGGGACTTTCGGATCGGGGACACGGCCGGATCTACACGGAGTTCCGCCAGTGTCTGGCTCAACTCATCACCACTAGGGCTCTGAGCATCCATTGCCTCCTCGGTGGCGGATGCCACCTCGGAGTGTCCGGTGAGTTCGGATTGACGGAGCTGTTGCTCGGCCATCCTCACTTCGGCAGAGTGTCTTTCGACGGGAGTTTTGACGGGGAAAACACTAGTTCCCCGTCTCCCTCTTTGTCTCAGACGCACCAAGAAAGAGTACTCACTGCTTACAACTCTTTTACTGACTTTTCTCCTCTTCTAGCCGCCCAAAACACCAACTTCCACGCTGCCGACCAACACCGCTATTGACCGGGGCGAGCCCAAAATCAATATGGCGTTCCCTCGCTTTTGTTTTTAAAACAAAGCGCATGCGCAGCGTCTCGCGTGATTGGACGCGATCCCGTTACCCGGTGTGACCCAATTACTGTTTAATCAGGTCACGACCTTTCCCGCCCGCAGCTCGGGCTCGGGGGATCACACTGCTACGTAGGCGGCTCACAAAAGTCAAAATATACTTCGAATAAAGAGCTCATCAGGAGTATTAGTGGATATTTATGGGAAATCGAAGATTACCCCACCGGATTATCCGTCCACCACCCTCGGGGAGCACTCTTACATTCTTTTCATATTGACTCTGAGCGCCCCTGTTGGTAACATACATATAACATATAGGACAACACAGGACACCACACTCGTTGTGTAAACAAGCTAGGTTACAGCCCCTCTAGCCACCAGCCTTGGGCTTCGCCGAACGGGTTTCCCGTCCACCTCTCGTAACCTGGCCGAAGGACACTCGTTCTTAACTAAAACTCCAGCCTTGATTTTAGTTTTCCGTGCCCTTCTTCCTTCGCCTGCCGAGACTTTCTTTTTCACGGTCTTCCGGAGCTTCTTTTGTACCACTCTCTTAGGGGTATCCACTGACACCCCTTCCAAAGGTACAAATTTAGCATCCGAAGTTCCCTTCTCCACCTCCGTTTCCGGGGTGAGCTCCCTTCCAGCCCAAGCACGCAACCGAGCCACATGGCTCGTCCGGATGCGTCCTGCTTCAGACTGAATCAACACAGTCGTTTGACTGATACATTTAACCACAGTGTGTGGTCCATCCCAGTTATTCGCCAGCTTGACGTTGCAGAGCGGTTCGTGTAGGCGGATCACTCTATCCCCCACTACGAATCGTCGCAACTTCAATCCGGTGTCGTAACCCACCTTCTGCCAATTCGCAGCTTTGAGCAAATGAGCCCTAACTGTTTCGTAGGCAAATTTGAACCTCTCTCGTAGAGATTCCACAAATAGCACCGTACATGGTGCTTCCGGACTGATCCCTACCACCCCGAATACCAAATCCGCCGGCATGATCAAGTCCTCTCCGAACACCAAGAGGTTCGGTGTGCAATTTGTCGAAGTGTGGACCGTATTGTTATACGCATGCACCACAAATTCGCATTGATCATCCCAATCATCCATATGGGAGTTCACTAATGGCTTCAAAACCTGGATCAAGGTCCGATTGAACCGCTCCACCTGCCCGTCGGACTGTGGTCGGTACGGATTGGTCCGAGTTTTGCATATAGCCAACTGATGGCACATAGCTGTCCATAGTTTGGACTCAAATTCTCTCCCTTGATCGCTATGTAACATCAAAGGAGCCCCCAAATGGAGGATCCACCCCTTCACCAATGCTTCCGCACAAGTAGCAGCGGTATGATCCTCGAGTGGGTACACTCGGGTGTATTTCGTATAGTAGTCCGAGACCACCATCATACACGTATTACCTTTTGGAGTTGGTTTAACTCCACTGATAATGTCCACAGCTATTCGAGCAAATCTCACTCCGAATAGCTCTTGTTGCAGTGGCAATTTTCCTAATCCAGGACCAGGTTTGCCTAAACAACAGGCCGGACAGGTCTCGATCCACCTTAAAAGGTCGCCTGACATGCCGGGCCAGTAGTATCTCCGACTCAGCCTTTCCAACGAGCGTTTCTTTCCGAAATGCCCACTAGTGGAATGGCCGTGGCAGTAGTACAGGATGTCTTTCCTCATAGCAGCAGGGATTACCATTTGTAACACCCTCCGCTTTCCGGGACAAGTCTTCCACCTGCACAACAACGAGTCTCGGACCTCCAGTTCGTGGAACTGAGCCAAGAAACGTCGCATTTCACGGTTTTCCAGTGATATTTCGGGTCTCACTGGACAGACCCCAGTAGGGACAAGTTCCCTCAGTCGTGCTATGGTAGGATCGGCCATCTGGTACGTCCTTATAGTGTCGGTGGACCAATCCAACAGGTTTTGCAACAACCCATCATAAGGCAAACGCACACTCGCTACCACAGCATTGTGAGCACCACAATCCCCACACTCCGGACGCACACAACGGCGTACCGGACGTCTACTCAGACAGTCAGCATTAATATGCTTCGTGCCCGCTCGGTGCTGGATATGAGAGTTTTCCAGTCCGAACTCGCTGAGGTGATTCAACCACCGACCAATCATTCCCTCGGCGTCCTTAAAATTAAGGAGCCATCTCAAGGCCGAATGATCGGTACGGAGTGTGAAATTTCCTCCATATAAGAAGTGCCGAAACTTCTTCGTGTACACCACTACTGCGAGCAGCTCTCGCTTGGTAGTACAATAATTTCTCTGTGCCTTGTTCATACTGTTACTAGCGAACGCCAGCGGGACCTCTACTCCGTCCTGGATTTGGGACAATGCGGCCCCGATGCTCTCATTGCTCGCATCAGTGTCAAGGATGAAATGCCCCTTCTCCGTAGGGTATCTCAGCACCGGGGTGGTTCGGAACAACGCCTTAATCTCTTTGAAGGCTTCATTCTGTTCCATCCCCCATGGGAAGGGTTCTTTTTTTCTCCCCGGAGTCCAATGGCTCAACCGTTGTAATGGCTGAGACACCCTAGAGAATCCGGGGATGAAGTCCCTGTAATAGGAACAGAACCCTAAAAAGGATCTGATATCCTTTGGTCCTTTTGGAACTTCCCAAGTCTCCACAGTCTCCAACTTAGCCGGATCAGCCTGCACACCTTCGGTGGAGATGATCCGGCCCAAATAGACCATGGACTTCCGAAAAAGTTCACATTTCTTCGGCTTTAATGTCAAGCCATTGGACCGAATTCGTTCCAAAACCTCTCCGAGGTTCAACGCACACTCTTCAAAAGTCTTGCCAAAGACAATGACATCATCCAAGTATACCAAACATTTGCGCCACAACAGATCACTCAGAAGAGTTTCCATCATAGCCTCAAAAGTGGCCGGGGCGTTGCACAACCCGAAGGGCATCAGCTCAAACTGATACAGTCCAATGTGGCTTGTAAAAGCCGTTTTCTCCTTATCCTCCTCCTTCATCCCGATCTGCCAATATCCGGACTGCAAATCAAGGGTGCAGAACCATTGGTTCCCACCCAAGGAGTCCAGAGTCTCATCAATCCGGGGGAGAGGATATGCATTTTTCTTGGTTACCCCATTCAGGCGCCTATAGTCGATACAAAATCGGATAGACCCGTCCTTTTTAGTAACCATCTGGACCGGGCTGGACCAGGGGCTAGTGCTAGGCACGATCACCTTCTGTTCCAACATGGTCTTCACTTGTTCCTCTACCACCGCTTTCTTACCCAAAGGCAAGCGTCGGTAAGGCATCTTGAAAGGCTGTGCATCACCCGTATTGATAGAATGCAACACTTTGTCGGTTCGGCCCAAAGGCTCCCCCTCCACCTGCCATGCATCCTGATACTTCACTACCAGCCTCCTTAGGGAATCGAGATCCCTCCGATCCGTCAAATCCGTTTCGGAGATCATTTTCTCAAGTCCCTCACTCAGAACGGTCGGAGAAGGGTCACCCTTCATGCTCACCTGTCCAGCAGGCATCACTGCCTCACTGGTGAACACCTTCCCCAGTATTGTATCTTTCCTTAGATACTTCGGTTCCAACCCGGGGTTAGATACCGGCACTACGGTCCAAGCACCATCACCCACTAGGGTGTCCATGCCCGTCAAACCGATACTACCCAACATGGCCACATCCGGCTCCACAACTGCCTCTTCCTCTCTCCTAAGCCCCTTGCTTCGGACCAGCACGTCACACGTCTGTCCGGGAGGAATCTTCACAGTTTGGACCACCGTTGCCACTGTCAACACTTGTCGGAGCACACATTGCTCTACCGCACGGTAAGGGTGCTCTATCAGGAGTACCCCTGTACCCGGATTCAGGACCGCGTCATACAACGCCGAAAAATCCAATCCGAGTATACCGTCGTCTGCAATATCCGCAATGGTGGGAGAAGCCACATACTCCTTCCCTCCAATTCGGAGCGGTATGAACGCGCGCCCATACGTCTGCATACTTGACCCATCGGCCGAACAGGCGTTTACCCTCGTTTTGAAGTTATCACGACTATCCGGCATAAGAGCATAGAAGTTAGAGGAGATAAAGGAGTGGCTAGCTCCCGTATCTACTAAAAATTCGCCCGCTCTACCGGCCACAGTAACAGACACATACCACCGCCTCCCCCCCAGCGGAGACGGGTTTACAGTAAAGCGTTTAAAATCCTTCGGAGCAGCCAAATCAAGGCCATGTTTCTTCAAATGGTCGAAACATGGATGATCCGGGGAAAGCTGGGTACTCCCTACCCACACGGTGTCTGTGACAGCCGCAACTTCCTCGTTCCGATCCGTAATGGGCCTCCCTGCCTCATTGCCGGGCAACTGGTGGACTGGAATGTTAACCAGGCCGGCATCCGAGCCCCTCAAGCTCGAAGCCACCCCTGATTCCCTTCCTGCCTTCGGAATTTCACTAGGCTCTACCTCTCTGGTATGTTGGCGTACATCATATGCAGGGGTCGTCCGCTCGCCTTCTCGGACCACCCCCTCTAGTTTCCCTCCTTCCCGGGAACTTTCGGAGTCGGAGCCGTACACTCCGCAGCAAAGTGACCGATCTCCAGGCACCTATAGCACTTGGCGGTCCGCCGATTGATCTTCCTCCGGTTAGGCTGTGTAGCCCCCTGAATGGAAGTCGTCATCTTCTCAAACAGCGATGTGAAAAACGCTGCGTCCATTATCGGAGCTTTTGGGTCCGATGATTCCTTCTTCGGAGGAGGGTTTCCACCCCCTTCCGGCTTCCTATTTTTCCACGGCGTTTTAGAGGAATTCCCATTCCTCTTAAACTGCGCTGCAGAAGCTATCGCCCCCTCTTCCTCACTGCCCGAACCATCAGACTGCTCCGGAGAACACTCTATAATGGCCGAGGCCCGGGTGGGCACCCGGTCCCCTAACAGTGACTTCTTGAGAGCATGTATGTCGATGGCCTTAAAAAGGTCATCTAATGACGTATCAGCTCTCCAGGTATCATACACCACATGTTGTATTTCTGGGTCCCTCAGTCCAGCAACAAACTGAGAGAACAATTCCTTAGAGAATAAGGCATCATGGATTCCTGAAGCTGGATGTACCTTCTTCAGGAGTCTCATCAGTGCAAGTCCGAAAACCCTCGGGGCCTCGTGCTTGCCTTGCACTCGCTTCTTAAAAGCGACCATCGGGTCAATCCGAGCGGAGTCTCCGTATAGGATAGTTCCGATCTCTACCAGCTGTTTGAAAGTGCCGCGGGGTCCGCATTCATCTTTCCACTGCTCCACGGCCATCAGGCCATCTCCCAAGCGCAATCCCTTACAGACATACGGAATTGCATCCTGTTGGTCCCACCCACTGAGGTTGATGTCCTCAACGGTGGCTCCCAACCACTCTTCCCAAGAGTTTTTCTGCCAGTAGGGAAAAGGCTCGCTAGCAATACGTCTAGCAGCGTTGGATGAACCCCTAATTTTAGAGGTTATCGCCAGGCATTTAGAAATCGAAGCCGAGGCGTCCTTTTCTGTACCCACGTTGTGCAATCCGATCCCAGCTATTGCTGGGTTTGTATCGTACAACTCTTGCAATTCTGTACTCAGAATTGTTCTCCTTGGAGCCCTCCTCGGACTCTTTGTACCCGGAGTCGTCCCCGGAGTAGCGCCTCTGGTAGGCACGTTATTCTGCCTCTCCAGATAGGTCTGGTAGGTACCATACGACACCAAATCCTTAGTGGGGTCCACACCTTGACTGAACCACCAATTCTTCTCCTGGTCAGTCATATACTGACACTGCTGGGCCAGAGCAAGCAATCGCTGATGCGCCGCTTTCTTTTTCTCCAGTTCCTTGGCCTGTCTATCAGCCTCCTCCTCTTGCTGTGCCTCCGCCAATTTAGCTTTTGCAGCTTCCCCGGCCGCTCGGAGCCCTTCTTGTCGAGCTCTCAGAACCGCCGCCTCCTGCTCTGCTAATTCCTCAGCGAGGGCTGCATTTTCCTTCATGCGTTCCTGTTGCTGCTCAAGAGCAGCCTGCTGCTTGCGATACACATCTCGCCTCTCCAATTCCAAGTTTTTCTGTTCATTGAACAGTATGTTTGCTTGGCATTCTCGCCATTGCGACAAACTCGAGGGAGTTAAGTCGGTCTTGGCCGCCTTATCTTGTTCGGATGCTTTCTTCAAGCGTTCCGAATCCAGTTGCTGCTCATCCAGTTTCAACTGAGAACGTGGACTCCGCACCAACTCCGATAATGACCTTCCCCTGCCCGCCGTGTTTACACCCGTCGGAGCCGAAAAGACCTGCTTCGGAATTGGACGGATACCACTGATACCCACCCTAGGTGAGTAATCACTCGCCCTACCTCTACCCCTTGCTCGGCCAACCTTTAGTGGTCGTCCTGGCGTTGAAGTAGACAAGGCACCTTCTACAGTCATCCCACGTCCCATAGGAAGATTTGGGGTGTCTGTAAAACTCCTGTAATGAGGACCTTTCGGACTGTCATTATCAGCAGAAGCATACGAGGTACTGCTATCCTGTATACTCTCCCTGGTCTCTGACAAAAATTTCTCCAAAGAAGTTCTTTTTGCCTTCAGAATGTCACATTCTGACAGTAGACTTCGGCGAGCCTCCCGTAAGTCTTCAGTGTCCCGAACAAGTTCTGATCGGGTCTCCTCTGCTTCATGGATGACGGCATCTCGGGCCGCACAAATCTGATTCAGATCAGTGTTTGCCTGAACAAAGTCGGAACGGAGTCCTTGTAGATCAGCCTGTTTCTGATCGAACTCCACTCGGACCCTGCTAAGTGATTGCACCAGCTTCTCGTTCTCCTCCAACAGAGTTGAAAGCCTTGCGTCTTTCTCCTTGATTTTGGAAGCTCTATGTGTGACTGCACCTTCCAATGCAATCAGACTGCTTTTCCATTCATTCGACTGTTTCTGAATGGTCAACAACTCCATTTGGGCCATTTGCACACGCTCCTGTATTCTGGCCTCTCTCATGTCGTCGAAACGACGTTCCTCCAAGATGGTAGCCCTCCGTGGATTCGGAGCGGCTGATCTTGACCCACCAACGTTGAACATTGACAGGCTCATTTCATCTAATGAGTAATTCATTATTTCGGGACCTTTGTATCCCAACAATGCGCTTGTTCTGGATGGAACCTTCGCACTCCTACGGGTATCTGCCTCCTTGACGGCATCTACCCCCTCCGGTGATAAGGCTGGCGCCTCATCAGGAGACCTCGCTGCTCCGTCCAGAGCAGGAGGTCTGCGCTACTGCACAGGCTAACCTGCGTTTCACTCAGAACTGGTCACGGCACCAGTGTAATAAACGATACTTTGTCTCTTTATGATATTGGTAGAGTATCAATTAAAGAACAAAGTCGACACAGTTCGGATCAAGTGTTACAGGTTGCAAATCGGGTTTATTCAGAAAACCTAGACAAGCAGTATCTATGTGTGCGAACTCCCTATAGAGTTCGGAACGGGTCAGTAGGCTAATCAGCCGTATTGATCACAGGGTCTCCTTGCCAGCGTGGCTCAGAGTAACCGACGAGTACCGTCAGATGCTGGGTATATATAGGCAGCCAGCCTGCGCGCGCACACGCAGACCGGAAGCCTATAGCGACCTCTGTCCATACCCCAAGCCCGGGGTAGGTGCTGCCACCTACCGTCGGACTGAAGGGTTCGGACTGAGCTCGCAACACAACATCCAACAGCACTCGTCATATAACATACCCGTATAACCCTAGCCCCTACACTAGTTAAAACACAGTATACAGATGCTTTGGTCTTAAGCCCTAGGCCCTCTAATATAGTAGAGGTAGGACAGTTCTCTTCGTATTCGCTGCCTTGTATTTACCTAGTAAGTTCTCTCTTTTTTATCCTATGTCTTTTAAATCTCATCTTCCCTTGCAAAGATCTCTGCCTGCCACCACATGCTGTACATTGTATATATAGTACAGTACACAAGGCTGGGAGTGGAGTGAGATGGGATGTTTTTTTTTACCCTGCGGCCTCTCCCTGCTATAGAGAGGAGGCCAGTGTAGAAATGGGTATTACGTGACCAGGTTTTCTGTGTCAGATACACAAGGCTACCATAGACCATAGGGTATTAAATCAAATGGAGAGTTCAACCAAACAAAGGCATACATATATGTTTGTTTAGAGAAAGACCGTCTCAAGCAGCTGTTCGTGACTTGAATAAATAATATAATTTTCTCAATTCATCCTATACTGGTCTTCCCTCTCATTATATAGAGGTGGTGATATCTTATTCATTAAGGGACAATAAACTCTCTTCGGAGCTAATCTGTCAGAAACGGTGTCAACGTACTAAATGCAAGTACATGAGCGGGAGGTTGGACCATAATTCCCCTTTTTTATTATCAGACTAACAAGTGGCTTTGGCATGTATACTAAACTGCACCTCTCCAAGGGAGGGGTCATTTAACAAAGGGAGGGGGGGACATTTTTTTACCCTCTCCTATATCAACACCCCCACCTCCTGTTAAATAATGACCACTCCCTATAAAAGGCTTATATCGTAGAATGATGTCACCAACAAATTACACTGACACAGTTTTAAAGGGAAAAACTTGCATCTCGGATTTAGTAAAGACATGGCTACTTGTTTGTTCACAACGTGTCATGAATTCTTTTTTTATCCATGTTCCCTCCGTACCTGCATTATATAGGCTTTTCCTCCAACCCATTTCCTGTATATCGATTTCAAGCATCCCTTAATATCCTGATTACTTTAGAATTGATCTGCATCACTCAATCTTGATATTGATAAATAAAAGAACCAAACTAACCTTTGTATTCGGCTTGTATCTTAGGCTTGCTGGCATCATTGACGACAGTGAATGGCCAGTTTGATATATCCTTCTGCACATTCTCATCCGTAAACTTACGTCCAATGAGGCGTTTGGCATCAAAGACAGTGTTCTTGGGGTTCATGGCGGCCTGGTTCTTGGCAGGGTCCCCCACCATCCTCTCACTATCTGTGAAGGCCACATAACTAGGAGTAGTTCTGTTACCCTGGTCGTTGGCTATAATCTCCACTTTTCCATGCTGAAATACCCCAACACAGGAGTAGGTAGTGCCTAAGTCAATGCCTATCGCTGGTGGTGCCATTGTGTTGGAGCTACTGGAGGGAATTCCAGGTGAACTTAATAACTACACAGGTAGCCTGGATATATGTGTTGTGTATATCCTGTGGTCGGTATAGAAAGTTCTAGTTGATCTCCCACCACTTGAACACTCCCACGTTGAACAGAGTATAATCAGAGTATAAGCACCGAGATGGATATTACTAATAGTAGACTATGAAATCTGTGCACTTTTGCCTGTATTGCACTGCTGGTCCTCCTCCTGAGTGTGGCAGCCTCCAGCTGGGTGCTTATAAGTGCCTGGAGGAGACCTTCTGGCTGCTTCTGCGTCGTCCCAGGCTGGTGGGTGGGGGAATCAGGGGTCTGAGAGCGCCGCTGGAGGAGAGGTGGGGGGGGGGGGGTTACAGGGGCCGCCCACAAACCTCCAGCATCATCATCATCATGTAGAGCAGTGTGCTGCAGGGATAGAACTGTGTCAGCATGATCCAGACACTGCTACCACCTACTGGTCACTCCAGGAGGCGACTCCACCACCTACACAGGGGGTCTACAAAATTCTAGAGCTTGAGCCATCTCAATAGGTTCCATATTTACCAATGTATCAACCCATAAAACAAAGTTTCTTCCGCATCGCTTGTGCTCACTTGTTTGGCAAATTGGCAATTTGTAATAGATATTACAGTGACGCCACACACAATTATCAATTGTTTGAGGCATGTAGCCACATTTCTTTTTTAGTTTCCGAATTGCCTTTTTTTAAAACAACTAGTTATGATATAATTATGTTCTAAAGATGGGACTAAGCTCAGCAGTCCAATAAATCTATGCGTGACTATTCTACAGATGTATGTGAAACATTGCATGGATAAAAAAAAAGAGGATAATTCATGGCAACTTTCCCCAGGCACTTCTGGAATGTGGAACACGACACGCTCCCTGCGGGGGAGTAAGGGTCCATTCATCAGGGATATACTTCTCCTAGAACTACTGTTTATACTCTCGACTATAATTTGTTATCTGTACCATGGAGGACCCAATCCAGGCATACTGTCTGTTTTCTCATGCATCTAGCTGTCATTTAGTCAGTGATCACATCACATTGATCAAATTACATCCCCCCTAAATATAAATTATATCGTTTAACTTTTCATGTGGGAAGCCTGGAGAGAGTCTAGTGTACCCTTACACACATTTAGCTGACTCAGCGTTCCAGTCCCTACTCCCACTTCCTGGCTCCATTCCAGAGTTCTGCCTCCACCCCTGCTGCAGAGAGTTCTCGGTGACAGACCCTTACCTCCCACCAGCTCAGCACCCTTGTTGACGTTGTTCTATATGGCGGGCCATTCATGCAGAGATTACTTTACTGATGTGTCATCGCAAGTCATTTTGATTTGGGTGTAAGGCCGCAATTTTGTTCGGAATAATTCATATGAAAATATGGAAAAGTTCTTTAATGCTATGGTGAATACTGCATGACATTTTGGCTTATTTTCGGTATATAACGATAGGTTGCAGATCTATAAGCTTGGAATCTCCGCTTCAAACCTAATTGATGGAGCGGGAGTATCGTGAGCGCATGCAGTGCAGGGTCGGTTTCCGGTCTAGGTTGCAGATGTCGGCATGGCGCATGTTTGTATGCAGCACGGATAGGAAACTCAATCTTAGTGTCACTGCATTTCCTTGATATTATATACAATAACATCGAGGGTGAAAGAGATGGATAGTTATTGTTTATATATATATATGTATTAGTTGATATGGGAAGGGAATAGTTCACAGGGGATAGGATATATCCCATGGGACATGGTATCATAGTGATATGATGAGTATAGCTTCTATATTATATTTAGCTTGATAATCTTGTGGGCATAATGAGGCTCATGGCTTCCCGCTTGACCCTGTATGCCAACAATGCTTATTATACTTAAGACTATATGAATTCTATAGCTTTATGGACATATCCATCTTGCCACTATTGCATAGTACTAATCTGCTGGTCGCTAATATAGTTTATCACTGTTTCTGACGGTGATGGCCGTGCATAATAGAGCTAATGCTGGAGGTGAGGGGGCATAGAGACCTACTTGAGAGGTACCTGTATATTTCTAGGTACGTTATCTCACCTACTATATCGTACTCACAAAACACTGCCGTGTCCCCTGTGTGGGCGGATATATGGCACCCAGAAGTCTGTTCTCGCATCGTTTTTGTATGTTTAAGTTGTATATTCAAGGTCTATTACCCTGATTAAATGACTTCATATATGAGGGACAACGTCTTGACTGTGTCACATTGTCGTGAATGTGAACATCTTAAATGTGTTCTATCAAAAAACTTTGGTTCTGTCATGTCTACCAGATCTTCATTTATTATAAAGACACTCTCCCCCACATATTCCTTACACCGAGACCTAGACCTAAACTTCAATTCCTACTAAAGCATAGGCCTAATCTAGGAATACTTACGACACTTGATAAATTGTCAGGTTACAAAGATGACTTTTTAAACACAGAAGATTGTAGTCCTTTGCATTTCAAAATCTTCCCAATTGAAATAGATTCTATACCTTTGGGCCAAATCTTTAATGTTATGTGTGTTTTATTTTGAGTCAGCAGGTCAGTCATTTATATGATTCCATGTGCATAATCCATGATTTGAATTCTTCTTCTTCTTCTTCATCATCATCATCATCATTATCATCATCATCATTATCATCATAATCATCATCATCATCATCATAATCATAATCATCATCACTATGCATTGGAAACAAACACTTTAAACCAGGTACACTCATATAAAAGCGAATATTTATTGTGTTTCTTATTTAACATTTTTCATGTTTGATTGTCAATTCCTATATCAAAATCAGGTGCCCCCGCCAGGGCAGAATTGGCATACGCTAAATGTAATTCCGCAGACAGGTACGTGCCTCTGACACCAGGTGTCTCTAACATCGTGTCTCTCCATGACGTCAGACGTGGGTATCGTGACGTAGGCATGACGTTGGTATCTTTTAAACTGTCCAAGAGCTGGACGCGTTCAAACCACGGCCATATAAAGTAGTCAGCCAATGTGATATTAGGGCCTGGAAAGATGATGACAATATTATCAGGTTAGCCTGCATGAAAATCACCCATGATATTAGTATGGTAAAAACTAAATATGTACCTTCATTAGGATTCACACAGTACCTACACTTACACCACTTACATTTATTACATTTTAAGATGAGTGTAAATTCATACCTAGCCCAGAATGATTTTGATCCAGCAAAGGTTTTATAACATTGTCTGTCAAAATGTAGGTGCCATTCGATTTCGTGCCCAATATCTAAATGGGGTTACATAGAAAGCCTTGCATCCTATCCTAATTATAAGAGATGCCCACCGATTATAGCATCCGATGTGACGATGGTTATCTTTTCACGATGAGAAATACTCTGAGAGAATTTGAACTTGAAATTTGAAAATGGCAGAGGAAAAGACCTGCATCAATAAAATTTAATAGTAGCCTATAATTTTGAGACTTTGGCAAGAAATATAGTGTTTTACTTACCACACAAAAAGTCCTCGGTCATGCTGGTTTCTAGGTCGTCCAGTCTAGTTTGGAGTTGGTTCACAGCATCTTCTCGGCTATCTTCATCACTTCCCATTACCTTGTAGTACCTGCCAGGCACCTTTCAGAGGAATAGATAACGACATTTAAACAAAGAAAAGGGCTCGCCACCTGACCTGAATCTAGCACCTTCCTCTCACGTGTATATAGCCACGCATTAGTAATGGATCTATTTTATATTTTGATACTCACTTCCAAGAATTACTAACTTAGATGTTTCCTCAAAAATAAAAATAAATTTACTCCTTTTCGAAATGCGGACTGTACACTTGATGAACAATTTCTTTTCGATTAGAATTATCCCAACTATGATGTTAGAAAAGAGAACTGGATCACAATGGGGGTTAGGGCACTAACTGGTTATTTACACACAGAACTATGTGTGCCCCGTGTGTAAATATATTGACTGTCTATATCAGACATGTGATATTGAAGTTGAGCCCAGCGCTTGAGGCCTGATCAGAGAATACATGTGGAGGCCTCTGGTGGAACTTTCTGTAACTACACTTCCCTGTGCTGTGCCTTGGTGTAGTAGGCCTATTATATGTGAAAGGCAGATATCCACACCGAAATTATCAGGTATGAGCCAGGTATTCATTTAATCAGTGAAAAGGAGGAACGTCAGAGTCGGTATCAATGGAATTTCCGTGTAACGCTTTAATTCAAAGCCATTTAATGAAAGAAAGACAACATTTTCATAGCCCATTGAATACGACAAGAGACGTATATGTCCCATCCCTTTTAGGGAGTGATCATTTTTTATCAACAGGGGGGGGGGGGGGTTGGTTTGGGGGGGGGGGGCAAAAAAATTTGGACCCCTTGACCGGGGGGGGTGTAAAAAATTTGGACCCCTCTTGGGGGGGGGGTCAAAAAAATTTAACCTGTTTTGGGCCAAAAAGCCCGCGCGTTACTATGCTTCAAAGGGCCTGCGCGCGCCGATTTCCGACCCGTAGGGGGGGGGGTAAAAAATTTTGACCCGTTGACCGGGGGGGGTGAAAAAAATTTCGCGCGCTCCGCGCGGAAAACCACCCCCCCCCCCTGTTGTTAAAAAATGATCACTCCCTTACTATGATATTAAGAGCTCAGTACCTTGTCAAGTCCTTCCATTTTCATCTTCATGAGGGCTACCCCATAGGGTGACCCAGGTAGTAAGGGACGCTGCCGGTAGATGGCCTCCAGATACTCCATACAAATGGCGGACCCACAGACCACGTGATCCCCCAGATGCACCACGGGAACGGTGCCTTCTGGATTCTTGTCAAGAAACCAGGATGGCTTGTCACTCAGATTGATGTTGACTTCTTCGAAGCTTTGGAGTGAACAGGTGAGGGAATGAAGCTGATTTTATATTAGGCTCATGTGGAACGCCAATTGGCTAAAGATGCAGTATTCTCAAGACGTGAATAAAGCATTGTTGATTGATGCAATGGTGCACTTCTAGGATATATTCAGGCTGAAAACTGCAGTGGATCGATTCACATGGAATAGGATATTTCTGACAAAATAGATGAAAGTATATAAATATAAAAACAATAACATTATAGATACAAAAAAATACATTTCTTATCCATACCCAATATCCTTGTGTGCGGCCACGAGGCGGGCCCTTTGGCCGTAGGGGCAGAACCTCATGCTGTATATCCGTAAGGTGTCTTTGGTGAGTGGTGGGAATGCCTCAGCTTTTATTGTCAGTGATCAAAGATAAAAAAAAAATTAAATGTATGACATGGATAATATTGTACCGACATTAAAATACCGCCCGTGGTTGGATAAAGACACTATAGGATGTAATGTCCTCTGCCAATTATTATGGGTGCACTCAGTTATGAAGACATCATTACTATTGAGACACGATCATCAGTTCATAGTGAGATCAAAATCATCCCCCAGAAATGACCCTAATGCTGAGCACTGGCTGATCTAGTTCTCAGTGGCATGAATCATCTGAATCTTTAAATCCCATGAACTATAATATATTATATTATAACGGCTGCATAAATCATGTTGGTTTATGATGTTCATTCATGAAGGCCACTTATCTCAACACTGTATACCGGTACATAAGAACGAAAGGTGTGTTTCCTTTCAACCTATACCTGGTTGGTTCCAGCTAATTAACCGGGCGAAGCCACACTTTGAAAATTTTCTGATACTTTAGATCAAATACTTTTTTTTCTTTCAGCCAAAAATGACAAACTACGAAAAAATGTTAGACATGGCCTAATATTTTTCCTAGTATGTTACCAGAAACACACCTATTTCATGTACACCTATTCCTAGTTGACATAGCAGTATCTGAATTAGATGTAGCATGCATGTATAGGCTATTATCTTGACATTACTATACATGTTGATGATATTAGGCACTAGCGAGATACTGGTGCTGCCACCAGGTGTTGCTCTGGTACCAATTGTATCCCCCTTGTCACCAGCAACCAGCTCAGCCAAATCTCAGGTCCGAGATTAGGGTACACACAGGGTGTGAGTATTGTGAGTGGGTTGTACCTGGGCATTCCTTATGTCACCTGTCCCTCATAGGGTAATGGTTAGCATGGTGGATTCATGATGCAGAGGACCTAAGCTCAAATCACTGTCGAGTCATATCTTGGTAACCATACCATGAATTTACATTCTTACATATCGAATATTATTTTGCTTTGATAGGTAGAAGTGAGTAACAACCTTGAAATGGTATCAAAGAAATATCAATAGTCTTTGAACAAATTTCTTATTCCTATTTCTTCAAAGGAACTATATGTTAATAAGAAAAGGTATTGGTTGTTAATGGTACGGTGACAAGATGTGGCCTGCAGAGGACACAGTGGGAGGGATTTGAGCTTAGGTCCTCTGCATCATGAATCCACCATGCTAACCATTACTCTATGAGGGACAGGTGACATAAGTGTGACTATACATGGGTTAAAATCCGACCCACTCATTAAAAATCGACGGACACACACATTTAGAAAAATTAGTACTAGATAAAAATCGACACGGCGACACGGCACCTTTGCTAAAAATCGACACGGCGACACGGTCAAGATTCTAGCCCCCCATGTATAGTCACATAAGTAATGCCCAGGTACAACCCACTCACAATACTCCCATTCTGTTTGTACCCTAATTTCGGACCTGAGATTTGGCTGAGCTGGTTGCTGGAGGTTACACTGGTTACAGTGGTACCAATCAACATGGCGCTGTACACAGGACATCTTGCTAATGCGGAATAGGGGGTAGTGTTATACTGATATGTACCTGATGTGTAAGCCCTCTGTGTGGACATCCCTCTCCGGGTCATGGCTGCCCACACACGCTGCACACACGGCCTACATACAGCGTTCATCCTGACAGCAGAGCAGACGACTTTTGGAGAGAGAAAAGCGGCAAAACCTAGCCCTGCTGTTTACCCCAGACCTGTCGGGCTAAACAGAGGCGGCCATGTTGACACAGTTCCGGCCTGGAGTTTTACAGTGTTATTTATATCATTGATTACAGGGATCCTTCAGTGGTCCCTATACTGACATCTATAGGCTACCTTCTAAAGTAGGCCCTATATGTGTATATTATAACCACACAGGACACTGGGGATCCAAGTCTAAGCCTGTGTTACGACACCAGCAACCTACGGACCCGTGCATGCCTGTATAATTTACACAATGTAAGTGAGATTAATCATACCACACAATCTATGGCCAAGAGTCCATTTGCATCAGATAGCACCTCTGTACTTCGCAGGGGTATATTCCGCTGTTGCAGGATGATTAGTGGAGGGCGCCATTACTGCTGGTACCATCTGTATTGTACTATATTCCCTATAGCTACCACCAACCAGCTCACCAAATCTCGTGGACGAGATTAGGGGTCATAGCGATAGCTTTTTGAATGGATTGAAGATGAATAGTCTGTATGTCAGCTGTCCGGAGTGGTTAGCACACTGCTCTAACAATACAGGACTCCTGACTTTGAATCCATGCCAAGGCTACATGGTTAACAGACAATTTTAACCTGCAGCTATAGTTCTAAGCTATCTCATAAGGTAGAGCCACTTTATCCCACTAGCGCGGAATATGGAACAGTCGTACTGTGGACGATCTACCAGAACGATCGTGCCACTTTTTAGGGAATGATCGCACCGCCCTTTAGGAGGCCTAGGGTTGTTATTACACCATTATTATTTTCCCTTTGAAATGCAAATATTTCAAGATTCATGGACCTACCGGTAGGGTGCAGTGTCACTAAGGTAGCTTTTTTCGAGTTCTATTGAAGCTTGACCGTCATGGTTGAAGTGAGGCCAAAAGCACTCTTGGATATAGTTCAGTTTTGATTCACAAGAGGGCTCTTAAGGGCTGGTAGATCAGCTCTTACAGGCATACGATAGGGTGAGTATGTTGCAGCTGGGCAATGCTCATGGTCCCCTGTCCAAACACTGCTGCCCTCTGGTAGAACTGTTATTTTAGTCTATGTATGGAAAATGCTGGACTTATTCCCTGACGGCCCAGCTTTAAATCATGGTTTATATTGCTCCCTAAGGGTTCTTTTATCTCTTTTATGAAAATTCAAAATTTGATTTTAAAAGAAATCAATGTTATGGAAAATAATTGCATTTACACTTTGAAGCAGAACTTTGCCCAATTCATGGATCTACGGCCAATGACAGTATCATTAGGTTCTTTTTTGACGAGTTCTATTAGATCTTCAAGGATTGGTATACATATTGCTCCCAAACCGTCCTTGCTTCTGAAATGTCTTCATACAATCTGATATTGCTTCCTACTTGAATAAATGACATTGTAATCATAATTTATAGGTCCTTCATATCTTAAAGGTTACACAGAAGGGGTTGATGCACTGATCTAATTATGATAAGTAGACAATTTTCATACATTTTCATCCTTATGGTCATAGAATTGATCATGATCTAGAAATGGTACTTTATTCCGTTTTGACTATATAGTGATGCTCGTGAATCATTGATGCGCTTCGTCTCTTTCATTTGAAATGGAGATCTTGTTACCATGGCAACATGTGTGTACAGTCGCGGGAAAGGGGTCTCCCAAGGTAAAAGTCAATTATAAAAATTAGGTCAGCAACTTTCCAGTGATGTGTTTCATTAGCAGGTACCACTTCTAGCTTTGGAGAACTGTGACTAACATAGGTACTAATCTTGTGGGGCTTATCCTTGCTGCTTGCCTGCTCAGAAATTATATCAGGTTCGCAATTGATACAACTTGGGTTTCAAGCCTGCATTAAACCGATAAGCCCCAGTGCTTATTATGTTATTACGAGGTTCAGTGCATACATGAAGAGCAAGTGAAACTGTGAAGGGTTATGTCCCATTTAACCCCATGAGGGCGGCCAGAAATATTAGATTTTAGCTGTCGACATTTTATAAGTCAACATCTGCCCCCTCCTGTTGCATTTTAGGTCTATTTCCGCCATGGGATGGTTAAAGACTATACTGTACATTCACCCCCAATGGGTTAAGAAGAAGGATGCCAAATAAACAAGACACACGTTGAAACATAGCAGGTGTAATAAACAAACAGAAAACAGTTGTACGCATCTATCAACAGTTTAATAGGAATGATGACTCAGGTCGCATTATTTTGTTTCTCTTAAATACAACATCATACCACCCATTGAATGAACAATACAAAATACTCAACATTAATGCACAGATATAAACTGTCAGGTATGGTGGTCAAGCTAAATTTAAGACAAGGATCCTGTTTACCCGTTCTCTCTATCTGTCAGCATCACGGCCAATACTTTTATTTCCTAAGCATAAAGTCATAGTCCGCTTTTCCAGTTATATAGGTCAGGTAGAATCCATGGTGTTCCTCATGGCTAATAATTGTACCCTTCACCCCTGGGGTTTCTTTCATAGCTGATACCCATGCATGCAGTTTGGGATACTTTTCCTTAGTGATGACATCAATCTTGGAAAATATGGTGAAGACAGGGAAACGCTCTATCCATGGCCAGCAGAGGTAGTCCACCATGGAGACTTCATTACCTAGAAATAAAATAATGCATGCATTATTCAAGGAGTTTAAAATCAATTAGTGCCTTTCAATGATTTTATTGAAGATTAAGGGTCTGTCATGGGAAATGTTTGTCCTCCTTCCCTATCCCTATCACAATGGCGAAGTAATAGTTGCACTAAGGCTACGAAGAGACAACTTAAACTGTTACTAGATTTAGCCTCCACTCCATCTATTTAAGTTATTCCCCCAACTTAAAACCTGAGACATCTTCCTACTTTAGATTAATCATCTGTTAACTAGTGACAAACACTCTTTATTCTTTGATATCCATCGCGCATTCCTGAAAACCATTGCCTTGAAAATGTACTTTGATATGTAAGTGTACTTTCGAAGATGATTCAATCAAATGAATACACTTATAAACTCAAAAAAAAAATTGCCTAACTTTGGCTGATTTTTAGCACTCTGTAGTTTTCCCAGAGAACCTCAGATATTCTAGATTCTTGCCATTTGGTACATTGTCCCTAGGAAACTATTTGTCTCGGTCATCAATTCCCCTAATATGGTGACCTTCCCCACTTGAGAGAAAATGAAACCGATTTTATTCTGATTTAATTAGTGTAAAACAGTATGAAATAGTGAAAACGATTTTGGGTGAATTTCGTTGTCATGGTAACCAAATGGAAAATGCTCATCATGAAATCATGGAATTTCATTAATTCTATGGCGAGAGCAAGGAACTAGACTTTTAGTATTGTAGCACCACAAACCAGGTCAGCCATCATAAATAAAACTTACCACAGAAAAACTTTGTGTTAGGTAGGTAACTCTCAAACTTGTCTAGCCGTTCATACATTTCCTTCAGTGCAGCGGGGCGGTCCTCTTCGGATGACCGTAAAAGCTTATAGAAGAGGGGAATTACCTGTGCGAAGCAAAATTAATGTTGTATCAATGTTATTAATGATAACTAATGAGTATTTCAAAGATAGTATCTATATTAGGGTAGCTTCAAGTCAAGTATTTAAATATTGATTGCCTCTGATGACTAAATTAAGGAAAACGGGATTTGATATATTGCTTGCTTGATTTAGACAAGAAAGTGAACAAAATCCTTTTACGACTTGATTAACACTAGAAAAATGAAAATATAATACAGTACCTTACTATACTCCTCCCCAATAATCCTGCCTTTTGCTTTTGTGTATGGATCTGTTGGTGTCAGTTTTGGCCCAGGATATTGCTCGTCCAGGTAATCCATAACAGGAACTGACTCATATAGGACCTGTTTAATTTGTACATCATGCTTTAGATAATCTTTCTTTATTAACCCATCAAACTATTGATAGGAACATTTATGTGACATTACAGGAAACCCCTTTTATATAGTTTACGTCTTCAGCTACAATTTGCTGCCTTGTCTGTTCTAAAATTCCAATTAGTTGAAGAGAGATGGGTTAATTGTGGCATGTAGACAGATATGTTTTTACATAAATTAATGTTGATTTTTATTGTTATCATCAATTTGGATTTAGAAGGCCTAATGCTACTCTAATTGCAGTTCTGGAATCAGACAGAAGAATATTACTTATATAAAAAAGAGTGAAATAATGGTCTCCATGTGAACCAAATTATAAAATATACATGTGCTAAATTAGGGTAGAAATCCTCGATCCTTTCATGTTTATAGAACTGCCATTTTAGAAGGAAAGTGATTCTTGAGTGTAGCATAATCATACTCTTTATTATGAATTATTAGTCTAGACTATTTTCTCTTTATTATACTCTTTTTTTATATATCCTCAAATATCAGGTTCAGGAGATTGACTGACAGACTCCTATTCCACGCAAGAAATTGAACTCAATATGCTAAATCCCTTTACCTTATCATCTTGTTCGAAAATGGGAACAGTTCCATTGGGGTTCCTCTCCCAGAACCATGATGGCTTGTCCTGGAGGTTTACATTTACTGTCTCAAACCTGCCAGGAAAGAGAAATTGAAATTTTCTAGAATTTATCATGAGGATGCATTATCATTACTCTGTCAAGATAACATTATGAAAGCTACTTCATGAGATGTGGTATCTGGGTATATAAATTACTCTCATGACATACTGTTGTGCAATATCTCCAATGGTTAACATGTGCTATACTCACTCAATCCCTTTATGATGCAGAACAAGTCGAGGTCGCTGTGCGAAAGGACAGTACAGCATACTGTATATTCGCAATGCACCATCCTTCAGAGTGGGGAGCTCATCCGCTGCAAGACAACACAAGGTGGTCATTTATATTGAAGGACACAGACAAGCCATAATGTTCTCAAAAGGTAAGGACTATAAGGTAGGCGAGATATAAGTATATAATTCGTTATATTTCATAGCCCATGTGTAGGTAGTTTACCCTCTATATGAAATACATATCGTGCATAATTCTATGGCCCATCTGTGGAAAGATAAATATGTTTTGAATGCAATGCAAAAACAGCATGTTGATATCTTCCATAGTTTTTGTGTGAGCTCACTAAATGTGGTGAAATGTGAGGCAAGGTTGGTGGTTTTCCTGAAAAATGTTCCTATACAGCTTAGGGGAGAGAGGCGGTCGTTTTGGATAGAGTGGCTGGGTGACCAGGGGCATGGTGAGTAGTAGTTGGGAATACTAAAATAACCTAATTTTTTGCTCTCTACGTGCAGTCAATGTATGTCAAACTATATTTTTCTTTAAAGCTTAAAGCTTAAAGTCGGTCCACATAACCTAACACAATCTATCATGTAATAACTCCATGAAAGCCAAAGAACAGTGTGCTATGCTACTTTCTGATGATACTGATTTTTTATGTTGATTTGAGCTGCTCAATTCGTCATCTCATATGTAAATCCGCTTATAATGATGATAACAAATAGTAGCTAGCCCCTACATGAGGAGTAATCTGTTTCCTATCCCTCCAACCCATCGGATCTACTCATTTTATTGTCATCTAGAACGAATATAGACAAAGCTAACATGTGCCCAATGCAGAGCCTATCGCAAACAGGCCCATACAGTGCTGTAACACCTGCAGATTTATTCTCCTCATTAATACACTCACTCTACAGAGAGAACATGTTCTATTTAGTTAATCCTTGGACGGAATTGATGTATAGGGTCTTGGCTACAATACGGTATGCTCATGTAGCTGAAACTCCTTTTAGTTGCCGAATACCATAAATAAATTGATGACAAGGCACTGAAACGGACGTTTTCACGGCCCTGAGCGGTGGGGGTAAAAAAACAACATCATGTGTATTTAGTATTAGATTCTCAATCAGAAGATCATAGCTTAATATTCTAGCTAAGCCATAATAACAAATTTGTGATAGTACATATATACTTATAAAACATACATAAAATATTCGAATTCGAGAAAGGGCTCCCCATAGTGTATTTTTAAGGTCTTTTATCCGTGCTCTGTTACAAAATGCGATGCAAACACGATATGGCGTTCTACATTGTAAGATCATCATTGTGACATAATGCATTGATGATTAATTACACTTGGTAGTCAATGCTACATGATCTACATATGCATACTAAATGATTGATAACTCTCCATGTATATGAGCCTTTCAGTGCAAAATGAAAATATCTAATACCAAACTCATGCACATAATCATTTGCGGAGAATATGCTCCAGTATTTAGGATGGGAGCTGACCACCAAGCGGAACATCAAATAGTTAGGGGCTAGTCGAGGGGTTGGATTATTTCTGGCTGTCTCAACAGAATGGATTTTCGGTTTGAGGTCCCAGTAGGTCAGAGATGAATGGGTTCTAGTACATGCCAGAGTTGGGGAGGTCTAAATATAGAATAGTTAGCAGCTGGTTAGTAGACTAGGTCTATAATAGAGGTCACCTATAAGAATGATGAGTGATCATTTTTAACAACATGGGAGAGGGGGGGGGTATGATGAACCTCCGCTGAATGATGCAGATTTTTCTCGGTCTAAGTAATCAACATAATGTTGATATTAAAGTTCACAATTTCGTATCAATGCATTATAATTCCTTTGTTCAGTGTCCCTTGCAACTACACATTGGAACTGAGATGTATCAATCCAATAAAACCTCTGTTCGAGGCTGGGTATGTCACAGGGTATGAGGTATTTATTGCATTTACGCCATGTTAATGGTAACTCAATGGTCATCATCATCAGTGGCTCATTTACAGGAATCTGTTTTGATGAAGCATTTATAGACAAACCATTCAACGCAATAGTATTTTCCCACTGGACAAAAAGCACTGCTCTAATCTGTGTATTTCACCTATAACATATAGTAATTAATGTAAAACAGTTGGTGTAAGGTTAGGAATGTGGCGTTACCAAGACTAATGTAGCACAGATGAAAGAACAGTTATGTCTTCCTCACTATTATTTAAGATAGCACGAACAGGTACAACACTGGTGTCTGCCTACTAATGGAGTGATCATTTTCACAATGGGGATGGGGGGCCAAAATAATCTGGACGTCCTGGGAGGGCCCAGTGAGCACTGCCCAGCTCAAGAGGCATTATAAAGTGCTTATTAAGCCCTACAGAGAATAATATATTACGCGCTCAAATAGTGCCGTGTGCCCTTGCTCTGGTGAAAAAGTCCTGCACTTTGCTATAGCTAAAAGGAGTCTGCCGGGAATATAAATCAATTTGAATCTGGCTGGGAGGGGGAAGACATTTGGCCTAGCGCAAATACTGCCCCCCCCCCTGTTAAAAAAAATGACCACTTGCTACATGTACATTCTGTATACTTGGTCATGTGTCAGCAAAACATCAATATCAGGTATGTATACGTACATAATAGATGTATTAGCTAAAGCTACATAAACACACGTAGCACTCCAGTAAAATCTAGTTACAAAGAGGGTCTTGGGGCATGCCAAATTTGCTCTTTATATATTGGTGTCCTTATAATAACCAATACTGTTATACCGGCATATAGAACATAGCATTGGGATCACGGTGTGCTTATAGGACCTTTCATATAATGCTTATATCAAATAGGCAATATGAAGTTCCACATTCCTCACTATGGCGAGATTGCACTATAACAGTGGATTACACACATTTATATACCAGACCAGATGCCTGAGATGTGCCCCATGCACCCACTCACTAAGTCACGTGGTTGCCGCCCTACATCCTGGTATGTCTAATAGTGGCAGGGAAGCAGCATAAAAGGTCAGTTATACTCATTTGGTGTTATTGAAGAACTCACTCTAATTAACAGAGTCATGGATACGGTTATAACAAGTGGAGGTTATTGGTCACCAGTATAGGCCCTTATACATGGTATTTACATCTGTCCCTAAACCACCATTTACCAGTGTGGCCCACTTTAATAGATGCCTACTCGGGCTGCATGTCCGGATACATGTCCACCATTGTTTTCAACGTCCATTAAAAGCTGACAAAGTTATCATGCCACAAACCTACACCGGCATGTTTGTGCTTACACGGTAGGGTATCAGACCCAGACTCTTAAATTGACAAGGTGATAAGAGTGCTGAAGACCATGGTTTTAAGCAATTCAATTTTCAATTTGTTTTTATTCAAAACCTCATCAGAGGTAAAGGAATGAAGAAAAGAGATTTAGCTGATAGTTACATTGGCATCACTGTACGAACAATATAGAGTATCATGTCGTATGGACATGTATGCAAGTATGAATCTACTTCTAGTAATAACATTTGCGTATAGTAAATGGGTATAACTGGTCATCAGCTGACTGTGGCATGCTTTCCACAGTTGGTGACCAGCTGTCAGCACCAATAGATATATAGCATGCGTAATATTCACTAATGAGCACCACAATTAACCTGGTGAGACAGGTGATATAGATATTTGATTAGACAAGAGACAAGGGAATACTCGCCTTCCAACATGCTAAAATAAGAAGGCTATGGATCAGTCTTACATATGAACTTTCTTTTTTTTAAACAAAAAACAACAACTACATATCAACTTGTAGCATCTGAAGATCATTTGATAAAAAATATCCTTTCCTCATGCTATATCTGTACATATCTCTCGCAATCTTAAAATGGAGGCTAGTGGTGCCAGCTAGGAAATCAAAATGGGGAACGTTTAATGGGGCTCTGGATGGGGGCGTCTATGGGCGTCCCATGTCCCCTGTCGATTATAAGAAATGCCCATGTCCCATGTCACTAAGCAAAAACCTGTGTCACTTATGTCACTAACCCAATTCAATTGTTGGGTATTCTATAGAGATAGAGACACCTAAACCCACTTAAAATTTAGTTATCCTACTTTTTGATGAAGTAAAAATGAGCAAGTTATATATGTGAATATGAATCATAATGCACACTGTAACAATCCCAGATTTCAGTTGAAATTATTTCCTTGTCACTAAGCTTGATGTCATGTCACTAGGCTTTATGTCACATGTCGATTCTAAGGTTTGCCCATGTCATATGTCGCTTAGGTTGCCATGTCAAATGTCGATTTCAAGAAACAGCCATGTCAAATGTCGATTTTAAGAAATGCCCATGTCGCCATGTTGAATTTGGTGGTGCACACCCATAACAGTCCCCGCAGTAGTGCACCAACGTTTCAGTTTAAACTCCTTGAACAGCTTATAATTAAATCACTCCCACTCCCTCATTGTTAGCCTACATTGGTGCAGACTTACCTGAGGTAAGATGTGGCCGCGACATGATAACAGGTGTGGTGCCGGCGTCTAGATCCTGTCAACTGACTGCTGTAGGTGTGTAGAGTGCATGTACACTGGAGGCAGGTAAATAAACTGGGGCATTCCACTCTCATACCTGAGGTTCCCCATATTAAGGTAGTAATATGTACTGACCACCTGCTTGGTGAGTGTACTGACATAGTTTTTACACTTGAATAGACGTGTGGTCTCATGCTGCTGTGTCATCAATACAGTGGTTTGAAATCACTGACTATGCACTCACTCGGACCCTGGTGCAGGAGTGCCTTGGATTTTACTCTATAGGTCGAGTTACATATACAGTTTTGCAACGTCACATTGTGGGCAAACAAAGCCTACATGTGGTTAGGTAGCCTTACCTTGATAGCCACACACTACGGTCATTACATTAAACACTAATTTTGATTTTTTCTGGGTTCTAGTGATCCACAACTTTAACTATATACAACTCCAAAGTGCACCATAACATGTTAATGTATGTGATTTTAAAATTTATATGGTTTATCCATCCTGGTATATGATAGGCTTTAGCCGTGGGCTTTGCCTGTCGTGTGAATCTCATGATATTATGTATGGGTATTTATAATGATATATAACTGGCTGATTCAAAGACCCCTTACCTAGAGGTCAGTCCTGTGGTTTGTTTGCCGAAGTATAATATACTTGATTGTTTCCATTTACATGCAAGGTGTGGCGGGCAAACAAACCACTGGACTGTGACCTCTAGGTAAGGGGACTTTGAATCAGCCAGTTATTATGTAACTCAACCTATAGCATAGAGGCATATTACTCAGTGGTGACACAGTTCAGTGACTAGGATGAGGGAGGGTGGGGTTGAGGCTTAGTGGATTAGCCAAATATGGGGATATGTGCATACTATTGTAGATAATTCGGAAGGGAGATTGATAGTTATGGGGCCTTGGGGGGGGGGGGGGGGGGTCCCCATGTCGCATATCGAAAAGCCAATGTGACATGTCACTAAGGAAAAACCTATGTCACTGGTGTCCCTAAGAGATGTTGTTCATTAGGCCCCCACCAAGAACATTTTGAAATCTTTTGAATCCTCCTAATGTATTTTAGAGCCTGAGCTCCGGGATCTGCATGTAGAGAATACAAAAGTGGTTTGGGGGCACCTTGCAAGAAACTTTTGAATGTCTAGACTTGAAGTGGCGCATTCTTATTCACTCTCCAATAGTTTTTCTCATGTCACTAAGGCCCATGTCGCATGTCCCATGTCAAATTTAAGAAATGTCCAATGTCTCATGATTGTCACTTACATGGCCATGGTCCATGTCAATTTTAAGAAATGGCCATGTCACCTTGTCGGATTTAAGAAATGGCCATGTCGAATTTGGGGGTCTAGGGCCATAGTTGTGGTTTTCAGGGATGGGGCTGGCCAATGGAACTTTGTATAACAAGTTATCAGCAGATCAGTATTTAGGAACCACAATAAAACAACGCCATTTCCCCTTTTCAAACACTGATCAGTATGGTCTGCTCGGACTGCGGTCTAACCTCTAAAGGTAGGCTTACCATTGAAATCCCGCTGGCTACTAACGCGGCTACTAACACGCAGAGACATCAATTATTAACCAATAATGAATGGATATCAGGCACGAGGGATTGTATATCGTAGGATATAGGCATGAGTGCGTAGCACGAATGCCTATATCCATACGATATACATCCCGAGTGCCTGATATCCATTCATTATTAGGTTTATTATACGATTCCTCCTAGTACTGCATCATGCCAACCCTATGGTGTTGATACACTCCCAAATGGTCGGCATGATACCGAATCTTATAACCACATCCCGCACCTCTCTCTCGAGTCTGTGGTTTCCCTGCTATAGGCTCACAGTGCTTGGAGTAACCAGCAGGGCGCCAGTGTAGGGGCACCGCGGCCGGGGACGCGCTGCCTACTCTCCGCCGCGTTTCCCTCCCACTGCCTAGCTCTATACTTCAATATAGTCAGCGTTTCCTCTCCTCTACCGTATCAGCTGTGGCCGAGCGGTTAGCGCGTATGGCTCATACGCAAGGGATCCCCGGTTCGAACCTGAGGGTGGACGAGTGGAAATGTACCAATTTTATAGGGCCTATATGTATGTGAAACCCCCCCCCCTTCAAATTATTTTAACGACTAGGTAAATTAAGTCCAACTACTACCTTAATAGTAAAAAAGAAATTAGAAAAAAATATTGATTTTCAAAGAAATTATACCAAAAAATGCCTTTTCTTCTGTAACTCGGTAAATAATGGTCCTACAGGGCTGGAAATCCGCCTGTAGACTCCTTGTCTCGCCGTCTCTCACTACCAGCACCTCCACGGCGTGGTGGTTAGCACGTCGGACTTCAAGTCTTGATGTAGCGTGTTCGAGTCTCCATGAAACCTCCGATTTTATGTGTGACGAAATTTCGGAATCACTCAGTCCCACCGGAAGAGTGCCGATATCCACCGGAAGAGTGCCGATATCCACCGGAAGAGTGCCGATATCACTAGATATCAGCACGGGGATATCACGTAAAAAGCACGATGAGTTGTTCAATCGTATGATAATACAGAATATACCCCAGACGTAGTCCCACAATCTCCAGTGCAGAGGTAATCAAAACAAACCCTCAAAAGGAGTACCTCTGCCCCAGGCCACCTACGTCACAGAAATAGTCCTGCAGTCACACTTAATAACCCCTAAAAGCCCTGGGAGGTGGGGGCACTCTCATTTCATTCTATGTGCAGACATCAACCTGAATTTGTCTGTATGTGGTCAGAAAATGTTGAAAAAATGGTTAGGTATTTCGCGGTCATTAGCAGATATGTCTTAAAATGAACCCCTATTCCAATAATATTTCTAAATTTATCCTTTTCTGGTACAATGCTGGTAACCTTTTATAAGTTTTGGGAGTGACCCCCCGGATCTGTATAGTATAGACATCAAGGATTGCTCTCCACGTGGCTATTGTATTGCCGATCCAAACTGCACTGACTAGTTTATTGACCCTGGACTATTTTCTTCGGCAAACACACCATTAGAAACTTTGTACTGCAAGAATACTTGTCTCTGATATCACATTTTATAAAAGTAGATGGAAATACATGGGGTAAGGGGGAAAATACTTATTAAAAGGAGACATTGAAAAAGGTAAACATGAGTATGAATATGGACGAATTTGGTCGTAATCTGGTGCCTGGGGCAGAGAGTAATCATGTGTTGGTGTTTGTTGTGATTACCCGCTGCTCAAGGAGAATGGTAGTCCCACTTGCTGACTCCTGAATCTATAAAGGCCCGGGGACACGTGCCTCTTGATTAGAGCAATTTTGGTCAAAAGTGCTTCTGTTTAATTTGCCGAAAATTAGAGGGATTTTGGCCAAAAGTGACCGATTTTGCATGAGTTTTGGTGAAAATTCGAAAAAGTGACCCTTGTCTAGAGGGATTTTAGTGAAAACAGACCCTTGGCTAGAGGGATTTTGATGAAAACAGACCCTTGGCTAGAGGGATTTTGCTCAAAACTGACCCTTGGCTAGAGGCTGTGTCTCACGACCTTGGGACAATGTTTTTGTCTCTGATCGGGTGCCATCTCTGACCGGGTACCGTCTCTGACTGGGTGCCGTCTCTGACCGGGTGTCAGAAAAAGGTGTTTTAAAAAGAATTATACATATATATATATAAGGATTTGGAAAAACGTTATGGCGGTTGTTATATAATCATAGTTATAATTATAATTAGCTTCCTGCTGTTAGTATTTTGACCTCATCAAGCCAAGCCGGTCAGAGACGGCACCCGGTCAGAGACGGCACCTGGTCAGAGACGGCACCTGGTTAGAGACAAAAACATTGTCCCAAGGTCGTGAGACACAGCCTTGAGGGATTTTGCTCAAAAACCACCCTTGCCAGCCGCACACCTGTGTATACAAAATATACCCCCCCCCCCGGGTATAAAGGTCACCCAGTGAGCATGCAATCCACGTTGAGGGTCACTTATTAAGGTCACTCAAAACGACAAGGGTTTCTCATCACCAAGCACTACAAATATCAGATATGACGAGCGAGCTATTTCAATATAATATAATTTTTACCCGGGGGCTAAAATGTATAAGAAAACCTGGGCTTTCGTGACCAAATAATCAACATGAGACATGTACACGGGGTAAATATGATTAGGCAATAAAACGAAATTCGTTCTAATTTGCTGCCCTGAGCAAAGAGGAATCATCGTTGAGTGTTTGCTATGACTAGTATGCACTCCGAATTACACAATGGCCCGGAATCTGAACCTGGGGTACTCAAACACATCGGCCCTATAAGGGCCTGCAGCCTGATACTGAAAATGTGATACCAGATACCGACCCCCCAAAGTCAGTTTAGCCAATCCTGTCTACTTATTTATATACGGGCATGGAGGTGATCGATTTTCACGTTGCACCCCGCCCCCCCCCCCCTCTCCAACGTGTTTTGCTCCCCCAACCGTTTGAGCTGGTTCTAGGAGGATCCAGCAATCCCTGAGGTTTGGGATCTGCAATCCATGACATTGGAGCCTATTGATGTCTAGCCTAAATTCCTGGTCTAGCCTAAATTCCCCGAGAATCAACCTGAAGCCTTAACCTAACACTAAAACCTAACCTTAACCATAATCATTGGTGGGGGGGGGGGGGTGGTCTCGGGGGGAATCATACCCCCCCCCCCCCCTCCTGTTAATAACTAACCATTGCTTATATGTCTATGAGTCGATGTGGAACTAGACGCCGGGAGGGCTTATCATGACGCTGCACTATCACATATGACATAGTTATGGTTAGGTGAGGCTCATCCCCCCCCCTCCCTGTTATCACGAGTCTCTGTGCACGATTTAGGTTTACAATTACATCTTGAGCGGCATGTTAGAAGGAGGCAGCATGACGTTGCAGAATTCCGGCCCTTCATAAGGGCCACAAAGTATTTCATTTAGATATCCTGCTAGGATGTATGACCTGGAATAATGTGTGTGTCACAACATGTTGAAAATGTTATTTTGACAAAATAACAGATCTTTTTTTGGGGCGTTTTGAGTGTGGATTTATTGACCCTCTAACAATACAGAAAAGTGGATAGCTGAAGCACAATATTTAATATAATGATCAAAAAAATAATACAAGGTATCGCACAATATCAAGATTCAACAGTTCAACACATTTAAAGACAAATGTAAAAGGTATGGCCTATGGGTATATGTTCGTTATGATGATAAGAGGAAAAAGATATGGCAGGACAACATTTACAGACGTATGTGGTTAGACTATAAGTTTGACAAATGAATAACAAGCCAGATGGAGATGGTAACAGGTGTGGCTTATCTAAGGTGGCGCAACAACAGCAAAAGATGGATCTTTCTATAAAATGACAGTATTCAAATTGGGCGGAATTATTGAAGTATGTTTTGAAATGAGGTCCTGTGTTTATTCACAGACCCCTCTCTATGTCTATGGTTTAATGGTTGTGGTATGTAAACAACCCACCTAAGGGAATGCTCATTATTTAACAACAGGGAGGGTTGGTGGATTTTAGTGTGAGCGTGCAATCATTTTCCAGCCCCCCTCTCTCTTGAGATATAATGACCATTTGTCGTGTGAATGCAGTACATGATAAATAGGCAGCTGTCAGTGATAATATTGGGGTCCAAATGGATTGTTAGGAGATGTATACCTTAGCCGATCTGATGTGGGTTGATACATTCGTCTTCACATGCATAGACGGATTGACAAGACCCGCATGCAACTCAAGCTAGGGGGTTCCATCGAAAATTAAATAAACATCCTATATATGATATTTAAAATGATGACTCGGTAGAAAAGGCGTATATCAGCCCAATGTCAAAAACAGAATAATGAATCATGTGGTAGTAAATACTGGAGAGCCATTGAAAGATAAAGAAGTCACTACATTTTTACTCTACTGGCTGCCTGCTGTAGCTACCGATTACTTTAATGTGACCTTTACTAGGCTTAAAATCCGGGAGAATTGGAAATAATTAGGCTAAATTATATTTGTGCAATCTTTTCTCTTATATCTAGACTATAAGAGGACTATACCCCTCTTACAATTTTACTATTTTGTCTCCTTGGTATAGGGACATTTAATTATATTTTAACCATAATTTATTAACCAAACATGATACTTAAAAAGGGGTGGGTTGTGGATGTCCCTCTGAATGTCTAGAATAACACCAAGGCATTTTATTAAATGAAATATGCCTAGATCTCCCCGGATTTGGCATTAACTGAGAGGTTCCTGATGCATGCTCATGCAGAGGTAGGTGCCATGGTAGCGCTATACACACAGTAGTAGCACTGGGGACACGCTCTGCTGACTGGTTGGAACCCCCTACTCTAGCCTAATCCTACAATGACCTAGCTGTTTGAGGATGTGTGGCCATTTAATGCACCAGACTAACCAGAACTGCAACAACATTTCATGAACATATGTAAAACATACTGAAAACATAGGACCTCTAATAAATAAGAAGAAACCGATTTAGGGCTCTATTAACACTTTATTAGGAAAAATAACTTGGTTCTGATCAATTTTCTCTTAAACAAGACTTAGTCTTCCATTGAGGTCGATAGGAAAATCGGGACCAAAGCAGGCACTATAATATCATGTTGTCCAAAAATATCAAACTCGTTTATATTTGTTTTGATTTATCGACTCCAGTGGAATGTGGATATGTAACGTACACAACATGACTTGGATGTTTTAGTATAATTTTTCACTCCGTAGGGGATGACATAAACTTTCCAAAACTGTATTGATCATGTCAATGTTCCATCTAGAAGGGAAGGAGTAATGGTTTGAACTAAGGTTACTCATGAAAAGGACAGAACCCTAATTTCTTGTAGCTATTCTAATAAGGGAGATATATGATAGTAACAAAATTGCAATGATAGTTTCAAAAATTGGTCTCTAACTAAACATTACTCTCTAATATCTCACTATTCTCTCCATCGATTTTTATCAAATAAATTCTACAGTATTGGTACTTTTCAGTACTTTTAAAAGTCATGTGTAGAAATTCTCATGATGTTCTATTTGGTTACTATGGCAACCACATTCACCTAAAAAGCATAGGTTTTAACAAATCTGTTGCTATAGCAACCGTTTTCTTTGTCAATGATACACCAAATATGTAATGTGTTGCATAACATATAATATAATTTCTACCTTAGAAATCGATTAAATCGGGGTAAAATCATACTTATTTTCTACCGGGTTGAGAAGGCCACCAAATAAGGGGAATGAAAAGGCAATCAAAAATGGAAAAGCGGGAAACCGTCTCTCTTTTCATTTCTTGAGCATAAAGTCATAGTCCACCTTTCCAGACGTATATGTCATGTAAAATTGGTGGTGTTCCTCAGCGCTAATGATTGTGGCCTTCACTCCTGGAGTTTCCTTCATAGCTGACATCCATGCGTGTAATTTGGGACATCTTTTCTCAGTGATGAGATCGATCTTTGAAAATGCTTTGAGGACAGGCAAGCGCTCTATCCCAGGCCAGCAGACATAGTCTGCCATGGAGACTTCATCACCTAGAATCAAAAGAAAATAGGCATTTTCAGGAGGTTTCACTGTTCACTGGCTTCCAATTCACACTGATGATGATGGCCGGTATGCTATGACAATTTTCTATCCTCCTTCCCTGCACCTGTGTGACACTGCTATATTAGTCTATGTACTAAGGCCATCTATATACAATTGACACAGATTACTATAAACTTCTGAATAATTATAATAATGGTTAAACCTTACTCTATCTATAGTTTAATCGCTGTTCCTTCAGATTGAACCTAATACATATAATATCCTTCTTTAGCTTAATGTAATGACCAACAGGAAAAAAGAAACATGATATAGAAACAACATGAAGTATACATCATGATATAACATACCACAGAGAAACTTGGTGCCGGGTAGGTAACTCTCAAACGCCTCTATCTTTTTAATCAGTGTCTGGATTATAGCTGGGCGGCCTCCTTCAGATGTGAATATAAACTTGAAGTGAAGGCCCATTATCTGTATAATGCAAAGGGTATCTAAACATCATTAAGGATTTTCAAATAATTAGCTTACTTGTCAGTAACTTTTGTTATACTGCTTGGTACTGATGGCTACCCAGCTAACAGAAAAACGTTATTTTACGTCAAAATACCGTTTTAAAACTTTACATAACGTTATACCCTAGTAAGAAACCTTAAAGAAACGTTATATAATGGTATAAATGTTGTATAAAGATTTTTGTTTACTGGGCATACAACTAGATTTTAAAAAGACAACCAGTAATTGGCTTACTGGCTGCTTCAGATAGCTGAGAGAATGATATGCAACTTAGGGTTGAACAATTTATAAAACAAAATATACTTCAAGTCGCCATCATACTAAGGGATAGAAATAGCACTGACCAGATACTTACAGACATAAGCTGGGGCTCCGCTAACCAATTTTCTCTTCGATTCTCACAAAGGTAAATCAGTCAGATCATAATTTATGGTAACATGGATTACAATGTATTAGATTTAGGGTTTGTTTATAATTCACGTCTGTCTGGTTCCGACTTGTGAGAATACATCCGATCTGATGACAAACTCGGATAGTGGAGTCCCAGCTGCAGTTATAATGATGCCAATTCTACATCACCTTTTGATTTATCACCTATTGAAGTAAATGATACCGTACCTTACCGAACTCCTCCCCAATAATCCTGCCCTTTGCTTTGATATAGGGGTCTGTTGGCGTTAGCTTGGGCCCAGGATATTTCTCGTCCAGGTAGTCCATAATGGGGATTGACTCGTACAGGACCTGCATTATTTGCACACTATAATTATTTAAGATATGTTGCACATGAATAGCTCTAATGACATTATTGACACATGGATGAATATTTTGAAACGACCTAGATAAGTAATAGGATATTGATAATTGATCAAGTAGTTTTAAGACCATTTAGATAATTATCCATACATAGATAGAAAGTACCAGTAAGTATCTAAAAAGATAATTGAGTGATCAATGTATCATCAAACAGATAATTTGATAGTAAAGTAATGTGATTTGATGATGGATAACTAATAAATGTGGAAACACAATATGAATACAGAGTTTGGTTTCAAATATCAAGGATTAAATTATAGCTTCTTCAATTTAGTAAAATAATTCACATTGAGTGAAGAATTCCCGCAATTCTTTATCAAATGTGTCCACAACCGGTAACCTGTATTCTGATCCTAGATTTAGATTCAAATGCAATTTGAAAATTAGTTGACAAATATTATCCTTCTTGGTCGATCCTTGTAAGGCCACTGGCTTGAAGGGCCCCAAATTGGTCTTAAGTGATACATATACAACATTTATTGCTAACCATATGATTCCCGAGTAGCTACCAATCAGAGTGTGGCACACACAAAATAACAGCAGCCAATCAAAGAGCAGCTAAGAGCGACTGTAGCGGCCAGTGAGCTACTATAGTGAGCAACTCAGGAACCATGGTCTCGTCCCCTTCATGGTGCATACTAGCACCAACGAGTCGGTCCGTCTCAACGATCAATATCAAAATCAATATTGAATTGTATGAAAATGTCAAATTGTGGTAGTTTGGTGAAGAAATGTCAGGCTCACATTCAACTATATATGAACTCAATACAAACATATTTTTACCTTATCATCTTGTTCCAAAACTGGAACAGTTCCATTTGGGTTCCTTTCCAAGAACCAGGATGGCTTGTCAGTAGTGCTAACATTCACAGTCTCAAACCTACCAGAAAAGAAAAATTATCACTTTTAGAATTCACCGTGATGATCTATTATCATTGCTTTGACAAAACATCATTAAAGCGACCACAAGAGTGGCAATACTTAAACTACTCTTATTTAATCTTAAGGCAAACAGTTGCAATATCTTTTATGGCTTATGTGTGATACACTCACTCTATCCCTTTATGATGCAGAACAAGCCGGGCTCTCTGTGCATAGGGACAGTACAGCATGCTGTATACCCGCAATGTGCCATCCTTCAGAGGAGGGAGGCTGTCCGCTGTAAGACAACACAGGCTGGCATCAATGAAGGGCATTAACAACAGACAGTTACCACACTCTGTGGTGACAGTAAGAACCAACTTTAACATCAGCCTCCTATATCAAACAACAATGTATTCCTATATACCAAAAGGGCCATGCTTCTTAGAATCCGCTTAATGGCTTATATCATATTATCTTCTTTAGAAACTGCTATGGAATAAAGATGATTACATTATAATTATAATTACTGCTCGCACATTGGTGCTACATACCCGAGGTAAGATGCTGCCGTGACATTGTAATAGGTGAGGTGCCGATGTAGAGGTCCTACCAACTGACTGCTATCTAGTGGTGGCACCGTAGAAAAGCAGTTGCGACTGGCCCAGTTCCAACTACCGTAAACCCTCGCGTATGGGCCGCGGCTAAAGGACGCACGTCAGATCGCCAGTGCAACTCATAGGATCAGGACAAAGTCAAGGTGCGGCTTATACGCGAGCTTTCAGATGACATTATATCATACAGTACTACTAAAGTCGCCATATCAGACCCCCTGTGAAGGTTGTAGGATATCCACAAATTCTAGGTGCGGCTAATACGCGAGGATTTACGATATTTACCCTGGAGCCCAATATTTACCCTAGAGCGGTATGGGAGCTCTGAACCCGGCTTACGCAAACAAGAAGAACCCACGATGACATTGCATTTCATCCCTCTGCGGGATGGAGATAATAGATGTGAGTGGGAGCTGTGCCCGGGGAGCTGTGGCAAGGCATTTTGTTCACCCTCGAAATCGAAGTTTACATATTCAAACAACTATGGCCCCTAGATTCGACACAGTGACGGACCATTTTGGGGCTTAATAACATGGGATAGGAGAAGGAATTAGATGGTGACATGGGGCATTGGGCATTTATTAAAATCGATATGGCGACATAAGCATTTTTTTAATTTCGATGTGGCGACATGGCCATTTGTTAAGCTCGACATGGGACATGGATACCCTCCTCCATTAATGCCCCCACAACTAGTTGTTCAAATCGAACATCTAGTAAATGCTGTTCAAATCGAACTCTAACCAAACTGCCAGTGTGGCCCTTTATAAGCCAGTTCAATTTCCCATTTGAAATCAGTATTAGCCCGGGACACATTGGACAGGATCAGGGAAGTATTATGCACTATGGACTTTGTCTTCATTGATGAGATTGTAGAGGGGAGACTAAATCCCTGACGAAAAGTTGAAAGGGGACAGCATGACATTGCAAAAGTCTCTATGTATGTCGATTGTTGAATTTAACTTTTTTTAATGGGGGCTGGTAAATCTGCCTTTGCACAACATTTGTGACTTTATGGGCCGTTCAGACCGCGCTGCCACTGCATGGATATTTTCCCCACTCTTCAAACTAAAGTCCTCATTACTTTTATCCACACTCGGTCGTAATAACAATACCTTTAGGTAGACTTTATGAATACCATTGGAAAGCTATGCTTATTTCCTACGTATTTGTAAACTTTTTGTGTTAGGTTTTCCTAATTTTGAATAATGTTTTGACTACCTGCCCTCCCACTATACTTTTATCTACTACTCTAGGTCTGTGAGTCTGGCCAGGCCTCGAGCTCTCCAGGACAAATTTGTATCTAATAATTGTAACCTACTTAGAAAATGATCCAGGATCCTGGATCATTTCTTAATGAGATAGCTCAACCACTGATTGGTTAACATGGCCACATGATGCATGATTGAGGTTGTGTATGGCCTTATGGGTTCGAATCCCACCTTGGGAAAACGTAGGTTCTTTTCTTTTTACATTATATATCTGGCCTTTTTTAAGTATAACTATCCCAATGCTGGGATAGTAAATAGACAGAGCTGCACGCTAAAGTGACCGTGTCAGTGGTCAGTGCACGAGAGGTGCTTGGGCCGTATTGCACGCTGGCCGTAGGCCTAGTGCAGTACGGCCCAAGCACCCCAAGTGCACTAACCACTGATGAGGTCACTTTTAAGTGACGCTCTGTGTTTATTTCAGGGTTTACATCCATCTAAAATATATATGCAGTCCATATTTGTTTACTTCCGCGGCATTTGTTTACTTCTGTGGTGCTGCCATTTTGAATTCCGCGCAGGTCACGTCACCCTCAGTAGCTTAGCAACCCCATGGCGACCCATGGCGACCCCTGGGAGCGTGAAATACGGTAGCAGCATGAAATGCAGCCTAGGGTTATTTCACGCTCCCCTCGCATACGACCCTCCCATAGGTTTAACCTTGATAGTCAGTATTCACCATGAACTAATAACACATATTACATATTTGGATAGGGACAATAGTGTAATAAAGGGCCATTGTACAGATATCAAAATTACTACCCATTGTGCGAAGGTAGGACTCGAATCCATGATGTCCAGATTGGTGACATCCATTACAACCCAGTACATAAGCATTCTCCCAGACTGTAAACGTACAGTCAGGGTCCGAGACTGGTCTGCCCCCCTCCTTCATACAATGTCCACTGACCCGACGTTACTGAGCTACCTGTAACAGGCCTGCCCTCTAGAGAGAAACTTGAACTTTAAAAATCGAAAGTATACAAGTGCTGCCTTCTGTTATTAATATATTTGAACTGTTTAGCATGCATTATCCTCGGTGGAGGAGTACCAAGATTTCGGCCTTTAATGATAGCAACTTCTCTTAAATTTGCATAGAATAACGATAGGAGATATAATTTTCATCAAAACAGATAATGAAACACTTTATGATTTAGCACGTAATTACAAAAGTTGCTGAAATAAACTAATTTCCAAGTGCAGTTTTCTATTCTTTTGATGAATTAAATATGATTCAGTTATTTGATAAAACACGCTTTCGTATTTGGAACACAACATTTAGTGGCAAAATTACCATTTATCATGGCCCTTACTTAGGTAAATTGTCAAAAATGTTTTATATTAATCTCTTTTTAATCTAAAATGATTTTATGGGTATAAGATTATCAGTTTTCGATTTGGGTAATCCTGACATTGGGAATTAAAATCCATGGGGCATGTCAGGACTTAACTAGAAATAATATCGAATAGATAGATATAGATAAATCATATACCTACTATATGAAATATTTCTATTTTTGGGAAATGCAATAATGAGTAAATGTGATAGTCGATATTCATTATTGACGCTTTATCATAATTGCAATAGGCCCTATCCAACGTCACGTTAGAATTATATTCCGCAGTTACAAGCTCTCCACAATGTCATTTCTTAACAATAGGAGGGGATGGAGGATTTCCATGCAAGCAATCTAACTGCAATGTTTACAACTCCCTCCCCCGTAAGAGGGGTACAATTTTTTCACCCCACAGGGTTCAAGTTTATTGCGGCCAGCTTCTCTTAACTATAATAACTTGCAGCTTTTTTGCAATTACAAAAAAGGTGGTGAATTCATTGTCCACTCAAAAGGGGTCCAAATGCCCCCACCTGCAATTACAAAAAAGGTGGTGAATTCATTGTCCACTCAAAAGGGGTCCAAATGCCCCCACCTCTTCTAAAGAGATTAAAAAAAGTGTTTTTATTAAATCTAAATCACAACTACACAGCAGCACCCTTGAATGGTGTGGTATTTTAATCACTTATTTGTAGCAAAGTCAAAATCTATCTTGTCGCCCAGCAACTGAAGGCGTTCCCGAAATGCCAGCATCTCATCCAGGCTAATCTTGGTGGCCTTAACTCCAGGGGTTTCCTCCATGGCGGTCATCCATGCGCGGAATTTGTGACACCTACCAGTGGGCAGGGGCTCTATCCCAAATCTAGGTCTCATTTCATTTAGTGTGTTTGCGAAGGGCCAGCATTCGTAATCTGCCATGGATACCTCTTCTCCTGATAGGAATAAAATACATCATTGTTAGTGATTGGTACAGGTAGGTTCGTTTTGTGGAAGTGAGTCCGTGTAGACTATTTTATGCAAAGTAATGTTTTGAAAATGTACAATAGCACTGTATACAATTGACAATTAATCTAGATGGTTATTCTCTCATGTCAATAGTCAATTTGACCTATTGCTCTGGTCCTGTCACAGGAATGTCTGCCCACTCATTATTCTCTTTTCCCTCAAACACGTGTTGCTCATATTATAAAACTCGAACAAGGAAAATAGAGTTACAATCATTTTTATACTTATCTTTTTAGAGAGACGTCAAAGATCACCCGAGAAATGAAACCCATAATAGCACATGTTAATCACACACGATCAATACGGGTGGGGAAATTACTGGTGAACCATTGGATTGAGGTACTCTATCAACCTAAATCAATTTAAAACAAGGTCTCTTATAGATATTCCGATAATGTTTGATATTTGCTGGCCCGAATCTATAACCTAGGACATACCACATAAGAACTTGGTAGCGGGCATACAGTTTTCAAACTTCTCCATCTGGGTATAGAATGACTTTACAGCCGCTGGTCGTTCTTCATCTGATGACAAAACCATCACTTTGCGAATAAGGCCTCTCACCTGTATAATTAAAAAATAACCGTAATTATATTTGAATCGATTCATCAAGTAATTGAACTATATTTAGCATGAAAATGTATTTTAGTAAACAATGTTTTTTTGTGAATACGGCAGCCCCATTGACTTGGTGACAAAGAAAAGTTGTGCTCTCCACGTGGTATCCCCATGAGGGGGCCCTTGATGGGGGGTCCCCATGTCGCATGTCGGTTTTAAGAAATGCCCATGTCTCATGTCACTAAGGAAAATCCCATGTCGCTAGTGTCACTAAGAGATGATCAATCATTAGATATCTATCTTAACAAACTGTTAAAGAGTGGTTTAAAACAGTACTGTTAACCGTATCTTATCTTAAGAAAATTTTGGAATTTTACACCCTTTTCGCCCTTCCCCCGCTCAGGAGGGGTCGAAATTGCTTACACACTTGGGAAAAACTTTTAATTCTTGAAATAGAATTCTGCATTCTGGCGAGTTTTGAGAGCAACATAACATTCTGCAAGCCATGATGCTTTTCAATCCATGTCACTAAGGCCAATGTCCCATGTCGCAGTTAAGAAATGACCCATGTCCCATGTCACTAGTATGCCCATGTCCCATGTCGATTTTAAGAAATGGCCATGTCGCCATATCGGACTTAAGAAATGGCCATGTCGCCATATCGATTTTAGGGGTCTAGGGCCATCATGAGGTCATCAAACTACATCAAATAAATCGTATTCTTTTTCGATTTAATCTTAGATCCAATGTAGAGAATGACCTCGTCAATAAATACAAATAAGGAACACTGGAATTGTGGAATAATACTTTAGTGTAATAGTATACACACCTTACTGAACTCCTCAACCAGGATCCTGCCCTTGGCTTTAGTGTAGGGATCAGTTGGAGTTAGTTTGGGCCCTGGGAACACGTCATCGATATACTCCATCATAGGGCCCGACTCGGACAGGACCTGTTATACACAAAACTAATTATACACAAGCAGCAATAAGGTGTGCTGAATAAACACACATATATATGTTACATACAAAAGAAACATCAATTTTATATAGTCAGGATATACCATTTAAAAATTGGCGTGCTATCCATTGATGTTAGCAGCAGTATTAACACAATATACATAAATGTTAATTACAGATTTGCTATTTCAGTAGATTCTATTTTAGTGAATGCCACTTTTAGACCTCAAACATAATTATGCATACTGATTATTGAGTTCCTTTTTTCCGCAGGATTTCATGTGAACTAAATTATGCCGTTGATCACCCTCTGTCTAACATAATATTTAAATTGTATTTCTAAATCCTTATATCAAATTAAATACTGTCTTGATTCCAAGAACATTATTTCAAAACAATTAATTCAAAATGTCTATTTTTGATTTCATGGCAGACCCGTCTTTAAAATGTGTGGTTTTTGCCTCTTTGATGAAACCCGAAACGGCTTGCTTTGGGCTGGAATTTGCTGTTTCTGGGAAAATTTCTAAATCTTCTTTGAGTTGTCTAAATCAATTATGAGTCATACATCATTAAGGTTATCACATGTGAATCAAATCATCTTTTGCCATAAATGGGCTACTCACTAAAATGACCTTTCCGGGACATTTACATAGCATAACAGCACTTAAGGTCGCTTAAAGTGTTCCTTTAAGGCACCTCAAATTTGCTCTAATACAAACATTCATGGGCATCTACAAAATTACCGTATCATTGATTTCCATAGCAGGGGTCGTTTTGCTAGGGTTCTTCTCACTATACCAGGTGGGTTTATCCCTGAGGTTGATATTTATGTTCTCATAGCTAAAAAAGAAGTGTCAAATTGCCATGGATAATTATACACATCCTGGACTCACATGGCTATGCTCAAGAGATGTCAATGGAAAATAATGTCATAGCAGATTTTACCTGAATTAAAATTCAATTCATGTAAAACTATACAATGGATTCTGAATACCTCAAAAATAGAGATTAGGCACCTTCCTCTGTGAAACTCGAATGAAATAGTTAGGCTATTTACAGCTATAAAAATAGTTAATCACAGAGTTTTCTTTTTGCTGAAAGGTTCTGTAAAACTTCAAAGAATTGTCTAAAATCTGTGAAACCCTGACACATTTGTCTTACTCACGGTATGCTTTTGTGGTGCAAGACTAGTTGAACCTTGAGTGCATAGGGACAATACCGGTTATTGTAGATGTAAAGGATGTCCTTACTTAATGTAGGCAATGCGTCACCTGAGGATGAAAAAGAAAATGACTATCCCACAACAATATTGAGAAATATATGCATCATGTCTTATCTTGTTTCTTGTGCTAATCTGATATGGCCTTGAAACCATTTTTTTTTAATATACAAAACTAGGGTGATGCTGTTACCAACCACACTTGACTGATGATATATGCACCAGGCTAGCTTATATCATATAAATGCCAATTGCTTCGGGTGGAATTTAAGTGAACTTTTGGCTGTTTGTTTGTAATTGTTTATTTACACTGTCCAGTACGTCTGTATTTTTATATAGTGGGAAAGACTAGTAATACATGTATGCATGCTGCCACATGGTGATGATTCTCTCAAGCATGTACCGTATTATCTGTAACTCGTTAGAATAGTAGATATGGTACAAGAGTCAAGTGGGTCTATATATTGGTGTTATAAGCCGGACAGTGTAATTCGAGGCGCCAGCGAAGGATAATTATCATTGTCGAAGGCTTATAACACTAATGCAGCTACTTACGTGTATCCATACCGGCTCATACTCATTGATTGCTTTATAAATGTACCCGCACAAGAAAATTGCAAAGAGCTCAGCTACTGCTTTAGGAAAATTAATGCAGAAAATTGGAAATTGCATCTATATACAAGTATGATAGATTGTGATCTGTACTTAGGCCAAAAAAAGAGGTGTATTTCAGGGTACATGGTCTGAAAATCTATGGTAGGTAGGTCGGAATTTAAATCCATTCTTTTCACGTTGGCGTGATAAGTACCCAGAAATTTACCTATGAACTTCGGCGCCAACGGCCAACTCACAGACTTTTAAATGGACTCTGAAATAGCCTCAAAATGGCCTAAAGAATAAATGTGTTTTTTCAAAATTGGATAAGAATTTCGAAGGACTACCCTGTTTTGTTATTATAGGCAGGGTGGGACTTTTGTCCTTAGGGGAGACCTTGCCTTCAGGTACTGGAGGAGGTGGATCACAGACAAACGTGAGCAAATAGTGAATTATCGAGCACAGCTGTTTTATAAAGAATTTTGTAGAAGAATTAAGATAATCTCGCGAGATGCAGTAGCACCACCGTTGGTTCAGCAGGTGTACTCTGAGAAAGGTGTGTTATATTCACGTGCCTTTTGCAGCTACCTTTAACCCTTTCCCTGCCGATACTGCATATATGCAGTACCACTGTAAAACCGATACTGCATATAATATGCAGTACTGTATTTTAGTGCCCAATAACCGATACTGCATATATGCAGTACCAGGGCACTATCTGTAGTGTAGTGCCGGTTTTAATAGGACATATTAATCTTCAATGTCCCCGGTGGTTGGGAACAATTTTTCAATAGTGAAGCGGTAGGGAAAGGGTTAACACAATTTGTTTCGTAGCACACTACACGCTACCCAAAGTGTTACTCTGCTACGCTACTCAAAGTGCATTACCCTTTAAATGCATGTTCATGCAGCTCACATATTTTAGAGTGTAGACATGACTGCTGTCCTGGTTTGTGGGTGGATGGTGGCGCACTTCACTGAGTGCACATGTTGCATTCTCTTCATTATTCAGGGATTTGCTTGTTGACCGAACTTTTTTTTTCTATCAATCTAATACTATATCAGACATCTGTTCACGTGCACTTTTAGATAAGACATAATTGTATACAAAATGACATGGCTTGTCCAGCTTTCTTAAGGCTGTGTCTCACGGCCTTGGGACAATGTTTTTGTCTCTGACCAGGTGCCGTCTCTGACCAGGTGCCGTCTCTGACCGGGTGCCGTCTCTGACCGGCTTGGCTTGATGAGGTCAAAATACTAACAGCAGGAAGCTAATTATAATTATAACTATGATTATATAACAACCGCCATAACGTTTTTCCAAATCCTTATATATATATATATATATATATGTATAATTCTTTTTAAAACACCTTTTTCTGACAACCGGTCAGAGACGGCACCCGATCAGAGACAAAAACATTGTCCCAAGGTCGTGAGACACAGCCTTAACTATAGTGACATCAAAGGTGTGTCGTATTGTAGAGGACATTTTACAGTGTGTCATTGCCACAGAACCGGACAACATTGTACAAGTACCATACTTATACCGTACTGTGTGATAATGTCCGTGATGTGGCCACTGCTACTCTGATGTCACACAGAATAAGACAACATCACACAAGGCCAAACATAGAGAACGAAATAGTGTTGAACAGTGACAATCACCGTCATCATCATCATCATCATCATCATCATCATCATCATCATCATCGTCATCACACAGTGTTCTATACTGAAAACCTGGGGTTAACAAATGCACAAACACATGTGCATTATATAAGACGCACGTGGGGACGAACCTGCAGAGTCACTAGACACCGCCCATTCTGTGCGTAATCTTAAATCGCCACTTCTGGCGTAATCTTAATCAGTTCCCAGGTGATACCCATCCTCTAGATGGTACCACTGTAAGTTTGTAACATTGCTGTATATATCAGGGGCTGTGCCCCCGCACCCCCTTTTTCTCATTTCTCTTTTTTTTCCTTTTTCTGGAATAAGATTTCGCCAGAAGTGGCGATTCACTGATTAAGATTACGCCAGAAGTGGCGATTCAAGATTATGCATAGAATGGGCGACGTCTAGTGACTCCGCAGGTTCGTCCCTTGTTGCATATAAGACTCACCTGAAGAGAGATGACGCTGCGACATGATGATTCCTACTCGACCGACTTCAGACAAATACCACGTTACTCTAATCTCTTACCCTTTCATATTGTATACTCTCCTGCAGATGTGTCATTACACACAAACATGCACATCTACCATCATGTCATTAATTATACCCCTTCCACGTGGTAAGACAATGTATTGCACAAAATTGCATTGAGTTCCAAGAAATCCCGTGTTGAAGTGACTGCGGGCTTAGCTACATACGGTCGTGTAAGACAGCCAAACAAACTACCACTATCACCAATGTCATGACGAAGTAAACCATTAATGCATAGCACTTTATTCCATTATTGTGTTCCTAACTTGTCATATTAAATGCACACACGCACTAAGCTATGACTATGCACAACTGTCCAGGCCAGTTTGAATGCATGATTTACGCATATTTAAAGTAGATAGCATCTTAGTACAGTAAAGCTTCATTACAACAACTTAGAATCAGCACAATTTAATTTCGTAGTGGCTAAGGTATATTTGTATAGAAATGGTACCAAACCAATTTGTTTGTTATATAAGCAAGACAGTGTTTGGTGTTACTGAGATTATGCATACATCAAAGAGGAACGTATAATCACCCAGACATTAGGTCTGTGTCCACTACCTATTTAATAGGGTGCTTGTCGACACAGGTGGACGAAAAAATTCTCAAATATAGAGTTTTGAAGGCATGAAACGTGGGCATCAAGAGTAAGCATTCAAACACCTAAAATGTTTGATTTTCTGCGGAGAAAGTTGGCGATATGCTCTTTGTTATATGAATTATGTATCCTAGTGGACATGCATTTGTAGCAAAAAACAGCACGACAAGATAAAAATACATAGACCAAATTTTCCGCTCATCACTTGATAACAAGCACCTAAAATCGTTCACTTCTCTTGTAGCCCTGCGGAAATTATTGAATACATAGAACTCTGTTCCTGTTGCGTCATTGCATTATGGGAGGGGATCTTACAATGTGCGTACTACTAGTAGGACTACAGTTGGTATTAATTTACACCCATATTAGGCCTGTATCCACTAGAATGTATCAGACTATTTTGGCGCCGAAAAACACGTCTTGGCGCCGCCAAAAAGGGGTTTGTCAGCGCCAAAACGTGTTTTTAGGTGCCAAAAAAGTCTAATAAATCCTAGTGGGCACAGGCCTAAAGATAATATTGCTTGTGCGTAAATGGCCGCTTCACTAATTAAAGCCTGCCTAATAGTTGGCGCCATATCAACAGTAATAAACCTTTATACCTCATCAATATAGACTAGCATCTCATGACAGTTGACCATAGGTGGACCATACCTAAGATTACATCCAAAACTATCCCCACTGAACTGACAATGAATACGAGTCAATCACTCATCTAATCTAGGTTAAGCACAGAGACCAAAGTTCTAACTAAGGTGCATCACACATATAGATAGTGAACAGGTTGGTTCCATAGGAGACAGATCACCCTCCGGCTGGTACCATCACAAACTAACAAACAGACAGGTTGATTTACCAAAGCTATGTGTACTGTTGGAAAGCCCTTACATATTCTAATTGATTTATAGGTCAGGGAGAACACACCTACGGGACATTCCGGGAGCACAGAACCGGCAGTGACAACCCAGATAGTGCCACCATGAAGGTAGATGCTTTTTAACCCTGAGCAATCCTCTAGGTTATTAACATTATGTTATGACTATTTAATCTACATTATGGTGGTGCAGTGGTGCCATATATGTATTCTGTTTTAATATAGTAGTCCATGAGATTGCTGTATTTTCCGGTTACAATGGAGGATCCAAAACTAATAGAAATGTCTTTGTATTTTCGCTGCATAACTCACTTATTAGACTGTAACAGAGGTTTCCCTGTATCACATTCCGATTTGAAATTATGTTTAATGTAATAACCTTTTCTACATTCTAACATAACAGCTGTTCGAATAGTATTAACTACACCTCATCGTTTTCATCGCCGCATATAGTATACCCCTCCCATTCTTATACACACGCATCACGTACATGCATTTTTTGTATTACATGCTGGTTTGTTTTGCCATTATCAGTAGTCCTATCAGATAGATGTATTTATTACTCACATTATCTTGCTGTATCTTTCAGTATTGATACTAATGCATTACGCAAAACATTATGCTGGTCTCACATCCAACTCGCCTCAAGGAGTTATTTATCAACAGCTACACTGTAATTAGTGAAACCAAAATTACGTCGTTTTATACTGTAAACCAACAGCATATTCTACTACTCATGTACACATACCGTAGTACAATATTCATTCTTATTTTTACTGTAAAACTTCAGTAAATTGTACTGCTCAGCTACACCTACTTCTAACAGTGTACCGTACAAAGTTAGAAGTTAGTGTAGCTGCACAGCGAGTCATACTGTGGATTTACAATATAACTGACAGTGCATTTTTGGTTTGGAAACCCAACATCATACCATAATGTAGGCAGTTCCTGTTTGGAAACTACGTCCTTTTATACTGTAAATCTACAGTATAACTCACTGTGCAGCTACACCAACTTCTGACAGTGTAGGTTGAGGGTGGCTGCATTTCCACGCGCAAAAGGGCACAAGTTCTACCAGCCCACTTTAGAGCAATTACCATAGCTCCCGGTCCCTTAAGTTAAATGCTGCGAGACTGTTCTGCCACTTTTTTTTAACTTTAACTTTTTTTAAGCTGAAAAGGGGTGAACTTTATTGCACCCCCTTCCTGTCGAGGGGTTGAGATTAGTCCCCAGCCCTTAGCTAATATCCCAAATGTTATTAAACAATGAACACTGCCTGTGCTATCTTTTGTACAGAAGGAAGTTGAACCACTCCAGACATCAGACTCCCAAATACGTCACAGGCAGAACGATGTCACATTAGCAAGCAGTGGAAATGACGTCACGTCTACGTCCACACATGACGGCAATCGTGTCACAGAATCAAATCAAAGTGAACTAAAATTACGTCGTGAGGTGGGGTTGCTAGGTGCCATGTCCCTTATCATAGGGAGTATCATAGGTGAGAAGATACAATCATAGACATTTAATGTCAATGATAATTGTGTTACCATGAGTATCCAACTTAGTATCATCCTAGTGAGGCCTAATGATGTCTTTAAGCATGCATTTAGAGTGCAAAGGAAATGTACCCATTGTCTTACTATGTACTGCACATGTAATTGTCTTTAAGGTCTAATGATGTTACACAAAGTGCATTGTATTGACCTCAAGATGAAGTGCCTATATAATAAACTAACAGATCAACTAATGTGTGAAGATATATATTTTCAGGGGCAGTACATTCCTGCCTTTCATTTGAGGACTGAGAATTCCTCTTCATGGAAAATAATGCATATACCCTTCTCATATTGGCCTCTGCAATGACTTTTCCTAGTCTCAAATGTTAGACATGGGGCGATATTACCGTTTTATATGCACGGTAGTTTTATAATAGTGATTAATCCAGGTCGGCTACCACTATTAACATAATTATAATTATCATGGTTATTTCAGGTTCTGGTATCTTCATCTCACCAAAGGGAGTCCAGGAAGGGGTGGGGTCAGTGGGCCTCAGCCTTGTGGTATGGGCACTGTGTGGAGTCATCTCCATGGTCGGTATGTCAAAACCCTTTCTGGTTTCGGTTTATAGGCACGATTGATTTAATCGCATATAATATATTCAGTTGTGTAATCAGACTAGATCTATTGTTAGGAGTTGAAACAAAATTCATCGGTGTGTATACAATCAGACTAGTAGTTGAATCAGAATTCATCGCAACCCCAATAGTGATATCCACCCATCATCTATAAATCTCACAGTTTAGCCGTTATCAAATTACTGGTCTGATTTTACCTAAAATGTATAGCATTAGCACGCCATTCTTGATCGTAACATTTTCTTTCAAACTGCCCAACCAACTATTTTTAGCCTCTGTATGGTCATTGGTGCCCAGAAATTATACAATGAAATATGAATATAAGCAGTAAACTTTCGTGTCGGAACTGTTTTTTTCTTCCCTACAGAGTCGTGAGTTTCTATATGCAATAACACATTGTGGTGTTTTTCAGGATCATTTGGCCTGGTGGAGCTGGGGACATGTATCCGTAAGTCCGGTGGGGACTACGCATACGTACTGGAGGCCTATGGTGGGGCAGCAGGATTCCTATATGCCTGGCTCTCCATCCTCTTCCTGAGACCAGCGGGCGGGTCCATCATGGCACTAACATGTGCAGAATACGTCCTATTCCCCTTTTTCAAGAATGCTTGCGGTGGATATGAAGAGGCTCTAAAGAAAATGGTAGCCATCACAGTTATAAGTAAGTACACTGGAAGCATTACGGGGTTGAAGGGTGCACAACTTTTGAAAGTGAATTCTTTTTTATTCTAATTAACCTATGCATTTATGACTGATCTACTCTGCCAACTGCTGTTTTCAATGTTTTACATTTATAACATGATTTATGATATAAATCATCTTCTTTCAGTGACCATATTAGGAGTCAATGTATATAGTGTGAAACTTGCAAACAGGATCGGTATCGTGTTTATGTTTGCCAAAATAGCAGCGTTGTGCATAATAATCATAGGAGGCATTGTTCTGCTTATTCAAGGTAAGTGCCATTCTGATTTGGAACGATTTTGCTTTAGAATGTTGGCTGTATGGACCATCATCTATTATGTCTAAAGGTCTACTTGCAATACTACTTTTTTGAGTGAACTGTTTATTTATATCTGCAACATTCAGTCTGTTCTGCCATTATAAAGTATGCACAGAGATAGCAAAGTGCATCACTTTAACAATACGATTTATCTTGACGACCTTACTGTATTGCTTTGATTTTAGCTTCTCTCTGATTTATTTTCAGGAAACACTAAACACCTCACAAATAGTTTTGAGGGTACAAGCACAGATATAAGTCGTTTAGCTTTAGGTTTTTACAGTGGCATGTGGGCATATGATGGATGGTAAGTGTTTTTGTTTATTTGTGAAAAGTTGATAAATGGATGGCTGCCTATAAATCATTCTTTTCATTGTCAATATTATATCCATACCTATAAAGTAACCAGTACATATCTTACCACACCAATGATTTGAATTAACTGCATGTCAGACTCAAAACGTTGGAATACCCTACTTGATCATAGATGCTTTGTTTCAGGAACAACTTGAATTATAATACGGAAGAAATTGTGAATCCAGTCAAGTTAGTACCTGTATTTTAAAACACTCCTTAATAGAGTACTAATGTACTACAATTTACATACAGGAAGCACATTTTTAAAATTGGAAGCTCTAGCTACGATACACACTCTCACAATGATTGCCACAAGCTCGTTATTACATTAATTGTAATGTTCTTATGAAAATATTTCCTTTGAGTTCTACCCTATTTGGCTTCCCTTTGCAGTGTAGCTGAAGACTGAGAACAATATCTATTTTGTCCTCTTTATTTTCAGAACGCTACCTCGTGCAATCTTGATAGCAGTGCCAATCTGCACAATATGCTATGTGCTCGTCAATTTGTCCTACTTCACAGTTTTATCATCGGCCGACATACTGGCCTCCCCAGCCGTCGCCGTGGTAAATTAAATATAATATCTCATTTTCTTTATTAAAGCATACCCACCTGTATCTCTGGAAAAAGGAGAAACACTGGAAATTTAAATAGTATCATACTATCTACACATAAGTGGTTCATACCGATGCTTTAAAACATTATGTGAGCATGGGAATGGCATGTATGCATGATGCTGCTGGTTGACTGAGAAAATATCAGATTGACATGCAGCTCTAAAGTCTCAGTTTTGTCCCATTCTCTGTAGACATGGGCAGATATTGTGATGCCACAGGCTTCCTGGCTGTTCCCTCTCTTTGTCGGCATCTCCACATTTGGTTCTGCACATTCATCACTCTTCTCTGGTGGACGGTAAGACATCAACAATAGTGTGTATACTTATGGTCAACTCCAGTATCTTGCCTGCATAGATGATGACAAAAAAGTTGTACACATTAAATGGCTGACAATTTTGTACCTTTTTGTACAAAATGTGTACATTTAATGTTGTACCTTAGTGCATTGAATTACAATACGTCCAATACACAATGTATTATTGATATGATTAAATGTGTTTACCATTAAGTGAATCAGTTTTAACTATTATTGCAGGGTGGCATACGTGGCAGCCAGGGAAGGTCACATGGTGGGAGTTTTCTCCATGGTGGATGCCCGTAATTTAACACCATCAGCCTCTCTTATATTTACAGTGAGTGTTGTGGCTTAGCAGACAAAGGTTAATGTTGGCCTCGTATATACACCTATATGTTTCAGTTGGTAATGCTCATCATCCCCTAGTGCATATCTCAAACAAACCAATATAACATGTAACCCAGTAGAGTACCACCATCAAGGCCTCGATCAAGAATTATACCAAGGAGCAGCTTATTCATCCAAGCCATTATATTTGATTTAATTCTTCATTTAAATTAATTGATTTCCATTCACCCTGTAAAATTCCCTTGACAGATGGCATCCTAGAACTAATTGTTTGAACCTCATTCACAGTGTTTGATGGCCATCATCATGGTGCTACCCTCTAACATTGGTCAGCTCATCAACTACTTCAGCTTTACTGCCTGGATCTGGTATGGCGCAGTAGCCTTAGGCGTACTAGTACTCAGGTGGAGAAGACCAGACATAGAACGGCCGTACAAAGTGAGAAATATGAGTTTTATATAATTTATTATGGTGTACAATTGTCAGATCTGAGTTGAATTCGTGAAATAGATTTGATAACATTGCCAGAAATTAGACCCTGTGTTAAACAAGGGGACAGTATAACATTTTGGACTACAAAACCTGATGATATAATAATATTATAATGTTATTTCACATTGATAACCCATGCGACATAGCCTACTAAGGATATCCAGAATGCTGTTAATTGTTCTCTTCATCCACCAGGTGCCGCTGGTGTTCCCGGTCATCACATTCCTTGTATCCATGTTTCTGGTCATTGGACCGTTGATTCAGAATCCCAAAATAGAATTTCTGTATGCCACCCTCTGTATTTTTGCTGGACTACTATTCTACGTCCCTCTGGTTTACTTCAAAAAGAAGATCCCCGGCACGGGTGAGTTGAGTTAAGTTAAGGCTACGTCAACGTGACATCGAGTAGATAATCTAGCTCCAGTTTATGCATAGTTTATTGCAATTATATTAAGTAAAATCTGTCATAATAGGACAGATTATGTTGACATTATTAATTTCCCTTGATCATAATTATGTAAATGATAATCAATTTAAATACTGTCATGATTAAAATACTTTGAAACGTACACAACAATTATGTTAAACTATACAGCTACATGTACCGTCCTTTTCCAGATACGGTGACTAAATGGTTACAGCTTGCCCTACAAGTGGCTCCACCTACGTCTGAACCTGATTACTAAAGTATCACATTCAACACGATAATAAGCACAGCCTTCCTGTGTCAAGAGTCGACCCAACAGCTATGCGTGCATGACTGCCACTAAAGAGTCCACATTTATTATAAACAGCTAGCGCTGATCATAAAAATTAAATACTCAACATTATACCCAATTTTATGTACAGACTATTCAGTCATATACATGGTTCAATATTATTATCACGACAAAAGTGTATGTATGAGTTAGAGCTCTAGAATAAACATTTAATTATACTCATAGTATTCTGATACTGATGTTAGTTCTGATACTTACATGGTGACTGCTGGTGGGTTCTGAATGCTTACACCAACATTATTAAAATCATTGTTTTACACTTTCTTTCAAAAGGTTGTACACATTCTAAAATCTGAATTTTAATTTTACGTGGGTTATATAGTGGTTAACTCCAAATTTATTTAATTATACAAATGTCATTATTTTGGCCTTGAGGGGTAGGGAGCTATGGACTCACAATAGTAAAATGACGACTCCAACAATTGATCAGGAGATTGGATATTTATTAAGCAGCTCTATGATATTAACTTCTACTTGCGATTGAAATATATGGTAGCTCTGCTGAATTTCAAATGCCCAAATTCAGCATAGCAAAGCCTTTGCATCAAATAATTCAGAAATCGTTTCGAGAAGGTGAAGCTCTCTGACGGAACATATGTTCAAGAAGCAATTACATACAAACAACTAGATCTTTAATTCAAAGTTGTTATTACTTTATTAATCTAAATCGCCTGACATTAATTTTAATCACCACCCCCTACCCAGATTGGCAATGCCATATACGCCAGGTCAGGATTATATAAAACGCGCATACCCTGTAGTAGGATTAGCCAGTAAACACAAGTGCATTTATCAGACTGATACACACAGTCTGGTAAAGTGAAAGTGCATATCCATGCAGTGACTTGTACACTTGACAGTTTGGTATATCCTACCCACACACCCTACTCCCACTACCTTATGCATTATGAATAACATTATAATAGGGCATGTAGTTTTTTGTTATTTTCTCACTGCATACAAACGAAATGTTTTCGTGTGCAAGTTATAGATTGGTAATGGCACGATTAATTGATGCCATTTTTTGTTTTAAAGAACCTGTGAAAATATGTTGGTTCCGCAAATCAGCTGATTATTTTGAGAGCCACTTTTGGAGAAAAAGAACATGTCGTACTAACGGCACTATACAGTCCACTATGTTTGACCATATTGATATCTACTGAACGTCATCTCTCCTGCAAGCAACACTGCAGTTCAATATGATAGCCTATGCAAACTAGCACTTATTCACTGGCTTTATTATATCTGGAACATATCCAAAAGGCACGGCTGGACACTGGGTTATTATAGATATTGGTCAACGTGAATGTGTCGGGGCCAATGCATACAAGCACTTTACGTCTATGCACAGATGACTAGGTTATCCCGTCTCCACGCAGAGGGTAGCGATCACAAACCCAATTAAGGCCGTTCTTTGCAAAAACATGGGTATAAATATATATATATCAGAAAAAGGGCCTAGGATATTAGATGGATGAAAGCCAATTTGCCCGAGCACACGGCATTTGTTTGTTAAATAATAAGCAAACCAGAGAACACTGTATAGTGATAGCTGTTCATCTATGCACAAAAGCTTTTGTAAGATTGGTATACATTTTGTGCCACTTTTGCGGAAAGACTGCTCTGTTGATTGCGAGCCATGCTGTAACTCCAGCCACCCAGAACGGTAGGTCAGTGTGGGATGAGAGCCCAAATGTCATGAAAATATTTTCAAGCAATAATTATGCGTTTTAAATTAAAAAGAAACAACATTAGATAATTTTCATTCTACATTGTGTACTACCGTAAAACATGTTCGGTAAACCTATACTCAATGCTGTGCATTATTGGCTATATAAGTAGTAGTTAAAGCACAGCCAGACCCCTGTACGTAGGATATTGGGCATAATTGGCAACAGTCTAGGCTGATCACAAGTCGCAGACGAGTGTGGTCAGACATGACTAAGCCAATATCCTTAGTACAGGGGTCTGGAGTGGTTTGACTAACTAGCTTATGCCACACACTGTGGTGAGTGGTTTTCTCACCTTTTGCACGTCATATACAGTTGGGGTATTTATTTTGTTCTGACGGCCAAGTGTGGTATAAACTTATACATGCAACAGTTCTTACAACAGAGTGTTTGCTTAATGAACCTCTGTACTATGCAGGGGTCCCCCCCCCCCAGCACCTCCATGGTACTAGTACAGTTGTTGGACTGGTGCAGCCTTAACACCAGATGCATGGGGTTTACGGCACTGACCATGTACTTACTTAATACTTGGGCCAGTGGTCAGGTCCACAGACTTAATACGTACAGCATAATCATAGCAGTCCACTTGGAGTATAACGGTGGAGAGCCGAGCACAGGCACCATTGGAAATCACTGAGGTAGGTTATAATACTGCCATAGATTCTATTACTGTGTGTATAATACCCTTTAGTAATATGGTACATATTTCCTCCAGCGGTGTACACCCAGGTACATTTAAAAGACGTTAGATGACAGTGTCGGGAATTCAGTTTATTGTAATTAAGCCCTGCCCTTCGTGACAGGGTGTGAACATAATCTTATATTCAGGTAAGACGTTAGCCAAACAGCCTGATATAGAACATTATAATTATAGTAATTATAACATTAGAACATTATACTTATAGTAATAGCGGCATTAAAGTGATAATTACGAAGTATAAAATACCCCTCGATCCACATGTCACATTTTGAAAGGAATTGAAGGATTTTATTATTGTTGATACAGTCATTACACTAACGCTGTAAACTGTTGGTTGTATTATATAATTATAGAGTAGTATGTCCTGTGGTTGTATAGTTTAGTGTATGTTCATAGTAGAATCTACTGTAATGCTGCAGTAGATCATAAGTGCATCTAGACTAACCATCAATAGTGAATCATTATAAGTATTGTACATGACACATTACATGGGGACTGCCCCTGTGAGGGGTCTGGATGGGGGTCCCAATTTCCCATGTCGATTTTAAGAAAGTATCATGTCGCCCTGTCGATTTTAAGAAATAGCCATGTCACCATGTCGACTTTAAGAAATGTCCATGTCCCATGTCGCTATCTCTAATATTCCTCATGTCGCATGTCACTAGGCCCAAAAACGGCCATGTCGCCATGTCGGATTTAGTGGTCCACACCCATCCTGTGTATTGGTAGTTTATTCTGTGTTGCTTGTAACTCCTAGGCCCGGTGGAGTATTTATCTATTAGCTTTTACATGTGAGTCATTGGTACAGCATTGGTCTCAAGTATGGTATTATATAAGTATGTGTACAACAAAAAGTTCAATTACATAAGACGGACGCTGTAGTATTGTAGTTTTCTATATAAACATTATCACTCCACTCATATATAGCTACCCGATTGGCTACATCTTACAATAGATGATAAGTATTATGTCGTAGATTCGTTAGATAAGTGTGCAAGCGCATATATATTTACTATATTATTCAGAGTACACTATCATAATGACATACTAATTACTTCCCACTTCTTCGCAAATTATTGACCAATCAGATAGGTATGGGACAAGCGCTTGTTATGCGCTTTTCTAGATAAGCCATATGGTGCATATTATCATTGGGTATAGCTTTAAATGCCATAGCAATAATCGGAAAGTGCCAAGGCTTAAAACTGTCACATGTCGGCAAAGGGGTCTAGCTATAGGCAAGGACTGCGAGTAAGCCTGGAGCCTGAGCTATATAATTTCGCAAACCCTTAACTTATACATCCATAAACCCGATTGGACCATGCATTTCCCTTATATGTTAATACATGACTTTGCATATCTCCTTATCCCAGTGGACAAATGACGTCGCTTGAAATAATTAGTGGTGAATGTACCAGAGCTTTATTTCTCAAGTTGTGATAAGAATATCAAGCAGGGAAGACATACGGATTCTTCATACTATACAGAGAACGAATAAATGGGAAAATAGCTGATAAATATATACAGTGTATGACAATTATACAAAGGTCGTTTATGGAAAAACTGATGTTACGGTAAATATTGTGTGGAAAGGGGCGTGACAGGTATTAGCAACTGGCCAAACATGGAGCTGGCGTCATCATTGTTATGAACACACAGTAATCTGACTATCAATGCGGCTAGTTTGGGACACAGATCAATTTCAACAGGTGAAGCTTTCTCAGTATGTACCGAATTGGGAATAGAATAATACGCATATAGGTATTGGACTTGTTCCAAGTAGGTGATCATGACATGCTATGATATCTAGGCCGTAACAAAAAGATACACTTGGTATTTTGCTTTTCTACAATGTGACAGCATTGAAAGAAGATGAGACCGAATGTAGATATCAATGAAAGCTAATATCTGCCTTTTTGAGAGACAGGCATAACATTAATGTAGTGTTTTTTTTGGGTAGAACATCTGTAATAGCTAAAAACAGATTCATCTAAGTTATATGCGACCGAATCAGCTTTGGCTACCTGTCGTCTAACCCCTTTAATCACCATGATGCATGGTTGCAGCCCTGACGAGTAACTCACCGGTGCTGCATTCAAGGGTTCTTACACTCTCAGGCGGTCAGCATGATGCATGAATGCAGCCTTAACGAGTAACTCACTAGCGCTGCATCGAAGCATCATGCTGACCAGAGACATAGCACATCGATCAGAGCACTATTTGTTAGCCCTTAAAGCAAGAATACTCTCTATATAATAAGCTCATTGCTTAAAAGGGTAAAAAGGCTTCGCTTTGGCCATCGTACCTTTATTCTCACTGATTATACTCAAGCTCACCTCTCTTGTGCCGTTTACCTCCACCTTACAGTAGCTGCTCTACCCCAAACTCCACCATGGGATGCGGCTCCAGCACTGCCGTCACTCTCGATAAGGACGACATCTCACCCTACACACTGGAGATCCTGAAAACGGAGACCCGCTTCAGCGAGGATGAGATCAAGGTGTGGTATGGAGCCTTTATTGAAGAGACCACGGACGAACATATGGATAAGGCCGGCTTCATATCACTCTACTCCCGCCTCTACCCCAGGGGCTCCGTCCAGGACTTCGCTGAGCACCTGTTTAAGGCCTATGACAGTGATGGTAGTGGGAAGATAGATTTTAGAGAGTTTATGGCCACTATGGATGTCTCCCAGAAGGGGTCTTCTGATGAAAAACTTAAATGGGCTTTCGGCTTGTATGATGCCGATAAGAGTGGTTTCATTACCAGAGATGAGGTCCATCAGATTGTCTCGGTGAGTTTTTTTCTGTTGTTGTTGTTGTTGTTGTTGTTGTTGTTGTGATGTATTAGCATTTCCCCATTCATGGGTTATGTGGAAGAAATATAAAGCCATCGAAAGTTGGGTGAAACCATGATTAAATGGGAGTGAAAGCTCTATGAAAAAATCAGAAAGTCATGGGAAATGTTGATTTTTAAGAAATGTGTTGAATATATATGTGACACGATCTGCAAAAAGGGGCCTTAGTGCAGGGTGCACTAAGGTCCTTTTTCCCAGTATATGTCACATATATACAACGTTCCTAAGATAAACAACGCTTGTGTACTCAGCCTTTAGAGTTCATTCATATATATTCTCTTCATGCAACACATACAAAATAATAAAGATGTGAATAAAACTTTGATGTATTATCTAAACTCAATATAATTTGGATGATTCTCTGATGATAAGATGCAGAAAGTTCTCATCTATATATACATGATAATGTACATTGGTATTATAGATCACGTATCAAATCATTATATCTGTTATTTGTTTATACAGGCGATATACAAGATGCAGGGAGTAAAAGAGGAAGGGGATTCTCAGCACGTAAGTGTGGAGAATTGTGTAGAGGAAATATTTAAAGCTCTTGAAAAGGACAAGGATGGAAAACTCGACGATAAGGAGTTCATAATTGGATCAAAAGCAAACGGCCAAGTGAGACAAATGTTGGAGAGTGTATAAACTAACTGGACTTGTAATAAACTTGTGTACATAGATGTAAAGAGATTTAATAAAGATGACTATATTCCTCACCATAGTGGTTAGCGGTTTAAGTTGTATTATTGTATTTGTATAATTCAATAATGTGTGGGAGTATGTGATTATAGCATGATAGACAGATGCTATCTATTTGTCCTGGTTGCATTCGGCACGTATAAGATGAGGCCTCCTGTAGATGTTTTGGGATATTTTCTCTAATGTTTTAAGACAAAACGATGAATTTATAGAGATCGATTAATAGTATAAATGGGAGAAATATTACCCCCAAAGTAAACTAAATAAAGAGGCTAAATGGTGGACTGAGAATATGGGACCATCCGAGGAATACCTGGAATTCCTTCAGGATTCAAACCTAAACCTAGATATTTGAAAATTCATTGAATCATTTATACTGAAAATATAAAGGTCAATGACCTGGAATTATTATACATTCAGTTTCATATACATATGCATCAAAATGTAAAAGTAGCATACGTTATATATATCAGGGTCATATACCATAATGTTAACAGCTTAACCGTGACCCTTTCATTTGGCAAACACCCACTGGAGATGATTATACACCTTATGCCAATTTAATTCCATGGGAGAGGGATTATTAGATCTATGTTGATGCCAGAAGAACACCCTCAGAAAAGTGAGTGTCACTGTCCCCAAAAGCACCCTCAGCTGAACGGTGTAGTCGGGCCATAAATGTGGTCCTGGCGCTTCATTGTCCCACCCCCTGGGAGTGGAACACAACACCACTCCACCTCCTACCCCACCTACCTTCATATACATAAACTATTCACTCTCCCCCCATAGCCCTTATAGTTACCCATCACCCCCCTCTCTCACCTCTCCACCTCTCCAATCACATATCACCCTCCTTCCTCATATCCCTTCCATCCGTCCTACCCTCCGGACCTATCTCCATTTTTCTGTGCAACGCACACGTCAAGCTACAGTCTCCACACAGTTACAACTATCAAGTCACAGGTGACTTTTATATCCATATTTTATGCTCTGTGAAAGGTGACTACGGATGGGTCATATATGAAGGGATATTTATAGATTACTCTGACTGTACTCTACTTTGATTTTCGGCCTAACCATGCCGGCCACGAGGCTCTCGGCCTCGAAGCAAAAAGAAAAATCCAAAATTACCAAGTCCAAGAGTAAAAAGCCCACACAGGCTGTCAGGGTAGCACAGCTGGAGAATGATGTGTATGAAATAAGACACAACGTTAAGAACAGTAATGGGCAGTTAGAAAAAATCTCAGCATGGCTGGAGCCGGCCAAGAAACCCGACAGCACCCCAGCACCTGAGGGTCAACCTGGCGACCCACAGGAGGTCCCGACCGGGGATGGTAAAGAGGGGTCTAAAAATGTGTCCAAAACTCTTAATGATACGGTAGTGTCCAAAGCACATAAGACCACCATTCATTCCCTGGAATCCACGGGCGCGTCTGTCAGCATTGTGTCAGTGGCTGAGTCCCACTCACACAAGTCTGCCAGGCACCGGCATATCTCCAAGCCCCTCAAGGCCTTCACCCGGCCCCAAGGAGGTCGCTGTCACGCTCCAGACGTGACCACTCATCCAGAAAGCACTCACCTGCGAGTAGCAGGTCTTACACAAGTCATCGCCGGCCCTCCTCCCGTGGCTCTACGCCATGCTCCAGGTCCCGCTTCAGGCGCCCTCACAGGTCGTCACGCTCCAGCAGACACAGACGTCACAGCTACTCCTACTACGACTCCTCACCGTCCCCACACAGGGAGTCCCCTCGCCGCCGACGCCCTGCCTCCCCGCCTCCAAACCGCCAACAGGAGGAGGAGTAGGAGGAGGAGGAGGGATAAGTGGAGAGGTTCCTGCATAAGGAAGAGTTTGAGATCAAGGAATCTACCATTAAGGCCTCTCTTTTCAATCCCCTTAAGAAAGGCAAGATGATAGTCAAACCATACATGTATATCTTCAGAGAGGGCTGCCACACCATGACTCAGAGACTTAATCTCAGACACACTATGCCCGAGCTAGAGTACATACATTGTGTATTGAAACTCCTACAGGACCCACAGGCGTTCCAGAAGGAGGACCATCAGGGCATATTAGATCATTTGACAGAGGTGGTGGCAGACATACAACGCCGAAAATGGCCCCAGGTTAGGGAATGGACCCAGGCGGTATGGGACGCAGTCGAGACATTAAGTGGGGTCATACTCAGGCTATCAAGAACATGAGGTACGAGCTAGCTTTGGGCCAACAGTCAGCGCCCCAGGGCCCGGTCAAAGGTGATCCATACACATTGCAGGGGGTGATATGTAGAGACTGGAACTCCGAGAAGGGGTGCAGATTCCGCCAAGCTCATGCCCACAACCATACCAACTTCCTACATTTCTGTCAGATATGTTGGAAGTCGGGACGCCAAGCCCCCCACTCCGCTATGATGTGTGACGCCAAATCACAACAAAACCACTACGGCGCCCCGCAAGCTCAGGGTGGCTTCCACCAAAACCACCCACAACAGTCAAAAAACGGTCAGTAGACGCCCCCACCGGCGACCAGCAGGCTGGGGCGTCTATAATAAATAAGGGTAACGATGTTTCAAACCCTGGGCAGCATGAACTTGTAAATAATCATTGTTTTTTACCTTCAATTTCATCACAAACGCCACAACCGGAAGGCCCCCGCCTCCATCTTGGAACCGAGCATGCGCACGGCACCGATGACGTCACAGGCTGCGCCGCTCGAGCTGGTCCCCGGCACCCGCTCTCCAACGCTGCAACCAGCGCAGACAAAGATGGCGGCCCCCACACGTCAACAAATATGGCGGCCTCGCCAGGCCAGGCTCACACACCACGGCCGGCTCACCGCCCTGCCAACGGGCCTCCCTCGCCTGCACAAGCGCCGCAGCGGGCTGGGAAGGCGGCCCCTGGCACCCTGCCCCATCATACTACTTCTCTTGGCTCCCCCGAGACGCACAACAACAACACAGTCGAAGGCGTCTCCGGCTCCGGTCAGGTGTTAGCAGGTATGAACAATCAACGTCTTCCATCCACCCTTGCTCCCACACACAGTCCACATGAGTTAGCAGGTCCGAGCAAACCACGTCTTTGCCCCACGACCAGTAATGACATTATCGCTCAGTTAGCAGGTCCGGACAATCTGCACGTTCACTCCACTGAAACAAATGCCCCAGACTTCGGTAGGATTAAACTCATGTGTGCTTCAGATGTGTGGGACCCACTTGTAGATGGTGACCCCCAGGCATTCAAAGCACATCGAAAGGAGTGCTGGCCCAGGCCCAACCCCGACATGCTGGACCCACAGCTAGCATCTATATACAATGCAGTCAGGGATACGGGCCTGCCAAATGCCATGGCCGCGCAGATTCCACTCCCCACGGCCCTTAACATTCCACAATGGGAGAGGCTCCTACCTCGTTCCCAAGACAATGACCAGCTCATCTCCTTCCTCAAATTTGGTTTCCCCATGGGGTATATGGGCCCCTGCTCCGATACACAAGGGGTGGCCAACCACAAGAGTGCACTCGATTTCCCAGAGAGTATTGTAGAATTTATTGACAAAGAAATTGAACTCGGTGCCCTCCATGGGCCCTTCAAGGCCCCGCTCTTCACCCCCTGGGCCCATACCTCCCCACTCATGACCAGGGAGAAGGCGGACCCCAATGAAAGACGAGTGATTACGGATCTCACTTTCCCACACGAAGCATCCATCAACGCTTACATTTTTAAAACCTCTGTACTGGGTCACCAACGTCAGCACTCACTGCCCACAGTGGATGGTTTTGTTGAGGACTTCATCCAATCTGGCCCCCACTCTAACATGGCCACATTGGACATTTCTAGGGCCTACAAAAAATTCTCTAGTGATCCCATGGACTGGCCTTTGTTGTGTCTGGCATGGGGAAATAACCAATATTGTGACACATCTCTCCCATTTGGCGCACAAAGTTCTTCCATGCACATGCAGAGGGTGGCCAATGGGATAGTTTCCATCCTTGCAGCGCACAAGGTTCATGCTAAAATGTATTAAGATGATGTAATAATCCTTGCAGACACAAAGGCCAAGGCCAAGAAGAAGTTTCAACAAGGCCAGAAAAATCCTCAGCACCTTGGGCCTCCCAGAAGCTGTCAAGAAGGCCCAGGAGCTGGCGAGCGTCATCACCTGGCTTGGAATCCAGATAGACGCTGGAAATATGGCCCTCTCCATCCCGAAAGACAAACTGCACAAGGTAATACAAAAGGTCAACAGTGCAATTAAGAGGAGGTCACTCAACAAAAAGGCACTCCAGAGCCTGTTGGGGAGCCTCCTCCACATTGCAAAATGTGTCTCCCCGGCCCGCCTGTTTGTCAGCCGCATCCTCGACACATTAAGGGGCATGAAGGGAAAACATGTGAACATTTCTAGTGACTTTAAGAAGATCTTAGGTGGTTCCAGGAGTTTGCCTCCACCTGGAACGGGGTCTCCGTCATTCCAGTATCCACACACCACATGGAGATATATGTGGACGCCTGCGGGTCCCGGGTGGGGACCCACAATGGGTCAGGGTCGTACAGAAAACAGGTGGCCCCTGTGGATGACGCCGTCACCAATATAGCCCACCTAGAGGCCGCCAATGTGGTGGTGGCCCTACATACATTTCTCAACGAGTCACATGAGGGAAAGTGCATAAGGGTACACTGTGATAACAGCGCCGCCATGGCTGTATTTGAAAATGAAAAGGGGCAGGACAGGGTCCTCCTGGATCTCGCCGGGGCAGCCTGGATGGTCGAGGCAGCCGTCTTTGTAAAATTAGCATATGTGCATGTGCCTGGTGTTGAAAATGTAATTGCAGACCGATTGAGTAGAGCCCACTTCTCAAATGCTGCCTGTAGAGAGGCGGACGCCCTTGTTGCCAAACACAACCTCACTGACATTAAACCCTGCCTTCACATACTTGACAATGTTTCCCCCTCTCTCCTCACCAGCTCCGGGTTACCAATTACTGCAGCGGAAGGCCGCCGCGCGCCAGCTCAAGGCCCGGGCAAGGGGCACCAACCTCGGCAGAAAATCGTCCGTCAAAAGCTACCTCAAGTTCTGCCGCTGCATGAGGGTAGACCCGTTGGCCCCCATGTACCAGGACCTATGTTGCTGGCTGGAGGAGCTGGTGGACCCCGGCTTGGGCCCAGCTACAGTCAGGAACAAGCTGAGTCACATACGCGTCTATGTCACTCTAGTGGGCGCAAAAATGACACAGTTCCAGCACCACAGGGTGCAACGAGCAATAGAGGGGGTGTTAAATACGGCACTCCTTGGTTTAATCAATGGGAGTGCCGTATTTGATAAAAAATAAAACATCATCTTACATGTTGTAAATAAAATCTGTTATTAAAACAATTTTATTCAACCCATATCATGTGTTGGTTCTCACTCCGGGGGGTCATGGGATAATGCCTGACTTAATTTCGGCGACAATGACGCTCACTTTTCTGAGGGTGAAGTGTATGGGACTGAAGTTCAGTTAACTTTGATTTCCAATGTTTTCTAGTTAGCAGCTGATAAGCTTCTTTTGGTTTATTTTTTGGAAAGGTCGCCAATCTTTGCTCATATTTGATTTTTAAAATGACTTAATTGCTATACAGGGAACATTCATAAATGACGTCACCTTTTTTTGGCCCATTTTCAGGACCTCCCACCCCCTTGTCACCTTTTGTCACCTACCAGCAATAACCCCTCTAAGAAAGACGTCACAAATTTGGAAGTTGAAGTTTGAAGTTTGCAATTTTTATTGGTATAGAATCTCAATACAAAGTGTGAGTTTTCCCCCATGCCAGATTATGTACAATGAAACATACAGATTTCATGAGAAGTAATAAGGACAATACAAATTGTGTGTGTTGGGTTTTCAATGTCATGTCTATCAGGCACCTATCCTAGTATCAGGTGTCTAATTCACATCAAGTACTGGTTTTTCTATTCAGTTCCGTATACATATGGCTCAGGCTCATGACTTTGCAACAATTAAAAGTGAAAAAATATCAAATAATTAATTTCAGTTTCCTCATTATTTCTCACTTGCATTGGGAAATATAGGTGTTTGAGAACATGCACGTAAAATTTTGTGATATAGCTATTATTATTTCTTAGGGAATCATGACCACAAAAATACAGTGTAAAATCACTTGTTTCAACCATGTCCAAAGAATTAGCTAATTTACACATATAAGGGGCTGTTGCTAAGCAACCATTGGAAATAGATGAAAATGGATGTGCTCATGGGAATCCCTGACATCGATTTAGGTACTCTTATATTTATTGTAGGATGAATATTGCCAAAACTATGGCCTGCCATATGTTAATATCTATTGTATTTTATATGGCTACATATGGCGCCATATAGCGTAACGGACGCGTAACGGACGCGTAACGGACGCGTAACGGACGCGTAACGGACGCGTAACGGACGCGTAACGGACGCGTAACATGGTCATTTTGTGACATTTTGTTTAAATTCTTGTAATTTAGTCAAAAATAAACATTTTAACCCCCAAAAAGTGTCAATTAACATCAGCGAAACGGTCCAGATCTGTCTAGTTCATTTAGAATCATCTATCTCTCTTTTCTCTATTTTTAAATCTTTTTCTAAGAAAAAAATACAGAGATTATTATATTTTTGATTAATTACCAAATTTCCAGGAAAAAGAGAGAAAACTAAGAAAATACCAAAAAATAAAAGTAATTACATTATTGAAACGGTGGGCTCTTGAATTTAATTGTGAGATATGAAACTTTATCATTAATCTACTAATTCTAATTTAATTTTGAGAATGAAGTATAAGTAGCCACTTTGTGACATCCCAGTATGGGTGTTCTGTAGTATACTCATGAGTTTGAGCCATATTGGAGTCACTCTATAAGTCAAAGTTCGGTAGGCTTCACTTGAAGTCATCGTAGCTAGCTGCATGTTGTTTCTCAGCATCCAAGTCGTCCCACAATCCTCTTCCTCAATATAGTGGGCTTCGTCCATATATGTCCTTCTTCAGTCGTTGTAACTTTATTTTCACTTTTGCATTTCCTCGTAGTGCCCAGGTCGGGATTATTACATGTTCCTCTTCTTGACTATATTTATACATCAGACATAATAATTGTCTGTCTCGACGTGGTTGTAACTTCTCAATTTTGTGTGTCTGATGCAGCCGGTCCACATCTGCGTCTCTAGGGTCATTGACACCCTCAACAATCCGTAGTGCGTCATTCTGTAGTACTTGTAATTTACGTGGTAGCCAGGCTGGCCCACCATCAATTACAAAGCAACAGTATTCCACAATTGGTCGGATCATCATCTTGTACACTTCTAGGGTGGTGTCAGCGTCTGTATTGACCTTTATATTTCTCACCTTGCGGAGCAAACGTTAGAAATCTATCTATGATCACTCCTAGGTAGTTGAAGTTCTTTACTACATTTAATGTTTTATCACCGAGTTTCAGATCGGTATTGCTCATGTCTGGAAATAGTCTTTGCGAGTGGCACCATAATACCACTGTTTTTCTTGCATTCACCGTCAGTTTGTGGTCTTTGCAACTCCTAAAGAGAGCGTTTAGGTCTTCCTGGAGTAGTTGACTCACTCTAGATGGGTTCTTTGCTGATACCACTAAGGCAAGGTCATCCGCATAGATGAAATATTCTGAGTTCTTAATACTGTCACAAATGTCATTTACGTAGCACAAAAACAACAACGGGCCCAAAACCGACCCCTGCGGTACGCCATAATCGATTTGTCTCTTTCCCGATTTTTCCCCATTCGCTGTAGTCTGTTGTTGCCTTTTGTTCAGATAAGATTTGAACCACTTGACCGATCTATCGTCTACTCTGCAGTCCCGTAACTTGTCAAGCAGAATCGGGTGTGAGACTGTATTAAAAGCCTTTTGTAGATCGACGAATACAACAGCGGTTACTAATCCGCTGTTTGCAGCATTATATAACACTTCAACAAGTTTAAAGATGGCTGTACCGGTACAACGCCCCAGTATGAATCAGAATTGCTGTGTAGACAAAAGCTTGTTTCTTAATAGATGGCCCATAAGTTGTTCGTGTACAATTTTTTCACAAAGTTTAGAACAAGCATTTAACAAGCGGACGGGTCTCCAGTTTCCCACCAGAGTCATGTCCCCACCTTTGGGAATTGGAATTATATTGCCATCTTTCCATCTGGTTGGGAAGGTGCTCGTACGTACACTTGACAACACAATGTGTAGTAGAGTTCCCGGTACCGCAGATAAGAAGTCCTTCAGTACACATGTTCTCATATCCAATATGCCCGACGATTTTGATGTATCTAGGGTTTTTATTACTTTTGTGATGGTTGCAATATCAGGCGCTCTCAATGACATCCAATCATCTGCTTCATTGTTCCCACGATCATCTGCATCATTGTTCACTCTACCATGGGCAGCCTCACCCCCGGCCACCATGTCCTCTGCATCTTCTATATCAGAGTCTACTACCGGATTGACGTCTTGTTCAAACGCCAGGGCCAGGGTTTCACCAATATCAGTATAATAGTTGTTGATATAATTTGCAGTGTCATCAGATGCAGATACATGCATCCCTTGGTCATCCTTCAGCTGGATATTGGAGTCTTCGCGTTCCCCTTTCCATAGGGTATTCACAAATGACCAGAAGCGCTTTGGGTCATTCCGCAGATCCCTGAGTCTCTGTAACATCTCTCTTTTTTTGCTGATTCTAATTTCAGTGTTTATTTGTTTAGAGATTCGTTGACTCTCGTGGTAATTAATTATGTAATTGGGGCGGTTTATCCTGCGTGATTTCCGTAGTAGGATCTTTCTTCTCCTCATCAAACGTAAAGTTTTACGAGACAATTTCTGGGTGGGTCCTACCGGTACTTTGAACTCAGTCTGTGGACAGTTTACATTCAGGTACTCATGTATCTTATCTTCTAGTCGTTGGTAGGTCTCATCTACGTCATAGTTTTCAACAAACGTCCCCCAATCCATATCAGTCATGGCTCTCCTCATGTCCTCAGGTATGTATCTTTTATAAGATCTACCTTTTATGACCTTCTGGTTAAGACCCCCCCTTTCCCCCGCTAGTGAACCCTCTAAATGCACAGTCTTTACACAGATCACAATTAATACTAGTCATCCAGGCCTGACAGATATGAGGCTGGGAGATATAAGCACCAAGTTTTGAATAAGCACTGGTTTTGCATAAGAGCCTGGGTTAATAATGCCTCCAGATAAATAAATGCAAGGGCTCTCATATATGATGGCACAGTGTGAATCTACCGTAAATTCTTGTGTATAAGCCTTACTCACTTATTAGCCACCCTCAGCTTAATTAGTCATTTTCATTTCATTTTTTATATATACTATACTATTGTTTTTATTCATAGTTATGTCTGGACTTGAAAAGGTGATGTCACACAGACCTTGACACCCAACCCCCCCCCCCCCCACCCCCATGTCACTTTTTGTCACTAAACCCAAAGACCCACCTACCCCCTAGCAGGTGACGTCATTTGTGAACGTTCCCTACAAGCTATCAAGACGTGGTAAATTTACAAAACGTAATTTGTAAGGTTGGATGGTGGGTCTTCGGACTAGCTTAACCCTTTCGTGCCCAGAACTATTTTGACAAAAGTCAGTTTTCACAAGATCATTTGTAGATTGTGTAACAGTACAATATTTTGTGCTTAGATATGCTTTATATTATATTTTCTGAAAGCTAATGGAATACCCTCTCTAATAATGTATGGAAGAACGTCATAATTCTGGTTACCATGGTAACCAGAAACATTATTTTCCTAACATTAGACAATGTGGTAAAAACGGTTAATATTTCCAAAAAGGGGCCCCTTAAGTTTGAAATAAGACTGATTTGCTATAGCAAACCTACTTTTGCTATTCCGAATGAGGGCATACAAAAAAGTCATATTGAAAGTGGAAGAATACCACTAATTTAATTGGAATCTCCAGAAAAAATACATTAAAAAAGTTTTTTTCACTATTTTCGCCATATTTTCAATATTTCTTTTATTTATCAATATTTCTTTCACCCCCTCTGGCCAATGCGCGCAATTTCAATGATATTTGGGCTATTTTTAACTCATTATATTTTGTATTCAAGCATACCAACGATATTCTATACATGTCACTATAGAGTATTTAGTATCGTTAGAAAATGTATGCAATTGCGCTTCATTTGCATCTAGAATCATCCTGATTTGACCACTATAGCTCCTAGGGTGCCTTGTTGAAGATATATAGGTGTAAATGCGCGCACTTTTGGAGTTCTGGGCACGTAAGGGTTAACTAAATTAGTTTGCGGTACCCTGAGGCTGTTTCTACTTAAAAATAAGGGGGGATTGTCAAGCAAATCACTTCATATACTTACCTGTTAGTGTACATATACCACCAATGTACGGCAATGGGCGATGCAGTGATTGCATGCAGTGTTCCAGTGGTTATTTTGGAATAGGGCTCTGTATAGGGTTGTATGCACATTAAGATCCCAAGTGCAGCAAAGAATGGTAGTGATTTGTTAAGGCATTTAACATCTGTACAGCTGGGGAGTGTCACTTTCTCTTTGATGTGCCCCAGTGGTGACAGCCCTGACACGGGCAGATAATGTTGACCTCAGGGTCAGAAGAATGATAATAAATTGTAATTCCACCCCAAGATACTGCTATTTCTACTGTGCTTTCTGCATTAAAACTCATTTTTGTTACATTAGGCATGTAAACTTATGCAAAATATGTTATGGGTTGCTAAGGGAAGTGTGTTGGGAATACAATGCTGAAATAATCTGATTAGAATCTTAACCCACAAAATAGATATGAGGCTAAATGTCATTGCATGTGCGGCATGTACTACTAAGTGGCTATATGTATACATGGAGGTATCTATTAGGTACAACGTCTAACTTGGGATTCCACTATAGGACACGATTTGCCCAGAACGCCTTTACAATTCCCCAAATACCGAACAAATAATGAACTGATGAAAGTCAACACAGATCTATATCCTTATCACCCTGATAACAGCCATCATCATAGTTCAGGTGCTTTGAAAGTGCACAATGAGTGTCTAATTTGGTAAGTGAGTACCGTACCGTCGCGATAAAGCGCCTGGTCTTGAAAGAGCGCCGGTCTTGAATAAGCGCCGGGGGTATAGGGGGCACCCAAATGTTTCTCAAGCACAAAATCATGACCTTGAATAAGCGCCTGTGTAAGAACCACGCCAAATTGAAGAGCGCCCCGGTGCTTACTCACGACGGTACGGTAGTAGGGTCCCTGGAGGCAGTGTATGTAGACGTCCCTAAAATATGGTTTCTTCATTATTCCGTTTATTCCTGGCTTATGTTCCTGCCCTCTATATGCTGTAAGGTAAGGGAACTGTGTACAGGCAAGGGGAAAGGGATATCCAACGAAAATGTCAACTTTGAAATTGATATCATGAGCTTTCCAGTGATGTATTTCTCAAGAAGATATCATTTCTAGTTTTTGAGAAAAGGCTATATGAATATGGGTGGACATTGCCCTATCCAAAACCCAAATAAGCTCTTAGTCCCATAGTTTCCTAGATATCTCTATCTAATTAGCATAATTAGAATAATTCGAAAATGATCATACATTTTTATCCTATAGGGCATAGATTTTGATCTAGAAAAGATAATTTTATTCTGTTTTGACCATAATAATCCTCGTGAATCATCCTATCAATGAGCTACTTCATTTTCTTTATTTGGAATAAAAATCACATTTCCATGGCAACACATATCAACAAAGACACACATTTAGGCTCTAAAACGTTCTTTTTACATTCCAAATATGGAAGCTTTTCACCAAAAATGGAATGTTTTGTATAAAACTACTGAATTCTCCAGAAAAAAGTACCAAAGAGGAATTATTTGCCTGTTTCTTCCATTTTAGGCCATGGTGGAGCCCCCTGGTGGCTAAAAATGGTACTAATCCCGCGGGGATACCCCTTTCTGCTTGCCTGCTCACAACTATGCATTCAGATCTCTCATTGAAATTATACATGCATAGCTTTATAGTCTCCAGACCTGGGGGTTGAGGGTCCCACACAACCCTCAAAAGGTCATCTGGCGCTATCTGGCTCTAGGGTCTTAAGATTATTTCTATTCAAAAACTATTGTTTTAAACAAGTTGAAGGTTGAAATTATCCTAATCTATAAGAGAGAATCACTACTAACGTATTGACCCCTTTATGTATACATACTCAGTAGTATAATGTAGCCTTTATATATCTCTGAATGCTACAGAGTGTGTGTGTCTATATCACACATCACAGGCTTCATATTATCATGTTATCAGTTTTTTCGGCCTTGACATATTATTTTAACGTTGAATGTTGACGCAGAAGTAAATAGAATATACATGCAATATGTAAGAGTAACCACCTAAGGTGAGGGGAGAGGTATGTGGACTAAAATGATATATGGTGAAGGGAGTTTTTTGGCCTGCCAAAGGGTGGGCCATGCATGACAAACCATGCATGCATGGTCACCCAATTATACTGTTTAAAAAGTTGTTGCCAAGATACCAGTGGCTACATTTACCATTGCGACTGTCTTACATGTAGGACTCTATCTTAATATTTCAAATGGATAGAGAAAGCGAAAATAGACATGAACTTACTAGGGCATTTACGTAATCAGTGGTAATAATTTACTATATAATGCAGGATGCAGGATGGTAATAGTACATATTTTAGAGGTAATTTAGTCAATTATCATGAGTCCCCGGACTGGTTCAACATGTCGTGAGAAAATGAATGTATTTATTTGGCTAACTACTATGGGGAACCAATAGTTAAAGTATATTAGTTCCAAAAATGTCAAATTATATTTTTTCATTCCAAATTGTCCAGTAATTCTATCTAGATCTGTTGCGTCATTCAAAAGTGATATGACAAAACAAAATTGTACGGATGTTATTCTTGGAACTGTATGGAATAACTAAACAGTTATGGGAACTTATTGGGCGAATTTGAAAAGCCGGACACTGCTTAACAAAAAAAAAGTTGGACAAAAGGGAATTGCTGGATGTTTCGGAATAAAAGCTGATGGAAAAACGGATATTTGGAACAACACGATTCAATGATAATAATACCCATAGTCAGTAGTGATTACACCACCATATTTTGGCCCCCGTAGTCAGGGGACTATACAACTTAGTCACATATTAGTCATAAAGATAGTCAGAAGTGACTATCTGTGAATCACACAAATTGACGATGTCATAGGCATCAGTGGGCATGTGCAAAGGAAACAGTTAGGATTCAAAATCGAATGCTCAACTGACTTCAGGTAGGCACAACTTATTCATCTAAATCACTCCTTTACACATTTCCCTGTGCATTAGGTTGTGTGTTAATGTTGAGTATGCTTACTTAAGGCATCATAGAACACATGCATTGTCAAGTGTGATTGAAGTATCATGTCCGTTTGTCCAAATTCTGATCATGTTATGGTGACTCTCTAGGCTCCCAGACTAGAATGTACAGAAGTTGACTGGATAAAGGGTCATAGTGTACTGGGCATATGCCCCATCCTGATCTACCTCTTCCAAATCTACCCCTGGACATCTGGCCCCTGGACATCTACCCCTGGACATCTACCCTCCAGAACATCTGCCCCTTTGAAAAGCTAGATTGAAAAGTACAAGTAGCTGTAGAGGTATTGGGTGGAAATTCCATCCCATCCCATCCCCCTTGAGCATCTGTGACCAGGCTAGGGGAAAGACCCATCCGAGGAGGAATTAGTATTTAAAGTTGGTGTCATACCCTCTAAAATGAGATATCATGAGTAAAAAAATTCCTGGTAGTTTTGTGGGAATTGATTTTCAAAGGTTCGTAGATATCAATAACTGAAAATGGTAGATAAGCTCTAAAAGCATCACATCCCATGATAAATAGCGATGATTATAAAAAATCAGTTTTATTGATAAATAACCAAATAAAATGGTATTTTTTAGTCTAAATTTGGTTCTAGAAGGAATTTTTACAGTCTGTTTTCAGTTTTGAGTAACTGATGTGATACTTAAGAAACCGGGACCATCATCTCCCATTTTGTGTAATGGAATGGTTTCCACGGCAACAAAAAAATGTCTTGTATGCTAATTTCCCATAGAAAACGTTCTTTTTGCATTCTAAATATGGAATGTTTACAATAAAGATAGAACAATTACAATAAGTCCATTGAATTCTACACAAAAAATTAGCCTAGAGCATTTTTACTTGAATTATGCACTCTCTAGCCCTTCCGGTGCCCCCTGGTGGCCAAAGCCAGTACTAAAAATCACCCGCGGATGGGTCTTTTTGCTTGTTGGGTCACATCTACCTCCAGACATCTACCCACTGGGACATCTACCCCCTAGAACAGGTGCCCCCTTAGACATCTATCCCTGGACTTTTACCCCCTTACGAATTGTACCCCTAGGACAGCCATCTCCTTGGACACCTACCCCCTGGACATCTACCCCCTGGACATCTACCCCTGGACATCTACCCCCTAGTACATCTACACCATTACCCTCTAGGACTTATACCTGGGGACATCAACCCCCTCCACATACCCATATGGTTGAGTCATATCATGTGGAGGAGGTAGATTTCTCCAGGGGTATAAATCATAGAGAGTAAAAGTCCAGGGGGGTAGATGTCCAAGGGAGTGGATGTCCTAAGGGGTAAAGATCCTAGGGGGTATATATCCTAGGGGTAGATGCCCTTGAGGGTAGATGGTAGGCCCTGGGGTGGATTCCAAGAGGTAGATTCCAAGGGGGTATTTGCCCCGACAACCTTATGGTGCACTCTAATACTGTACTACCCTTTTTTGCTGCACCCCACCTTGTCCTGCCTTGCCCTGCCCTGCTCTACTCTACATTACTCTATTCTTGCTCTATTCAACATTCCCTACTCTACCTTAAATTGCCCTACTCTACCTTGTTCTGCCCTGCTCTACTCCAAATTACTCTGCTGCTCTGCCTTGCCCTGCCTTACGCTGCCTGGCTCTATTCTACATTACTCTCCCCTGCCTTACTCTACCTTGCTCTAAATTACACTGCTCTCCCTTGCTCTGCCCTTCTCTCCTCTACATCACTCAGTTCTGCCTTGCTCTACTCTACGTTACTGTGCTCTGCCTTGTTCTGCCCTGCTCTACTCTACATTACTCTGCTCTGCTTTTCCCTGCCTTACTCTGCCTGGCTCTATTCTACATTACTCTGCTCTGCCTTACTCTGCCCTGCTCCACATTACACTGCTCTCCCTGACTCTGCCTTGTTCTGCCCTGTTCTACTCTACATTACTCTGTTCTCCCTTGCACTGCCCTGCTCTACATTACCTACTCATGATTGACTATATCTATTAGTCACAGGGACTACTTTAGAGCATGAAAGCATTAAATCCATTGTCATTTGACTATACAGCCCAAATCAGCCGAGTTAATGCTCGACTATAGCTTTTAACTATGTAGGCTATAAAATAGCTTGATAACAAGCTCAAAGAATCCACTTTTTAGCTTGTCCCCTGGTGAGCTTTAGGTATTTGAAAAAAAAAGAGTTTTATTGACCACATTTCACGTAAAATGATAGATCCTCCAACGCAGTCAGGGCGGAACAGGTCAAGACAGGTATGATATGCACGGAATGTATGTAATAAGAGATGAAATAGGTTGAAAATGAAAATGTCACGCTCTCATACCAATATTCCTAGTTACATATATGTGACACAATCTGCGAAAAGGGACCTTAGTGCAGGGTGCAGTAAGGTCCCTATACCCAGTACATGTCACATATAATCATCTACCCACCCACAGTCGTAAATCACAAGTACCCCCCCCTCCCACACACACCCAACTCCCCTAATATTATGGACCCCTTTCAACGTGGCATAAAATAGCCAATCGTGTGGCAGTATTTGAATGGTATTGTATGATCTTGGTTTTGATTGGTCTGAATTATTCCCATATGTAAGATGTCATTTTGATATAATATACCTTTCCAAACGGTACTGCTCTACAGACGAGCTGCGCAACCCTTCAGAGCAACAGCATCCCAATCATCATCTAGAACGGGTAAGTAAGTGCCTTTCAGAAATTAGTCCACAGAGAACACTTTTATGATCAAGAATCACGTACATAATTCAATAAACTTATATAGGCCTTGTTAACATGATTTTTATATATATATATATATATATATATATATATATATATATATATATATATATATATATATATATATAGCAACAAGGCAATGCTAGCACTCTGGTATTTATTACGTCAATTATGTTGGTTTACTATAGTTCACACATGTTATGGGCATTTCCACCTCCAGATATCCTTTGGTTATTATGTGAAGAAAAAATCAATTGACAGAGGGCCCCATGTGCATTTCCATGCAGAAAAGAAAATGTGAATACCATTTTAAGTTCAAAATCTGTGACAAAATGTTTTAATTTTTTTGGATATTTGCTAAATTAGCATTATGCTAATCATATAGAGATATTCCTAAAACAAAGAAAGATAGAGATTATTGGCATTTGAAATTGGAAAACGCGCACACATATTCAAGGAGCCATTTCTTAAAAACCAGATGTGTTATCTGCTAATGAAACATTATCACTAGAAAGCTGATGACCTCAATTCTATAATTGAAAGTTTACCTTAGAGGACCCTTGTAAAGATAGACTGGTTTCAATTATAATATTTTAGTACCAGAGTGTATCCTCGGAGGCCCTAATGATATGAAAAATAGTTAATTCTTTGAAAAAGAAGTTTGAGGATTATATCTAAATATCGCCTACCCATAATTTATCAGCTTTCTGTCTCTTTTCCAAAATGGCGTTGGTGTCGTTTTGAATTGAAACTCTTCATGTTATACTATGTACCAATTTCAAGTTTCTGACAATACTGCATAGAGGGGAATTTATTAATTCCTTTTAATCTAGCCTAAAAGAGACCACCATACACTTTTCTGTACCAGTGCACACACCGATGTGTGCTCCCCATGCATAAATTAGTCTACCTGCAGCTACACTCAGTCACGTGTCTCCACCGCCCAGTGACGTCAGAGGCCCCCTCCCCTACACGCTGGGACGCCTGGTTATCTCTTTTATTAGCATAAGTATGTAGAGAGAGCACTATAATGCGAGGGTTTTATAGTAATAAACTGGTTATATCTGATGTCTTCCAAATTCTAAGATCTTACTTTGTTGTGTTCCAAATGCTAAATAGAATACGTATAAAGTGTACTTTATTATATTACAGTTGTCAAGATGTCGTCTTCCCCGAATCTATGTGTCCTCATTGCCTTTATGATGGCAGTGGTTCTTGTTCCCAACATTTACGCGGTAGGTATCACTGGGAGGTGTTTCACATGGGGTTTTTACTATTCCATGTAGGGGGCAAAAAGAATATTAAGGTAGATAGGCCGTTTTTTTTCTGTTTTGAATTATTTTTTTCTCTAAGTACCACATCAACTCGCAGTTGCAAAAAATTATACCAATTCTTTTATTCGATTATAATTATTCTCATCGATAATTGAATATGGCCATTATCTGCGAGACTAGTCTATATAAGAATGTTATTATTGATATCATCCCCTTATTGATGATGTGTCCCCTTTCATTATTACAGAGCCAACCCAAAGAGTGCTATGGGGAGTTCCTAGCTAATCTTGACTACCTCTCGAACTGTCAGTGTGCCTGTTACAAGGATTGCACCGATCCAGATAAGGTCACCGTTTGTGGACCGGTAAGAAGGAAAAGATAATCGCTTCAACTCCAAGAAAAGCATTTTGTAGTAGTACTGCACATTGTGCAGTAGGAAAATAAATAAAACCATATCGATATAATACAGATGTAAACAAACGGTGCAGCTTACATACACAAGACGGACATTGTTTCGACAAAGTGATATCTGCATATTAATGGTATGCAATCCAGATTTTAAGAAAAGATTTAGAACAATATGATTGCAGTCATATCATAATCATAGTCTAGATTTTATACTTTTATACAAAACCTCCAGATATAGTCTCCTAAAACCCTAGGTTGCCTATAATAATTATCACCTTGCAGACTTGTAACAACGACCAGGACTGTGACGAAGGGTGGCTGTGCCTGGATGCCGCGGCAAATGGTAACGGGGGTGTAGAGAAAAAGTGTCAGCCTAAGAAATGTAACAACAACGGTGATTGTCCAGGCAATACCAAGTGTCAAGGCACCGGGGGCGGGCTGTGCATGATAGACGAGTTCAATGGGATGAGTGTAAGTATTTCCTACTAAAGCTTCCTCGATCTTTTTCAAAGTGTCATCTATTTAGATACGGGTTCTACATTGATATCATTTGCGACTCCAGTGCAAATCCCAAACATTTAAATCTCGATATAGGTAGGAATGACACAAGGAACTTTCTGTTATAAGTAACACATTTTCATGTCGCAATATTATCCTACTATACCTTCAAATATGATCATTTCACCCTGCCTTTGTGGTCTAGATCTCCCTCACGTACCTTCTTTTATAAATTTATTTCTCTCATAACAGAATAAACTGTAATGATTAGACCTTGACAAAGCTTGTAGCCCTGACCTAAAGTAAACGTAAATTTACATCTGGGTCACGTATTCGCCTTAAACGGGATGATACATTTAATGTAGTTTGGGCCTAGTTGATCCATTGTTAATTCATCATATAGCATTTTATTTGATGTGTCCATAATGAAGTTGAAACTTAAGGTAAACTTTTTAACAGCCCACCTGGTTATATTACCATCTAATTATATCACTCCAATTTCAGATAATTGTGAAGTAATTAGGTTATTACACTAATTATAATGATGTACATTGCAGGGCAACACAAACCGAATGGATTGTCCCTGTGTCACAGGCATCTCCGATAACGGCGATCTTGGGAACTGCAATGGAAACAATGGAAACAATGGAAACAATGGAAACAATGGAAACAATGGAAACAATGGGAAATAAGCAGACTACCGTACTGAAACGAAGAACGAGATCAAGTTGTTCAAACTGTCTAAAAATGACCCTTTTCACGACTCCCTTCACGAGCAGAGTCCCAGTCATGCCTAAAATCTAGGCGTAGCGACTTCAATTGTAAATGTCCTTGAGCCAGGGCTCTCTTTGTATTCCTATTCAAAAGGGGATGATGTCTATCCCCTCTTTATCTATGTAACCATGTCAATGCCTGTCAGCCTAGCATCTTTCTACATTATACATGTATCTGTGCAAGGCCTAAAAGAGATTTTCAAAGTCTCTCAGTCCACAAAAGTGAATATGAACGAAACTCTGAATTGTTGTGGGTTTAACTTTCACATGTTTCTGCATATCAGCTGTCTATAAAAGGTTATCTAACTAATGTATCATGCTTATGCTAGAGGTTCAAATTCACTCCTAGCAGATTGGGAGATTTAAGATCATCTGATGGAAACTCGGCATCAGTTCAGCAGTGCCACCAGGTTAAGTCTTCACGATTTGGTTTATATTGGAGACAAAATTGCGAGAGAGTTAAAACAGAAATACAGAACATCTCAATGTTAATCAGTGGCTTTATTTTCACAGAATTACATACTTGAACAATAAGTTATACACATGACTTTATTATTATGTTCAGTTTGATTTGACATGATTAATATTATTTTGAATAACAGTAATGTATGTCATAATCACGCATACTGTGTAATCATAATATTTCGCATTGGTATGAACTTATAAATTAACATTTTCAAATATCAACATTTGGCATAGAATTGCAGCAATAAAATGTCTCCGTGTCATTTAGTCTCGATAATAGAATGTATTTCATTAACAGTTTCATTATGTTAACGGTTCCACGTATGTTTGAATGCGCTTAAATCATCGAATTTTGTAGAACTCTAATGCCGAAAACAATGTGTCCTTAATACGATTAAAGCTAAGCTTAACCTGTCAAACTGCTTTTTGGAATGCCCCTCCTTCCTATCGCCGGGCAGCATTTTACATGTGAACAATATACATTATACCCAGGACTTTCAAGATAGTTTTACGAGTGTGTCAGCTTTTATAACATGACATAGATCTATGTATTTTCACACAATAAAGTCACTGCTTCACAGTACGAGCATAGTGCCATTTCACGTTCTTTGATTCAACATTAAGATAAATGATATCACGTACAGATAGCATTAAAGAGAAGCATGCGGGTTGCACGGTGGTGGCGGGTGTGCGCATTTCAGTGCACTTTGTCAAATCCCTCCAACCCCTTGGAATAACCACTCCTTGCTAGAAATTGTAATAATTTATTTCTCTGTAAATCAGACATTACACTTCACCAAACGATATCACACCAACTTATTATCATTGACTGACTTAGCCAGCGGTACAAGCAACTCATTATGTTGCACCTTTACATATATGATAAATAAAGCACCCCATACAGAGTAAAATAGATATAATTATAATCATTCATCAGAGGGGAAAAAAGATTATTGTGAGTAATAGTTTAACTCACGATACCTTCACACAAACATTTGTACCTGAACACACTTTTCAATATTAACCTAAGGCCACTCAAAAGAAAAAATTGTTTCTCGTCACCGCACACATTTTAAAAAAATATTTTTAATGGAAAATCTGTCAAAAAGTGGACAAATATTGGTATCAAATTGAAGCTTTTAAATACTGTCAGAAATCCAGAGAGTTACGAATAAGTTGTACTATAACAACTTTTATGGAATAATACACTCTTAACTACCAAAATGTGAAAATCGTGCGTGAAAAGTCTTAATTCCCCTATATATTTTGGGCCCCATTTAATGAAAAAAAATTAAATAAACACGCCCTCGTCATATTTTTCACTGTCGGGTGATGAGAAAAATTTTTTGAGTGGCCTAAGCATATACCACCCCTAGGAGGTACATGATCAGGAACATGCAACATGATATTCCACTAGGGCCGCAATGGATGTGACACTAATTGCTGAAGTTCTGGAGGATATTGAGAATCTGTGGACATGATTTGGCCCCGAGGATGAACTCCATGTCAGTAAGACGACCGTCACTGTCTTTGTCTAGTTGGTTAAAGATGGCGCCTACCGTATCCTCCGGGCTAGGGTTACCATGGTCGTCACCCGTCTCAGCTATACCACGCATTCTGTAGATGCTCTGTGAATAAAAAACAAGATCATTTAGAATAGTTTGGAATTTCAGGTAAGGAATAGAACGATGGCATTTGCACAAGAGTTCTGGTGTCTTTCGCAAAATGGTCAAGAATCGCAAATTAAACAAACAATCAACCGGGATTTGAGCGCAAATGCACAGAACTCTCAAACTGATTATTCATGCAGTGCTGCACCCTGGTGTTTTCCAGCCTTCAGCATCGTACTTATTTCTAGGAAGACTACGGTACCCATTCTCCAATGGTAATATTGGTAGTGGTAGTTCAATCTCTGCACCCAGAGGGCACCAGCAGCATTGGACATTGCCTCTACTCATGCCTTGTAACTTAGAATGTAACAAAACACTCTTTCTCAGTCTTCTTTTAAAATGTACATATCTTTGTATTTCACATTGTCCTATTTATAGGTGAATATGCCCATTTGGTTGGATTTCATTTCGTGACGTGGTCCTCTTTGGTGATGAATTTTTATCTCAATATTCCTTTGGAATAATAAACATGTTTCTCTTACCGTAATTGGTGAAATTTGATAAGTAATCTGAAGTTTCTTTAATGTAATACACTCATATAGAACCCAGAAAGTGAATGCATATATAATGTAATCATCACTGTCAATAGTCGGTTGCCTTTTCTGAAGGTACAGTACTCTGATACCACAGTAGATGCTGCATAACTACTGAAGACAGTATTTTATACACTGGTTATTTACAGTGATGTATAGAAGTAACTATGCATTATGGTATTCTGATTCTTATAAAAAGAATTGCATTTTTGTAATTCTAAATTTAGCACGAGCTAAAAGCATAATGCAAATGAATGTCTCCCAGGTACAAACTCAGGTAAAAATGTCGTGAATGAGGCCAGGTATAACCAGTCAGTTTTTGATAGGGAAGGCACAGGTAAGGCAAGGGAGTAATGGGGTAACTAAGGCAATCACCAGACCCACGAGTCCCACCTGAGCTCCTACTTGGCCGTCTTTAATATCTCAGCCCACCACTGGATAACGCCATGCTCTACTTTCACCTAGATTAGCAGTGTCAAAAACGTTTATGGGTCAAGCCACTGACTTGTGTTGGTTTGGGTTTTGGGGGGGACAAATTAGAAAACATAGAATATGTATAAACAAGTTCATTATATTGAAAGGTATATGTCTTGGCTTCTCAGAACAGTTCTCTATACATCTCTAACCCTAGCGGTTCAGTTTTTATCGAGTCGCGAAGTTGATCGTCCGTGTCAAGTGAAACTCCACCACAATAATAATATGAATATATGTGATAACTACTCTTAAATACATCACAGGCACCCCTGATTTTGTTTACAATCTGCTTCTACAACTTTCTATCAGTATGCCAAAGATAATTGTCGTAAACTAAAAACTTTCTGAGTTATAGCCCATTGAACTTTAACATTTTTTGGAAAATAATCAAATTTGTGTCACAAAATCTCCACTTTAACCTAGCTTGCCTAAAATGGGCCCTTTAGTCTTGCAAATCACTCTACAATGTCTTCAATATGTGTACTTTGATAAAACTGTATCACCAAGTACTCTGGTAAGACCTACTTGCTACAGTAATAGGCTAACGTAAGACTTAATATTGTGGCGGAGTTTCACGTGAAACTCCGCCACGAAAGAGAAAACAAGGCTAAATACAGGGATGGGTAATGCTATGAAATAATTTTTTGTATAGGATGATAAACCAAGTGCCTAAATAACATGTCTGGCAGCATGAGCCAATTATATTAGATATTAAGGGTGGTGGACGGAAAATCAGTATCGAGCTTGAAACTCCGCCACAAAACGACGGTCATGCTTTAGAACCCTCATGTACCAACATAAAATGGCCTAAATGCTGCACATAACAGAGTAAACCAATGAAAGGCACATGTAGGTAGGCCCACACCCTCATTTAGGTGGGTTTTGACCCAAATTTAATGCATGAGATGACAAATTTTGAAAAAAATGACCCCAAATCCCAGGTTTTTTGTGTTTTTTTTGCCATGGAAACATGATTAAAAGTCCTAGGATCAGACCATAGGTGCAACATACACTGTAGTATAGTCTTTTCTTTCATTTCCAATAGCTATGTACCAGCAGAAGGCAATAATAATATGAAACATGGCATGTTTTAAGCGAATTGGGTTTAGTGGCGGAATTTCGTGGCGGAGTTTCACGCCCGGCTACCTGCCGTTGTTTGCATCCATTTTATCGCTGTAAATCGTCTCGATGAGTGAAACTCCACCACTAAACTACTGCGTAAACATTCAATATGGTGCCCGCAGAAGAACCCAGATGTAGACCGGAAGCGTTACCCGGTTAGACACTGGTCTGTGTTCCCGCAGAAAACTGAGGATTTCGTGGCGGAGTTTCCCCCGCGAACGTATTCTAGCTCCTACGCAATACACATAAGGAGTTGACCGGTCAAACCACTGCTGGTTATTACACATTAGGACTCTACCATTTGTACAGGACTTAGAAAATGAGTATCTATAATGTTTTAACCCAGAGGGGAGTGTAAAACACTATTGAAACTCCGCCACCAAATTATTGTATGCGAATACACATTGACTCCTGGAGCCTAGGCATTTGGATTTTTTTGAAAATTTCTTTTTTCCATCAAAAGACCCACATGTTGCATCAACATAAGGGACCAATTGGCTACTCTATGGTAGAGCTTTCCTTAGTATGTGAGGACACCAAAATAATATAATAGATTAAAATTTATTGACAAATACACTGTTAACCCTTTAAGGCCGACCAAAAAAAGTATTTGCTGGTGATGAGGGCGAGACATTTTCCCTGGGAACTTTCCCTGGGCCGAGCCTTTGCTGATTCCCTTAGAGTTATGTCGACTATAGTCGATGCTCGGCCGTTTATGGCATCGACTATAGTCGATGCTCGGCCGTTCATGGCATTGACTATTGTGGATGCTCGGCCCTAAGGGGTTAAAAGTATACGGTGAAAAAATTATGCTTCATACCTGGGTAAAACTTCTTGAATCCATCTACTATAACATAGGCCTAATAGAAAAAGTCAATTGGGATGGACTATAGGTGCCTCAGGGGACATGGGGGGCATGCAGAACATGTAATTTTAGTCATTTTTACTGATTTTTTGAGTATTTTTGCCTTTGGGGCCCCATAAAGCGCAGAATTTTACCCCAATACACAAAAAAATAATTTTGGCAATGTTTTCTCCTCATCAACAAAAAAAGTATGCGATTTGATGCAAAACTCTCAATTCTGTAGGGTGATAGGGCTAAAAAGGCCTGAAATCACCAAACCAACACAAGTCAGCGGCTTGACCCTTATACTGATGTACATATCCATCTATCTCAGTTCTCATTAATTTGGGAAAATGGGATCAAATCAAATGTATAGCCCTGGTTTGTCAGATTCAACAAATAAAGGTCATGCATTTGGCATCTGTCTGCATGGGGTCAAGGATACATATTCCTATGTAGCAAGCTCTATTTGATCAATTCAGTTCCTTTTTCAAAATATCTTTTTATACTCTAGCCCATAGGTTTTGATCATTGGGCTCAGGACTGTACCAGACTGGTTAGCCTATTTTGGGTTTTAAATTGATCTGCTGAATTTGGGCTGAGAGTGTGATTGAACAGAGCAAACACAACTGGATATTCAGAGCCTTTGCACTATAGGAGACTAGATGACCATACTATTATCATTATTGTTGGAAATATGATTATGAATATTCTCATATGAATGCTCTTGGTTTTCTCATGTAGGAATCAAACATCTAGACACACTTTCTGTTACTGGCAATTAGCTTTTACTATAGAGACACAATCTGATCAGTAGGAACTATATTCAACAATAACATAATAAAACAGCAAAAGAAAATATTTGATTCATTCTAAAAGCTTTAGCTATTTGTCCGAGGTTGCAACTCATTTTGAAACACACAACTTATATAGTTCTTGATTTAATTGTCGACATTATATTGATCCCTCTGTCCCATGTATCAATGACGACCTAACAACCTGAGCCTGATGTGAAAGAGACAATTATCGTATTGTTAGTCATGTTAACACTCCCATGCAGTTAGGCCCCATTCACAATAGTGTTACAGTCGTGATGTATATAAGTGCTATGCATCAATTGACATAATATTACCCATCTCTGCTAACCAGTCGTCATTAACAACAAACCCCACCACCACAACAACAAACACATTCAACAACAATTAAGCTCAACAATGATGCCTCACCTTGATAATTTCCGCAGCCTCTTTCCTGGTGACAAACCCATTACCGTCTAGGTCATACAGGGTGAACGCCCAGCGTAGTTTCTCATCTATAGTGCCCTTACATGATATACTCATGGTGCACAAGAACTCTGTGAAGTCAATGTTGCCACTCTTGTCACTGTCATACACACGGAATATCTGTTCAGCAAACGAAGAGACGTCTCCTTTGGGGAACAACTTGCCGTACATCGTCTGTTTTGACCAATGGAAATAGAATTATGTGTTTGCAGATGCTTTGAGAAAGATTTTATGTATACATATCATTGCCGGGAAATACCGTTTTATTATTACTCATTATCATTCCCTTCTCAACTGTCGACTAAATCCCCCAGTGAGCAAAAATACATGTTCCAAACGTTTGCAAACACTATACAAACACATAGTAAATGGTTTAAAAACGTTTTTAAAACAATTATAAACATTTGGAAAACGAATTTTGTTAGCTGGTAGGGCCCTCTCTAATTGGAACAGTCATAGCTCAAAGGCAAAAACGCTTGCTGCCCCTGCATTACCACAATCTAGTTGTCTTAGCAGAATAACTATTTACCATTAGTGTTAAGACAATAAAACAAACACAATACATTACCTGAAACTCATCCCTTGACATTTCTCCACCTGGACACAGTTCTCTGAACCTCTTGTGCCACTCCTTTATCTCATCGCCAGAGAAGGACGTGTTCTCCTGTAGCTTGGCCATGGCTTCAGGGTCCAGTTTGCTGCTTTCTGACCCCATCTTTTAATCTGCAGAGAACAAGGGTAAAGCGTCACCTCCACCACTTTGAACAGATATATCATGTTCATAATTCTACTCTGCAGAAAACAAGGGTCGACATGTAGTTAATGTAGGCAGCTTGGCCATGGCCTCAGGGTCCAGTTTGCTGCTTTCTGACCCCATCTTTTAATCTGCAGAGAACAAGGGTAAAGCGTCACCTCCACCACTTTGAACAGATATATTATGTTCATAATTCTACTCTGCAGAAAACAAGGGTCGACATGTAGTTAATGTAGGCAGTGGTAGGATGCACTCACAATTCCACTCTTCAGAAAACAAGATATGTGTGACGATTCCACTCTCTTTATAAATAAACAGCTGTCAATAATAATTAACCTTGTCACTTAACAAAAGGGTGATTATATATTATCCTTGCTCATATTTATGTTACGCAAGGGTTTACGCCATTTAGATAGATACACCATGACTTTATCTGCTGCCCTGTGTTAAATACAACAATGTTATGCTATAGACTCAAATGATGATTAATTAAGAGCTATTAAGGGCAACTATTATAATTACAGCATCATTCAGAATCTTTCAATTAAAAGAACCCTGAATAATTATAGTTCCATTGGGTGAGTTCTGAGCAAACAAGTAATACGTTTATTAGGATAGGTTCAAACATGTTTACCTCCAACACCATTTATAGGTTATATGGATTATGTATGGTTTATTAGCACAGTCAGCATCCCTTTGATGTACAGTCAGTTGATACTCAGCACCAAGGACAGGGTGACCTATGGTTCAAGTGTTTCATCAATCTAAGCTATCATACTGACTAAATACCTAATTGTAATAACTCCAATTTACATGTATGGCATATTTACTCCACTTTAATTAGGAATTATCACAGAAGACTACTTTCTCAGTCAGCAGGAATATGAACGAAATATCTTGATAATTACTACAATACGGAATTAGCCACCTTGCACATTATCTTAACAAAAAATATTATACCTTAAATTAATGATAGAAACTGATTTTGAGTAATTGGAGAGGCGCTCTGGTCTTAGATGCAGGCTTCACATTGGTTACAACTGATTCCCTTTTGTCTTTACTACTACTGTCTATTTCATTTCCAACTGGCTTTTATTAGTTATATATGTATTTCTCCTGTAACACTAGCCACCCCTTTCATCTCTGAACTTCAAACACGTCCAGAAGATACGTATACACCAGTTGTTGTACACCGCAGCATACTTTAGTACTTCATACATATAAGGGATGTTGGCCATTTTGGCAATGTCACCATCATTTTGCACAGTATGAGTTATTTATAGAACGGTTTATTCGATCAGGGCATCCCTTACATCTTTAGTACGGTGCCGATGAACACGTGTACGGTGTTTAAAGGGTCTATATAGACAGGCGATTGAGTCAATCTTTACCATGGCACATTTGTGACCTTAGGCTATGGGTGCTTATCATTTATCATTTGTGGCATTTCAAACACTTCGGATTATTACCATACTAAATAACATGTGCACTGTTTTGTACGGGATTTTACAGGGGGTCACAACTATTTACCTAATTGATTGAGAAAGAGAGAGAGACACACACACAGATATAGAGATAGAGAGACAGAGAGGCAGAGAAAGAGATCCCTATAATCGAAACATCATTAAATTGCCACTTAGGGTTTACTATTGGCAAGTCATCCGAATATCCATCGAACCACATCTTTTTAATGCCCACAGCGATTGAGACCAAGGTCTATACAGAAGGGAAAATAATGATTCATTTGGCAGCATATTTGATATGATAATAAGGTACGTCTCACTGTGCCAATGTAATGCATGAAGTCCTTGACATAACTACCTCTATCTTTCAACTTAATTAGTTAAAATGTCATGGTGTTGGATTTCTAATTACCAATTTGTGGTTATAAAACTAGAGAAAGGCCTCTAGTTGCCTAATGAGAGTACCAACGAAGCAGTTTATACGTAAATTGGGAAGACGGTAAATTAAATAGAATCCAGCAACTTCTGATCAATAATATTCTTTCATCAGAATTAACATCATTGCTAGGGTTGACAAGGACATGTACATAACATATGAGCTGCTCCCTTCTGCTCTAGGGGCCGACTACCTTCAACCTACTCAACTGCACGAGGTCACATTGCAACAAGGGTTGGGCGATAGGACTTGGAAGTACCGATAAACCAAGGACGGGTCCTGTGTACTGCCAAGCCACTGCAGGCTCTGAGCCTCAGGCTACATTATGATACATACATCCCTATAATTATGTAGCCGGCTATGGGGGAGGCTTCAAGTTATGAAAAATGTATAGCGCTGATGTAAAAATATAGACATGTATAGTGCTCTCCCATAATATTTGTTTAACATACTAATGTTTCAAGAAAGATCAAAGAAAAGAGAAAGAAAGAAAAGAGAAAAACAGAAGCAAAAAATGGGGGTGTGGGGCGGAGTCCCTGATATAATATAATATTATATTATACCACAGCGGGCACGGAGAACATAGCATTTCACACCTCTTGTATACTGCATACAGCTAGTGGTATATAGTAGTTATAGTCTTAGTACCAATCTGTAGGGGTATAAGGCTCCTTCACTGTATTTTGCGTGCGGATTGGTACACGTCCTATACATACAAAATGTACTGCCAACTGATTCCAGGGGAAAGAACACCTACGCTCTAAGTCTACACCTATGATCCTGCTGCTAGGGATTGGATGAAATGGGGATCTGAAGGTATTTACGTTTTCCAACTCATTGGGCCAAAAACTCAGAAGATGTTCAAGTAGTATTGGGCTACTACCGGTAGTATAATTGCATGAGACCTTGTGGGGTAGTTGGTTAGCTGTTAGATTCAATACTTCTGAGGTTGTGGGTATGGATGCTGCTAGGTACTCAGTATACCAAAGAGACAAAGAGCCGTTAACTATTATAGCCACATCCTTGGGGTGTATAAATCATAACTATAACATTAGGCTACTGTCGATAAAATATACAATATAATAACAGCATATATTATAGGCTACTTAAAGGGTTAATTTTTCCATATATAGAGGTAGCTATAAAATAACAGACAGAACATGGCAGCGCACCAGGCAGGAAGGTACAATGCGAGTCCCTGTAGGGTGTCAACCATCAAGTACACAAAGGTAGATAAACTTATTTATTGTGGAATCTGATATGTCAGCACCCTCACCTGTCCAGGCTGGGAGCATACAGGATGCAGGTAAAACGCATAATTGATCCAGGACCGTATGTGATTAGTGTGTCCTCCCTGGATGGCCCAGATTAAGGTACATATGGTATAGGAGAATGCATAAAGAGGGTCCTCCACCATGATTAATTTGTGTCCAATTTCGTAATCGGGCTGCATTAGGACGCAGTGTGTGCAATTAAAAGGCACCGTGCGTGAATTGTCTTCTGTATCATGCACACGTTGGCTATTATGGAAGACCTCCAGTTTCTTCATCAGTATTTATCAGGAATTATTGCAAATAAATGCCTGATGGTTCTTGAAGTAGGTCAATATAATAACATTAAAGCATTTCCAGGCAATTATCAGGGCTTTAATACTTTTATAACTACGACTATAACATTTCAAGAATAAAGAGTAAGTTGATAGGCAGTGACCTGATACTGACCTTGCTAAAATATACCACACAGCAAATGTCTATAAGATACCGGTGGCTGTGTCTCATGAGATCGGGCCAATTGAAATGTCTTTGACTGGCTGCTAGCTTTGACCAGGTGACGTCTTTGACTGGCTGACATAAAACGGTTTATTTAGGGTAGGCGAAGCCATATATGAAGATACAACCACCGCCATTTTCTTTATTTTATTCCTTACATATCAAAGAAGAAATGTATCTTTCTTAAACATTTTTTTATGGTGGCCAGTCAAAGCTGGCACCCGGTCAAAGCTGGCACCTGGTCAAAGCTGGCACCCGGTCAAAGC